>CM073002.1:109649855-110849855 GCA_037038555.1 Rhynchonycteris naso
GCTTCTTGTTCCTTCTACTCCCCATTTCTCTCTCTCTTCTATCTCTAAAAAATTAATAAACAAAATCTTTTAAAAAGTATACTTACTTGGGAAATCAAAGTTAGTCTAAAAATAATTTTTATAATATTAATATGATATAGGCCATGTTCTTCAATATTTTAGAGCATAATTCACAATATGAGGATGACAATACTCTATTAATATCTCAAAAATACAGAATATGGGTGAGATAAACAGGTTTCTTAAATGTAGCTGAACAATGAGAAAATCTAATATCTAAATATTGAAACCTAATAAATGAAAATGATATATAACAAAACATTGTATACATTAAGAAATAAGATGCACTGATTTTTAAATGCTTCCAAGGCAGATAATTTGTTTAGGTAAACATCATAACTAAACATTTTTACAGATAATTTGTTTAGGTAAACATCATAACTAAACATTTTTAAGACAATGACAGTCTGTGAGGAAGTAAAATGAGAAAAAAGATAAGTACCCTTTCATGTACTTTAACATTGAAAGGATATTACCTAATTTATTTTTCCTTTAACACCCACATAGTCATCTGCCATTCATTGTACTACTTATTTTCTATCACATTATCTTTTTTTTTCTTATGATACACAGGGACTGGAGGGGAGATGAAATTTATTTTTTGGAAACTCAAAATTACTGGATCTTTTAGAATTTTACAAGCACAAAGTTTCATCCAATTCTTCTATGAGCTCATGCTAACAACTACAATGGTTCTCCTTTTATATTCCGAGATAAGAATGGTTTAGATTTTATTAAATCAAAGAGGCTTAAATATATTGGAATAAATTTTGTCCTATATCTGTCCCTTTGATATTTATATCTGAGGGTAGTTAGCCAAGTCATTCAAAACATAAACTGATGAGCCCCTGCCATGGAAAGAAAGACCAGAATCATACACTTTTGGGTTTTATAGATCAAAGTCTGTATCTCAGGTTTTATATTTGAATGTTATGACCTATGTAGAATAGGGTTTCAAGCAGTCAATGTCCGTGACAGACATGCTTTTCTTTTTGTAACTATTTAGTACTTTTCTGAAAAATTTCCAAATCCCTCTTTGCAGTTTTTTAATTTGGAGTTCAAAAAGACATCAGAAACTTAGAGGTATTAAAAAAAAAAGCAGAAGTATCTAAGATGATTAAGAAATTTGCCAGGGGTAGTTGGAAAAAATTTTTGGCTTCCTTCCAAAGTTATTTTAGCTTGAATTCAGGTCTTAATATTTTATGACAAGAGCTTTCCCCCTTAGACAAAAGGTGTGTTTCTGCTTTTCATCCTATACTACAATTTTAAAATAAATTTTTAAAATGAAAGAGTCAGGTACTCGAATTTTCATTAACTATTTAAATTCACTTAATTTTTAAGTTAAATTTTTATTGCCCCTTATCTATAATGCACTGAATTTGTCCTTTATAATTTGCAGTTTGTGGTTTTATATGCTCCTAACTAATCATTGTTCATTATACCAAAAGAATCAGATTTCCAACTACTTGGACTTCATTGTGTATGTACAGGACATCCACAGGTGCCTGAAAAACCAAAAAGAAAAGAAGGAAACCGTCCAAGACTAAAGTTGCAGAGATCCAGATGTTGCTGCTGCGGAGGTTCTGAAAAAAACAACACATTTTGGAGCTTGGCATTTCAGTCATGCAGCTGGCAAGTAATAAGAGAATGAGGTCTGCGTGTGTGCGTGCATGCTCCCTGAGTGGCCGAAAAAGGAGAAATGGAAGTCAGGGAAGTCCAACATGCTGAAATAAAATAGGAATGTGGATGAGAGCCTGTTCAACCTCACTGGCAACAAGGTATTTCCCTGTTATTAATGACATGTTCTGGAAAAATGGGGAGAATTTAATTTGTAAGAATAAATGTTTAGGATGAAAAAGTAAATAAATATACTCTACTGCTTAGTAGCATCTTCTCAGTTTATTCACAAAAATGATCATAAAAAGGAAGGAAGCAGTTGTCTTCCTTTTTCATTGACTAACTTGTTTCTAGCCTAACTCATTGCTCCTTTACTCATTACTCTTTCAGAAAGAGTCTGACAAAGGATTCACAAACGACATAGGTCACTGAGTCATGCAGAACGCTAACATGAGGATTGCTGTGGCATTATGACTTTTATAAGTGGCTTTTAACAGATGTTCCCAGCAGGATATTACAAATAAACCCAAAATGTGAATCCCAGTGACTCATTTCCAGAGGAAAGAAATTGCATTATATCCATTGCACATGTGATCAACTGTGATTGTAAATAACTGTGAATTCTTATTCATGGTGATGTTATTACCTCCTTTTCTTTTCTTTTTTTAATTGTACACCTATTAGTTGCAATATCAATGAAAAGAGATGTCTTTAATTCTAATTTAAGTTGTCCTGGGCAATAGTTTATAGAAATATAAATATCTAGACAAGGTAAGTCTATTAAATCCTAAATTAAATATATTAAATCCTGGGCTTAATTGAAAGTCAGCATTCAAAGGCTAAAATTTCTTCTAAGGGATCAGTTAAATAGAGCTTAAAATGAAGAAACTAATCTCTTGGTTTTTCAGTTGCAAGACAGTATAGTTAAAAAATATCAACTTAAACCAAAATAAAGACACTATAGACTTTTAGAAGGGGGCAAGACGGCAATGGAGTTGGCGGATGTACCAACTTCGAACGCCCAGAACCAAAGTGGATTATAACTTGATTTTAAGAACCATCAGCTGGATAAACCAACATTGAACTTGACTGAGAGGACTCTTCAACCAGGGAACACTGAAGAAGCCACATTGAGACTGGTAGAAAAAGCAAAAAAGTGGAAAGGGCTGCCCAGCTCCCTGGAACGAAAGGCAGCCCGGAGACTCGTGAGGCAGGAAGAGAGGCTAGTGGAAGGGTAGGGACCTGGGTCCCAGAAACAAAGCCACAGCCTACAGTCCCAGAGTCTAGAAGAGGTGTATGAACAGTATTTAGCTGGGAAACAGGTTAGGATACTGTTTGGGAAAAAGAGACAGTTGTCTCAGACCCAGGATTCTTCTTAAAGGGATGGCACAGAAAACCTCTCTCACAACCACTCACCCAGGACTCCGGGAAACAGGGAGAGAGAAGAGGACCAGAGCAGCGGGAAGAGAGTGGTCTAGAAGGCACAGGGGAAAAAAGCTTTGAGGGACAGTCACCCTAAACCCTGGGCTGAGTCACTCCACAAATCAGGAGGAGTGCAGCCAAACAGGCTCCCCTCTGGCAATTAGAGCACAGTCGCTTAGAATGAGGGAGCTTTCAGGACTATAGTATGGAGTATTAGGGTCTGAGTTGCAGCGCCCCCAGCCACACTGCTGAGGGCTTGCTGGAGGGCAGGTGGCAGTGGGAAGCAGAAGCGTGGTTTTGTCAGTGGGCACAGAGGCCAAGCCGGCTGGCTAAAGTTCGGTCTAGCCCAATGGGGGCAAAGGGGACACGCAAAAGTGGTCCGGTGGCTGCAGGCCTGCGTGCAACCCCACCAGTAGGAGAAAAGCGGGAGCCTGGAATTGGCAGAAATCCGCCACTGGGCAGGGGCGAGCGGTTGCGCAGCCTCACCCGGCCTCTGAGGCTTGAAGCTCTGTACAAATTGGCTTTGCCTGTGGAGGTGAGGCAAAAGCCCGGGGTCAGTGTTGAGCATGTACCAGCAGCCCAGCCGAGGAGCTACAGTAGGCGAGGGCGGGGCGGAAGCATGGCTTGCAGTGGCTCACAGCTGAGCACGCATCAGCAGCCCCTCCAGGTCAGAGGAGCCGGCTGACAGGGACCCACAACTGAGCAAAAGTCCTCACCCTTGCCCTTGGTGCCCAGACTTGTGGCCTGAGTGTAATGCATAATCCCACCTGTGAAAAAAGGGTGAAGGTTGAGACTGGCTGAGGCTTATAGAACCTGGCATGAGAACATAGCGCCTCCCGCAGAGGCGAGGCAGAAACCGCAGCAACAGCCACAGCAGCTTGTGCTGGCAACACGCATACCCAACCCCTCAGGCAGCAGCAGAAGTGGTGGCGGGCTTTCAGACAGACCACACCTAGGGAACACAAAGGCAACATCCATTGGACTCCAGTAGCCAAACTCTTCCAGCACACAGACAAAACGGGCAGGCAGAGAAATGCAACCCAAATGAATCAAGAGAAATCCCCAGAGAAGGACCTGAATGAATCAGATATAACCAAACTACCTGATGCACAGTTTAAAATAATGATAGATAAGATGTTCAAAGACCTTAGAGCAACAATGGATAGTCATTATGAACACCTAAATAAAGAGATAACAAGTGTAAAAAAGGAAATCGAAGTAATAAAAAAGAATCAGACAATAATGACAAATACAGTATCAGAACTGAAGACCACAATGGGTGAAATTAAAAACAGGGTGAATGAAGCTAAGGATCGAATCAGTGAATTAGAAGACAAAATAAACAAAAGCACAGAAGCAGAGCAGAAAACAGAAAAGAGACTCAAAAAATCTGACGTAACTCTAAGTGAGCTCTGTGACAACATGAAGAGAAATAACATCTGCATCATAGGGGTTCCTGAAGAAGAAGAGAAAGAACAAGGGTTAGAAATTTAGTGCAATGAGATCATAGCTGAAAACTTCCCTAAATTAAGACTGGAATACATTTCAAACGTTCAAAAAGCACAGAGAATTCCATTAAAGAGAAACCCAAAGAAATCTACACCAAGACACATCATAGTTAAAATACCAAAGTGTATAAAGAGAAAATTTTAAAAGCTGCTAGAGAAAATAAGGCTATCACCTACAAAGGAGACCCCATAAGGATGGCATCTGAATTCTCAACAGAAACACTTGAGGCCAGAAGGGAATGGCAAGATATATTCAAAGTAATGTAGAACAAGAACCTACAACCAAGACTACTCTATCCAGCAATGCCAATGTTTAAAATTGAAGGAGAAATAAAGAGCTTCCCAGACAAAAAAATCCCTCAAGGAATTCATTAAAACCAAATCAATTCTGTAAGAGATGCTAAGAGCCTGTTGTGAACAGTTCAAAGGGGGAAAAGAATATAGCAAAAGAAGAATACAGCTTTAAAGAATAAAATGGCAATGAACAATTACATATAAATAATAACATTAAATGTAAATTGATTAAATGATCCAATCAAAAGAAATAGGGTAGCTGTGTAGATAAAGAAACAGGATCCATACATATGCTGTCTACATCAGTCACACCTTAAAACAAAAGATGCACATAGACTAAAGGTAAAAAGATGGAAAAAAAATATTTCATGCAAATGGAAATGAAAAAAAACCAGGGTAGCAACACTTGTATCTGACAAGATGGACTTTTAAAAAAAGGCTGTAGTAAGAGATAAAGAAGGACACTACATAATGATTAAGGGAACAATTCAACAGGAAGATATTACAATTATAAATATCTACGCACCGAACATAGGAGCTTAGACATACATAAAGCAGACTTTGATGGATATAAAGGGAGAGATTAACAGCAATACTATAATAGTAGGGAATTTCAATACGTCAGTAACACCACTGGATAGATACTCAAGAAATAAAATTAACAAAGAAACAGCAGACTTAAAAGATACACTAGATCAACTCGATATAATAGATATTTTCAGAACTTTTCACCATAAAGCCGTAGAATATACATTCTTTTCAAGAGCTCATGGTACATTCTCTAGGTTAGACCATTCTCTAGGACAGAAAAGTGGTCTCAATAAATTTAAAAAGATTGAAATCACATCAAGCATTTTCTCTGATCACAATGGCATGAAACTAGAAATTAACCACAAAAGAAAAACTTAAAAATACTCAAACACTTGGAAACTAAATAGCATGTTATTAAATAACAAATGGATTAACAATGAGATCAAAGAGAAATAAAAAAGTTTCTAGAAACAAATGACAATGTGCATACATCAACTCAAAATTTATGGGACACAGCAAAAGCGGTACTGAGAGGGAAGTTCATAGCCCTACAGGCATACCTTGAGAAGCTAGAAAAAGCTCAAATAAGCAACTTGACTGTGCATCTAAAAGAACTAGAAAAACAACAGCAAATAACGCCAAGGACTAGTAGGAGGAAGGAAATAATAAAGATCAGAGTGAAATAAATGACATAGAGGCTAAGGAAACAATACAGAGGATCAATGAAGCCAGGAGATGGCTCTTTGAAAAGGTAAACAAGATTGATGAACCTTTAACTAGATTCACCTAGGTAAAAAGAGAGAGGACTCAAATATATAAAATTAGAAATGAGAGTGGAGAAATAACAACTGACACAATAGAAATACAAAGTATTGTAAGAAAATACTATGAAGAACTCTATGCCAAAAAATTAGACAACCTAGGTGAAATGGACAAATACTTTGAATCATATAATCTTCCAAAAATCAATCTGGAAGAATCAGAACACCTAGACAGACCAATTACAACAAATGAAATCGAAACAGTTATCAAAAACACCCAAAAAAGAAAAGTCCTGGGCCTGATGGCTTCACAAGTGAATTCTATCAAAAATTCAAAGAACTAACTTCTATCCTTCTCAAGCTATTTCAAAAAATTCAAGAGGAAAGAAGACTTCCAAATTCCTTTTATGAGGCGAGCATAATTCTGATCCTAAAACCAGGCAGACAACACAAAGTAAAAAAATTATAGGCCTATATCCCTGATGAATGTAGATGCTAAAATTCTCAACAAAATATTAGCAAACTGGATCCAGCAATATATGAAAAGAATCATACACCATGATCAAGTGGGATTTACTCTGGAGAGGCAAGGTTGGTTCAATATTTGCAAATCAATCAATGTGATTCATCACATAAACAAAAGGAAGAACAAAAATCACATGATAATTTTAATAGATGCAGAAAAAGCTTTTGATAAAATCCAGAACCCATTCATGATCAAAACTCTCAGTAAAGTGGGAATACAGGGAACATACCTTAACATGATAAAGGCCATCTATGACAAACCCACAGCAAACATCATACTAAATGGGCAAAAATTAAAAGCAATCCCCTTAAGATCAGGAAACAGTCAGGGGTGCCCCATTTCACCACTCTTATTCAACATAGTTCTGGAAGTCTTAGCCACAGCAATCAGACAACAAGAAGAAATAAAAGGCATCCAAATTGGAAAAGAAGAAGTAAAACTGTCATTATTTGCAGATGATATGATGTTGTATATAGAAAACCCTAAAGTCTCAGTCAAAAAACTACTGGACCTAATAAATGAATTCAGCAAGGTGGCAGAATATAAAATTAATACTCAGAAATCAGAGGCATTTTTATGTACCAACAATGAAATGTCAGCAAAAGAACTTAAGGAAACAATCCCCTTCACTATTGCAACAACAACAAAAAAGTACCTACGAGTAAATTTAACCAAGGAGGTTAAGGACTTGTACTCGGAAAATTATAAACTCAATGATATACTTCAAAGAAATAGAACACATATTCCAAAAATTTATATGAAACCAAAAAAGAACACAAATAGCCTTAGCAATCTTAAAAAGAAAAAAGAAAGCAGGAGGTATCACTCTTCTGGATATCAAGATGTACTACAAGGCCATTGTACTGAAGACAGCCTGGTACTGGCATAAGAACAGGCACATAGATCAATGGAACAGAACAGAGAACCCAGAAATAAACCCACACATGACTGATATTTGACAAAAGAGGAAAGAACATACAATAGAGTAAAGACATCCTCTTTAACAAATGGTGTTGGGAAAATTGGACATCTACCTGCAAAAAAATGAAACTAGACCATCAACTTACACCATTCACAAAAACAAACTCAAAATGGATAAATGACTTAAATGTAAGCCGTGAAACCATAAGCATCTTAGAAGAACACATAGGCAGTAAGCTCTTCACCATCTGTCACAGCAATATATTTGCCGATTTATCTCCACGGGCAAATGAAATAAAGGCAGGATAAACAAATGGGACTATATCAAACTAAAAAGTTTTTGCACAGCTAAATACAATAAGAACAGAATAAAAAGACAAACCACATGATGGGAGAACATATTCGACAGCACATCTGATAAGAGGTTAATAACTAAAATTTATAAAGAACTTATAAAACTCAACACCAGGAAGACAAAACAACCCAATCAAAAAATGGACAAAAGAAATGAATAGAAATTTCTCCAAAGAGGACATACAGATGGCCAATAGGCATATGAAAAAATGCTCAATGTCACTAATCATTAGAGAAATGCAAATTAAAACCACAATGAGATATCACCTCACACCAGTCAGAATGGTGGTCATCAGCAAAACAACACAGAATAAGTCTGGCGAGGTAGTGGAGAAAAGGGAACCCTCCTGCGCTGCTGGTGGCAATGCAGACTGGTGCCGACACTGGACACTGTGGAAAATAGTACGGAGATTTCTCAAAAAATTAAAAATCCAACTGCCTTTTGACCCTGCTATCCCACTTTTAGGAATATACCCTAAGAACACCATAGCACTGTTCAAAAAGAAAAAATGCGCCCCCATGTTCGGGGCAGAATTGTTCACAATAGCAAAGATCTGGAAACAGCCCAAGTGTCCGTCAGAAGCTGAGTGGATTAAAAAACTTTGGTACATATATACTATGGAATACTACTCAGCCATATGCAATGATGACATCGGATCATTTGTAACAACATGGATGGGCTTTGATAACATTATACTGAGTGAAGTAAGTAAATCAGAAAAAACTAAGGACTATATGAGTCTATACTTCGATGGGACATAAAAATGTGACTCAGAGACATGGACAAGAGTGTACTGGCTACCCGGGGGGGGGGGAGGGGGAGGTGAGGGAGGAGGTAGTGAGAAAGGAGGGGTACAAATAAGACCAGATAGAAGGTGACAGAGGACAATTTGACTTTGAGTGATGAGTATGCAATATAATCTAATGTCACAATAACCTGGAAATATTTTCTCTGAACATATGTGCTCTGATTTATCAATGTCACCCCATTAAAATTAAAAAAAAAAATTAAAAAAAATAAAGACACTATAGTGGGTTTGCTTGGTGAATCCCAGTTGGGGTACAGACAGGAGCCTCTCTCTCTGCCCCCCCCATCTCCCTGCCTCTCACTTAATAAAAAAAATAAAAGAAATACCTTATAAAAACACAATCTTCCAAAATACTCAGTTGAAATTAACATCATGCTCCTCATCACAAACACATATCCCTAATCTGGTGTTTACCTTTCCAGATTGTAGAAATACAATACAAGGGAGGGATACTCTACTGGTTAATATTCAATCCCAATAGCATCCTAGCTTTAAAATGATGATGTTGAACTTTATCCACAACAGTGACTCTATACTCCGTATACTCCTCACTTGCCTATTTATTAAAAAATTCAGCACTCATAAAAAAAATTTTAAAAAATGAGGAGAGATAGTTGCCTCTAATAATTAGAAAGTTATAAAAGAACATTTATTCCTAATTCAAAATGTAAAACTGTTTCTGCTTGCCATGATATACCCACCTTCTGAAGAAAGAATTCAGATGAGAAGATTTAGTGCCAAGTCCAGAATGCCAGAAGACACATAGTTTGGTAAGTGTGTGAACTTCAAGTCAGGCAACAGTTTGGTAAGTGTGCTAATTTAAAATGTTTTAAAGAAAGGAAAGTTTCAAAATGCAATGCCTATATAGTGGCATGCTTATGTTTTCAGTTAGTCATTTTTATCAAGATTTTATATATAGATAGATATTTACATATATATGTACACATTCAGAAACATTTTATACATACACATACAGGGACTTTTAAGCTTTGCTGCATAAAAGAAATAACTTTTGAATTTTCCATCTTATATTGTGTCTCATTATCAGAAATTTAAACTTTATGTCTGAAGAGATAATTTTCACATTCTGAACAGTATTATCTCCCTTATTTAATAGGGTTTGGTTGATATCTAAAGTCAACCTTGTGTACAGAAAAAAATAGCAAATATTATTTCCTGTTTTATTCATACAATTGACTAAGTGCCAAAGGAATAGTTTCTTTTTAAAAGTTACATAAACTAAAAGGTAGCAAAAAAAATAAAATAAAAAGGACTAAACCCAAATCACTTTAAGTTCTGTCTTATTGATTTCAGTGGTCTGGATTGATCTTTATTAAGAGTAGTCTTTATTTTGGACATACAATCTTGTTTGCTATTTATACATTTACTGTTCAATAAATTTTAATTAATTAATTAATTAATGCATTTATGTGATATACATTTCAGAGTAATATCAAAAGCATTTTATAATTAATTCTAGAGAAAATTTATTTTTTACATAAAATCATATTTTATAGTTAAATAAATATTTCAGAAAATAAAATTTTATTTATAATTTATAATAAAAACATAATTAAAATAGATAAACAATTAAATATAGTTTATAACATTTGATTTATTTTGATCTTTTTGAATAAAAATCTTTCAAAAATGTATTACCAATTTCTAATACAGTATATATATATTTTTATAAATATTTCTTAATTTTTCTTTTTAAAGGCACAGAGAGAGTCAGAGAGAAGGATAGATAGGGACAGACAGACAGGAGCAGAGAAAGGTGAGAAGCATCAATCATTAGTTTTTCATTGCCATTGCAACACTTTAGTTGTTCATTGATTGCTTTCTCACATGTGCCTTGACCGCGGGTCAGCAGACCGAGCCACCCCTTGCTGGAGCCAGCGACCTTAGGTCCAAGCTGATGAGCTTTTTGCTCAAGCCAGATGGGCCCCACGCTCAAGCTGGCAAACTCGGGATCTCAAACCTGGGTCTTCCGCATCTCAGTCCAACACTCTATCCACTGCACCACCACCTAGTCAGGCTCTTAATATTTTTACTGACTCAGATTCACCGTTTTATATATACTTCAACTATCTGAAATATTTTGGGTCTATTCTATAAATATATAAAACTGAAAAAAGATTATTTAAATTTATATTATTATTTACCATTTCTTTTTTTCTTTTCTCTCACTACAAACTTATTGTTAATACTGGTTGTACATAGAACCTAATGTAATAGGCTGTGAAATAAATATATCTGTATTTGTACAGAGTTTTAAAATTGTTTTTAATGTGATGATGGGCCACTTCTCCTTCATAATAAAATGCATGAATTTTATGTCTTAATTTCTCAGCTTTTTTGTATGTGTATTCTGATTAAGAAGGTTTACTCTTGCTAAAAATTGTATTCCTGTATTTGTAAATACAGGTTATAATTGTGAAGGATAATAATTTTTTCATTCAATTGAGATATTATATCAATATAAAAAATCTCTATTTGCACACCCATGTAAACACATTGTTTAGTCTTTGCTGGAAAGTAAAGATTAAAGTGATTCACATTTTTTTAGAAATTAAACATATTTTAAATTAAACACATTGCTGAACTATGGAGACATACATTTAGGCAAATAAATGATTATTTTTGATAATAAAAATGCAAACATAATCCCAAATAATAAACTAAATATTGTTTTTTATATACTGACATTTTATTTACCATATTCAGAAGTAGTCTAAAACAGCAAAGTCTAAATAAAATATAATACAAGCCACATATTTAATTTTAAATTTCCTAGCAGGCACATTTAAGAATGAAAAACATATCTAAATACTAAAATTAATTTAATAATATATTTTATTTTATCTATAATAAAATGAATACTATTATATGTAAGCAACATGTAATCAATACAAAATTATTGAGAAATTATACATTCTTCTTTTCTTACTAAGTCTTCATAATACACAGAACTCCACTCAGGAACTCAGTTGCCACGCAAGCCTACTGGCTCGCTATTCCATTGGACAGCTCGAGTCTATAGCGTGGTTAAAATCTAATAAGAGCACGATCTCAAGAAATATTAGAGTCTTTTCTTCCTAGATAGCATATTTAGAATTAAATAAGCAGGCAACTGTCACTTTGAAATATCACAATGACTATAGAAAGAAACCTTATATGAGTACAATTAAGGGGAAACTTTTTAAAACAGAGGAATTAATTAAGTAGAAAATGTGTAATTCAATCCACACAAAAAAGTTGGAGAGAAGAACACCAAACATAAAAGGAAAGGGGAGGGGAGGAAACTTTAGCACAGGCAAAAATTACCATATTTTCTGAATAGAAGGCCAGCTTGGCTCTGTAAACTTTTTTATTTTCCTCCCAGAGAGAATGGCCACAGGCCAATAGATACAGGCCTAAAATAGAGTATATACTATGGTAACCATAGTAATGAGTAGGTAGAACTAGAAAAAGCTGGTCTTGAGTGAGCAGATGTTCAGTCAAAGCAAGAATGAAAACATGAACTGCATTTCACAACTTCCATCTTATCAGCATACAGTAGGACAGTGTTCTAAGAAGGTTGGGAGAAAAGGGCCCGTGGAAGAGGAACCAGAACGCCAAGGGTGCCTTGTCATCAATATGGACACAGAAACAGGGGCTTCTGCTAGGAGAATACAGTAGGATGGGCCTGTGATGGAATGATAAATGTTACCCTTATATAGGTATAAACACACACACACACACACACACATATATATATACAATGTGTCTTGCAGTCTTGTAACATAGTCCACCCAGAATAAAGTATGAAAAATGATTTACCATCTTAATTTTCTTCAACAATTCTAACCAAAATACAAATTTTTTAAGGATACCGAGTTGTTATCTACATTAAGCCAACACCTTCTCTATCTAGACTTAAAATTATCTTTATTATAGAAGTGGGTCAGTGTTTTTGTTAGCAACCAGGAGTGTTATGCAGATTCCCTGAGTTTGAATTCTGGATCACCAGGTGACTTATACTTTTTCAGCCTCAGTTAATTCACCTGCAAATCAGGACAAAATTGGGCCCTTTCAGCCATTGATATGTGGGTTAACAGAAAGAAATTGGAGGTGATTGGCACATAGTTTAGCAGTAATTTACATTTTATGAAATTCAAGAGCAAATTTGAATGTTTTAGGCCAGATGTGATTAAATTTCAAAATAGTTGTCAAGAAAAATACTAAAATTGAGTTGTATTGTATCCAGCACATTTCTGTTGAAACATGTATGCACAAATAAAAGATACACAGACTCATGCCCAAATCTGGATCTATATTTTACATCCCTTAAAATGGCATTTAAAGAGAATCTAGAGAAGGTGTCATCAAAGAAGACAGGTAGCTTTTCTCACCTTATCCCCCAAAATGCTGTTCTGCCAATACTCCACAGTATGCCATATCTCTACCTTCAGCTGACAATGTCTTCAAACCATAATCGAACTACAGAGAACTACCAAGGCTGAGGAGTAGTAAGGTGTAATTAGTGCAAGATTCAAATTCAACAAGGAATGGCTTCAAATTCAATTCAAATAAAAGGGTTTAGATAGAGGGAACATTGTGTTGAGATCTGAATCAAGCAAACTTGTTTTTTTTTTTTAAATAACTTTTATTGAATTTACTGAGGTGACAATGGTTAATAAAATTATATGGGTTTCAAGTGGACAGTTCCATAATACATCATCTGTGTATTGTACTGTGTGTTTAACACTTCAAATCAAGCCTTTTTGTCACCAAGTTATCTCCCCTTTACACTCTTCTACTTCCCTTCACCTCTTTTCCTTCTGGTAATTACTATACTGTGGTCTGTGTCTATGCTTTTGGTTTTTGTTGACTTTTGCTTAATCCCTTCACCTTTAACTTTTTAAGCATTGGAAACTTCTTGATAGAGTACCTCCCTAGATCCTTAAATGCCTTGTGTGGCTGGAATTTGAGTTCATACAGTACTTCTCACTACTTTTAGAGGGAAAGGAGGGTTGGCCCATATTCATCTCAATCTATACATAGCATGCAAACCACTGTCAAACAGAGAGATAGAGAGAGAGAGAGAGATAGAGAGAGAGAGAAAAGAAAAGCATAGAGAACTGCTCATCAAGAAATGTTTCCCCACAATGAATCAGGAAGGAGTGAGACTCTGGTAAGAGAACATTTTAAGCAGAAACTGAATGATGAACCCCACCATTCAGAAATACTGATCTTAGCAAAGGCTTAACAAAAACTTATTCACAAAGATATTCATTATAATGTCATATATATATATATATATATATATATATAATTTATGTTTACATATGTGTTTTGATAACTTACAGTGGAAAATGCTCTACATAGTTCAGTAGTGGGTAAGCAGTTAAGTAAATATAATACAAATGAAAATAAGTGCTTGCATAGAGCGCAACAGAGTAAGGAACATCCTTTAAGGAAGCTATAGAAACATTAATTTGATCCTTTGAACTATAGCTAAGGTTTAAGTGGTGGGTGAAATTAAACCATAAAATAATTGTTTAAAAATATGTCTCCCTTTCATATTTTAACACTATGTCCATTTTGCATTAGAATAAGTAATAAGAATTAATTATTAAATGTTATTTTCTTTCACATTTTATAAATTGTAATTTATGATGCCCAAGAGTTTCAACATACTTTAGCCACACCTCACATTAAGTTACCCTATGAATTTGTATATTTCTAACTCAAGGACTATTTCTTTGCCTCTAAGGATGAATGTTTAAAGAAATGGAAAGTTTAAACAGAGAGACTGGGCATAAATTAATGTAATGCAATAAATTGGATGAAAGGGATTCTTCTTGCCTATCCCCCATGAAAATATCTTTTGATGCCAATTTTTGCCTTCACATGGACCTGCTTAATTGTATTTATTCAACTATATAAGATTAATTATAAACTAAAAGAATCAATGAACACTTTATAAACAAAATGGAATAAAATTTATAGCATCAATTTAACTTGTTTTAATCATTGGGAACAAAGATCAAGTCTACTTTTTAAAAAATTGGAAGAGTAACATGGTTTAAATTATTTCTATCAGATGTGGGGTTTTACTTAAACTTACTCTTTGTTTTTATACAGGATACTCACATGTCTGTGGTAGGTTCCATTCTCCACATTGGTATATATATCAAATATTTATTGAGTCCCTAGTAATAATTTGGTGCCATGGATTGCTTTAGACTTTTCAGAAATTAACTGTTCAAATGGTGCTGCTTTGAAAAATTACAAATCAGAGAGTGGGCATTAACTGAAGCAATGTAATTGCACTCTGTTTGGTGTGGGTTTGTGTGTTGAAAGAATATATAATCTGAACACAAGTAGATGATTTGGGGACTAATGCAGGCACAGTAAGGGAGATCAGACTCTCCCTGCAAGGTCAATTAGAGACTGCTTGTACAATTTCCCCCCTGTCTAATGGCCTTAATACAACCACATATTCTTTCAAGTTATTGAACATATGTAATCTGTGTCTCTGCCTTTGTGGGTCCCTTCACTAGTTCTACTCAAGGCAGCTGCTCTGGAAGCTTAAGGGTTTGCAGCTGTTGGAAGCTATATGAGGAACGTGAAGGTTTGGCACTGGTTTTATAGTTCCTACCATGTAGAAGTTTGGCAAGAACTGTGGAAAGAGTATGGTGATCTAAAGAATGTTTGTGTAACTTTCCCCATAGTTGTGGTTCTGAGCACATGAGGTATGGAGTCAAAAATATAAGGGTGGTAATTTTTATTGGGGCATTTGGGTCCCATTCATACAACTAACATGTTACATGAGGGGAAATATTCTGAGACTGTACTTATATTTTGTTTTTCTTCCATAAGTACAGCAAACAGAAGAATGTTGTGACATAGGTTTGAAGCATATTCCATTTTCTCAATTTCAATAGCAGTTTTCAAAGCCTTAACACAACCCTTTACACTACAACATCTTTAAAGAAAATATTAATGGTAGTATTTCTGAAAAAAAATTTTCCATAGTCAGAGGAACCATATCCCTACATGCATTAATTAGGAGGAAAAAATGATTCTAACATTCAAGTCATCACTTAGGATATTTGAAGTAATTTTAGAGAGAAAAAAACAGAGGATTTTAAAAAATCACTTTAGAAAGTGATTATTTTTACCTCAGTGAATTTTACTTTGTACAAAAAACATTTTCAAAATTGACATGATGCTATGTAAAACTTTATATTTTCATATTGTTTATATGTAATAAAAAATAAATATTTAGTGAATATATTTTTATAATTCCTAGATAATATTATTAAAGTGAATCATTTAAATGTCTAATTAATTGAATATTTATGTGAATATAATTATAAATTATGAATTCTCAATGTTCTTAAAAGGAAATGTGGTAAAGTGACATTTTCCTGGGTAACTTTTAAGCAATGTGTCAATATATATTAATAATCTAATAAGGTATCTATTACGTGATTGAGAATAACATTTGTAATTGAAGAGTACTTTTTAACTCTAGCAATTTTATATCCTAGTTAGGGCATTCAGATTATAAGCCATAGAATTATAATCAATTCAAGGTGAATATATCTAAGTATATATATAAATATTTGGGTCAGGTCAACTATAATATTGATAGTTTATATGTATGAATTTTATATGCATACATTTATATGATGTATAAAAACTATAATAGTTTTTATATACATTATATATAATATATTTTATACATTAGTTAAGTTTCTTAACTTAAACTTTATTGGAAGTTATAGCTCCATGTACAAAGTAAAATAGAGAAGTTAGGCCATTTCAAAAGAATAAGAGGATCACTTGAATAATTAGGTCTTTGACCATAATTATTTGAATAATCTGAGAAGTAAAGCCTTTATTTAACTTCATCTAGACATGAAATACCACAATATCAACCAGGAAGCACATATAGTCTGTTTTCTCTGCAGCTAACATAATCATGTGTCTGTCTTTAATATTTACATCCAGCACCCATTTATTAAGCAATTTTTAAATATACAATATTAGAGATTTAAATATTGCTTCAAATAGTGGTATGTATGTATGTTTTATCATCTTCAAAGAATATTTCAAGGCAATATTTGACAATTCTTGCACAAGTTAGAGTTAATACATCTATGCACCTGATATCTAGGAGTCATTAGTTAGTCCTTTGCAGCCCACGTTTAGTCCGTCAGCAGGTCCACAGATAACACCTCTGTATAGCTTTATTTGTTTCTACTTCTGTCCATCTTCACTGATAGCACCCTTCCAAGCCATCATCTCAAACCAGGGTAGCCAAAATAACCCCCTTAATTCTTTCCTTAACTCTAGCTGCCCATCAATGTAATCTCCAGCTCATCACCTATTTAAAGACTGGAAAGTGTCAATATAATTCCAAAGACACTCCTTTAACTAAAAGCATCTATTGTGGGCTTAGCGGTTTACTCTCTCTCTCTCTACAATCTTTGTGCACAATGTCTTACATTTCCACCACCAAACAAATGAATTTTTACTCGTTCTTCACATACCATCTTATAATTTACCATCTCAAGGAATCCTTTCCCAAACTCTCAAATCAGATTCACTTATTCTTGGCTACCTTAGAAACTTTATTACTTTTCTTTGGAATACCTATCAACATATGTAATTACATTTTTGAGGATAACTTATTTAACTCCTACATTTTGAATGTCATGAACACAAGAATCTGGTTTGTTTAATACATTAAATAAAAAATTAAGAAAAATTTAATATTTTTAGAAAGAGTACAGATCTTCTAATTCTATATTTCACCTACATAAACATTTCAAGTAACATAAAAGATCTTTAAGTAGATTCCTCATAGCTGTAAGTTTTCTCTGTCTTTTGAATATGCACACAATCTAGTGAAGTTGGTAAAAAACAGTTATAAAGATTTTGTCTGTAACATAATTCTTATAATTTTGAATGAACAATAAAAAGAATAAGTAGTTCCAGACATCATATAATATAAAATATACACTTATTTAATTCTCACAAGTGCGTAATGTAGGCATTGCTGTAACTACCAAGATTTCTACAGTGTGTCCATAAAGTCATGGTGCACTTTTGTCCTGTGATATATACCTAACTATGCCAAAGTCGGTATTACAGCACTTTGATAAATTTCATGTTAATGTGTAGCTAAGAAATAAAAATATCTGAACTCTGGAGCCCAAAACCTTAACCACAAGCAGTACTACTCTGTAGCAGCAGAGGCAGAGGCTAGGTGGAATTATAAACTGCAGCCACATTGTAAAGGGTGTTGGATGCTGTATTTAAGATTTTTAAGCTCTGTGCTCCAGGAAATGGGAAACACTAAAAGGTCTGAAAGTAGGAGGATTATATGATCCAATGTAATTTTTAAAAGATTTCGATGGTGGAACATATGGAAGATTAATAAAGGTGGATTGATTAAATTGTCTCTGACTACATTAAATTGCTTAGGACTGAGCTGGGAAGCTAGGATACTTAAAAGTAATTTAATTCAGTCTTACTCAAACTAAACCCTCTAGAGTGATTATTGAATCCTACCTCATCCTCTGCCAAACACTGACTCTCTAAGGAAACACTTGTCTGTTGAGGATAATCTGGCATTGAGAAGGAGCTGGCGTGCTTATGGGGCAGCCAAGTGGAGCTGTCAATAAAAAGTTAACAATAGGAATCAGGGAAGAGGGAATCATGCAGGATACAAATAGAAAGTTGAAAATCTAAACATACAAATTATTTAAGGAAAATAATCTGACTTTAGGAAAAGACATTTATACTTTTGCAAAGTGTTCATTAGGATATTTTGGAATTACACAAATTTCTGGCATTAACATTTGTTCAAATGGAAATATTTGTTAACCACTCAATATGGATATTTTACAATATTTTCAACATTTTGCAAGATAAAAACTAATGTTTCTGGCCAATGTAGAATAACAGGGTCCAGATTTACCCTTCTGCCTTAAACAACTAGAAAAAGAAAATACAAAACACATAAAATAATGACTTGAGGACATTGCACAACAGGTGGTCCAGGACTGTAGTCTTTCAGAGAAGGAAAATTAACAAAGTAAGTTCTAAAATTGCATCAACTTAGTGCTTCAGAGCAGTATATTGGATTTTAGTGCAGAAAAGGGGGAGACGACTCAAGCACAGAACAAAATTTTTGTTGAGTTGAAGTTACAGAGAACCAAGTTCTGAAAGGCTAATGATGTTAGATTTTGCTGGTCATAGTCCTAGAAAAAACTACAGATAGGATAACAGAGACCCCTGTATATCTGCAGAGGGGTCTACTCAGGTTTTTGTAGACTGGTAGTCTACTCATGAATGACAGTAACTTACACTAGGAAAAAGAAAAAAATCACTTTAAAGAGGCAGAAAAATACATAGAGCTAAAGGGTTAGAGTTCACGTTTCCATCATACATAGTGAAATGGCCTCATAGGACATGAAGTGCCAGGTAGAATCCTTAAACTTACTCAAAAACTTTTGCTCTTTGAAAGACACTGTTAAGAAAAACTAAGGGTGGGGAAGATACATACTGGAATATAGTATTTTCAAAATAAATAACTGAAAAAATGTGGCTAGAATATATAAAGAACTTCTACAACTCAATAATAATAGGTAAACAACTCTATTTAAGACAATGTGTACATCATATGCATAGACATTTTGCCAAAGAGAAATATGATTGACAATGGGAAAGAGGCCCAGGACCGTTAGTCATTAAGGAAAAGCAAAATATCAGCACATTGAGCTACTACTACATACTATTTATGGCTATCACTAAAGAAACTAAGAACACCAAATCTAAATAGGATGTGGAATTCTCCTGTGTTATTCTTGAGAATTCAGGATTATATACCTACTCAGAAAAACAAACATGTCACCAGTTTCTTATAAACGCACAACCTTCATACAACACAGCAGTCTTCGCTAGTTATATACAAAAAGTAATGAAAACACACATTGATCCAAATGTGTATTCAAAACTTATAATAGCTCAAACCTTAATAGGCAAAAATTAAAAATAAAACAAATTTTTATCAACTGGTGACTAGCTAAACAAATAGTAGTATATCCATATAATAGAAAATTACTTAGAAAAAAGAAGAACAGACTATGCGTGACCCCAAAATGATTCTTAAAAACATTTCCTAAGGAGAAGAATCCAGCCAAAAGAGAATATATTACATTGCCATTTTAATGAAATTCTAGAATATGCCAAGCTTTGGATTGCCAGTGTCCAGAATTGATGGCCAATGGGATGTTGGAAATGTTTCACATCATGATTGTGGTGGTGGCTACATAATTGTATACACTTGTTAAAACTCAGAAAATTTACACTTAAAATTGGCAAATTTTATTATTTGCATATTATACCTCAATAAAGCTGATTTAAAAAATTAAAATGGATTTGTTTGGGGCAGGACAAATATAGGAACTCTGCACTTTCCATTTATTTTGCTCTGAACTGAAAATTGCCCTAAAAAAAGGAATTTATCTTTTTTAATGTCAACAAAAAATACTGCCAAAAGTTAAAGTTCACCATGAAAAAACAATAATGTGGACCCTGGCTGGTGGTTCAGTGGAGAGGGCATCAGTCCAGTGTATGGATGTCCCAGATTCAATTCCTGATTAGGGCACACAAGAGAAGTGAACATCTGTTCCCCCCCCCTTCACTCCTTTCTCTCCCACTTCCATCCTTCTGCCAGTGGCTCAGTTGGTCCCAGCATTGGCCCTGGGTACTGAAGATGGCTTAGTTGGTCCCAGAGTGTTAGCCTCAGGTGCTAAAAATAGCTTAGATTTAAGCATTGGCCCAAGATGGAGCTTCCTGGGTAGATTCTGGTTGGGGCACATGCGGGAATCTGTCTATCTCTCCTCACTTGCAATAATAATAATAATAATAATGTGACTTTGCTAAAGTCTTAACACTTTAGTATTATAAAAGAAGTAGATAAATAAAATTTACAAGATTTTTAATCAAGAGAATTGTTTTTGAGGGGCTATTATATATAATATATAATATTCCATCAACTGGTGACTAGCTAAACAAATATAGTATATCCATATAATAGAAAACTACTTAGAAAAAATAGAAACAGACTATGTGTGACCCCAAAATGATTCTTAAAAACATTTTCTAAGGAGAAAAATCCAGCCAAAAGAGAATATATTATATTGCCATTTAATGTAAAGAAAATGTTAAATATTTCTTAACATGTATAAAAGTTAAAATTAGTTTTTCCACATAGATTGCAGAATGTAAATTTATTCAGCATTAACTGGGATTTCTATTTTCCTCTTTGGCTATAAAAATATTTTTTAAATAATTTAAAATTTCTGAAAGCATTTTGAAATTTATAGTTGATTATGTATAGAAATAATTATCAAAATATTAAAATGTATTTTATATTTATAATAAAGGCCAGACTTCAAAACTACATGCAGCATGTTCCCATTTATATGAATTTAAGGAAAGGAGAAACTAAATTTAGTGACAAAAGTCAGACAGCTAGTTTTATTTGGTAGAATATTATCTCAAAACTACTGGCATTATGAATCCTTTATATATTTCTGAGCTATATCTTTATCTCCATTGTGGCTATGTGTGTGCATGTGTTTGTGTATCTGCATGCGTATTAAGTTATAAAATTCAAGTCTTATAATTAAGAATCATTCACATAGTTCATGTATTCTGTATTTAAATGTTGATGTATTTTTTTGTATAGGAGTTACATGATCTACTTAATATTGTTTCTACTTAATATTTTCCCGCTGGCTTCTTGTTTATTCATTTCTGTAGTGAATAACACTTTAGAGCTTCAACTCCTTTTTTCCTTCTTGTAACATTTTCATGTTTCTTTTCCATCACCTCCCTTTTTCTCAATAAATATATTTTTAAACCCTCACAATATTCCAAAATGTGCTATGTATTGGGAATGCAAAACAACTGTAAGAAAAGTTGTGATCCTGCTCTCATAAATATTAAATACTAAGAAATGAGACTAATATTATTTTTAAAAAAACATAAGTTGAAGAATAATAAATAGCTCTATAAAAGTGTATAATATGAAGACTTGAACTAGAATATAAGTTCAAGAAAAAGTTTTCTGAATAAATAAGCATAATATCTTAATAGCATTGAACTTTATTAATATTTCAACCTGACCGTAATCTCCAGTCTTGTATGTATTTATTATCATATTAAACAGTGACATCTCGAGGCGGCAAGATGGTGATGGAGTAGGCGAATGTTCCAACTTCCACTTCCCAGAACCAAAGTGGATAACAACTTAATTTTAAGAACAATCATCTGGAAAAATCAACTTGGGATAAACCAAGAGGAATCTATAACCAAAGATCACTGAAAAAGCCACACTGAAATTGGTAGGAAAAGCAGAAAAGCAAAGAGGGATGCCCAGCTCCCAGGTGCGAGCGGCAGCCTAGAGGGACTCACATAGTGGGAGGGGAGTTTCCCCAAGAAGGAAGGGTCCTGGGCCCCAGGACTAAAGCCCCAGCCTGCAGCACCAGAGCCTAGAATAGGTGTAAAGACAGTAGCATTTAGCTGTAAAACAAACCAGGATACTGTTTGGAAGAAAAAGACAAATTTCTCAGACCCAGGATTTGTCTTAAAAGGACCACACAGAAAACTTCTCTCACAACCACTCACCCAGGGATGGGTTGAGCTGAGAGGACAGAAGTAGCAGAAAGAGAGTGTAATCTAGGAGGCACAGGGAGAAACACTTTGAGGGACAGCAACCCTAATCCCTGGGATGAGTCACTCCCAAAATCTAAAGTGAATATTTTTTCTGAAAACAGCAATACCAGCAAAGGGAAGCAAGTCACAAGCCAAACAGAAACTCTCCTGCTGCAGTCAGAGCGAAGAATCGCTTAGAAGCAGGTAGTCATCAGGGATACAGTATTGAGTGCTGAGGTCTGAGTTACATCGCCGCCCCAACACTGCCAGAGGGTGAGCAGTGGCGGGATGTGGGAGCACAGTCCTGTCGGCGGGGGTGGAAGGTGGAGGCTGGCCGCCACCACAGACACAGAGGCGGCCCCAGTGCACAAGCAAAATCCCACCTGCTGGGGCAGAAACTGGGGGCTGGCCACATATGCGGCTCGGGTGCAAGCACTATTCCACCCGTGGGGGTGGAAGCCAGTGGCCGGCGGTGGCTGCGGATGGGGTGTGAGAGCACAGCCCTGCCCATGGAGCCTAAGCTTGCAGCCCTGGGTGCGAGCACAGTCCTGCCCATAGGGGCAGAGCAAAGGCTGGCCAAGACTTGCAGCCAAGAAGAGGGAGTACAGGCCTGCCCTTAGGGGCTGGACAGGGGCCAAGGGCTGGCCAGGGCTTATAGCCCAAATTCATGGATCTCCCAGGAGTGGGGCAGGCCCACAGCAGCAGGGCAGAGGCCAGAAGCCAGCCAGGGCTTGCAGCTGGAGCACATAAACACAGTCCCAGCTACAGTGACCGTGGTAGATGGCAAGCATTGGCAACATCAGTATTCAAATGCCCAAGGCGGTAGCAGAGGTTGTGGCGGGCCTGCACACAGATCACATCTAGGGAACACATAGGCCACACTGAATGGACTTCTGTGGCCACATCCTTCTTATACACAGACAAATGGGAAGGAAGAGAAATGCAATCCAAATGAAACAAAAAGAGAAATCCCCAGAAAAAATCTTAATGAGATGGAAATAACTAAACTACTGGATGCAGAGTTTGAAATAACAATTTTTAGGATGCTCAAAGATCTTAGAGCAACAATGGATGAACATAATGAGCACCTAAATAAAGACATAACAAGTATCAAAAGGAATATTGAAATAATAAAAAAGAATCAGTCAGAAATGCCAAGTACAAGATCAGAAATAAAGGCCACACTAGAAGGAATTAAAAGCAGGATGGATGAAGCTGAGGATGGAATCAGCAATTTAGAGGACAAGATAAATGAAAGCACGGAATCAGAGCAGCAAAAAGAGGCTCAAAAAGTCTGAGGAAACTCTAAGAACTCTGTAACAACATGAATAGAAATAACATCCACATCAAAGGGAATCCTGAAGGAGAAGAAAAAGATCAAGGGATAGAGATACTGATTGAATAAATCATAGCTAAAAACTTCCCTAAACTGATGAAGGAAAAAGTCACACAAGTTCAAGAAGCACAGAGAGTCCCATTAAGGATGAACCCAAAGAGACCCACACCAAGACACATCATAATTAAAATAAAAAATTAAGAGCTAAAGAAAGAACACTAAAAGCTGTAAGAAAAAAGCAGTCAATTACCTACAAAGGAACCGCCATAAGGATGACATCTGACTTCTCAACAGAAACATTAGAACCAGAAGGGAATGGCAAGAAATATTCAAAGAAATGCAAAACAAGAGCCTACAACCAAGACTTCTTTATCTAGCAAGGCTATCATTTAAAGTTGAAGAAGAAATAAAAAGCTTCCCAGACAAAAAAAAAACTTCAAGGAATTTATTACAACCAAACCAATGATACAAGAAATGTTAAGGGGCCTGCTGTAAACAGAACAAAGAGGGGGAGGATCTAGTAAGAGAGGAATGTAGATTTAACAAATACAATGGCAATAAAAAACTACATATTAATAATAACCTTAAATGTAAATGGATTAAATTCTCCAATCAAAAGACATAGGGTAGCTGAATGGATAAGAAAACAGGACCCTTATATATGTTGCCTACAAGAGATCCACCTCAAAACAAAACACACACATAAACTGAAAGTAAAGGGATGAAAAAAATATTTCATTCAAATGGAAATGAAAAAAACCTGGGGTAGCAATATTTATATCTGATAAAATAGACTTTAAAGCAAAGGCTATAGTAAGGAATAAAAAAGGTCACTACATAATGATAAATGGATCAATCCAACAGGAAGATATAACTATTATAAATATCTATGTGCCTAATATATAAATATATGAAGCAGATTTGATGTACATAAAGGACAAGATCAACAGCAATACTATAATAGTGGGGGCTTTTAATACACCACTAACATTACTGGATAGATCTTCAATAAAGAAAATTAACAAGGAAACAACAGACTTAAAAGACACACTAGATCAACTGAATTTAATAGATATCTTCAGAAACTTTCACCCTAAGCCCGGAGAATATAATTCTTTTCAAGTGCTCATGGTACATTCTCTAGGATAGACCACATGTTAGGACACAAAACAAGTCCCAATAAATTTAAGAAGATTAAAATCATATCAAGCAACTTCTCTGATCACAATGGCATGAAACTAGAAATCAACTACAATAGAAAAACTTAAAAACACTCAAATACTTGAAAACTAAATTGCATGTTATTAAATAATGAATGGCTTAACAATGAGATCAAGGAAGAAATCAAAATTTTCTTGAAACAAATAAAAACAAACATACAAACTACTGAAAATTTATGGGACACAGCAAAAGCAGTCCTGAGAGGGAAATTCATAGCACTACAGGCATACCTTAAGAAGCTAGAGAGAGTTCAAATAAACAATTTAACCCTGAATCGAAAAGAACTAGAAAAAGAACAGCAAGTAAAGCCCAGAGGAAGTAGAAGAAAGGAAATACTAAAGATCAGAGTGGAAATAAATAACATAGAGTCTAAAAAAACAACATAGAGGATCAATAAAACCAAGAGCTGGTACTTTGAAAAGGCAATCAAGATTGATGAACCTTTAACCAGACTCACTAAGAAAAAAAGTTAGAGGACTCAAATAAATAAAATTAGAAATGAGAGAGAAGAAGTAACAACTTACACAGCAGAAATACAAAGGATTGTAAGAAAATACTATGAAGAACGAAATTGTATGCCATAAACTTAGACAACCTAGGCATAATGGACAAATTTCTCAAAACATAGTCTTTCAAAAATCAATATAGAAGAATTAGTAAACCTAAACAAACCAATTTTATCAAATGAGATTGAAACAGTTATCAAAAGACTTCCAACAAACAAAAGTCCTGGGCCAGATGGCTTCACAGGCAAATTTTACCAAATATTCAAAGAAGAACTAACTCCTATCCTTCTCAAGCTATTTTAAAAAATTTAAGAGGAGGGATGACTTCCAATCTCTTTTTATGAGGCAAGCATAATACTGATTTCAAAACTAGGCAAAGACACCACAAAGAAAGAAAACTATAGGCCAATATCTCTGATAAACTTAGATGCTAAAATTCTCAACAAAATATTAGCAAATCGGATCCAGCAATACATGAAAAATATCAGACATCACGATCAAGTGGGACTTATTCTGGGGAGGCAAGGCAGCTGGTAGAATATTTGCAAATCAATCAATGTGATTCAACATATAAACAAAAGAAAGGATAAAAATCACATGATAATATCAATAGATGCAGAAAAAGCATTTGATAAAATTCAGCACTCATTTATGATCAAAACTCTCAGCAAAGTGGGGATACAGGGATCATACCTCTACATAATAAAGCCCACCTATGACAAAACAAAAGCCAACATTACAATCAATGGGCAAAAATTAAAAGCAATCCCCTAAAGATCAGAAACAAGGCGGGGGTGTCCCCTTTCACTACTGTTATTCAACATAGTTCTGGAAGTCCTAGCCACAGCAATCAGACAAGAAGAAGAAATAAAAGGCATCCAAATTGGAAAAGAAGAAGTAAAACTATCATTATTTGCTGATGATATGATACTGTAAATAGAAAACCCTAAAGTCACAGTCAGAAAACTACTGAACCTGATAAATGAATTCAGCAGAGTAGTAGAATATAAAATCAATATTTAGAAATCAGTGCCATTTTTATACAGCAATAACAAATAGTCTGAAAGAGAAATTAAGAAAACAATCCCCTTCACTATTGTTACAAAAAAAGAAAATAAAGTGTCTAGGAGTAAATTTAACCAAAGAGGTTAAAGGCCCACTTTTAGGACTATACCATATGAATACCAAATCACTGATTCAAAAGAAGATATGCACCGCCATGTTTATTGCAGCATTCTTTACAATAGCCAAGATCTGGAAACAGCCACAGTGTCCTTCAGTAGATGAGTGGATTAAAAAGCTTTGATACATATACACAACTGAATACTACAGGGCTGAGAGGAAGAAGGAAATCTTATCTTTTGTGACAACATGGATGGACCTGGAAACTATCATGCTAAGTGAAATAAACCAGGCAGAGAAAGAAAAATAGCATATGACCTCACTCATTTGAGGAATCCAATGAACAATGTGAACTGAAGAACAAAACAGAGGCAGAGGCGGGATCAAAGGGACTAGAAGGAAAGGTATTGGAGGGAAAGTGGAAGAGAAGATGGGATCAGAGAAGGGAAAGAGATTAGTAAAATTATATATACATAACACAGCATTATAGAGAACAGGACTTCAAATCCTGGAGGGATGGGGGGAAGGCATTGGGGGGAGCAGACATAGTGAGGCCGAGGGGGAATATGGAGGTGGGGGAGATATATTTAGTGAAACACTTGAATCTATTTAAACATAATAAATTAAAATCATAAATAAAAATAAAAATAAATAATGACATCTTTAGGTCAGACTCTTCTGTGAGTTTGAGATTGAGATCTGTCTGCCTTCCTGACATCTCCAGGAATATCAACATATCCTACTTGAAAATACTATTCTTGTTGCCTTGAGTCCCCAAAATAGTGCTCCTGGTGTTTCCTGTTAAAACAGGAAACATCTGTTTTGTCACACAAGTCAGAAACCTAGACATCTTTTTTCTTTATATTTCACATCAATATATTTATAGGACCTTTCAATTAATCCACGTAGACTCTGTTCACTAAAATGTTCCTCATGTCAATCTGTACTTTCTCTTTTCATTCTCAACCCTGTTCATACCATATCATGTATATAGTGCCCAAGTATGCTTGCCAGTAATTTTTCACAGTGCCTAATATTTTATACTATCTGATCAAGTGCTTCCTGTGGGTAAGGAGAGAGGTAGGAGTTTCCTTGCAACCATACATACAACATTAAATTTTCACTAAAAATAAGCAATACATTTATAATATATCTATCTATATCTATATCTAATCTATATATATATATGTCTATCATATCATCTATATCTATATCTATATATATCTATGTCTATATATATCTATGTCTAATCTATATATCTTGTGTGTGTGTATGACAGAGTCAGAGAGAGAGACAGATAGGGACAGACAGACAGGAAGGGAGAGAGATGAGAAACATCAATTCTTCACTGAGACACCTTAGTTGTTCATTGATTGCTTCCTTATATGTGCTTTTACCAGGGGGCTCCAGGTGAGCCAGTGATCCCTTGTTCAAGCTAGTGACCTTGGGCTCAAGCCCGCAACCTTGGGCTTCAAGCTAGCGACCTTTGGGTTCAAGTCAACCACCATGGGGTCATATCTATGATCTCACGCTCAAGCCAGTGACCCTACTTTCAAGCTGGTGAGCCTGTGCTCAAGCCAGCGACCTTGGGGTTTTTAACCTGCATCCCAGTCTAACACTCTATCCACTGTCCCACTGCCTGGTTAAGTTATAATACATTTTTAATCCAATAAAAAATTTATAAACTTTATTATTTATGTTTCATTTTTTAAAATTTTCTCATTGAGCCTGACCTGTGGTGGTGCAGTGGATAAAGCGTCGACCTGGGAACACTGAGGTCGCCAGTTCAAAACCCTGCACTGGTCTGGTCAAGGCACATATGGGAGTTGATGCTTCCAGCTCCTCCCCCCTTTCTCTCTTTATCTCTCTCTCTCTCTCACTCTGTGTCTCCTCTCTAAAATGAATAAAATAAAAATAAATTTTAAAAAAAAGTTAAAAAAAATTTTCTCATTGACTTGAGAGAGAGGCATTAATCTGTTGTTTACCATAGTTTTTCAATTTACTTGTGTACTCATTGATTAGTTCTTATATGAGCTCTAACTAGGAATTGAACCATGACTTCTGGCATACCAGGTTGACACTTTATCCACTGAGCCTCCTGGCTAGGACAGTAGCTTCATTTTTTTAAAACTGGAAGACTATTTTCTTTTTGATTTGTACTCTATGGAAATCATAAACTGATGGCCCAAATTACACTGACATAGTCATTGTTTTGGGGGGTCACTGAGTCTGTATTTTCCACATATTAAAGATGCATTTACTAGTAAAAATGAATAAATTCATCTTCAAAATTCACTTCTTATTTAAAAATACAGCATCTGTTATACTTTATAGTTAAAGTCTAAATTAAGGATTCTTAGAAAGCATTATTCACAGTGCTGCTTAGTAACCAAAGAATGATTTGGAGCACAACAGGATCTTAAATCCTTAATTACCATGGTTGTTGTTTTATTTTCTTATTTGTATTTCTGAATTATCTTTATTTTATTTATTGTTTTAAAATATTTTTAAGTAACCTTTGAAATGTAGCCATCTTAATCAGTCATAACACTTGGCACCGTTGAAGAACTATTAGTCATTGAAAAGGAGTGAAGATAAGGGTTGTGCATATTTTGTGAACTTCCTTGGAAATCAGATTATTTTCAAGAAAGAAGATTAGTTGTATAAACTACAACTAACTTATAATGTAACTATCTATAAAGTTATGTGAACTCAGAAAAGCATGTGTCACACACACCTTAAAGTAACACGTTAAAAAGTATTTTATAGATGGTCAGCTATCAGAAGCTTGTATACAACAAACATTTATTCATAATCCTTATATAAAGTCAATGTCAGCACTACTAATAATTTAGATGACCTTAAAAACTCCAACCCATCCTTGCTATATGTAATATCCATTTTCACATTTGCACACAGACTTAGTCTTGCTCAGTCTCTAGCGATATACATCTTGGATAGGGCTCTGAAAGATAGCGCCCTAAATTCACTATCTTTCATTTTTTAAATACTACATTATAAATTTAGGGTTTTGTGATCTTTCATATGACCCATATTATATCTTTTTTGTCTCTATTTCAGAAGATACAACAGATCTTAAAAAATTCAATAAGTTTGTTAAAGTAGACCCCTTCGTACAGTAAGACAGGAAGCTGCTTGCTCATGCTGACATACTAAGGCCTATGACTGAGCTTGACATGATGACATATGGGATGTCTCACTGACTTGGTTATGCGACATGGCTATAGTGCTATAGTGTAGGGGAAGGAGGATACATTTCTGTAATAATATGCTATTGCATCCTGAAAAAATCTGCAGTTATCAGAAAGTAAGCAGATTGGAGTCATACAACCCCATTGTTCATTTACATCATTATATCCAAAAATATTTTTTGAAATCAGATAAGTGGTGACTTATATGTCATATGGGCAGCTAATAGGTAAAAAAGTTTCGATTGGTAAGAACAAGTATCAAATGAATCTGTAAAAAATATACATTTTACATAATATATACTTAATATGTTATATATACACATACAGAAACATGGATATATCTTGCTTTCTTTTTAAACATAACAGGTGGTTTAGAAGTTTGGTCATCAATTATATTAGTTCTCAGAATATCTTGATATTAAAAAAAATATCTATAAATAATGAGTGACCATGGGGGACTCTTCTTTATGAGGTAAATGATCTCTTTGTATATTTTCTAAATGCTTAATATAGTTATATGATTCTACATAATATATATTATGGACATAAAGATTCAGATGGGTAAAGCACAGTTAAACATAGATGAGTAAGTTAATATAAAATATAAAGAAAAGATTTTATTTTGACATCTTAGAATAGAAACTGACATGCTGTGCTATTTATAAAATTGAAATTAAATTTTGAATTGTTGTTTTCTCCCATAATATATTTTTGGAAGATAATTAAAAATCCTGATGATCACAACATTAAAATGTCATAAAACATGGAATCTTACTTAAGAAGTAGTTCTGACTATGAACTTTTAGGTCCACATTGTTTATTGATTTTATCCTCTTCTCAAACCATATGTTAAGCTATAAATACTGAAATTGCTTCATTAAATCACATTTCTCTTCTTTTATGTGTCAGTTACCTATTGAGAACATATGCTATCTTGACACACTAATGCTTACTCTCAGGTCATATACTATAAGCCTACTGCTCTAAAAAAAAAAAAGAAATAAAAATGTCACCATGTTCTAGCTTGAAATAAAATTTCATCAAAATAATATTATAAACATTAAAAACTTAAAGCAAAACTTATAATGATGTAATAACAAATTCACAGAGGTCTTGAACATGAAAGTCTATGCTGAAGAGCATTGGCAACGTACAGCTAGTGCTCGACTTATGACCACGATTGGTTCCGACAGACCGGTCGTAACATGATTTGGTCGTAAGTTGAGTAGGCTATATGTACAGTACTGTAAAATGATGTTATAAAAATCTTTAAGTCATATTTTATCATAATTTTTTTCATTATTGTTATATATCATAATTTTCTTTGTTCATTTTATGACATTTTATCATCTCTACACCATTTTGTTCTTATTTTTACATTCATCAGGTTTAAGTAAAACACTGCATTACCAGTACAACTGGTTTAATATTTACAAAACATACAAAATTACAAAATACAGGTGCATACAAAAATTGCTCCAGCCGAGGAGCCTCCGTGGCTAGTGATTGTGGTTGTAAAGTCGAATGGTCATAAGTTACATAGGTCGTAAGTCGATCAATACCTGTATTATGCATTGTATAAAGTCATTGCTTACTTATAAAGTCATTTGATCTATAGAACTAAGAAAATTTAGACCAAAGATTTGTGTTCAATTCAAAAGATGCTAGTTCTTTAAGTTGTAAGATGACTCTAAACTTACCCTTTGAATAACAAACCATTTCTCATTTTATTTTTTACACAAGAGAGATGCAGCATTTTAATATAGATTGTACTATTAACTGTACAATCTATATGGAAGGACCTTATCTGCACCATTATCCAACTCATTCAAGTTCTACTTTCCTCCCATTTCTATCATTTCCGTTATCCCCCCATTAACTTGTCAACATTTTGGATAGATTTTCTTTTAAGACATTTTTCTAAAACAAAGAATATATAACCAAGCCACAGCACATGAATGGTAAATCATATACACAATAGGTTTTATCCTGCCAAACACTGATAGAGACAAAAAACAGTACTGCTGGGTTTTCCTGCCTTTGGGGCAGAAGGGCTGAAACTACTCTGTCAATTACATGGTTTTATTTTATTATTGTTTGTGAAAGAAGAATTTGGTGCTGCCCATTTTGGATGTGATTCTTTACAAATGTCATATTTTATGAGCCCATGTGTTATGTGTACATCACCATAATAAACAAATTGATGTACAGTTAGTGTTTGGTAGGGAAATGAAAAAAATAAAAATAACTTAGACTCACTAACTTCAGGTCATTCCTCCAAAAATGGCATGAAAATATGGCCTTTTATTCTTTTTACCATAGCAAATTTTATTCTCCCAACCAAGTCACGAAATCAATTCATCGACCACTGCAGTTTCATTAGAATGAAAAACAGCATCTGCATACCAGACTTTCATGACTGGAAGGGGACAACACAGATCATTTCCAGTTAAGATTCTCAGGGAAATTAAGTATACAGAATGGAATGCCCTAAACTCGGATGTCCACAAGATGAGAATAGAAACAACTGCTTTGACCAGAAACCAAGTTTTTCAATGTTTCTTTCTCAAATATGACATAACAAAAATAAAATTGTTTTTGAACTTCTTGTGTTTGTTCAATTTTTCAGCTGATTGGTAGGATAAAATGATGTCTTTCATTTATAAACTAGAAAGTTATAATATATTTAGGTATAGATATATACCATATGTATGTACAGTGTGTCCATAAAGTCATGGTGCACTTTTGGCCGGTGACTGGTCAAAATTGCACCATGACTTTATGGACACACTGTATATTGATTCTGTAAAAATTGGATATTCCAAGTCTACCTAAATGTTTTCCAAAAATCTTAATCTATCCAATCAATGACTAACTTTTGAATTACTCTTACCAATAATTTGTCAATATAATATTAATATTTTTTTATTCTGTTTAAGGGTCTATATCATATTGTTACCACTTGGAAAAAAATCTATCTGCTTAATCTAGAATAACAAAGTTGAGGAGGAAATTGAAAAAGTTAAAACATATAGGAGCCAATTGTTTTTTTAAACAAAGAAACTGATTGTAAGTATCTCAAAGTGTAATTTCTTTCCTTTTTTTTTTTTTTTACAGGGAGAGAGAAAGAGTCAGAGAGAGGAATAGATAGAGTCAGACAGACATGAACAGAGAGAGGTGAGAAGTATCAATCATTAGTTTTTTGTTGCCGTCACAACACCTTAGTTGTTCATTGATTGCTTTCTCACATGTGCCTTGACCAGGGGCCTTCAGCAGACCGAGCAACCCCTTGCTGGAGCCAGCGACCTTGGGTCCAAGCTGGCGAGCTTTTTCTCAAGCCAGATGGGTCTGCGCTCAAGCTGGCGAGCTCGGGGTCTCGAACCTGGGTCTTCCGCATCCCAGTCCAATGCTCTATCCACTGCGCCACCACCTGGTCAGGTTCAAAGTGTAATTTCTTAATGTATATTCCCTGGTAAATAAAATGTGAATGAAAGAACTAGTCAGTCTAAAGTGCCCATGGCCTTCATGTTACAAATAAAGGTAAATGGAAATATTCTAGAACAGTGGTTATTAACCTTTTCTGAGGTATCAAACCCACCAGTTTCATATCTGCATTCACTGAACCCTTCTTTAGTGATAAATAAAATATGATATTTTTTTTCCAAATTCAAGACATAAGTATATGTTTTTTTACTGGTGCACAAAATGAGCCGTGCATGAACATCACCTTGCTCAAAGAACAAAACCAACAAAGTGCATGAATTCACAACAAATTACGGTATTACTTTATTCAGGCCTCCATGGCAGAGGCTTCTCCGAACCTCTGAGACCGACTCATCAAACCCCTAGGGTTCGATACAACCGAGGTTAAGAACCACTGTTCTAGAATGAATGGTAATAGCTTATAAAAAGTTCCCCAAAATGGTATTAACAAGATATGGAATGCTACACAAGTCTTTTCTACATTTTGGATTTATAGATTAGGTTTTACAGACCTTACTTAACCATTATGCACAGTAAAACCATAGATCTTTGAATATTAAAAATACTGTTTTTTGAAAATTATTTTAATATTTTAAAAATGGGTAAAAATTTAAGTCACATTGATGTTATAGTGCATACACTATAAGTTTAACTTACTCTTTTAAAAAGATAATTAGAGGTAAGATAATCTTTTAACTTATTGTACCTCACTGCTCATTAATTTTACTTCTAATATATGCCATAATCAAATTCAAAAGCAAACCTTAATCACTAGCATTTACATTAGTTCCAAGAGTATAAACAGCACTCTACTTTTAATATATTATTATATAAATGCCTTGGATTTTACAGGTTATCTTAAACACATCTTTAAACTTGAAAGATTCTGAAATGTGTTTTTAAGTTATAACCAGTGATTTAGTAGATGCCTATTAAATGAATGTAAATTGAATTCCATAAAGTAAAACTAAATTATTATGAAATCAAGACTTATACAACATGTATTTTAATGAGAAAAATATGCAGTTTGAAAAGTCTGCTTTATTTTTCCATATAAAGTAAGCTTTGCACCTGTTGGAAAGTCTAACTATAAAAGGATTTCATTTGGGTCATTTATTCTAACTGCTTTATTTCTTTTTGATTTTTGAAATGTTCTCAATTTTAAAAATAGAAGTACTTGACTCTGAAAAAGTTTTAAAATGATAAAATAAATTAGCTCTGATAAGCCTGTACAATTATATTTAAGTTTTTAAACAATGTTGGGGAAATGATAGCTCTGAAATTTCAGGTATGGATGTGTGCTACAAGTTAATAAAAAGTAATTATGCAACCTTCAGTTATCACACAAAGCAGCCTGATGTTGATTAAACCTAACTGAGAAGCAGAAAGTTAAATTATATGACAACTTTTTTAAATTTCATGTTGACAAATTAACTCCTAAACAGATAAACAACTTCAGAATCCCTGTTCTGCTAGACTTAAAAGGTTTTACATTGAAAGAGATTATTATAAAAATATTTTTTATTTGTGCAAGTTTACTTGGAGCATGTCAGGATGAGTGTAGGATATATAGTTTATTATGAGGGTTGCTGCTAAACTGCATAGAATGGAATTATCTTAATGTCAAAGAGCAACAGAATAAATCAAAGTTTTTGGCCAGCTATCCTTATCTATAGCACTATTTTAAAATTTAAAAGTTTAAATAACCCTTTAAATATTCTCTTATTCATAATTAAAACTAAATTTTTAAAATGTATGTTGGTCAAATAAATTTGTAAAATATTATTTTTGCTTGCTTAAAGTTTGCATTGGGGGCTGGGCAGCCCAAGTATATGTGGTCTGTGAAATTGTAAATTAACTTCCTGCTTGGGAAGGGCCATTGTCTTGCTAATGTTTGCTAGAGGAAAGGTGTTCCAGGGCCAGAAAGTTTTTGAAAAGAGAGGGAAGAAGGAGGAGAGGCAGAAAGAAGCCATGTTTGCAGAGTGAGAAAGGAGAGAATGCAGAGCGCTGAAGAAGAACCCATGTTGACAGGGAAAGAGAAGGTATGCAGATGGGGAACCAGAGGTGAGGGGCTTTGCGAGATCCACTGAGATTGGTGAGGCCTTTGATTCTAGGAGAAACCGGAGAAGATTCTCCTGGTTGTGAACTGGAGAATGTGTCAGGGCTTTGGGAGCTCTCAGTGAGTGAAAGGGAAGTGTCTTCCTTGTGTGTGTGCTCAACAGCTAATGTGAGACTTTAATAAGGGAATGGCCCACCTGATTGTCTCCACTGTTTCTTTACCATCTGCCTGAATCTAATGGGAACCTGCATGGGAATGGCCATGACGGCAGTGGCCTCTGGCCCTATAATGTATTGTATATCTATAAAGATCTTTTTAAAATTTTACCAGAAATAGAGTTTAATACTTGTAAAGCCAGTAGTCACGGTCAGGATCACAGCCATCTGGCCAGTGCAGATTTGCATTGGATTCGAACAGTCGGTAATGAAACAACGGAGCCAAGAACTGGTGAGCCATCAGCTTTAATTCTAGTTTGCACCCGGCAGGCAAGCAAAAACACACACTGGGCTCCAAAACCCACTCATTCAGTGCTCACAAAGCTACTGACTTATCCGAGTTTCCTAGAATCAAAGGTTTCTAGCTCACCAGACTTATTCACCTCTGTTTCCTTCTCTCTGCACAAACTGGCTTCTTCCTCAGCACTCTGCCATCTTGGCTGCTTCTCCTGGCCTCCACGTGGCCTTAATCTGCTCTTCTCTTTAATACTAATACTCAGGAACCAAAAAAGAGCAAGCTACTGGTCTGTCCCACTTTATAGTGTAGAAATCCAAACCCTTAATCCAATCTACAAACAAGAAAGTCTCTGGTACAAAGTCACCCATCTGAGGCATAATGGGATTCTTCAGAAGAGCGTACCACCCCACATCATCCAATCAGTCAAGGGTGTGGGGAAAAGCTTACTCTTAAAACTAAGCCTTAGGCTATAACAACCCGGCCTGCTTACATTACAGCCTTTCCCCCACAGCCATCCCAAGCATAAGGGCAAATAATATCACCTGGGTGACGGGCTTCCATGTGGGCAGCGCCATCTTTAACAAAGTGAGCATAATATATTTTATCTGCCCAACAATACTGTTTTTCTATTTTGTCCTTACACATGAACACTTGAAAATGTTGTACAACTTTATATGTTTACCACAAACTTTAATGTGAGAAATGTTTCCAGCAATCCAGATTAACCTGTATAAGTATACTTAATTTTTTCTATAAAATACGATAAATTAGAAGAGAAACAATAAAATAATGAGGTAAAACAGGGTATTCACAAATAGTTGCCATTTCCTCAGCAGTAATGAAATGAAATTAAATAATTAAAAACAAAATTAGAACTGAGTTGTCTTCATTCTTTCCCACATCAAATGTAATTGAAAATAAATTTTGTGACATGAGGACACGATGTAAACAAATCTGCAATCTATCAAGGAAAGGAAAGAACAATGATGAAAAGGAAGGAAAACAGAAAGGAGGTACTGGGCCTAGTAGTGACAGGAATGGTGTATGGAACCACCGATTTAACCTTGAACCCTCTATGACTTGGACTGGGAAACTTTAGTCAAAAGCCCTGAGTGAATGTCTCTTTGATGCAAACACCAAGAAGCTGTGTGAGTGGCTAACCTCTGTGCAGACACAAAAGAATGCATGGGAATGGGCTTTAGAAAATTAGCCTAGAGGTTCTGGATTGCCCCTTCTTTTGTGCTTGTTAATTAGAAAATGAAAAAGAATGTACTGACCCAAATTAGCCCTTTTTCCATGTCAGTAAAATGGCCATTAATCATTCTTCCCCTTATCACCTGGTCTCCCTCCCTTATAATCTTATTACCTCTGTTCTGCTTCTGATAATAAAAGCTAAGGGAGAAGGAAATTCAGAAGGTCTTCTTTGCCTCTCTTGTCAGGCCTCCTCCTCTTCCTGTTGACATAAATTTGTGTCTTGAGTGGGTTTCTTCCACACGACACTGGTAGTTCCCAGCAGGCTAGAGTACCACAGATGGGAAAAGAGATTTCTGTGATCCTTTTATTTCAGTGACTAAAACATTATCCAGGACTAAAAGATGGTAGAAGAGATATATAAATTTAGGAAACAGGAACCTTTTCCACACTGTTGGGCAGATAAAATATATTATGCTCACTTTGGTAAGATGGTGCTGCCCACATGAATGTCCATTGTCCAGGTGATAATATTAGTTGCCCTTCTTGCTTGGAATGGGTGTGATTATACTAATGTGTGTTGGGGGAGGGCTTTTGGGCCAAAAATTTTTAAAAGGAGGAGAAATCACATTTGTAAAGCCAGTAGTTGCGGCCATTATCACAGCCGCCTGACTCGTGCAGGTTCGCATTAGATTCGAACAGACGGTAATGAAACAATGAAGCCAAGAACTGGTGAGCCATAAGCTTTAATTCTAGCTTGCACCTGGCGGGCAAGCAAAAACACACACTGGGCTCCAAAACCCACTCATTCAGTGCTCACAATGCTACTGACTTATCTGAGTTTCCTAGAACCAAAGGTTTCCAGCTCACCAGACTTATTCACCTCTGTTTCCCATCTCCTTCTCTTTACACAAACTCTGCACAAACTGGCTTCTTCTTCAGCATTCCACCATCTTGGCTGCTTCTCTGGCCTCCACGTGGCTGCTCTCCTTTCTCATACTAATCCCAGGAACCAAGAACGAGTAAACTCCCGGTCTGTTCCACTTTATAGTGTAAAACCAAAACCTCCAATCCAATTACACAAACAAGGAAGTCTCCAATACAAAGCCACCCATCGGAGGCACAATGGGATTCCTCAGGAGAGTGCACCACCCTACATCATCCAATCAGTCAAAGGTGTGGGGAAAAGCTTACTCTTAAAACTAAGCCTTAGGCTATAATGACCTGGCCTGCTTACATTACAGTCTTTTCCCCACACCCATCCCAAGCATAAGGGCAAATAATATCACCTGAGTGATGGGCTTCCATGTGGGCAGTGCCATCTTTAACAAAGTGAGCATATTATATTTTATCTGCTCAACAACGTTGTTCCGGAGAAGAGTGATTACGTTCTAGGAAAAGCACACGGAGTCAGGGCAGGGAAGCCACGTGGAGAAGGCAGCCAGAATGGCAGATTAGGAGAAAACATGGGGAATAGAGGTGAATAAGAGTGGTGAGGTAGAAACCTTTGATTCTAGGAAACTCGGATGAGTCAGTGGCTTTGGGGGACCTGAATGGAAAGGGAAGTGTTTTCCCACTGTGTGTATTTCTTGCCAACCAGAATCAAGCTAGAATTAAAGCTAATGGCCCACCAGTTCTTGGCTTTATTGTTTCATTACTGTTTCTCTGAATCAAATGCGAACCTGCAGCTATGATGGTGGCGGTGGCTACTGGCTTTACACACATCAATACAATAAATTAATCAAAATGTTAATTATGAAGAAATTTACTTATTCATCTCAGAGATAATGGGATAGCTATACAGAGAGAATAATCTATATAATTTATTTTTTTGGCAGGGTGGTCAAACCACAAAAGCAGAAGAAAATGTAAGATCTCAATTTTACTATACTAATTTACTAACTTTCAAAAGCTCAGTTAATAACTGTTAATTGGTGGATATGTGAAACTTGTAAAAAACGATCCCTAAAAATAAGCAGGAGCTCTTAGAGCTTGGAATAACTAGACCAGTGGTTCTTAACCTGGGTTCTATCGAACCCTAGGGGTTCGATGAGTCGGTCTCAGGGGTTTGGAGAAGCCTCTGCCGCGGAGGCCTGAATAAAGTAATACCGTAATTTGTTGTGAGTTCATGCACTTTTTTGGTTTTGTTCTTTGAGCAAGGTGATGTTCATGCATGGCTCATTTTGTGCACCAGTAAAAAATATATATACCTATGTCTTGAATTTGGAAAAAAAAATCATCTTTTATTTATCACTAAAGAAGGGTTCAGTGAATGCGCATATGAAACTGGTGGGTTTGCTACCTCAAAAAACGTTAAGAACCACTGAACTAGACCTAGGGAAGAAATAAGGTGTTTTCTACAATTTCTAAAGTAGTTATTAAGGAGAACGACAGTGGCACAGAGTTCCACTGGAGGTAATTATCCAAAGGAGAAACAAATTAATTAGAAGTATATTTTCATGAAGTGCTTAATTTGTTTTGAAGGAATCTAAGTAAATGACTTAAAACTTTTACAACTTGGAAGAAAGAATATTCATATTGAATTGGAGAATGATGCAAAATAGAAACCAGTTATTACACTACTCTGAAATGGCAGAGAGGAACAAATAAGAATAGCAAAACAGAAAAATAAAAATGAAAAGCTATGATACAGTAGAAGAGATTCTACCACTAAAGCAATGAAAACATGCTTTATATATACAAATAAATATATCTTTATTTTACTAGGCATGAGAGTTAGGTCTTATAAATATGAAGCAATAACCTATATTCAAAGAAAAAATAATAACTAGGCATCATTTGAGAGAAGAATTTGTAGGACATAGAATCAAAGGTCTCTGTTACTAATAATGATAATGCTGCAATGATGATGAATCTCATGACATTGAGCAGGAAACTAAGCCTTCTAAAAGAGTAGACTGAACAACAAGGAAAATCCTCTAAATAAACTTCATATTGCTAAATTACATGGATGGAAATAACATAATCAAAAGAGTCAAGGATAACCCTGGGAGTTTAACTGAGGATTTGGGATAGGAGGCTCTTTTCTTTCTACGTTTCCTAGGCAAAGAATCCTGCAAGAGAAAATTGGAAGGTGAATTTGACTCTAGGCTCCCCCTTTTTCAATTTTTATAGTAATTTTTTTAGTTCTTGAAAATAATTTAACTTTCATTTTTAAAAATGATTCTCATGTAGTTTTGGTGGGTATATTTAGTGGTTACGAATGGAGGGTCTGAGGATGATCTTTAAGATAAATGGTTTTCTTTCTATCCTAAACTGAATGGCCTTAAATAAATAACTTAATCTCCCCAAGAATCAGTTCCTATCTATATAAAATGCAGTAATAATCAGACTTACTTCACAGGGGAGTAGAGAGAATTAAAGAATTCTCAATCACAATCACATAATAAATGCTTAATAATGTTAATTTCACTATCATTATTCCAGGCTTTTCTGGGTCCATCAACAGTATTAAACTCACATTTGACCATTTGTTCTAAAACTATCAGAAAGAACCAGAACACTATTTGACAGGATCATATAAAAATGAATATGATGGTGACTGAAGGTAACTATATCATTGTAAGATCATTCTTTTGAAATACCCTAGCCTTACCTTTCAGTTAAGTTTTCTTCTAAAATACCATACACTTGAAGTTTTACATGGTCCAGCATATATGAAATTCCTTTCTCTATTTATAATAGAATTCTGTTAACTATTAATATTTGCATACTTTCATGAAACTGTTATATCTTCATTGGTAATTTTACTTTTCCAACAACTACCTGTAATATATTTATCTGTTTTTTGATATTAGGAATGTAGATAACAATGTGACCCAATAAAGATTAAAATGTAATTCAAACATTTCATGTCTAAGTACAGAAAGATGGGTTAACTGAAATAAACTATACTATAAATCTATTTTAGCTGAGGTGAGGTAACCAATTCAGTAGTACAGTGAACACATTTTAAGAATATAACAATTAGCCTGACCAGGTGGTGGCGCAGTGGATTGAGCATCGAACTAGGATGCTGAGGACCCAGGTTCGAGACTCCGAGGTCCCCAGCTTGAGTGTGGGCTCATCTGGTTTAAGCAAGGCTCACCAGCTTGAGCCCAAAGTCACTGGCTCGAGAAAGGGGTCACTTGCTCTGCTGGAGCACCCAGTCAAGGTACATATGAGAAAGCAATCAATGAACAACTAAGGTGCGGCAATGAAGAAATGATGTTTCTCATCTCTCTCCCTTCCTGTCTGTCTGTCCTTATCTTTTCCTCTCTCTGACTCTCTCTGTCTCTGTCACACACACACAAAAGGATATGACAATTAGAATATCACGAGACTTCTATAAAAAGTCAAATTAATTCCTATATTCAAACTTTATACATTATGTACAGATTTATTTCAAATGCGTTTCTTCAGAAGCAATTAGTCTGCAGACTCTTCTATAAAAACCTACCAGGTGTCATAAAAAGACTCTTTGAAACTCAAATACTGGACTGTGGGTTGCTAGAACGACTGAACAGACAGAGCCCCACACTATGCCTGCAAAAATAGAGGCTCATTCATTAATCTAGGTAAGAAACACTGTAGGGCAAATGGATGAGGAAAAAAATGGTAATGTTACAAACTAAACAGTAGTGTGGGAGTGTACTACAGAGCAACAGCTGGAGGAAGGAAATGCATGACATGTCCTGCCACAGATCATCAAAGTCAAACAAAGTAGCAAGGGGAGAGTTTCTCTATAGACATCTGCTGAAATTCTCTTTCAGCAAAGTCACATCATACGACAAGTTTCTGACATACCTTATTGAAAATTCCATTCATCAAAGATAAAGGAAATGAATTATTTGGGAAATGACTATCTGGACTTAATTCTAACCAACAAAGAATTGATTCATTAAGTGAGAGAAATAGGAACCCTGGGAGGGGAGGGTTCACTGGCCTAAAATTCCATGATAGCCCAGGAGACGGAGACAGATTCTTACTCTTATTGGACATTTGGAAATACATATCCCAAAGGCAGTTACTGATAATTCTGGGCACATTTTCTTCCCATTGATTTTATAGAAAACTTTTAAAAAAAGTTTTAATGGTTTTATTTAGATCTAATTTCCAGCCATTTAATAGATGTACCTGTAGATATTTTAAGGATATAATTAGTATATTTTTGTACTTAAATTTATAATATAAATGTTTCCGTTTCGTTAATATGGTTAATATAATTTGAATGGTTCCATAACAATAAACTTTATAATTTAGAAAAATGTTTTTCAATTTCTAATTCAGGGACAGGTCTGTCAGGCCTGTCAGAAATTTCATGCTGGTTCATGAAAGAGTTAGCCACCCTCATGTTGTGTGAAGATTATAGACCAGAGGTTCTTAAGCTTTATTGAGTTACCGAACCCACCAGTTTCATATACGCATTCACCGAACCCTTCTTTAATGATAAATAAAAGATGATTTTTTTTTCCAAATTCAAGACATAGGTATATGGTTTTTTTTACTGGTGCACAAAATGAGCCATGCATGAACATTACCTTGCTCAAAGAACAAAACCAACCAAGTGCATGAACTTACAACAAATTACGGTATTACTTTATTCTGGCCTCCATGGCAGAGGCTTCTCCGAACCCCTGAGACCGACTCATCAAACCCCTAGGGTTCGATAGAACCCAGGTTAAGAACCACTGTTATAGACCCAATGATCTCAGTCAAATTCCCTTATGCTCAGAGTGATTTCTACCTTAGCAGTCTCTGAAATAATTCTATTTTCACCAGTTCCCAGGTGTGAAAAGGTAGAAAATTATTGGTTAGAGAACTTTGCAACTGTCATTTTCACACTTATTATATTTCTACTTAATTATATAGCAATTATGCTGCTTTTGCAATACTGTTACTAATCTCACTTCCTGGTATGGTCCTAATTGCCCTAGCATAACAGTTCTCAGAACTTGATCTAAAGAACCTTTATGTTCCTTAAAACTTTTCAGGTATTCTGTAAGCTCAAAGCTACTTTTACAATAATATAAAGATGTAAATTGCCTCTTCTATTCTTGTTTGCTGGTGAGTATACAGTGCAGTTTTCCAGAGGCTACAGATAGATGTTGTCAACAAAAAATAAACATAATTGCAGATATGAGAACCCAGATGCTAGGCCAGTTATTAAGAAAATGCACAAAAATAGAAAACAAATCAATTCTTAATTATTTGCTTTGGAAATATATTTTTATTGAAATATATTTTGTGTTAACACATGATTAGTTTATTACAACTTAAAATGAAGTAACATATACATAGTTTAATGTCTTTGTTATAGTTTTATTATACTTTATATATATATAAATACAAACATAATATTTTAAAGTCCTAAATACTATACATAAATATAGTAGGGTCAAAAAGGTGAATATGTTAACATAACCCTTTGTAATATTTCCTGAAAACACTTTACTTAATTTCTACTTTGCACATCAAAACTATTTAAATAAAGAAAAGAAATTTAGAGATATGTAAAATTGTTTTTTAAATAAAAATTTTAATTTTGTGTTATCAAGTATTCACTTCTTTCTTTATAAATGTTTCTTATCATTCCAGCTTAGAAATCTATCACACTTTTAAATTTAAGATATGTTTATTTATTTTTTTCTAATGTTTTATTTATTTGAATTTTAGTCACAGAAAATGTAATATAGTTGTATGGTATGAAAAACCAAAGTATTTTATCCTCTAAGATTAATTTTGTTGTGTGATATAAGAACCTAAGTGTTTATCATTTCAAATTACAATAAACAACTTTCTATTGCCACTACTCTGCTGGCTTTTGTTTATTTAACTTTTTTATTTAAGTAAGTATGGCTTCAAAGCAAAATTTATTATATAAGAAAAGAAAACAGCATCAAGAGTAACTTTTGGAATCAAAAGAATTTAGTAAATCCTGAATAAATTGTTCCAGTTAGGCAGGTCCTAAGTACACAAAAATATCTTGAAGAGGAAGAGGAAAAAAAAAAACAGAATAAGGGGGAATAAAAGAGATGGGACTGTAGAATTGTTCGCATTCTTTTAACCGCAAGAATGAGAACCTTTAAATACATAGAATGCCTTCAACCAAGTAGAGTTATAATTCTTGATCAAAGCTCCCCTGTGTACTAATTCTATTCCCACTGGCCAGCAATAGGATCTTGACTTATCACTACCTCTGGTATGGAAATACAGAAGGAATGAAAAGCATATGACAATTATGTAATAATAATTAGGAATAGAGATAGAGGTGAAAGAGTCACTTTAACCCTGCAGGGAGATCCAAGAGGCGTTTGGATGGGGTTTGTTTCACAGGAAAATAAATGATATGACAGAAAAGAATATGTAGCAGAGAGTTTCCTGTAGCTTGCATGCCAGAGAGAACATTGTCTTAGCCAATTTACTGAAACACTCATGCTCAGAAAGGAGCCCCACCCATAGACATGTGCCACTTAAGGACCATGATGTGTTCTGAGAAATTGTCATTAGGTAATTTCATCATTGAAGACATTTACACAAGCCTATATGGTATATCCTATACATACCTAGTTTGTATGGTACAATCTATTTCTCCTAGTCTACAAACCTGTATAGCATGCCATTATATAAAACATGAGACTAAATTAAGCCAAAGAGAAAAAATGATGCTGTCAGAAGTCACGGTGAACATGAGCTGTATGAGCCTCCTCATTGCATACTATTTTACAGCAAACTATTTTTTTATAACCAGAAAGAGTATACGCTAAAATAACAATACATGTATAGCATAGTAAATGCATAAACTGGTAGCATAGTCATTTATTGTCATGATCAGATATTATGTACTCTGCATGAGTGAATATGCCACATTTCTATTCAACCAGCAGCAAAATGGAGTTGTCTACACTACCATCACCACAGACTGTCTACACTACCATCACCGCAGACTGTCTATACTACCATAACCGCAGACTGTCTACACTACCATCACCACCGACTGTGAGTAACATGTTTTGCTCCACAGTATGACAGCTTCATCACTGAGTGATAGAAGTTTCTCAGCTCCATTATAATCTTATGGGACACCATCATAAATGTAGTTCATCATTTACCGAAACATCCATGTGAGGTGCTTGACTGTAATTAGTTTGGAACAAATATAATAAGATTATTCTGACCATAATTTTAAAAATTACCAGAGTAATATTTTGGTGACTTTATAGTTCAAAGCAGTCGCCATTTGATAGCACTGGGTTTGTGTTTTCTACACTTTTTACAATTATGCCCAGTTCATTGTTCAAAAAGAGATGGAGTAACTTGTTTCAAATCACAGAGCTCTAGTGGTAAATCTGTCCTCAAACCATTATCTCTTAGCCTCCAAAAATTATTCCCTAAACCAGTCCCCTACATTGGCAAAGACTCTTCTTTCCCAAACTAAATTCACCTATCTTATACTGTTATTGTTTCTATTGATATGCTTAGCCATGTTGGTAACCACACTTTTATTGTGAGCTCTGAGAAATAGTTGAAAATGTAACTCTGATGTTCAATTTTCACTTTACCTTGTATGACTCTGTAGGCTGCAACCATGCTTTGTGCTCAGTCGCTCAAGAGCATGGCACATATATTCTTTCTGCCTTAATAGATAAGCTCTCCCAGGCAGATTTACTTCAGGTTCTCTTAAGAGATTCCCTGGGTTCATTCATAAACAACAACTGAAAAGGTCTTTCTGTTCAAGGATAATTCATATGTCACTTTCCAGGAAATTTAGGATGACAAGCACATTAGCAAGTAAATTGTTATTCTAAAACTAACCATATCAAAAAAAAATTATGATTCAATTTTTTTTGCCTGGTTATATAGGATTTTTCATTGTGTTCTTATTTATTGATGGATGAAAATAATGGAGAGTTTGTTCTTAAGCAGGTCAGTGTTCTAAATAGTGTGCATATATCCATTTAACTTGCAACACATAAAACAAAACTTATAAGGGAGGCTCATCTCATTCCAAGTTTAGTTTCTGAACGAAAAAGGTCCTAAGAATTTAAGAAATTTGTCTAAGGTCTTGAAAATAACTCTGTGAATTACATCTATGGATTTACTAACCCTGTTCTCTATTTCTCCCTGCTCATACCACGCCTACACAGGACACAGAAAGTGCAAAACCCCTCTAAGAGCAGTGGATAGTATATAAGTAAAAGACATTTTTAATAATAAATAAGTGTATAGGCTCTGTGTGTAATTACCAGTCATGAAGACTTTTTCATAATTTAATCTAATTACTTAATTTTCTATCTAAAGAAACAGGCTAATAAATTCCAGTTGGTTTATTTAGGTTAGATATAATTGTTTTAAAAAGAAGTGTCCTTAAAGTAAGCCTGTAAACTTTCAGAAATAATCTACGTAATGTTTGTTTATGTGTTTAAGAATCCTAAAGAGCTAAGGTATGTGCATAAATAAAGAACAGCCTCTTAAAATATTACTTCTAACTAGTAACTTTGCTAAAAATGTCTGCGGGTATACATTTGCTATAGATGGTCCAAATAGATGCTGATCTAGTCTAGTCTTCTGCTGTTATTCTATTTATTTCAGAAGACTGGTTTTGAATTAAGGTTTAACAGAATCTAAGCTTTCATTCAATAAGGTCAATGGAGGAAAAGCAACATTCCAGACAAGAAAAATAGAATGGAAAAAAAAAACTATATATATATATATATATATATATATATATATATATATATATATATATATATATACACACACACACACACACACACACACACACACACACACACACATACATACATTGAAATAATGACAAGACCTATGTATAAATAGGCAGAAATCAGGTTAGAAATGTAGGTTGAAATCAAGTATGAATAACAGATTAGTCTAAAAAGATTAGCCTTAATTCTCTGTAAGCCATACATTTTTCCTTAGCCAAATTTACAATCGTGTTTATTTAAAGGGGTCTCTAAAAATTTTAGGTTTATAAAATACTTGACCTTAATAATACATTCAACAAATCTGTAGTAATCTATTGGTAGTACTGGAAATAAGAACAACTAAAGCAGAGTAAATGCTCCCAGAGACTTTATGGTTTAGTCAAGTAAAGAAAGCAGCATGAAATATTAAAGGTGTCATGAAAAACTTAAATACATAAAGCATTTAAGCTTATTTACAAATACTTTATGATACTTTTTTAAAAAGGGTATAATGTGTATGATGAGAGGTCAGTGATGAGCAACCAAAAAATGTCTATTTTTCTTCACAACTTAAATAATAGATTAAAATTTTTTCATTGTATTTTTAGTGAATTTACCAAAAAAGTGAATTTCTGAATAGGACCCAGTATTTTTTTATTATATGTAATCCTTTATTTTTTTAAAGCTCATTTATAGAATTAAATCATTGTTTTCTGTAAACTAATTGTAATTAAAGTAGGTTATTTATCTTTGTAATGAGGAATACAAGGATAAAAAAAACCCAACCAAGGAAGTTGTTTTGTTAATCACTTAACTATAACAAGGCTGGGACAAATTTTTTGGGGGGGGTATTTATTTTATGTTTTTGTTGTTGTTGTTATGGGCAGTGTCCCAAAGTTACGTCATATGTTCACAATCTTGTGACAAATAAAAAATCCAGCAATTATATTTGTATATTTTTTTATTCCTCAAATCATTGAATTAATTCTTATCTCAGAAATGTGGCCAAAGGATAATAATAGAAAGTACTTGTTATATTAATTATAATAATTTTTAGAAACTGTTAACCATTATGGCAAGGTGTTTATTTTTGTTCAAGTTTATATATTTTTGGTTTATATTGTCCTTACCTTGGTTAATATAGAGCAAATCTCTCTGCTTCTATTTGTGTGTATGCTTGTGTTTACCCAGTGACTGGCTTTTATTTCAATGATATATACTAAAATTAGTCTTTTAAATATGTATCCAGCGTTGAAACTGAAGATATCACTAGAGTACAATGTTCATTCAACTTATTTAAAATGATATTATTGTTGTTCTCACTGAAAACAATAAACTGCTTTGCCAAAATTGCATCCCCATGGAAATCAGTAATTATAGAGATGGACACAAGAAACTCACCAGCCTATATCTGGATCTAAGCAAAACCTCAAACCAGCTCAGAGCCAGACATTTTACAAGTTTAGTATGTCTGGCAACTTTTTTAAAAAAAAAAGTATTTTAATATCCTGTGTTCTGAATAAACTTATTTCTAGATTTTTACCAAATGTACATTTATCATTATTCTTTGGAATCAAGTAGAATAATCATGTTTTTAGTCATGCCCAAGAAATAATAATAATGAGCTGCTAAAAAATGACTAAGTATTTGGAGTATTTTTCTCATCAGCGTCATGACCCCAAGTGACAAGGACAAAAGCAAATAATATTTACAACTGTTTCATAAAGAGACACTGAGATGTGGCGTGAAGCTGCAGCCCTGAGACCAAAGAGAAGTCTCATCTTTGGATGTTAGACCAGGCAGTCATTTTAAAAAATATAGTCAACATCCTAATTTTGTAAACTAAAAAGAACATGTATTTATTTCTAATCTAGGTGTTTGAAAAGATTAACTCACTGATTCAAAATAGGTTAACTGAACATGTAGTATATGCTAGATGGTAACTTAAGTGCTGTGAATAAAATGGCAACCAAGACATTCACAGGACAGTCACAGACTTGTCATTCTTTTAAGTGGCAATAAATAATAAACATAGCCAAATGAATGTAAAATATCATGTTAGGCAGTAAGAATGTCATAGTGACAAACAAAGAAGTGCAAGTGAATAGCGAATGATGGAGATGTGTCTCTTGAGGCTGGTGAGGGGAGGTTTCTCTAGGAGGTGGGGATGTGTGATGAGAGAAGAGTGATGAGCAAGGCTCGTGGCTGTGGTGGGAAGTAACAGGAGGCTGGCCTGGTTCAGGTGAAATGAACAGCAGGAGGAGTGGTCAGAGGTAGTCTAATTCAAAACATGAAGGTCATAAATAAGGAGTTTGGAGTTTATCTTAAACTACGACAGGATGTCATTGGAGTGTTTGAACAATAAAATTAAATGATCATATCAACATTTAATATGATCATTCTGGCTGTTGTGGGGAGACTAAACTGTAGGGACAAAAGTGAAGCCCAGATATTCAAGGTAAGGGATTGTAGTTCTTAAATGGAACAAAGACAAGTAGAGGTATTGAGAAATAGTATATTACATTTGTATAAAAGATCTATATAGTTACATGTCAGTATCAACCATTAGTATTTGAACAGCAAAGAGCTTTCTCCTGATTTCCTCATATTCAGAGGCTTTGATATAGCTAGCACTGGCAGTTATAAGAAATCATAATACCACTTTCCCTCAAGTCATAATATAGTATTTGACTTTGTTTTCATTTTTCATAAATTGGGAATATATACATGTATAGAGAAAAAATAACACTATAAGATAACTCAGATAATACTTTATTACTGCATAAAAATTTATAATTAACCAACTTAATAGCCTGTTTTATAACACTTATTTTATTTTAATTAAATCTTAAGAAAAATATCAAATTTTTTAAATAAGTAAATTAATAATTTTGACTAATAATAAAGATATTACTTTTTCAGATGACTCTGGTGGATAATCACGGCTTGGGATTATCCAGAAATACTTCCAGGCAGAAGCTAAACCTTGTATTTAAAGTATATAGAATGTATAATCTTTGTCCAAGGTAAAAACCCATCTCAGATAGGAGAGGAAGATGCAAATATAAAGGTGAGGGTGCTGTCTATAGAATTGTGGGTAGAATGAATACACTAGTCCAGTGGTTCTTAACCTTTTTTGAGGTACCGAACCCACCAGTTTCATATGCGCATTCACTGAACACTTCTTTAGTGATAAATAAAATATGATATTTTTTTTCCAAATTCATGAGATAGGTATATGTTTTTTTACTGGTGCACAAAATGAGCCGTGCATGAACATCACCTTGCTCAAAGAACAAAACCAACAAAGTGCATGAACTCACAACAAATTATGGTATTACTTTATTCTGGCCTCCGCGGCAGAGGCTTCTCCGAACCCCTGAGACTGACTCATCGAACCCCTAGGGTTCCATAGAACCCAGGTTAAGAACCACTATACTAGTCTGACTGAAGCACAGAATCTAATTGAACAGAAGTAGATGATAATCTTAGAAAAGGTAGTGTGGCCAGATAGAGACCCTGGAATAGCAATCTAAAAAACTAGTTAGTGATGTGCTATGCAGGCAAAGGTAGACATTGCAGGTTTGAGCATAGCATGAAATGATGAAATTTGCATTTAAGAATGTACAAGGATTAAACGTGATAACATATGCAAAATACAATTCATATGTTTCATCTTCACACTGTAGTATGCAGACTCCACAGTTTCAAAGCCTCATCAGAGAATAATCAGAAATGTGTGTACACATATGTCAATACCGTATGTATATATTTCTTCTATAATTTACAGTTCAACAGATACAACTTTAAATAAAATACGGAATATCTATGGATATATATGGACATTTAAAGGTAGGCTTTAAATGTATTTTTTCTTCTTTTTCCAAGTGAGAAGAGGGGTAATATAGAGACAGATTCCTGCATCCACTCTGACCAGTATCCACCCGCAACCCCATCTGGTGCCACTGCCCTGCCCATCTGGGGCCATGCTTGCAATTGAGCTATTTTTAGCACCTGAGGCAGTACCTGGGGCCAATATGCTCAAATAAATTGAGCCATGGCTGTGGGAGGTGATGGGGGGGTGGAGATAGAGAGGGGGTAGGGGTAAGGGTAGATATAAAGATCATTGCTTCTCCTCTGTGCCTTGACTGGGAATTGAACCTGGGACATCCACATGCTGGGCCAATGCTCAATCAACTTTAAAATATTTTAAAAATACAAACAAACTTGGTTACTCTGTTCAATCCCATTTTTAATCATGAGTCAACCCTTTCTTTTCTCAATTCTCCATTTCAATTTGTAATCATTTATTTTGACAAGATTTATATATACATAATTTTAGTTATGTTTCAATAATACTTTTACCATATATAGTTTTATTTTTATTTTGTATGGGAGGAAACTGAGATTTTATGTCTTGGACATAAAATTTCTTTAGTAACAAAAGATGAGGGGGCATACAAAGATGATTACATAAATCATAAGCTAATACAGCACACTCCCAGCAGGTGGCCGAGTAACCTAGGGTTACAAAATTTTCCATGATAACAAAAGATATTAATGGTTCTACCCAGCCAACAAGTAGAGAAAATAGATAGATGGATGGATAGATAATATATATAACCTATGTAACATGTATGCATAGGCATGCAAATAGGTTACATTTGCATGTGAACATCTCCTGTTATATACAGAAGACATATAGGCACACACAAATACATATATATCCACAGATGTACATATACACACACACTCTAACATCCATGTTTATAAGATTTCACTTTTGCCAATCTCACAGAAGACCCATACATCAGGATATATCAGTAATTACGGGCAGAATCTCTTTCCTATAATAGTTCTTTCTTTATTGTCTTGTTCCTTCTAAAGTTTATTATATAATCAGAAATAGCTATTTATACCAGCATATCAATGGTTACTACTGGACAATGTATAATTTGTCTCAGAGACTTTTATCCATAATAAATGAGAAAGGTATACAGCTGAGACATTTAGAACAAGTGAAATTTAAAGTCATATTTAAAGTCATAAATAACATCAGAATTTGTAATTATCTTTAGTTTCTGCCTTAATGAAGACTTAGATATTTCTAAGTAGTAATTCTGTGACACAAGAGTTTACATTATTCTCTGAAATCTGATGAGTTATTTAGGTTTTAATTGTTGAGATTATAGTGTCAAATTAAAATATATAAGAAAATAAAACATTAAAACATAAAACTGCTAACTATAGATACAAAATTACTTATATAGAGACAAGTCCTATCTGTCTCAGAAAATAAGAAACAGTTGATATATCTTATATTTAAATTTGGACAGATGAGCAAACACTTGGTTAGATCTTTGGTTTCTCTTTTAGATCATTTAAATATATACTCTAAGACTATAAAGACAGTAAAACTTTTCTGTTTTAAATTCCACCTAAAAGTCAAACACAAAGCAAAGAATATAAGGCCTTTCAAAATAGTATTTCCTCCCGATTACCTGCTAAGAGGCTTCTTGTTAATGAATACTTCCCTTTGATTGTATTTTTAAATATTTTGAAAAGCAAAGCAAGCAAGCAAACAAAAATATTTCATAGTTGAACCTTTACCAATAACTAAGCTTTCTTGGTAAACAAGTTTAAAAAGCAAACAAACAAAAAAGAACACCTTTCCTTACTGGCATGAGCTCTTCTATGCCACCTTGGAAGTATTACTGTGTTATTTCTCAGGTATCGTTAACCTGTGTGTTCTCTCATCACTGGCCACCCAGAGCACTACTATCTCCCTCACATCCCAAACTGGATACTCAGAGATTATTTCCACTATTTGTGTGTGTAAATTTGGCTCATGTCTTCTCACTCTGTTCAGCTGCCTTATCTTTTTAGACAAAATATGTTCACCCACTCAGCTGCTGTAGACATTTCCGGCTTTCTATCTTCAGTCATGTTCCTGGGCTATAATTCCCTCCTCCAATTTCTGCTAACTCACTGCAAGTGAGTAAGAGTCACCTTAGGATCAGGTTCCCCATCTTTAAGTTATTTATCTGACAGTTACTCTCAAATGCTCTTCTTAAACGGTAAGAAGTAACTTTTTGGCTCCCGAATTGAATAGGAAGTCTGGATTCTTCTGTTTTCATGCTTATGTGACAGAGCACTTACAAATTTGGAGGCTGTGGCATGAGGGTGAGTGGGTGGATATAGTGGTGACTAGTTTCCTGAGTCACTCCTTGAGGTTTTAGTGCTTAAAACTGAGCCCCGAGAGATGCACAGGAGAAAGCACACAAGCAATATCATTTCATAGGAAGAAAACACCTGACTCCAAAACCAAGAGGTCCCCAGCATTTCTGTCCTCTCTCCGGAAATTAGAAAGTTTCACTGTATCCCATGATCAAATAATTAAGAATACAACTTAAACACTTTAGTTTGAAACTAGAATACATTTTCAAAGAAAATGCAATTGTGGTGGTGGTGGGTTACATTAGTGACCCCTTCCTTTTTATCTTGGAGCTTTTCCCCACATGACTTCTTCCTGCAAAAGGAGCAGATTTTATTTCCATCCCTTGGTCATGAGACTTGCTTAGGCCATCAGAATGAGGCCAAGGTAACAATGTGTCAGTTTCAAACCTAGAAAATACTATGTTTCCATTTTTGCTCTGTGTTTCTGCCACTACCATAAGAAAGCATGCCTGGGCTAACCCACTAGCTCCAGAGGATAAAGGGAAGTGTGTGGAACAGAGCTGTCTGGATGGGATGCCCCAAGGGAGTCCAGACTAACCAGAAGGAGCTGGAATGTGCTTATATTAGAGAAACTCCAGCTGACTAAGGTAGTGCTTATTTTTAAACACTGAATTTACAGTGTGTTCCTACACCATAACACCCATTCAATACACATTGAATAGGCTAGCATGTCAAGTAAGTACCAAAAACAGTTACATGCTGCTTAAATTTCTACTCCATCATAATTATGTGAATGTACTTTTAACTACAAAATTTTTAGAGAATGCCTGCAATCATTATAAGAAAATATTTAATTAATAACCTTTTATTATATATCCAATAACAGATATTTGCTAAAAAGAAGAAAAAGAAAAGGTCAGATGAGTCTAGAATTACCCCAACTTAAATTTACATTTTTCATTACATAGTAATTTATTGATAAAATTAATTTCTATAATTATGTTTTTGAAATGCTGGAAAAACCCCTATATTTGTTTTTAATTCCTCGAATGAATACAGTATATTATAGTGGATATATGGTGGTTTTGATCATGAAAAGACTTAGTTTTAAAACCAAATTCTAGTATAGTGGAAATGGAGGGCAAAAGGGAAGAGTGAAATTAGGAGTTAGAAATATACAGGCATAAAATCTTTAAAAATAAAATGAATAAACTACAAATTTGTTTCACAACAGTATACTTATAGTCGACAGTAATGTATTGTATAGTTAAAATTTATTAAGAGAATAGAGCTCATGTTAGGTGTTTTTATCAGAATAAAACAAAGAGAGAGAGAGAATAGAATTGAAATTACAGGATTGTGGATATAAATCCAAATGTGCTACTCATTAACCATTTGTCCTTAGGAACTAATTAAGATATGCTGAGCTTTAGACTTTTATTGAAAAGGAAAATATCAATAATAGCATTTAGTTGTTTATATAATGCATTTACAGCCCTTCGCCTACTATTTTTTTTCAAACATTGTGAAAATATTATTCATTAAATTTTGGTGTTTATCCTTATTTTCCTTTATATCTCTTAAGAAGTTGCTGTTGAAAATATGCTATGAGATGAGTTTGGCCTAATGGAGTCAAAATATCAGCAAGGGAGTCTCAGGGAGGGGCAAGGGCCCAGCTAAGAGTCTCTGAGAAATGTGGTCAAAGGGCCTGGAATGAGATCAGGAGGAGAGTATGACTCTCGGGCAGCAGCTCATAGGCTGTAGCCCAGAGAAGAAAAACTGTGAGAACAGAGGAAGACGCTCAAACTAGCTTTAAGACTTGCCATTTTGGTGGCAGCAAAAATCAAAACAGGTTTATGAAAGGCAGAATGTATCAAAATATTAGCATGGGTAGTAATAGTGGAAATGGAGAGTTTACGTTTATCAATAGAAGGAATATTTAAGTAAGTTATAGAATAAGAACTTATTAAGATGCAAATACATTAACAACATATAATTTAATATGTATGTATGCATATGTATATGGATATGTATGCATATATAGGTATATATGAATATTCAATATACTTGTATATATACCATATATAATATGTCTACTGACATGTACATTTTTCATAATATATTAAAAAAAAATTACAAAACAGAAATTAATATGGTCCCAATTGTGGGACACGGGGCATGTGTGCATGTGAGTGTGTGTGTGTGTGTGTGTGTGTGTGTGTGTATACCTCTGTATACATTTGTATACATATACAACAAAATGTTTAAAAGGACAATTAATAACATGTTTAGAACTATTCTTGGTTTACAGGCATATAGCATTTTTACCAATTTTATATTTATCTGCATTTATTTAAAACAGACTAAAATAGTTTCTAGAATTGTCATTATTAGAAAAATTTCAAAATAAATTATTTAAAATATATTTAGAAGTATTAGACATATATATATATATATATATATATATATATATATATATATATATATATATATATATATATATATTGTTTACAGGGATAGATAGAGACAGACAGACAGGAACGGAGAGAGGTGAGAATCATCAATCATTAGTTTTTTATTGCCGTAGCAACACCATAGTTGTTCATTGATTGCTTTCTCACATGTGCCTTGACCCGGGGCCTTCAGCAGACCGAGCCACCCCTTGCTAGAGCCAGTGACCTTGGGTCCAAGCTGGCGAGCTTTTGCTCAAGCCAGATGGGCCCACGCTCAAGCTGGCGACTTCAGGGTCTCAAACCTGGGTCTTCTGCATCCCAGTCTGATGCTCTGTCCACTGCGCCACCACCTGGTCAGGCTAGACATATATTTAAAAAGCAAGTTCTCAATAATATAATTGTTCTAACGGATTAATGATAACTACCTATCTAACCCTGTGACACTAGGTATATTTAGCGGGAATAATTGTTTTAGTGTATGCAATTGTCAGTGTAAAGGTGTTCAGAGGTATATATACTTATGCTTAGTGAGGTACATGCAACTGGACTAGCCGTTCTGCCATAGAGTCTGCATATGACAGAATGTGCACTGTGGCTCATTCTCTGCAATCTTGGTGAAAGATGTGAATGTTTGAAACGTGGCCTGGTACTTTAGAAGGGGCAGTTTCAGGGGGAAAGTAACATTATAGTCATGTCCTGTATAATGATGTCTCTGTCAGTCAGAGACTGCATAGGTGATGGCCTCATAAAATAACAGAGCTTGAAAATTACTGTCACTTGGTAATAATAGCATAGACCTCATAAGATCATAGCACAAAGGTTGCAAAAATCAACTTGGCTGAGATGGCAACAAGTTCAAGCCGGGTGTGGATGAGGACAACATTGAGGAGCTCTTAATGGTGGTTCTTGAAGAATTTACTAATGAGAAGATGCTGGTGCTGGAAATAGGTGTACGTAGCTTAAGAAAGTCAAGAGAAAATGAAACTGTAGAAGGAAAGAGGAATGTTAAGAAAAATCACAGTAACAGGTTTAGCAAAAGCTTTGCTTGTAGGCTTTGATAAGCACCTTAAAAAGTTTGAAAACATGAACCCAAACAGCAAAAGGTCTTCATTAATAAAACAGAATGTTCATGGTGCATTGTCTGCTTTATTACAAGCATATCTATGATTAAAAAAAGGAAATAAACAAGGCGTGCAACCAAGGACATGTTTGTGAATAAAGTGAGACCTCTTCAGAAAAAGCTTCAGGCAGGTCCTTCAGGAGCTGTTCAGAGAGAAGGCATTTACCCCAGGAGCAAAGAGCTCCATGCATGTTATTGACCTGAACAAAATGTGAAGACAGTAATACTTATGATCTTGATCCTGTGTAGGCTTAGGCTAATGTGTACGTTTGTATCTTAGCTTTTAATAAAAAATTTTAAAAAGCTAAAAAACCCAAACTTTAATAGAAAAATAGCTTATAGAATTAGAACAGAAAGAAAAAATATTTCTGTACAGCTGTACAATGTGTTTGTGTTTTGAGCTAATGTTATTACAAAAGAATGAAAAGTTTAAAGAAATGTTTAAGTTTATACAGCAAAATAAAAAACTTATAGTAAGCTAAGTTTAATTTTTTATTGAAGAATAAAAATTTAAATAAGTATGATGTAGCCTAAGTGTGCAGTGTTTGTAAACTTTACAGCAGTGGAAAGTGATGTCCTAGGCCTTCACTGTTTACTCACCACTCATTGACTTAATGTAACTTCCAGTCCTGTAATTTTCTTTCATTGATGGAAAGTGCCCTACAGAGATACATCATTTTAAAAATATTTTACATTATATTTTACTGTATCTTTTCAATGTTTAGATATGTTAGATACACGAATATCCTTGTATTACAACTGCCTACAGTATTCAGGACAATAACATGCTGTACAGGTTTGTAGCCTCAGAGCGCTAGGCTATACCACATAAGCTAGGTGTGTAGAAGGCTCTACCATCTACATTTGCATAAGTATATTCCATGATCTTTGCACATAAAAATCACCTAAAGACACATTTCTCAGAATGTGTCTCTGTCAGTTAGTGGGACAAGTAGCTTTTTTTTTTTTTTTTAGTAAGAAGTGGGAGACAGACTGGAACAGACAGACAGGAAGGGAGAGAGATAAGAAGCATCAACAAATAGTTGCGGCACCTTATTTGTTCATTGATTGCTTTCTCAACAAGTACCAAATTCTGTTGTTTACATATTATAAATTAGTCTTCTAAAAAGCAGCTTCCATTCACTGAAAAGTCCCTCATTCTCAGGGTTATACCGAGTGCTTTTGGCATTTCCTTACGTAATCCACCTCTCAGCCCAGTGTGGTGGACATTCTTATCTCTTGTCTCTGCAATTCACGCGCAGAAACAGAACTTACTGACAAGCAAAGATATCTCAGGACAGTAGGATGAGGTACCCATTCATAGTGGGAGACTAAGTAAAATCCAGCTGTGTGTGACTTGCCAAGTAGTGTAGTCAAGTCTGGAAGAGCCTTCTCTTTTCAGAGGTTAATCTCTCTCAGTCACCAGTGTTCAAAAGGCATTTTCTTAAACATAGCCATGTTTCTAATAGGTGGTGATTCTTTAGGAAATTTAGTTATATAAGTTCATTAGGCTCATCTGACCACCCATCCCAAAAAACTACTCCATTAGACAGAAGAGGGTTACTGTCCTTGAAAGCTTCCCATTGATGGTAATTTTAGTCTTGCACAGTAATGAGAACAGAGGATACATACTTTGTCATAGACAATGCCAAATAAAACCTCATTTTCCAGTATTTCTGGGAAATGAAGCTGGCCATAATATCATGCTATATACAACCTCATTTTATTGATATACAAAAGCAAACTTGAATTTCTTCATTTTACAAAGAAATTAAATAATGTTCATGTAGTTAATTTAGACAAAATTTAGTTTTACATAACTTACAATATAATTATTTAAAAGCTTAAAATGTAATTTAGAAAGATTACATATTTTAGAAAGACCTACATTTATTGAATTTCTTTGTCTACATGAATGAAAAATTAAAATATATGACTATATTGTCATAGTTAGCATATAACTCATGGAGTAAATTTATAATTTATAATTTAATATCTCCAAAGCTTACTTAACACAATTAAGTACATGCAGGCAAGATAAAATCTGTGTTTATGATAAAGCATAATTTTTTAGATTGAATTGCCTTCATTGATCAAATTCAAGAGTGAAATTCCAAAGAATTGAGGAAACTATTCATGAGAGCTTCTGTTCAACACACACATCACTGGATTCATCTACCAAACATATGAACATAATTGTATCTATTTATAAAAACAAAGCTTCTACTTTTGGAAATGGTCTGGTCTTGAAAATTACCTCAAATTACCATTTTATTCCATAACTAGAATGAGGTGACAAAATTGAAGCAGAAAAGAAGGCAAATGGCTCCATCCTCATCAAAATTAATATGGGAAAACCCATCCAATTTTTGTAACCAATAAACTTCAAAGTACTGGTGGCTTTTATTTTCTTCATATTGTACTGCTTACAGTACTTTCCAATTAGGGACAATTTTCAACAAGTAAGCCAAAAATACTGGCAGCATGACTCACATGCAGTTGCTAAAAACATAAATTAGATTTGTTGGCAACTAATTTGTGGCTATTTTGACTCAGATGTTAAAAATGTAAATGAAAGTATTCAGAATGAGACTGAGTTTAGCATATTTGACTTCAGAAATTTGCTTCAATGAATGGTAAGTCAATACGAGAAATTTCATGGCAGGTTTTGTATAAATTCAAAATAGTGAGTCCAGCATGTATTTCTAAAGAAATAGAATGATCTTCTGCAATGTATTTAAATCATTCATCCCAAAGTATCATAGAGATGGCACAGTAAATAAAAATGAAGGGATATTTTCCTGGGTTGGAAGAAAAAGATTCAAATGATTAATTTTATTACTCCATAGATTGTGGGCAATAAAAAGTACATTGTTCCAGGTGCACTAAGAGACACTAAAGAAGGATACACTTAAATCATACTTGTGATATGTTTACAGTCTAGTCTGGCAGCAAAAATAAAATGAACAAAGTTTTAAGATAGCAGTTCAGGGTCCTATTGCATGAAATGGGCTATAGATACTGTAGTTCAAAAGTGGAAGTTATAGTGAATGGAATAACAGAAGAGGACTGTTCAGAGAAATCACAAATTTTCTTTAAGCTCTAAATTTACAATTGCAGTTCAGATAAGGATGGAAGCCTGAGGCCACTGGATGAAGATCATGAACAAATTCAGGAAAATGGAATGGAATATGCATGGGTATTAGTTTTCTATCGCTGCTGCAAATAAATTAATGAAAAATTAGTGCTGAAAACAACAGAAATTTATTATCTTATAGTTCAGAAGGATGACAACTCGGGCAAAATTGTCAGGAAGACTGAGCTCCTTACATGATGCCTCAGGGGAGAATCCAGTCTCTTGAATTTTGCAGCTTCTAAAGGTCTTCCCAGTTCTTTCACAAAGACACCTACACTTAAAATGAGCAAAAATGAACTTAATCATTTTCATGTGGCCATCTCTCCCTGGCTACAGCTGGGAAAGGTCCTCTACTTTTAACAAGTCATGTGATTAAATTGCATTAGATTTAGGATAATCGCCAATGCCCTTTAATTTAATTAAATCACCAAAGTCTCTTTAGCAAGTAAAGTAACATACTTACAGGTTCTGAGAATTAGGAAATGGACATCTTTGGGAGCCATTATCTTCTTACCACATCATGGGCATGGGATGAGATTATCCTTGTTGTTTTTCCTTAAAGTTTTCTAACTTAAAATATTGCTCCATAAACTTTACATTAGGCTAGGCTCTACCCAATAAAAAAAGAGGACCTCAATTTTAATCATTTTCTAATTTGCTTTAAGTAAGTCATAAAATAAGCTTAGAGAATTTAAGCAATTTTCATCAGAATATCCCATCTTGGAACACCTACTTCATACAAATAATAACACATAACAACCTTAATGGTATTGTTTACAGGTGGGACAGCAGGTAGACTGTTCTTGCATTGTCTCTAGTCATTCAGATTCCCTCTAAATTGGGCACTGATATCTTTTGCAAAACAGTTTAATTCTGATTGTTCCCTCTGGTAGTCAATTAGACCTCAAAACGTACAGACACCTCAATGTTCAACAAATTTTAAAAGTATTCAATTTCTGCATACAACACTCTCCTATTCTCCTGGTCACTCTTGTCTCATCAAATTCCACTCTTTCAACTTCTATTTACTAACCTACATTAGGGCTCATTATCCTGTATTCTGTGGTATGCAACACCAACACTGTCCAGTATGGCCCCCTTTCTCTTTCCCAAGTACAAATTTTGGCAGAAGAAAGTAAGAAGGCATCTCTAAAGAAGCAAAAGTTAGAGCTTGAGGGTTTGTAGCAAATACAGGGTGTGGCAAAAGTAGGTTACCAGTTGTATGTTAAAGAGTTTATTTTGGTCTTATTATTTATTATTGTATTTTTTTAATATAAAAAATGCAAATTTACTTTTGCCGCAACCAGTAAGTTAATTGACTATTGTGGTTATTCAATGCAGGGTCTTAAAAGTTGGGCAGAGAATTTTGCCTTGATGCAATAACCCACCATGAATGGGAAACTTTTGGGACTTAATCGATATTTTAGAAAAATTGTTTAGTGTATCTTCTGGAAAAAACACACACAATAATTGGGGAAATATAGACATGAGGCCATCTATGACACTTGTGTAGTAGCTGAGAAAATCAAGATTATGTCAACTTTAAAAAATATTGTCCTCATTCAGAAAATTACAAAACATATCTGTTTTATAAAACATTTAAAGTAGCATTTTTCTTTAAACAATTCACAAGCTATTTGTAACTAAACTATAGATTTTAGAATCTGGTTTTTGATGTTTATGTTTTTGTCTTTTTGTGCATATAATTAAAACAGTCATAAAAAACATTAAAAAGGAAAAATAAATGTTGGATAGTTTTATCATTTCAGATCGTATTTGAGATTATAGTCACTGTGAGTTCGTTCAATTGTGCACAAATATTCTGTATCATAAGTTTATTTTTTAAAAAAATAATGTATTCTTAATTGCAATAACTATAAGGGAAATTAACATCTTTTTCTTTATAATTGAGGAAATTATAAAGTTAGCTAATTTCCTAGAATACCACTTAACCACTTTTTTCAATTATATACTTTTAAAAACAATTCTCTATAAAGTTTTTGTCTAAAAAGGCAAGAATATTAATGGTAAAAAACTTGAAACCCTTGTTCTATATGTAAAACTATTAATTTGAATAATGTACTCAAAAAATTCTAGTTATACCTCTACTACAAATTAAGAAATTGAAAAGAATGTAAATGTCATAGAAATGTACTTCTCTGCTGAATGATACTAAATAATGGCATAAAATAAACTTAATATTCCCAGTATATGATAATTAATTTTTATGCTCTATTAGATGGAAAATTCAAAAAAGTAGTGTTGATAATTAAAATAAAAAGTAAGAACTGTTACGGTATCTTTAACTTCAAAGAAGCTTTCAAAGTTTAGTAAACTAGAAAATATAATTCTTAGTTTATTTGCAACAGTACACATATATATTAACATTTTATTAAATTCACTTCTAACATACTATTTGAAAATTATAGCTATAGCAAAGTTACACTAGTGAAAGGAAGACTTTAATCATTAATGCAGATAATTATAGTCCCTGGGTCTTATTATCTAACATAAGAAAGGGCCTAGTTATAATTTACTCAAAGGGAACATATACCATGATGAAACAACCTTCTATGGAATAGATAAGTTATTATTTATTTCATAGAACAAAATAGTGAAAAATATTTAATAAATTAATTATTTGGAGCCATTCAATGCATTTGTGAGATGTTTGTTACTACCATGAGTTAGGTAAATTATTTCTATATCTAAATCTACTTTAACTTTGATCAATTTACAGAGGAAACTTTGATTAATTTATCTCCTTACTGACCTAGTATACTGAGCTCTTTAAACCTTAGTAAAAATCCTTATAATTTTTAAGCTCAGTATTAGACACTATTATGAATTATTTGAGAGGTAAATTTTTCTTTTTTTCTGGACCTCACAGAGGTTTGGCTAAAGAACAAGATCACTCCCTTCCATGTCAGTCAATTTAGAATGTTTGGAGACCTCATTAATCATTTCTTGGAGGGTACTTCTAGGACACAACTATCTCAATTACAAATAGGGTCATATGAAAGTTAATGAGTCCTTTAAATAACTCACTGGTGCCTTGTTCCATTTATTTTTGCTAAGATGTAAGGGAAGAGATTACTTTCCTGTGACACTGAGAAAAGGAAAATAATTGTCATTTGCAGGTTTGACACTATTTTTGATTTCCTTTATGTGTTAAATTTTATTTTAAGTCTCCATATTAAAGAACCTTAATCATAAAAAATAATTCTAGTATTGTGACTTCCAAAGAGTAGAAGAGAGGTAGATTTTATAAGTATTATAATATGTAAGAACAAAAATAAACAAATACATCTGTTAAAAAATAAAAAAGAAAACATTTTTTTTTCACTCTGAAACCAGAAAGCAATATGTCTCTTCATAATTTACACTAAATGTGGTAACAATGGTATTTATTCAAGGAAGGTGAGGTTATAAAATATATATATATTTCAGAAACCTAACAACAAAGTCCATTTCTCATTTTCATAAATGTTCTACACATCCTGCCAAATTCTAAGGCCATTTTGTTCTCTGCAACAACCCAGTGATCCATAGAGCTGCAATCGTGTGACTATTAGTTCAACACAAATGTATACTGTTGCCAAGTTAGGGGAAGAGAGAGATTGGAAATCAAATATGAGTAAAAATTTCTTGGCCTGAAAAATACATGTGTTACTTCTATTAACCTTTCATTGGCCAAGACTAGCTAGTTCTTGGCTCTACCTAACCTTTGGAGTGAGGAAATATAGAGGACTAATGAACTATGTGAGGAGTATTATTTGAGGATTATGTCGGTTATTCAAAATCCTTTGTTCCAATTAATCCACCAGGAAACACACCTAGTTCTTCTTAAAGTGAGACAACTCAAAGAACAATCCAATCTCTGCTTCCAGATCACTCAGACCTTTGGTTGATATGTCACTACTTTCAATTGAAACATATAAACTAAAAAGATGAGTTAAGGGGCTTTTCCTTATATATACAAATGCAATGATAAGTAATAATAATAACAATAGAACAAAAACAGAACCAATACCATTAAGAGAAGAGAAAATTGAGAGCCAAACAGCAGTCATCACATCAGTCCATAGAGATTTTTGTCCCTGTGAGCAGGCGTAGTGAGGTAGTGAAAGGCCTTAAACCAGAGTTGGGGAATGTCCTTTATTGGATCTAAATTCTTTTGGGAGCTCCCAGAGAGTTCATTGTTCTTTGTGCCTCCTGACTTCAACTTTAAGGATGCTTTTCAGTTTCCATAATACTTGTTCCCATTGGAAGTGGGTTTAGGAGTACATCCTCTACTTGGAGACTAGGGAACTTCCCCAGCTGGCCAAATGCTCAGAGACATTTTATATCTCTGAAAGTCCCCCGCCACAAACTCATAGTTTCTTTACCAGTAGAACTTAATTTACTCTATGTACCCAGAACATAGTCAGCTCCTTTCTATGTTGTACATTTTTATTCCATTATTTATTATATATAAAAGGGTTATACAGAAGCTTTTGAATTACCAAGCAAAGCCGCACTCTTAATCTGGTCATTACCCTGAGTCATTTTATCAAGTTATTGAGTGCCATTAATAACTTGTTCTTTGCTTTGAGGCAATTTAATCAGCAAGATATATATTACCATTTGTCTTTAAAACTTTTGCACTATTGTCATTGATTATTATTGCATCTTGCCATGATGCAATTGGTTTCCCAAGGCTAAGTATTAGACTCTCTCTACCCATTTTACTTCTGCTTGCAAACTAGCCAATCCTATCCTGAGCTCCTTTATTACTTAATACAGTTTGCTAGTGTCACAAATATGTTAGGTACGTGAGCTGCTGCTCACATCATTCTAATGTTTTGCTACTGTATGAAAAGAATAGCTATCCTCTGAAAACCTCCAATAGCACTTCTCTCTCTCGTTTTTCCACAGCTCGATCACTAGATCAATGTCAGATATAATGAATTTTTGAGGAAATCTCACTTCTGGTTCCAATTTCTTAAAAAAATGAAAATAGACTAGATAAGTCAGACAAGCTACTTAGGTTAGAGAGACAACAACAAATAATCTCAAGTCTCAATGCTCAATACAGCAAATCTTACTTCTGCCTCATTCTGAATCCAAAGTGTACTTGAACACGCACTGGGCCCTGCTCTCCTTGTAGCAACTCAGTGATAAAGGCTGTATTGATGTTTTGGGTCTACAACCCATGGCTTTCTAAGCACATAACAGAAGAAGAGAGAGACTGAAAAATGGTGCCAGAGATTTTTATATATTAGTCCAGAAATAAGACACATGACACTTCTCACACTTTATTTTCCAAAATAGTTTTATGGTTTAAAATAATTATAAGAATACATGGAAATTTAGGGGAGAAAATGGATGGACTATTTGGTATTAATCTCTTCTGAAAACGAAATATAAAAAACATTTCCCTTACGTTCTTGTAAAGATAATACGGTGATATGTTTACCTGTTTTATTTTATTTTTTATGGATTTTAAGAGAGAAAGAGACAGAGAGAGACAGGAAGAGAGAGAAAGGGAAGAGAGAGAGTGAGAAGCATCAACTCATAGTTGCTTCACTTTAGTTGTTCATTGACTGCTTCTTGTATGTGCTTGATGAGGTGGTAGGTGCAGAGGGGTGGGAGGTGGCTCAAGCCAGTGACTTTGGGCTTCAAGCCAGTGACCTTTGGGATCAAGCCAACAACCTTGAGATCATATTAGTGATCTTTCACTTAAGACAGTGCCCCCACTCAAGTCCCTGCTTAAGCCTACAAGTCAGCAGTCAAGTGGGTGACCTCAGGGTTTTGAACCTAGGACCTCCGCATTCCAGGTTGAAGTGCTATCCATTGTACCACCATTGGTTAGACAATATTTGTGTGTTTTAAAATAGAAGTTTCTGCAATGAAATTTATTTCAAAAGAAAAATAAAAGACAGTATAAATGTGTAGGGTTTTAAAAAAATTATCCTGGTTTGTTATCTATGTTATTTTGGACCAAAAGAGGTTAAATGGGATCATTTTTATAAAACACCAGACACGTACAGAGTATTTGATGATTGTTAGCACTAACTGAAAAGCACACTCTATTTTCATGTCTTTCTACTTACATAAAACAATATAGATATTTAATTCATATTTTTCTGCTAATATTAACAAATCATATTGTAAAATGTGCCAGAGAAATCTAGTTATTTTGTTACTGGGGAAAAATAAAGCCAAGTTTTGCTTAAAAACTTTAAAATAATTCTAGGGTAGCCAGTTAAATTTGAAGTTCTCAAGAAAAACTGGCCTAAAAGTTGGAACAAATGTGTGACATTATTGTAAGCAAGCTACTAAATAGGGGAAAGAAGGAAGGTGGTGAAGAACAGAAAGGTTAAGAGATGGATAGATCAAATTTAAAGACAGAAAATAGTTAATTTTGTTTAAACAAAACCTAAGAATAATCGTAGTTAATTAATAGACACACATGACTCCACCATCTTATTTTAATCCTTGCAATACTATTCTGTTTGATCTCTTTTCATTGGTAACTGTTTGGTTCAATGATACAGATACAGAGAATTTTGCTCTAGTCAGAGAAAATGAGTTTTGACTTTAAATCTGATCTGTAGTCTGGCTCTTTTATAGCTGTCCTGACTTCTAAAGAAACAGATCTCTTTAAAAACAGAACCTGTTAGAATGTGGACATGTTTGACATATTAGAACTCTACATTTGTTTGATCTCACCAAACAATTTGAATGTATATCAACAGAAGTAAAACTCACATCTGCCACAACAGGCATGTTTACAATCATTTTAATGATACCATTAGATGTAGCTCTTCAGGGCTTGCTATCCCAGACTAGTATATAAAAACCATGTGAGATAAGTTTACCACCTGTGCACAATAGAAATAACCCATTTAAATGAATCATGGTAAATACAGAAAGAAGATAGACATCAATTCATTTCCTAAGTTAGAATATAAGCTTACAAACAAAAAATTTTTGTGGATGAGTATGCCTTTACTCTAAACCATAAAAAAATGAATTAATTAATTAAAAATAGACTTTTCCTGATCTCAAAACGTTTAAACTTTATCATCTCTGAAAAAGTATCTTAGTTGACAAGTGGTTTCTTAACTCATCTAAGGAACCTGAGCTTAAAAAGCTTTTCTAAAACATTTACCTACTTCTTAAGCCATCTTGGATTTAGATGTTTTCAGAAACGTTGGTAGTTAAGTAACCATAACCTTATTGTTTCTGTATTTCTCTTTAAAAAGGGTGAAAATTGTTGTGTGCTATTTGAAGACTAAAAGCATTAAAGGATAATTCCCCCTGAATCTGTACTGTTTTTAAGCAAATATTCTTTCATTTCTTAGGCCAGAGATTGTTTGAGCGAACTATTGATTACAGTTAAAACCATTATTGAGTGGATTCTAAGTTTCTGGTTAATATTAAATCTTATTTTTATACCCCTCCTTGTATTTCCAGACAATTAGACTGTAACTATCACCAGAATTCTTTGTAATTCTCCATACAACTTTCTATAACAGTGTGGAAGACATTTACTAAATGTGTCTTACAGGTCTGAAACTAGGCTAAGCCCGAGGACTGAAAGCACAAATAATAGAAACATAAATAAGTTTCTAGTAACTCCTAGCTTATTAGAGGGATACAGTATCTAAGGAACTTTTAGTTTCTGGTTAACAGGCCCAGAAGCATTTTCCCTGATATGTTTTATGATAGTATGAAAATTTCCTGATTCTTTAGCTTTCATCCTCCAGGCTGTGTAGAAACAAAGTCTCATTAATATGGTTAAGAAAATAAAAGTAAGTTAATAGGAATACTTCCTTACTGGTATGATCTTAGGTAGCAATCTAGGGATCCAGTTAAAATCATTCTTTATAATTACAAAGGAACAGATTACAAAGAACAATATATCAAAAGGAGGTATTATGAGGAGAAAATAATAAGAGTAAGGGGTCCCATTTCTATGTCTCACAGTATAAGCATTAGAAATATTGGTGGTAATGTCTGTGACGCTGGTGGCCAAGGCCAGGCAGGTTCAGGTTGGATTCGGGCAGACAGTAGAAAAACTGGAGCCAGAAAGTGCTGGGCCATTCCTGTTTAATACATCCTCACAACAGCAGACGAGCACACAGGCAGGGGAAAGCGTTTGTCAGGCAAACAAACAGCAAAAATGGCCGCTCACAGTGGCGGGCCGGCAATCCACAATTCCCCATCTCCTGTCCCCTGCACTGAAGGCAAGCACTCATACCCTTACATAAGCTATATACACGTGGTGTGGCCACATGCTCACTCACTAATCAGGAAAAGTGCTTGCAGCCGGTAAACAAGCTAGCAAGCCTAACAGCTGTTTTCCCCACATTCCATCGCTTTAGGGTTGCTCACCTCACTATCTATGCAACAGAGATATCTTCCGAAATGTCCCTGTGTGAGGAGTGCGATACACTACAGCAACAGCACAACTTATACAATAATCAAAATAATTACAAAGGAACTCTTCATAAAGTCTCCCTGAGCACTCTGCCCAGAGAGTTAACTGGAGGCCCACCTCTAGCCCCCTACTCCATGGTAGGTGGGAGGGCCTGTATAGTCCAGGGCTATGTCCATTTAGCTGTAAAATATCCTTGGTGCGTCTCTGCAACTGGGAGAGAGCAGCTTCCCAGCACAGAAGAGCCTCCACAGGTGCCACGGCCCCGCCCCGCCATCAAGATCTCTTACATTGTCCACAAGCAGCATGCCCACCCAGCAAGGGAGCCGGTGCCCCCCTGGTCGCAGTCCAAGACTCCATTACCCTCTCAATGTTCAGTCCACAATAGACAGCTCAGCTGTCTGTGCAAATCACCAAGGTAAAAAGTCCATTACAGGCAACTAGCCACACAGTCTTTATTAATTGACTTCAATGAATTTCTACAGCACTCTGTCTGTCACCACAAGCCCCATCAAAACCCCTCAGAGGTCCAAGCTCCCAATGCCTGGCTTAGCTGTTGCTATTCCTGTTGCAGTAAAAAAAGCACCTAGTACCTTCTAATGCCAACAACTGCTGCACAATAGAATTGGATTGCCAACTTCACATGAGGCCTTTGGCCCCGCCCACCCAGCCTAATTATCTGACTCCCTTGGAGTTCCCCCATTCAAACTGGGATAGTGGGTCTTGGGGATCTTCCTCTCCCTCAGCTGTCTCATTAAGTAATCCTGCAACCATGCAATGTGAACACCAGCCATTTTCTTTGCAGTTGCCAGGGCAACACACTTTCTTCATTTTTTAAGTGACTGGAACCTCTGTTGCAGCTTAAGCTGCTGCCAAAGCTCTAACAGGATTTTATTAGACCTGCCATCCAATTTCTTTTTATCTGCCCTGGCCGCAATCAAATCTACTCATATCTATGTTTGGGTAACATCTATAGGTCCATTTCTCTTGTTGTTGGGGGGGGGGAGTTAGGACGGGTGGCAGCTCTCAGAATTTTATGATTCCATGCTGCCTCCAACTCCCCCGGATCTGCTACCATCTGTGTAACTGTGTTGATGGGCCGCCCCACAAAGGGGCCAAGATAGCCATTAGTAACCCAAAAAGGGCTGACAGGGTGTACAGGGAATAAAGTTTCTTATCCTTGCCATAAACACTTCCTCATCTGGCCCACGGGACCTCAGGTTGAAAGCAGCATTTTTCATACCTAATTCCCTAAAGACCTGGGGTAGCTCCCTATAGAGTGCCACCAACTCACTGCCCCTGGCAAGTCTCCAGCATTCTGCCAGACTGTGTAAATGCCAGCCATCACCCATTTTAATAGAGTATGGTTTCATGGGTTGTCCTGGCAGTTCTGAAGATGCTGTCTTAAGGAGGAGTGTGTGTTAATGATGGTCAATTTCTTTATTTCTGTTCTGGAGAGCATGATACCATCCACCTCTATGTCCCACAACTGCAGCAACCAGACTGCCAGAGGCTTGGTGGGTTTCTCCCTACATTTCACCCCTAACTCCATCAGCTCTGCCTGAGTATGGGGCTGTACCACAGTGTGCTCCTTTATCAGGGTTGTGCCTGCCCCTAATGCACTCTTGGCTGCTGGGTTTTTTACCTTCTGGGTGACTACCAGCCAGGCTCTGAATCTGTGGATGGTAGTTTTAGCCCAAACTTTCTCTTCAGAAGAGAAGAAGTTGGAAACACCTACTCTCACTGACTCAAAGCCACTCTGCCAGCATGATACAGCTCTGTCTTCAGGGCTTGCTTTGGCTTTTGCTGCTGTTGGCTCTCAGCCTGAAGCTGAGACTCAAGGTCTTAAACCTGCAGTTGTTTCTCCAACAACTGTTGCTTCCAACATTCAGCTTCCAGGGTAAACTGGAGCTCATGAAACCATAATTTCTTCTCCAGAAACCATTTCATTTCCAGGTGCTATTGGTACACAGCCTGCATCTAACACTGCAGCTTTAAAAAGCGGCTGACCACCCTCTCCAGTGCTTGTTCTAGTTCATGCTGTTACTGGTTCTCATCCTATAGCCTGACCTATAGTTTTCAAATCTGCAACTCTTTCTCCAGCGATTGTTCCAGCTCCTGCCGTTAATGATGCTCAGTCTGTAGCTCATCCTGGAGCTTTTGACCTTGGGCAGCCTTTTGCACAGAACTCTCAGTTTCTTCTCATAGTGCTGTAAAATCACCTAGCCATAGCTCCCAAAAGGACTGCCATGGAAACAGCCACTCCTCTATCCCACCCTTCAAGGGTTTTGGCAGCTTAATACTGATTAGATCTAAATCCTGCCCACTACGCCAGATGTAATGCTGGTGGCTGAGGCCAGGAAGGGTCATATTGGACTTGGGAAGATAGTAGAAAAAACTGTGGATCCAGAAAGCATTGGGCCATTACCATTTAATTTATTCTTGCAATAGCAGATGAGTAAACAGGCAGGAAAAACACTTTTCAGGCAAACAAACAGCAAAAATGGCACCTCACAGAGGCAGGCAGGCAATCCACAATCTGCCATCTGCTATCACCTGTGCTGAAGCCAAGTACCTGTAGCCTTACATAGACTATACGTGGCACAGCAATGTGTTCATGCATTAATCAGGCAAAGTACTTACAGCCAGTAAACCAGTGAGCAAGTCTAACACAGCTGCTTTCCCCACAATGTTCTCTGCAAATAAAGTTTTTGGGTTTTTTTTTTTTTTTCTGTCAGACATCAAATCCAGTGAAGAAAAAATATAGCAGAGTTTTCATTATTAGATAAAATAGAGTCAAAGTTCATTTGGCTTTGAGTTTTCAGGTGTTTTGAAATGCTCCACTCTGGGAGAAAATTGCTAGAGTGAGTCCAATCTCTCTCTTTCTCTTCCCATGAGTCAAGTCAATGTGGGGTACCCTCCAATTTTTTTACTCACTATTTACAGGGGGGAGGCCTATTTGCGAATCTGAAGGATGTAATGATGTGCCCTGTGAGTACATTTTCTTTCCTGTCTATGCAGTTTTTATGATTTCATTTCCCACTTCTGAGTTTCAAATATGCAATTGTGTAACTCAATGGGACACACCTGGCTTTTGAGTAAACTCACCCAGGCTGGTAAGAAAACAATTCACAAATCTCTAAATCTTGACAACATTAATATGTCAAATTTGATAAAACTGTTTAGAGATCCTAAACATACCTGCTGAATACTGATTGGAGATACTCTCCCTATGTCTAACAAGATCCATAATTTAGCTAAGTAATTCTTCCTAGAAATTTTAAACTAGTCATCATGGTAAAGAAATAAATTTTGTGCCTGAAGAAAAATGTATTCCACCTATCATTCTGCTGCCATATACTAACAGCAATTTTCTAAAATACATTAATAAACTTATAAAATCAGGATGAAGAAATGTTTATGCTTTAAATAGAACAGATGTAATTGTACGCATATAAAACCTTTAAAACAGAGGGGAGAGGAAGAAAAATTATACCCTGCAAACTACAGTGTGTCCGTAAAGTCATGGTGCAATTTTGACCGGTCGACTGGTCAAAAGTGCACCATGACTTTACGGACACACTGTAATTTAAAATATAATACATTCAAGGTCACTCAAAAGTTTATATAATTGGATATTGCCTATGCAAGATGAAACAAAGGGATATGGGTAATTTCCTAAACTCAGGTTGTCATGGTTATCTTGTACCAAAATAACAGCTACAAGTCTCCTCTGCATAGAGTAAAAAATAAATACATAAAACAATGAGAAAATAAAGATGATTGTATTTCTGAGAAACTTTATAAAGCAAGTGTGGCAACCGGTTGTCTTGACACTTCTCCTGAGACTTGTAAAGCTCCTTCCAGTTCCAATACCATTGTGCTAGTAACCCTCCTGAACATCTGGCAGCACAAGACTTTTTAATTGATACTTTTAATATATTGAGCTAACTGAATAAAGCTGGTGGTATTCAAGAATTATTGTTATTAGAACAGCTGGGAACCAATTGTTGGGTCAATTTCAATAATGTTTAAAGTATTATTAACTCCTTTACTACTCATGTGAGTCAGAAAAGAAACGGTCCTCTGGTCACGAATAATGTTTCTGAGACCACTACAGAGTTTTCCTGCTGTTTTCCATCTTTCCTTCTAAAGTGCTTACTCAGCAATTAAAGTCACACTCAACATTTTAATGCAGATGTATCAAGTCCTCAGTAAGATCCCCAAGCCATCAGTGAGTGCCAACGTACATCCTGAACTGAGCAACAGGGCTGGGTTAATGCCAGCACCTCCAAATGTAGTATTGTTTGGTAGCAAGATGAAGAAGAGCCAGGAACCAATGATCCCTGATTTTTAGAGACTATTATTAGGATTTGGTAAAACTTTTCAGCAAACTGTGGCCTGAACTACTTTGGGATATAGACAATGAGTTAGCAGAGGTTGAGCTTCTGGTGGATGAATAGTTAAAACTCAGCATGTGGGCCTGTGTGTAGTTCCTTTTCCAGGCCAGACACTCTCTGCCTATAGCTTGCAATCTGGACTGCTTGAGAGTCTACCCTCATAATTTTCTGCTTGGCCAGTTTCGAAAAGTCAACTTCTGTAAGTCAACTTGAAGTTGTTATAAATGCCAGCAAGCAAACATCAGCCTTATTAGGAAGTATAATAAAAGGATGCCTCAGTGCCTTTCTTCAAGGGGGAAAACCCTCTAGCAAAGATCTAATTGTTAGTCATGCCTGCCAATCCTCACTTTAAAATTATGTTTAAGCAATTTTCTTCGGCAAGAGATACAAGAGCATGGAATTGATTAAGTGCAACTAGATTAAACCTACTAGAATTGAAGGAAAATACACTAGCCATAAGATACTAAATTGGCTAGGAAATTTGTGGAAATCCCTGGGCCTCCAAGCGAGCATCAATGGGAATAGGATACTGAAATGATGGACCTTCCAGGAGAAACATCTTCACCAGTATGCAGTTTAGGTGTGAATGGGAAGGAAAGCAGAAAGGAAAGTTCCTCTCTTAGTAATAGAACTATAGATTTGGGAACTGAAACAAGGACAGAACAATTGGCTAATCAGGTAACTTCCTTCACTGGCAGGCTAGGGTCTTCTGCCCTCAGTATCTGGCAGGGTGACACATATGTTCGCCATAGCAACTATTGTGTGTTTCCATGATTTAGATTTTAAATAAAAAATTAAGTTATAACATTTTTTTCTGCAGTTGTATTTCGTATGTGTTAAAGGAGAAAAAAACACCCTAAAATCTTTAGATTATGAGTAGTCACATCTAACCTGTCAAGGAGTAATGCATATCACTGAGGGATTGTAAAAAAAGGAGGGGAGAAACCACAGGCACAGAGTGGATGGACCTCGGGGGTAGTTTTCCTTGTGGGAGAGGTGAGTGTCTTCCATGTAAACAGGGCGATGGATCTGGACTAGCCGGTGGTGGGATGGTTGCAGACACCCATTAGCTTGCTTCCTGCATTTCATTTCCAACTTCTCCTCATTAATTCTCAGAAGTTTCTCATTCTCCTAGATTCTCTCAAGGCCAGAAATAGTCAGGTGGTCCAATTCTGATCAAAGTAACCTAAGATGAATTTTACTGGTGTCTTGTTCAAAAGATAATTTGTTGAGAAGGAAAAAATAGCTGGCTGCCATAATGTTCCCCCTTTTGTTTCTGTCTCGCAAATGTGAGTCATAGAGCTCTGCTCACCATGTGTATCTAAGATACAGGAATGACTGGGACAAATAAGTGGCATACTAAAAATTTGAAAGAAATAGGTATATATGTAGAATGCCTTATTTGCTGGATTATCTATAAAATAATCTATGTCTAAACATCTGTCTAAATAAACAATAGCATATTTTATGGTCACTGTTCATCAAGTATTTTTTAGGTATTTTGTTTCTTATAGTCTAAGACTTTTTAAATTGATAAGCACTGATTGTTATTAACTTAATCTTTCCCCACTGTGTACCAGGTGATTTAAAAAGTCAGAAATTTATAGACTGTTATATTAAGAATTTTTTTCATATAAAATCAACTGGTCATTACATCTGTGCATTATTTGCTAATCTTTAAAAAATAGTTGAGTTATGTGGTCCATATATACAATGGAGAACTACTCAGACATAAGATGAAATGCTGCCATTTGCAACAATATGGATGGAATTTTAGAATATCATGCTAAGAGAAATAAATCATTCAGAAAAAGGTAAGAAAGAATGCATTCATATGTGGAATATAAAAGTGAAAGCAAAAAATGAATAAACAAGAAAAGCAAACAAAAACTCATAGATCCAGACAACAGTTACAGTGGCTACCAGATAGAAAGGGGAAGGTATGATGGATAAAGGGGGTCAAAATATGTTGACGAAAGATGATTTGACTTTGGGTGGTAGGCTCAAAATGCAATATACAGATCATAGAAATGTACACTTGAAAGCTGTATAATTTTATTGACCAATGTCATTCCAACAAACATAATTAAAAAATAGTTAAGGTAAAAATAGCATGTTATTTCTGAGGTATAATTTATAGAAACTCAGTTATCTATAGTATTCAAAAAGCTCATGTTCTATCAGCATTTATCTGTCTTTTGTATGAGTTCTAATAAAGGTCTCAGTATCACAATGAAAGTTGATGGCAACAAATTAATCTTTTCTAAACTAAAACCTATACCTCAAATATCTAGAAAGGCAATCTTCACATATAATAACAAAAACCCCCCCACATATATAATAAGAGTTTTGAAGATAGTACAATTAAGAGTTTCATTATCAAAAATTAGTAGATAAAACTGAAAATATATCTCTCAATAAAAAACAAATGAGAGCTACATAAAATTTAGCAAGTATCTTTTTAAATGCCTTTATGTAGTGACAATAAATTAAAAATCTATAGAAGCTAGGAATACAGTAAAAGTAAAACTTTAGGAACTACGTGTACTAAAAGCCAGCTACACATTGACTCACCAAACCTGGTGGATTTTAAGTTTCCATTCTGATAGCTGTTCAGGATATAAAAGACACAGAATGGAATCTTGGTTATACTTCAAGTAGAGTACATAATAGTTGATTGCTCTATAAAGTGAGTCTCCCACAGTATTACACCTTCAATAAATTCACAGCAGAAGAGAGAGTAAATAGACTTTTTTATGTCACTAGTATTTCCCACAGGAGTGGGAAAATTTATCTTTTGAGAATTTATAAGCATAATCTGATATTTATCTACATTTTTTCCCACTTTATATAATTTAGTTGGTCAGGCAACTGACAGAAGTAAATGCAAAACTTATAATATAAAACGTTAATTTCAATTCTGAACTGCTTATTTCTTTTTTTAAAGTGAGTAAGGGAGATACACCAACAGACTCCTGCAGGTACCCCAACTGGGATCCCTGGCAACCCTCATCTGGAGCTAATACCCTTCCCATCTGGGGCCATGCTCACAACTGAACTATTTTTAGTACCTGAGGTGGAAGCTGAACAGAGTCATCCTTTGCACCCAGGGCCAACATGCTCTAGTCAATTGAACCGTGACTGCAGGAGGAAAAGAGAGAGACAGAGAGAGAAAGGAGAAGGAAGGGAGAAGCAGATGGTCGCCTCTCCTGAGTGCCCTGACCAGGAATCAATCCTGGGACTGCCACATACCAGGTCAATGCTCTACCATTGAGCCAACCTGCCAGGACCAATTCTGACCTCTTATACATAGATAAACAAACAAAAGTAATGTAGGGAAAAAATGTAGCATTAACAAAAACCAGCTTTAATATACATGCAAAGGGATTATATAGTAGATGTATAAACAAATAATTTAAATCTGCATTTTTATATATTTCAGGAAATAAAACTAACTTGAAAATTTGAATAAGGATCAAACCTTTAAAATGCAGGTAAAGGTTTAAAAAGGAATCACATTTAAATTATAGAAATGGAAGAAAGTAAAAAATTCCATACATCAAGGTAGGAGCACAAACTAGAAGATAAAACTAAGCAAAATATTCATGAAGTAATCAGAAGTTAATTATCCAATACTAGTTCTGAGATACAAAAATTGAATTGAGAAAGTCTGATTAAAGTCTAAGTGAATTTCAGAATAAAATAATAGGTAAAAGACAATATTTAAAAAGAAAATGGAACATAATCATGAATTTTGAGTTATAACTATAAAATTATTAACATAAATTTATAGAATAAAGAAAAGAATTTTAACTTTTTATCACAGAAGAGAAAAAAAACACTAACTGGGGAAATTTAAAAAATTTTGTGCAAGACATATGATTGCCTTAAAACATGTCATTTAATAGTACTATAATAGTAATAATAGTAACTGAATCTCAGAGACAGACAAAATGTTTTAAATGGCAAGAGCAAAAATATATACCCTTTGTAGAAGAATGACAATAGATTGGCATGTCAAGAGTAACTCATTGTCAGTTAGAAGTGGTAATATCTTCAAAGTGTTGAAAGAGTATAACTGTTATAATTCCATACCTGGAACTACTACCTTTCAAAGACATAGGTGAAATAAAATATTTGTTTTCAGGAAAGCAATAAGGGGAAGAACTTGCCTTCTCACTGACTCTCATTAAACAAACTTCCAAAGGCGCAATATGTATGGTTGGGAAGCATTCCTAGTAGCTTTGACATATAAGAAATCATAAGAAAATAATTACAGTTTCCTTCTTTCTTTTCTCTTTGTATAATCTTTATTTTCTTCATGTAGAACAATGATATATGACCCATACATTAATCCATGTATTCCTCATCAAAGCAATATTTACCTCATCAGGTATGAATAAGGATAATTCCTTAGCAGGATAACTGGTAGTTAATAAGCAATGAGTATGTGTTTGTTGATGATAACTTTGTATCACTGTCCAACATAAATTGAGAAGTGTGTTTAATTCTTTCTTCTGTGTCCACAGAGTTGCATAAATAGAAACATACATATATATTGTATTACAAAAAACCCACAAAAATATGATGGATATTGTTTGAGATTTTTTAAATCTTGATGATGTACATTTCCAACTTTATAATAAAAGCTTTTAAAGACATACTAAGACACCAGGTGAGAAATTCAAACTTTTTAAAGCTACAGTATTTTTATTGCTTATAATATAAAATAAAAATAATCTACTTTATCTTATTTATTGCTTTAGTTGTCTAGTTCTAATTAAAATGTTATATAGAGAAAGATAAGTTGGGCAAAAAGCATCAATTAACAGGTCAATAAATATTTGAGTATATTTTACATTGAAATTTCTTGCATTTCTCTAAAAATACTCTGTAAACTTTGCCAGAGAATTCTTCATATAGTTCTGCCTTTTAATTTCATACATATATGAGCATGGGGAACCTGTAATACGCAATGTAGCATTTTGGAAGGGAGTCAGTAAAAACCCTCTAGGTTAGTAGCTTTGAAAAGTTTAGTTAACCCTATAGAACTTCATTCCCTTATATGTAAATCAGCATACTTGAATAATATGACATTTCTGATAGAATGTCACCAGACCATGGAGTTTTGGGGTAGTTAAATAAGTAATGCAAAGTTTATAAAACTGTGCATGGGACATAGAAAACAAAAAGATTGCTTCCCCTTTGCACCCATATGCCAGGCATTGCGCTAAGTGACGCATCTTCCTCAACTTACTTTTTCAAATGACCATTTAGAATAAAAATAAACTAACTAAACAACCCAAAAACATGTAGATTGATAATCTATTTTTGATTTTTGTTTCTCATCTTTCAAATGTGTATAATCCATTTGTTTTATCACTCTTTTATTCAACCAGTCTTTTAAGAATATAAAATTGACTTTCATTTCCACCTTTTTTTATTGAAAATGCAAATAGCTACCATTTATTGTGTGTCTGCAATTTCCCAGAACCTATAACAGGAACCTTATGCTGTTTTATTTAACGTAAAAAAATTAGTGCTTTTTTCTCACTTTTTGTCCTGATTAATGTCACTGTGGTGCGTGATATTTCTGACCATTCATTTCTTAGAAGTGTTTTATCTCAATTCTGAGATGTTACATATTTCAAGCACATCACTCATTTATCAATTCCTCACTGTAACCATTGGAAACACAGTTAGTTATACAATATGTTCTATTTTGCTTCTGTATTCATCTGAAATCTGTCTTTTCTAGGTCTGCTATAGTATACAAATCCCAAAAGGATAGCACTTTTTACATCAGATCACTTGTGTTGGGAGTTTTACAATTGCCTTAATGTTTTAAAATCAGAATTGAGAGGACAGAAACTTTGATATTACTAACATTTAACTTAGTTAGCATTTACTAGGAATTTATAAGGGAACATTTCTGTCTACCCTAAAATACATTTGCTTATCTATGGACAGAAAATATCTATTGTTTAGATTCTTATTCAATTTAAAGAAACAAACTAACTTATTGGTGTTTGATTTCATTGTTTCCAAAACAGCATGATAAAGCAAATGTGTTTACTGAATCACTGGCAGTCTTGGACCAAGCAGATTAGGTGACACGAACTACATTATGGCATATAGTTTGTAAAAACGGCTATTTTTAAAAACAAATTAATTTGATAAAAGCTACAAAAATTATGTAAGAATTTTATTTTTCTGAAAGTTATGCACTGGTTTCTAAGGTTATTTTATTATGAGTTATAAATTATAGGAGTATTAGTATTATTTTAAAAATGTAAATATTTGGTTATTCTTGATCATGTGATATCAAAAGTATTTTTTCTGTTTAAAAAGAATGATTAATACAAATAAATCACATAATAGAATAGCACTAGTTATATGATAATTGATTTTTTATTTATTTATTTTTTGGTATTTTTCTGAACTGAGAAGCAGGGGAGAAGGGGGAAGCAGAGAGACAGACTCCTGAATGTGCCCCACTGGGATCCACCTGGCATGTCCACTAGGGGGCGATGCTCTGCCCATCTGGGGCATTGCTTCATTCTAACCAGAGCCATTCTAGCACCTGAGGCGGAGGCCATGGAGCCATCCTCAGCACCTGGGTCAACTTTACTCAATTGGAGCCTTGGTTGCAGGAGAGAAAGAGAGAAATAGAGAGAAAGGAGAGAGGAAAGGGTGGAAAAGCAGATGGGCTCTTTACCTGTGTGCTCTGGCTGGGAATCAAACATAGGGCTTCCACATGCTGGGCTGACACTCTACCACTGAGCCAGCCAGCCAGGGCGATATGATAATTGATTTTAAAGACAATTTTCCCCTGGGAAAGCCAAATAAATATATACTAAAAGACTATTAAATATTTCTTTTGTCCTGTACAAGAATCAATAAAAGTAAGCTAATGTTATCCTTTTTATGTGATTGTTTGCTACTTTAAGGAAAATACAAATTTACAAGTATTATTATATTTTCATATACTAATATACATGCATATATATATCCATGCACAAAATATATATTTTACATGTAGTGATGTGATTATTCATCAGAAGACATTTTCTTCTATAATTTTCAAGATAAAAGGCATTCTTTTAATGTCAACCTTTGCCTCTATGGTTACATATTATATTATTAAGCAAGCAACCTGGATTTAATTCCCAGTCCAGATTGCTCACTCCCCAGGCTACTTTGTTCAACACCTGTAAAGAAGAAAATTACTAATGCTACATGAAAGCATCTATTTTAGTTTTAGGGAAAGGTGCTATTTTCCAATAAAGGAATAAAGTGCTATTTTGCTCTGTTTCGGTTGAAAATGTAGTAGCTATGGCCTTTCAGCAGGAGATATAAAGCCACCCACACTGGGTTCCCTTCCCAGTGTATCCATTACTCTGTGCACTAACACATGTTTTTCTAATAAAGAAAAGAAAAATGCAGGTATTAGATATTTTAATTATATGTTTCTACAAACTGAATTAACACGGAAATGGCAAATTGCTAGGGGGAGCATTTAACCCTGCGTCTGTAAAGCTTTCAAAAGTATATGTGTTTCTCCACACTTGTACTCTTAAAAGTCACTTGACTATTTTCCCAGGATATCTGGACCCCAAAGATTCACTTTATATTGACACAGTGGCAACAGTTCAATAGACCTTCTCTCAGCAGTCCTTGAGAGGTATAAATTTTCATTGCCCACAAATCTTAACATTTAAGATAGAAGAATAAGAACTTGCAGTCAGTCTGAGTATTCACAAATGTTTGCAATCGTGAGCATTTGTGTGCCTGTGTGTGGGGTTGTGTTTAGGAGTAAAGTTAATCGTATCTCAGCAACATCAACAGAAGTGGAAGGACAGCCTTCTTCCCCATGTGATACTTGATTTCTAAAATAGAAGAAAAAATAGTAGCAGCCTACCTGGGATAGCTTTTATAATGTTGTAAGATGGCAGTGATTATGTATTTCCATTTTAACAGGTTAATATATTTAAGGGGCAAAGTAGAAAGCACAGTCACTGGAGCATAAACTTGAAGGGTTATAATGAGACATTTTGTCAGGTATAATTTATCTCGGAGGGATACTAGAATTCTAGTTCTCCCTCGCTCCCTAAGCACTATGAATCATTGACTCCACTCCCATTATGATGTTTCCCAAGAATCACTCAAACCAGTCTTTTAAGTCCATTTGAAAAGAATAGACTACTAATAATTTCACCCATTATTATTTTGATATTTGGTTATAATTATATATTTTGGTTTCTACTGTTATAACAAAACAACGGGAAACTCGACTATAGTTTGTCACCATGTACAAAAATTAATTCAAAATGAATCAAAGACCTAAATATAAGACCTGAAACAGTAAATTATATAAAAGAAAACATAGGTACTAAACTCATGGACCTTGGTTATAAAGAGCACTTTATGAATTTGACTCCAAAGGTGAGGGAAGTGAAGGCAAAGATAAATGAATGGGACTACATCAGACTAAGAAGCTTTTGCACAGCAAGAAAACTGACAGCAAAACAAAGAGACAGCCAACTAAATGGAAGATGATATTATCAAACAACAACACTGATAAGGGTCTAATATACAAAATATACAAAGAACTCAAAAAACTCAACAAGTAACAAGCAAACAATCCAATAAAAAATGGGAAGAGGACATGAACAGATACTTTTCCCAGGAAGAAATACAAATGGCCAACAGATATATGAAAAGATGTTCATCTTCACTAGCTATTAGAGAAATGCAAATTAAAACTACAAAGAGATACCACCTCATGCCTGTTAGATTAGCTATTATCAACAAGACAGGTAATAACAAATGTTGGAGAGGCTATGGAGAATAAGGAACACTCATTCACTGTTGGTGGGAATGTAAAGTAGTACAACCGTTATGGAAGAAAGTATGGTGGTTCCTCAAAATATTAAGAATAGAACTACCATATGACCCAGCAATCCCTCTGCTGGGTGTATACCCACAAAACTCAAAAACATTGGTACGTAAAGACACATGCAGCCCCATGTTCATGGCAGCATTGTTCACAGTAGCCAAAACATGGAAACAACCAAAAAGCCCTTCAATAGATGATTAGATAAAAATGATACATATATGCTATGGAATACTACTCAGCCATAAGAAATGATGACATCGGATCATTTACCACAACATGGATGGATTTTGATAACATTATACTGAGTGAAATAAGTAAATCAGAAAAAAAACTAAGAACTATATGACTCCATACATAGGTGGGACACAAAATTGAGACTCGTGGACATGAACAAGAGAGTGGTGGTTACCTGGGGGAAGGGAAAAGAGGAGAGGGTGTATGTGGCAAGGGAGGGGCATAAAGAAAATCAAATAAAAGGTGACGGAGGACAAAAACAAAATATCTTTATAATGCATATGCATCATGTTTCCATTAGCAATTTTCTCTTTTGCCTTCACACTCTCTTTCTGAAGAGTCTGTCTTGGAAAGCTGAGAGCTAAAGTATAGATTCATGTACGACTACCCTGTCTAAATCCTTTTAATTGCCACCCATTCATTACCTGCTGAATAACGACTAAATGACGGTTACCTGTGCCATTTACTTGTCTCTTATACTTTTATAAACTACATCTGGCCATGTAACCTTTATGCTTAAAATGGTCCATGAATAAATAAATAAATGAATAATAGAAAATATAAAACTTAAAAAAATTTTTTTTGAATGACATGCAAAAATTTCATTGGAAAATTATGTTTCCTTTAGTGTATATATGTTGAAACTTTGTTTTCTGTTATTATTTTTTTCTCATATTAACATGAAACAGATGGGTTAAGAAAGATTATATTTTAAATGCAGATTTCTTTTCTTTCTCTTTTCAACAAGAGGTCATGGAACACCTATAAACTAGATCTTGGTGGATTAAATAAAACTTGTGAAATTGAATCTTGGTAATACAGTAGATTCTATAAAATAGACACTTTGTATTACTCTCCCTATTCTTCTCTAAATTAAATGTGTACTTATTTTTAAATATATATTTCCTTTAAAGTTCTGCCACATTTCTCGCCTTCCTTCCTAAGAAACCCACTGTGACTTTTCTTACTGTGCAGGACAAACTTTGAACTCCTAGATGGTGTTGATGATAGCTCAAAACGAATGCCTTGAGAAGGCTACAAAGCAAAGTAATGGCTTGAAAGCTTACTGATGAAAAGGTCGGTAGGGAGGCAGTTTGAACCACATACATGGATCATGAAGAGGCTACAGGAGGTCACAGGTTTTTAAGGAACAAGGATCAAGCAGGGTCAGATTGGTTATAGCCAATTGCACAGCCACATTCTTCTCCATTCATCCTTAGCAGAATCTCTAATTATGACTTACACAATCAGTCCCAAAGCACTAAAGAGTGAAACTGTATTGTTCCATGGTGAGTGCTTAGCAAAAAAGCTGGAATTTGATACTTAGTCACAGTTTGCAAACAATGTGGTTGAACCACCTGAGGGGGTCACATTTTTACATTCTGAGGCAATTTATTAGTAATGGTACCTGTCAGTCAGAAATCCCCCAAAGCTTTTTCATTCCTAGGCATTACTTTGATATAGAAATGGTTCAAAGTAAGAGGCAAATAAAATGAACTAGATCATTTAAAATGAAACCTCACCACATTTCCTTTATCCCTTCCCGATGAACAGTCTTTGTGGCTGTGCTCTAAGTGGTGTAAAGATTAGCCTGGATGGGTATTTTAAAAGCAAGTCTTTTTATTTGTCTAGCAGGGATGTTTAAAGTCCCTAAACTATTTCCATGAGTACTTCCTCTTAAACTCAAAATATAAACAGAAGCAAACACTATGGTTGAGACACTTTAAGCAATGACACTTTCCCAGGCCATAGCCCTCCAGACAGGGATGAGTCAAAGTTTAGAAAGCTTGTCTGAATTTAAAAACAATGTCCTGCTTATGGATTTTGCTCAAATTTCTCCTAATACACACATACACTCTCTCACACACCCATACAGACACACACACACACTCACATACATTGGCACACATTCTCACATGCACTCACACACACACATGCACTCATACACATGCACATGCACTCACACATGCATATGCACTCACACACATGCATATTCACTCACACACACATGCAATCACACGCAAGCATATGCAATCACATGCAAGTGCACTCATAATTCTAATGCACAAAGCAAACTTCTTTTTCAAATTATCAACCAGTTTTTTTTTTAAGACAAGTACACATAATTCAGGAAATACTACTGTTATACCCTTGGAAAAAAAGTCACCAATGACAAAACAGATGAAACATTTTAATAGCTTTTATTTAATAAATTTCTTATACATGTTTCTGGAATTATTACTCTTTTATATATTCCTCTCTTCCATTTAGAAACTTACTATATATAAGTGCTGCATTTATGACAACACAGGCTATACCAATATATATGTAGAGTAATGTTGCCATAGCTACATCCTCTCTAAATAAAGGTCTTCAAAAATTAAAGTCACAGTCTCTAAAGACATCATGTGGACCATTTTGAAACAATAAATGAAAGATTTAAGATAAAAAGCAAAACATACAGTAAAAAGCAAATCCAGCAAATGAAATTGCATATGTAGAGAGAAAAACTATCTGAAAGCAGCCTAGATTGTATTTTATCTATCCCTTTGTTTCATATTACAGTAATTTAAAAAAATAAAAAATACTAAATCACACGATGGGTAGGACAATGTAATGCAGCAAGAATAACATTTAAAAATCATTGTTACATGTTAGGAAATAGGATCCATGTTTTATATGTTGTATCTCAATTAATTCTCAAGACAGCCCTATGAGGTAGGTTTTATTATTTCAAATTTAGAAAAAAGAAGAAAAGAGGCTCCAGGTCACACATGCTGCTTCAGCATAAATTTCTAATAGCCCTGTCAACTGATATTTTATTGAACATTATAATGGTATACATGATCAACCCTGCCTTGTTAACCTGAGTAATTTATATCATACCAGTTTTAAAAGTATGTAAACTTTAACATTTGCTTACTTGCTTTGTATTTTCAGAAACAATTTCATAATCATGTGTTCACCATTGTTTAAAATTTGGAAGCTTTGCACTAGCATATGCATTAATCTCTTGACTCCAATCCTGAGTTCTCTTAACCATCTTTATTGCCCATAAACACAGATATGTCAAAATGAAAGAACTGGTTTTGCAAATACCAGTTTACCTTCATAAACATAAAGGTTTGAAGTTGAAAAAAGATATTTCAAAAATGGAATTCTGAGTCTAAAACAAGGCAGACAAGAAGTATCTCAAATTACACCATCAATTTTTAGTTAGATACCAGATTGAAAACTTTATAAGAACCCGAGCATCAGAAAAAATGAAAATGTTCCCAAGTGTTTTTCTTTTCCTTTGAAACGGGACAGGTATAATTGAAAACAATGTTTGGAGAAAAGTGCTAGAAATAAAGACAACCCTTCAGAGAAGAGAACATTCATCTATTTTTAATCCATTTGACCCAAGCAATAATCATAACAACATGCTAAATAGTTGCCTAAAAATGCTGATGGGGGATAAAATCTTTTCATAGTCTCAAAGTAACACCCCACATGTCGTTAAATGTGTGCAATATTATATTCCTTTACAAGGGAGAAATCCCACAGAAATTACTGTGGGATTTCAGAAATTACCTCATGATTAAACATATCTTCAAAAAATAGGCAAACTGTTGTTATGTAAATACAATATAATAGAAAATATATAATATCACCTGTAGTATTCTTGCTAAAATTGTTTAACCATAATTTAATCCTAACCACTCAGACAAATCCAGATGGGAAACATTCTATAAAACAATTAGGCTTCATTCCTAAAAGAAAAACATTAGTATCATGAAAAATAATTAAGCCAGGATGAAATAGAGTAAACTAGAGGGATTATGCTTCCACATTAAATAAAACTAAAGAGATATGTAAAACTATTACAATGCAGGATCTTGACTAATCCTTGGCTTTTTTATTTGCATATTTGTTTAAATTTTATAAGTTTGTTTGCATTTGTGCTCTGTATTCTAATTATTGTAATAGCTTGGTGCTGAGGCTTTCAAATGAGGGTCCTCTCTCTCTCTCTTGTTTTTTCTTTTTGTTTTTTTCTCTGTTATTTTAATTTTTGGTAAGTTTTAAATATCAAAATTCTTACATGCAAGCTGCGTATAATTGGACAATTTAAATATACACTGTGCTTATTTTTCTCGGCTGTATGATTAAGATTCAGCATCCAAATTACCTGGCATATATTTAATACACAATAAATGTTGTTACCTAATTTAATAGTATTACATTTTATATCTTTAGTAATTACATCACTTATCTCTATTTGGTTAAATAAATATTTAGAATTTCTTTAAAGCACACTATGGGCCTAATTCTATCAGCCTCAAAAAGTGTATCAATGAAATCTAGAGTTGCATCTATTGATTTATGAAAACCTTCATTATCTTTCATTTTTGTACAACAGTTTAAGAGCTTATTTTGTTGTTGCTGGTTTTCCCTTGCTGATCTGCATCTCTGAAAGGAAGTTATAGTCACATCCATTCACTTCATAAACGTAAAGTTTTGAAGTTGAAAAAAGATATTTCAAAAATGGAATTTTGAGTCTAAAACAAGGCAGACAAGAAGTATCTCAAATTACGCCATCAACTTTTAGTTAGATACCAGATTGAAAACTTTATAACAATCTGAGCATCAGAAAAATGAAAATGTTCCCAAGTGTTTTTCTTTTCTTTTGAAACAGGACAGGTATAATTGAACAAAATGTTTGGAGAAAAGTGTTCGGAGTAAAGACAACCTTTCAGAGGAGAAAACGATGCAGAGAACATTCATCTCTTTTTAATCCACTTGAAGCCACAGCTGTAATATAGCTGTCTAATTAGAAGACAGATTCGGTTCCAACTAGAAATAAAATTCAGTTCCTGACTTGTTCATTAAGGATCCCAAGGTACTTGCAATTTTTAAGGTACAATCCTTTGAAAACCTCTAATTTATTTGATTACTGTAACGAGCTATAGTATTTTAAAATTTAGGCTCTGTGCTAAACTTCTTTTTAATTTGGCTCCATTATGAATAGATATTTAATTCTAGTTCAGAGAAATGCTACTCCAACAATGAATAAAAACTGTTTTACCTATACAGCAATTTAAGAGGGCTCTGCTTTATTAAAAATAAGCATTTCAAATCTATTCCAGATACTCTGTACTCATAACAACTCATTACAAATACAATTTTATAATAAAGATGAATAGCTACGATGTTGTTTGGTCTAAAAATGATAGGTGATGAAAATCTTCATTTAGATTTTTAATTAGTGAAAATTATTATGAAAAATGTTTACTTACATGGCAGAATACAAGAAATTTACTTTAAAGTTTCTGAGAAAAAAGAGACAGATGAATTGCAAATTTATTTTGCAATTTTTGTTTTTTCAACTATAAACCAACTGATAAAAATTTCTGTTTAAAAAATTTAACTTTATAGTCATTTAACTTAATATCAAAAACCATTTTTCTTACTATCATTTAACCACCCAGTGGGAAACAATTTTTTTTTTTTTATTTTCTGGTGCATGAGGTTTTAGAATTGTTTCTATATAAGTATGCATCGCTGATTCCAAATCTGAAATCTGTTTTCTGGTGCATGCTCTAGTTTTTATGCAATTTTACTTTCTTTTTATTACAGTAATGGCATGCATTGGTTTTTTAAATTGGAATTAAAGGGCAACGACCCTTGGACTGAACATAACCACAAGGCAATTAATGTTTTATAAATATCACTTTTACATAATTGTATTTGTTTTTTAATGTAAAAAATTATCTGATGAAAAACACTCTCTTCTTTTGTTTTAAGATGAATCATGGCTTCTTCGAGTAGGTGTAAATGTAAGAATAGTCCTGACACCTTCTGTTATATATGTGGCTGTTACACACTTCCACGTCAAAGGTGCAATATTACAGTATTGGTGATACATGCATATATTGTCTATTTTCAAGTTCCCCTTGGCGATCAAGACAAGAATTGGGCTCCTCATATTGTGTGTCATAATTGTGAGAAAATGCTTCATGACTGAACAAAAAGAAAACGCAAAGGAATGCCTTTTGGTATTCCCATGGTTTGGCATGAACCTAAGTACCACAGCAGTGAATGTTATTTCTGTCTGAACCATACAAAGGGCATCAGCAAGAAAAAATGGTGTATGATTGCATACCCTAATATTCCTTCAGCAATACGACCTATCCCACACTCTGAGACACTTCTGCTTCCAGTTTTCAATAGTTTGATTTCTTCTAAGGAAGAAGAAAGTGAACATGTTGATCAAGTGTATTTTGATAAGATTCATGTGGAAATGGTTGTAGAATCTGAAGAGTCTTCTTCTGATGCCAAGCAGTCATTAACCCCTCAGCAGTTTAGCCAACCCAAATTGAATGACTTAGTAAGAAATTTGGGCCTATCAAAGAAAGCAACTGAGTTATTAGCCTCCAGGCTTCAAAGAAAGAATGTACTTCACCAGTCAGCTAAAGTATCCCATTTCAGGTACGTGAACTAATTTTTGTGGACATTTTTTCTGAAAACAAACACTTTGTTTACTGTCATGTTACCAGGAGTCTTCTCAGCCAGCTAGGTGTTACCATTTACAGTCCAACAGAATGGCAGCTATTTCTTGATGGCTCAAAACAAAGTCTGAAATGTGTTCTCCTACACAACGGTAATGTTTATGCAGCAGTTCCAATTGGTTATTCAACTCATCTGTGAGGAGACTATAATTACATAAAACAATTTTTATGTAATTATAGTCGACTTTCTGAAGTATGAGGAGCATAACTGGATCATTTGTGTGGATCTTAAAATGGTAAATTTCCTGCTAGGACAACAGAGAGGTTTCACGAAGTATCCCTCCTTTCTGTGTTGTGGGACAGCCAAGCTCGGGAGAAACACTGGACACAGAAGGAGTGGCCAAAACATGAAGCTCTGGCCTGACAAGGTGGTGGCGCAGTGGATGGAGTGTCGGACTGGGATGTGGAAGGGCCCAGGTTCGAGACACTGAGGTCGCCAGCTTGATCGCAGGCTCATCTGGTTTGAGCATAAGCTCGCCAGCTTTAGTCCAAGGTTGCTGCCTCCAGAAAGGGGTTACTTGGTCTGCTGAAGGCCTGCGGTCAAGGCACATATGAGAAAGAAATCAATGGACAACTAACATGTCAAAACATGAAGCTCTGGATGTAGGGATGCAAAATATTCTGAGTGAACCTGTAGTTAATTGAGAGAGGATCATTTTTCCCCCACTTCACATCAAACTTGGCTTAATGAAGAAGTTTGTTCTGGCTTTGAATAGAGAAAGTGATTGCTTTCAACATATTATTTCTGCTTTTTCTGCCTTGTTTTTTGAGAAGATAAAAGCAGGTGTATTCGATGGACCTCAAATTCAAACCCTCATAAGTGATGAAGAATTTGCCACAAGATGAATGAGGAGGAGAAAGCAACATGGCAGTCTTTTGAGGCAGTTACCAAGAACTTCCTTGGCAAAAAAAAGCAGAAAACTATGAACTTCTGGTTCAAAGCATGCTGTTGGCTTTCCACAACATTGGATGTAACATAAGTATTAAGACTCACTTCCTGAACAGTCACCTTGATAAGTTTCCTCGAAAATATTGGAGCTATTAGTGGTGAGCAGACTACTGCTGGAGCATCAAACGAGATTGTCCTCAACAAGTACACAAATGCAAGAGCTACAAACGCAAATTTTTGCCTGAATAGAATTTAAAATTTTTTGCACAAATTTTATGATTAAAATATGTGTCTTAATATGTTCTATTTTGAAATTATAGACAAATTCTGATGCAATTATATCTTTGAGTGTATTAGTGTATTTACTGCATTATGTAAATTATTATATTTTCAAACATGATGCCCAAAAAGACATTCTACTTCATTATGTTAAACTAAATGTTGAAAATTTTACAAGATTAAAACATAAAATCTTGAATTGCAAAAAGATTGTAGCTTACAGAGAAAAAAATAATGTCAGATTTGAGATCAGCATGCTTGAATTAGGTAAGAACAAGTGTTTTTATGGATGCAACAAGAATTTTGTTCTTTAGTGTTATAATAACAATTTTTTAAATGGCATTTTCTTTTCAATCTTTTTATTGAATATTGCTCTTATTAACCGGTTATTCCCAGTCATTTCCTTAGATGTGAAGAACAAAATAACTTAATATAAGTGACAATAGTACTCAGCCATAAAAAAGAAGGGAATCTTATCCTTTGCAATAACATTATTGGAAAAAGAGAGCAAGAGCATTGCACTAGGAGAAGTAAGTCTATCAGAGAAAGATAAGTACCATATGATTTCACCTATATCTAGAGTCTAATGAGCAAAATGAACTAACAAGCAAAACAGAGCTAGACTCTTAAATAGCTTGCTGACATCTATCAGGAGGAAGAGTTTGGGCATCTTGGTTGGGAAGTAGAAGGATTAAGGAAAAAAGAAAAATATTCTTGGATATGGACAAAGTGTGGTGATTTCCTGGAGGGAAGGGTTGGGTGGAGATTGAGAAAAGTTTGTGGGGAATAAACGCTGATGGAAGGAGAGTTGACTTGGGATGTGAACACACAATACAGTGATGCAGTATATAAATGATGTGTTGTAGAATTGTGCACCGGAAGCCTGTATAACTTTTTATCCAGTGTCATCCCAATAAATTAACTAATGATAAAAAATAAATAAATTATTAGTTTATAGTTTGAATACTGCAGTAGTACTAAATTTCTGGTTTGTAACTCTACTTTTTATTTCTTACATGATTTAAAAGATAAATGAATAAAAATAATTATAAATTTATTACTGGGCACACAATATACAATATTATTTGTGCCACCAACATTAAGGGAAGGATTCGAATTTTCAGGATTAGTTTTGTATGCTATTGAAGTTAATTTGGTATCAATAAAAACTAGATTGTTACAGATTTGGGATGTTACTTATAATCCCCGTGGTAACCAATGAAGAAGCCTGCATTCAAACTCAGGCATCGAACCCCTAGTTTCTGCTCTGTCAAACTAATATAAGGAGGGCACTTTTTAAAAGTAATTTTAAGGCTTTATTTATTCACTGTAAAGTGGAAAGAGAGAGAGAGAGAGAAGGTGGGGAAGAGCAGAAAGCATCAACACCTATATGTGATTTGACCGGGCAAGCCCAGGGTTTTGAACCAGTGACCTCAGTGTTCCAGGTCAATGTTTTATCCACTGTGCCACCACAGATCAAGAAAGCCAAGGAAGCCACTTTAAAACAGAGCCGGAGTTGCCCTGCTAGGGGAACTTCCTTTCATATCTATGTTCAAATCTTTGGAATGTAAAAACAGGACAAAAAATCTTTGGCCCAGGCCTAAACAACCTTGTTTCCAAAGAACTGTTTTCAAAGATAACAAAAAGCAGGTATTATGACTACTGATTGTACTAAAAATTAAAAGCATGGTTTAGAACTAGCATCACTATGCTATGTTATGTGAACCAACAGAAATGCCTACCTTCTATTGATATAATTGTTCCTCTTCCCTTTCTCATAAACTCACTTTGCCATTCTCTCCCACTCAGAATGCTATTTGAGTGAATCAGCATGTACCTAAAAGCTGTTCTTGTTAATCTCAGAAAAACAATTGTTTGCTTCTCACTTTGAAAATTCTCTTTATTTTTAAGTTAACAACTTTTAACCATGTTATTCTACATTTCACTGTAAAAAAAAAGACTTGAGTCAGTCACTCATTCATTGGAAAAATATGTATGTTGATTATTTAATGAAAACTACTGTAACTGAATCTGGTGTTTTAATGTTTGGTAAAGTACTATACCTGCCTCCCAGTAGATCATAGCTACCAATGTAACATTTTAATTTAATAACATAATAGACAAATTTATTTTTAAAAAAGAAAACAATATCTAATAAGTACAGCATAATAGGAGACATGTTTATAGTCTTGATACTGTGCAAAGACATGCAGGTATCAGATTTGAATATGAACTTGTCATTACATAACTGTAAGTTTCAAGTGGTCTCTGATGCCTCTTTGGTTTTCCTCCCCCCCCCCCCCCCTTACTCTACAGCCACATTGTTTTTTATGCTGTACTTGAAAACAACAATCACATTCCTATCTTGAGACTTTTGTGTTTGCTATTCATTCAGCATAAACACAGTCTCTGTGCATAACCCATAGTCCCTCTACCTCGTGTATTTCACTTCACCAAAGAGGTCTTCTATAGCTACCTTGTAAAAAGAATTAGATTCCTCCCCTGGTATTTTCTACTTCGATTTATTCCCTATACCTGTATTTGTTTTGTCATACACTTTAAATATTTATCATCTATTTATCTATCTAATCTATCTATCTATTTATTTATCTATCATCTATCATCTATCTATCTATCATCTAGCTATCATCTCTCTAGCGCTCTATCTACCCTTTATCTAATCCTTATTTAGTTGTCTTTCTTTCCCATATGAATATAAGCTTCCTGAGAACAAATATTTTATTTTTAATTATTCACTACTGTATATCTAGTCCTAGGAATATTTGATTCATTGTTGGCCTTCACTAAATATTTGTTGATTGATCTGGTCAATAAATCACAACCAATATTATATAATTTTTAAAAACCCACAATTATCTTTCCTGTAAAAAAAAAAAAAAAACAACACCACAATTATCTTATACCTTGAGGCTATATTATAATGGATAATAATTTATACTAATATTTAGGAATATAATTATATCACATAGGTTCTTTTGGCAAGTAGGTATGTGCATAATTATTTTATATCTGTACAAATCTTGTTGGGTATAAAATTATAATTTTTATTTCCTCTAACATATTATTTTTTTTTAGCCAGAGAGAGAGAGAGACAAAGACAGAGATGGTTAGACAGGCAGGGAGGGAGAGAGATGAGAAGCATAAACTTACTGTTGTGGCACTTTAGTAGTTCATTAATTGCTTTCTCATATGTGCCTTGACCATGGGGCTCCAGCTGAGCCAATGACCCCTTCCTCAAGCCAGAGAACTTGGTTTCAAGCCAGCGACCATGGGGTTATATCTATAATCCCACGTACAAACCAGTGACCCCGTGCTCAAGCTGGGGAGCTTATGTTCAAGCCAGATAAGCCTGTACTCAAGCCAGCGACATTGGGGTTGTGAACGTGGGTCCTCAGCCTCCCAGGTCAACACTCTATCCACCCCCTTGTCAGGCTAACATCTTATAAACCTAACAGTACACTAATTATGTAATTACAAGATTAAGATGGACTTAAATGTTCATTTAATTTGCTACTTTGCCTTTAAGGAAAGCATTTTTTTTAAATGATTTAAAAGAAAATAATCATAATATCACTATTCTCCACTCACAATGTTAACTCATGAAATTATTGGTTTCTTACAAATCTAACTTAAATATTTCATATGAGCTTTATTTCTCTTCTTGATAATTAGAAGCAGAAAACATACTTATTGTAATAACTTTTGATATTTAAATTTAATGCTTTCTAACAATAATCTTAACCTACCTTTTTATATAAATATTTAACATTTATATCTAGGTTTTATATTTAAACTTTTAAATTCTTTTTAAGATTTATTGATTGATTTTTGAGAGAGGAGAGAGAAAGAGAGAGGAGGGGAGGGAGAGCAGGAAGCATCAGCTCCCAGTAGTTGCTTCTCCTATGTGCCTTGACCAGGCAGGCCCGAAGGGGCTGGGGAGGGGGCAGTTTTCTTATAGGCACCTCTACATTCCAGGTGGATGCTTTAGCCACTGCATCACCACAGGTCAGGCTTAAATTTTTTCTTAATCTTCGCTGGAAAGCAATGACTTTATTGTTTACACAGTTTATTCTCTATTAAAAAATTTTTTTAACTCAATAAAATAAAATATTGGCTAATCAATGAATAACCATATTTTATGTGCCTTTTCTCTGACCAAGAGTAAAGAGACTCACCCTGTGAAGATGTGGGAACATGCATTATTGAAGGATGGGAGCATTATACCATCTGATAAAGAAGGAAACCATGTTAGAAGGATTAGCAGGGGTCCCCAAACTTTTTACACAGGGGGCCAGTTCACTGTCCCTCAAACCGTTGGAGGGCCGCCACATACAGTACTCCATACACTGACCACCAATGAAAGAGGTATCTCTCCCGGAAGTGCAGTGGGGGCCGGATAAATGACCTCAGGTGGCCGCAATTTGGCCCGCGGGCTGTAGTTTGGGGACTTCTGTATTATGGGGTGTTAAATTATTCAACTGTTGTTGCAATAAATGCTATCCATTTTGCCTTTTCAGAGGCAGTTGAATAGAAGCTGGAATAATTTTATGTGAATAGCTATGCTCACTTGCCCATCCTCTTCAACTGCTTCCAAAGCAAAGAGTCATATTTATAAATTACTTTTTCTATATTATTATTTTGAAATAATAATAATAAAGAATGGCCATGACTAAAAATTTTAGTGACTTAAAACAAAGTCTTTGTTGTTAAAAAGTTCAGTTGGGGCTTGAAAGGGACACAGGGCATAATTTTTTATTCTAAAATGCCTTATCTGGTAAAATGCACAAAGGAGAGACATGTTAAAGAAAAATAGGTAATCAAAATATTTACATGATCTTAATTAAATTGGGAATATGGTGGAAGAAAGAAGGTAAGGCAGAGAAATAGAATGGGCCTCTTTCTTTTGAATACATCATTGACAAGACTACCAATAAATGTCAACCACCATAATAATACCATAGGCATCATAGTATTCTAACAGGAGCTTTATACTGTTATAAATGCTACTTATAAATTGTGGAAACAGAAAATTAAATTTCACATTAAATTCACACCAAACAAATACCTTAATCAATATTTTAGTAGTGTGTATTTGTCACTGCCACCATAAATAGTATATAACATAAAGCCAATTTGGGAAGCACTGGCTTTGACAATTTTTTTATTAAATTAAAGTACAGCAAAACTTCCTTTTATTTATCTTGCATTTAAAAACTATTTTACTACTTCAGAAAGATGTAATTATGACATATTTTAAAGGAAATATGCATATTATTTCAACAACTTTAGTTGTTAGAAAAATAAAATGAAATGTACTTGATTTTAGGCAAGCAAAAATAAAAGAAAATTCTGATATACATATATATTATACAAAAAAGTTGTTAACTGAATAACATACCTTCCAAACAGAAAGGCATTTTCCTGAAGAACTATGAGATTCCTATAATGCTAAAAGAATACAGTAAAATTTTCAGATAAATGTCATTGTTAAAGAATAAAGATAGCTAAAAATTCACATAAAATGGACAAAAATTAAAATGACTACAAATGCCAATTATCATGAAATGATTAGTTTGGGCAGGTTTTATTCAAATTAAGTAGATTATTTTTAGTCCAGTGAACCTTAAAAATAAGTACACTGTCCCTTGAATAGCATGAAGGTTAAGGGTGCTGAGCCCTTGCATGATTAAAAATCAGTGAATAACTTTTGAACTCCTCCAAAACTTAATTACCAATAGCCTACTATTGACAGAAAATCTTTCTAAGAACATAAACAGTCAATTAACACATTTTGTATGTTACATGTATTGTATACTATATTCTTACAATAAAGTAAGCTAGAGAAAAGAAAATGTCATTAAGAAATCATATGGAAGAGGAAATACATTTATAGTGCTGCACATACTTATTGAGAAAAAAAAGCATAAGTGGACCCATGCCATTTAAACCTGTGTTATTTAAGAGTCAACTATAATGCTAATCTTTCATGTATACTGTCAGGCAGAAAAGAGAAATTTTGCTCACTTTGTTAAAGATGGCGCTGCCCATGTGGGTGTGCGGTGCCTAGGTGATAATATTAATTGCCTTTTTGCTTAGGAATGGGAGTGGTTATGCTAATGTGTGTTGGGGGAAGGCTTTTGCTCCAAAAAGTTTTAAAAGGTAGAGCTAGGAGGCCATTTGGGAAAGTGGGCACCTTCTTGTATGGTGGAGGAGCCCAGACTGGAGCAGGGCAGGGAAGCCACGTGGAGAAGGCAGCCAAAATGGTGGGATAGGGGAAGGAGAAACCAGTTCATGGAGGAGAAGGAGATGGGGAACAGAGGTAATAAGATTGGTGAGGTACAAGCCTTTGATTCTAGGAAAACTCTGATGAGTCAGTGGCTTTGGGAGCCTTGAATGGAAAAGGAAGTGTATCCTGCTGTGTGTATTTTCTCACCTGGGGGGTGTGATCTAGGATAAAAGGAAAATGGATCACCAGTTTTCAGCTCTGTTGACTTCTTACCATCTGTCCAAATCAAATGTGAACCCGCACTGGCCAGGCGGCTTTGATGGAGGCCGCGGTTACTGGCCATACATATACCATAGTAATCTGACCCTGTATTTGAAGATTAAGAAAATAGTGTTTATGGGATGGATATTTGGGAAACGAATTGGCTAAGAGGGTCAGGTATCCCTGAATTATGCTGGCTGAAGGTACAGAGCATTTGCCTTAAAGCTTTTACTATTGTTTTCTACATCCACACATACACAAGAGTGTGTGTATGTTTTATCGTGTTTAAGTAAACATATAGTTTTGGCAAAGAATAAACAACTAAACTATATAATATTTTCAAGATATTTATGAAGCATAAATCTCTGAATATCCTTATATAAACAAATTATGGTCTTTCAGTGTCATTTTTTTAAAGAGCCAAATGACATAATGAGACCAAACATTAATAACTACTATATACAGCTATTAATTTCCCCTAATAATCTGGTTGCCTTAAATAGAGGCCATATTGAAAAAAATAATTTTTGTTTTTAATTTTATTACATATTTGTGTGTGTAGGAAAACAAAATCACTTAAACTTGTATTCTCTGCCAATGAACACTTGAAAGGACATTTAGTTTTCATAATTATGATATACTGTCATCTAATTAATCAGTGTTTTATGTGCCATATAATATTCACAGAATCTTACCAGTTTATTAGCATTTAGAAATTTTTATTTTTTGAACCAAAAGTCATATTTTGCTTAGAATATAATTAGTTTTCAAAAATATGATGCTCATTTTAGAGTCAGAATTCCCTATATTTGAATTTAATTCAATGAATAAAGCATTTTTTTTCACTTACATTGGCTAATATATAGTAGAAAATAGAATATGTTCCTATGAAATTACAGAAAATTAAAAATTAGAGCTTGAACAGCAAGGCTACCTAAATTTTATAATAGGATTAGGTTTATTAATTACTTTCTCAGATTTTAAGTGAGAGAGAATTCTAGATGAGGCCAGCTTCAGAAATTAATAATGGATGGTAATGTGATAAATTTTAATTAATTAAACAAGCATTCATTGCCATTTTTTACAAAGACTCAAAAATTTGAGTATGCCACCTTCCAAAGGTTTATAATTGGGTGGTAGAATATATGTATATAAACAAATCCTTATAATACATTATCATAAGTGAATTGAAAGAACTACATGCAGAGAAATACATAAGGGAAAATCATTGCTTATCTCTGGGGGAGTCAGGGCATATTATACAAGATGAAGTGTAGTTGTAATTGTGTACTGAACAGTGAAGAGTTTTCCCAGTAGATGACAAGTAAGTAAGTCTGGACAAAGCTTAATAATGATGGAAGCCATTCAATGTTTTAATGTAGAAGTGACATGAGAACATATGTGTTTTAGTAGTCAATTACAAATAAATTATTTAGAATGTTGCTGTCAAACAAATGAAGCCAAAGTTAATATGTTCATAATTTAATGGGACTAAGCATAAGCCACAGTTTTCTTCATATGTTTATCCTTTATTCTTTGAGGGGCTAAACATTAATTTTTATGTGGAAACAATGAAGAAATTACTTACTCTGAAAGAGAAACTGTTTGTTTATCCAAAGATATTTTTATTTAGCTTCCCCAAACAGTTTTAAACTGCCCTTTATTTTGAATTAAATACTAGTATTCAATTCCATAACGCCCAAAGCAGATTCAGAGTTACTGCCCTCTAAAATAGCTTCTCAGTGCTATGGGCTTTTATATATTATCCTGCAGAATAAGAGATTACAAGATTTTGTTTTGTTTTTTACAATATGCTCTCTGGTGGTTGAAGTGTTTCCCAAAGAGGTCAAATTAAGAATGAGATATGGTAAGTCAAAGGATAGTAAGCTTTCGTGGCTGATCTTTCCTGGAAAACTGGCTGCAATAATAAAAGGAATAATAGGATGAACAGAAGTAGACAGTCATGGTAGGTGGGGTTTTGTGTCATTTGAGCTAGCAATTAGTTTTCATTGCTGGTTTTGAGAGTAATTCTACTTCAGCAATTCTCCTTTGAACATTTCCTTCCAGTTAACAGTCAAGCTTGAACATTAATTATTTAAACTGATACTGTTATTAAGATAGTCATATAATATGCACATAAGATGGATATGATTTGCCTTATATTAGTAGAGCATGTTTTATTTTAAAAAACGCTACAAATTTAATTTTAAAATTTATCTAATAATTTCACAGCATTAATTTTTTATTTATAGCTGATTGTTTTTTAATAAAAAAGAAAACTTATTTAAAGAAAAATATTAAAGGATTTTTATAAACTGGATATGACATACTCATACATGAGAACAACATATTTCACATAGATAAAATTTTCAAACAGAAAATGCCTATAAGTAAGTATCTTGAAATGTGCAGTGATCAGATTGACAGAATAAAAGCAAATAGAACAGCAAAGGACTATAATGTGTGAATCTACCAAAATACTTGCCATAATCAGTAGTGCTCCGATACTGCTTTTCAAATTAATTTCCCTAATCATATTCCAGTCCAGCATTTGTGTTTCCTCAAACAACATGACATTTACTCCTACTCACCTAACCTCAGCTGACTTTTAAAAAGTTAATTTTAAAAAATTACAGAAAATGAAAGTTAATGGTTAGACAGATGAATAATGTTAGGAAGTCTTTGTGAAAAGGGTTGGAAAATAATATATGTGATGTTATATATTTTCAGGAAATTTCAAAGACCACAGACTATGGAGTATGTTCTGTTCATGAAAGGAGGGTTAAGCTGTTCTTTTAGCAACCAACAAATATGTATGTCAATCTGTCTATTGAAAACAGTAAGAAAGAGTCCAAAAGGAAGTGGATACAAACACTGAACTCAAGAAGTTTATAGTATGTTAGAAATGACTTTCTGTATTTTTGTATGTTTATAAGTCTATACATGTGTGTGTCTATGAAACAAAATTAAATAGAATAAGATCGCCCCACAACATTGTACATTAGACTCAACCAATTCAGTTAATTTCTTTTGCAACTTCAAGGCATCAGACTATTGTGTTCCAATGGACTCCATAGAAGAGCAAGCCTATAATTATACTGAGTAGGCTTGGTAATTATGACTGTCATATACTTAAAATTTTATTGGTCCATGGAAATCTAATGAGTCAAATAACTTTTCCCTCGGCAGGATGTTGAGTGAGGCTAACTTGAAGTTATTTGAAATAGTGTAAGCTACTTCATTATGTGCATCATCACAGATTTCTGGCAATTCATTGGAAAGTTAAGCCTTTCAAACAAAAAACCTGAGTAGCAAGATTTGTTCTTGTCTGAGTAAAGACAAGGAGCATGTTCCCTGAATACTGCTGTTGTTTGACAGGTAATGAGATAACACCAACCAGATAGTATCAGTCAAAGGTTTGAGAGATCAAAGATTGTTAGCATGGTGATGACCAAGTCTTTGGGTTTTCACAGTCCTTGAGGCCCATGATCTATATTTGGCAATAAATATTTTGTTAGACTTTCTTTTTATTTCTGCTTATACCAGATTTCATTCAAGTTTCTTCTCTATTATAGTTTATTCTTTCTAAACATATAATAAAGCAGCATTCTGAAAATACCTGTCTGTCTCAACTGTGCAAAAAGAAACTAAAGAAGAAGGTGTTTTCTTCAGATACTGCTGTCCCTGGGGGACTCAAACAAGAGGACAGAGTGGTGACAAAATGGAAAGAGCTTCAATGAGATGGTGTGGATCAGAAGGCAGAATGGGAACCCATTGGTTCAGCTCCCTCTCTTCATTGGTGATTTCCTTTCATAGGTTCCCACTAAAAAGTTTTAAAAAGAAAAGGGTAAGAATAATGCCTATTTTAAATAAAAGTGAGGGAAGAGTGAGAAAACTCTGTCCCTAGAGCCATAAACTTGAAGCACTTCAGCAATCAATGACTTCTCTGGTGAAGCTAGCATAGACTTGAACTAATGAGCATTAACCACCTATATTTGTCTTAAACTGTTGCAATTTAAAATTTTAAAAGTAAGATAGTGGTAAATGGCTTTTCTTCTTTCTGTAGACCTTAGAACATGTCAGAAATTAGAGAGAGCAAACTCGCACATAACCTTTACCTCTCCTTTCCCCCTTTTCATTCTAAACTCGGAATAATTCTCAGTGCAGAAAGTAAAGAAGTACAAGGAAGCATGAAAGCCTTAGGACAATTGAAAGCTCATGTGCTTACTTGGATGAATTTTACCTTCATGCATTTAACTTTTTTGTGGGCCTTTACACTTGATTACATTGGAAGTAAAACTATTTGTTATTTTAGGTTACTGCCTGCAGTGCAGGTTTTATTTACAGTGTTCCTATCAAGCATAAGCAGGTAACAGTTTTGATTATTTTCACAGAACAAATATGTGTGTTATGAGTAATTAATAGTTAATTAAATTGTTAAACCTCAGGTATGCTGATTAAGAAAAAGGGGAAAATCACAAAACAAAAATAGCAAATGAAAAAAGAGACATCAGTATGGATTATTTGGATTATACAGACAAGTGAACATTGTTATGCTAATACATTTGACAAATTAGATAAAACAGGTGAATTCCTTATAAACCATATCTTACCAAAACTGAGAGAGAATGAAAATGTCTGAATAGCTTTTCTCAAACAAAGTAATAAAATTCATTATAAAATTCACAAAGAAAGCTTCAGGCCCAGATGGATGTATGAGTGATTTTTTTCAAACATTAGAAAAGAAATAATATCTATTGTATAACTCTTTTATAAAGTAGAGAGCAGATGACAATGAAATTTATTTATGAAGTCAGCATTCCTGATATGAAAACTATATAAGACAGAATAAAAGAATATTTTCTATATATCAAACTCATAAATATAGAAAACATGCTAAGAAAGGCATTAGCAAATCAAATATAGCAGCATTTATTAGCAATATAAAAAGGTATATACAAGTTGACCAACTTTATTATGCAAAAATTGTTCAACATTTAAAAATCAAGTGGCACAATTATATTAAGAGAATCAAAGAAGAAAATGTATAATCATGTCAGTAGAAGCTAAAAAACATTTAATAAAATACAGTTCTCGTTGTTGTTCAAGACTCTCACAAATTATGGTGAGGAGTGATGTTTTTTTATCTTATAAAGACTGTTTATGAAAATTCTATAAATTATAAGAAAATGTTGGTTGAACAATTATCCTCTGTTTGTGAACAAGGAAAAGATATCAATTCTTTTTATATCTATTCATTATCATCAGCTATTATCATCATCAATCATTCACTTTCAACATTATACTGAAAGTTTTAGCCAAAGAGAAAGCTAACAAAATAACAATAAAAGCATTAAAATAGATAAAAATTGTAATTCAATTTTTATTTTCCAAAAATATGATTGTGCAAGAATCTTTAAGGAAACTACAAAGAAGAACTACCATGGTATTACATAAAATTAGCTAGAATTTAAGGTCAATATACAAATATTAACTGAAATTGTATATTTTATAGCAAAAGTTAACTTAAAAATAATAAAAGTGTCATGATAATATCAATGACATAAAAATATTAGTAATTAACTAAAGTTGTTAAGGCCTCTTCACTGAAAACTACTAAGTATTGGTGAAAATATTAAAGAAGACCTAAATGAACTGGGAGATTCAGTATTATTAAAATAACCTTTCTTATGGTCCAGAAACTTGGTCAGCAAATTGCGGCTCACAAGCCACATGTGGCTCTTTGGCCCCTTGAGTGTGGCTCTTCCAAAAAATACCATATGCAGGCATTATCTGGATAAGGAATTTACCTACTTATATAGTTTAAGTTTACAAAATTTGACCCTCAAAAGAAATTTTAATTGTTGTACTGTTGATATTTGGCTCTGTTGACTAATGAGTTTGCCAACCACTGGTCCAGAAGATGGCAACAGAGTAGGCAGACATACCAACTCCCACCTCCCAGAACCAAAGTGGATTACAACTTAACTTGGGAACAATCATCTTGGAAAATCCAACTTTGGACTAAACTAAGAGGAATCTATAACCAAGGGTCACTGAAGAAACCACACTAAGACTGGTAGGAAGGGCGAAGATGCAGAAAGGGCTACCTTCCTCCCAGGAGCTAGCAGCGGCCCAGAGGGACTCTCACAGTGGTGTAGGTTGCCCGGAGAGTTGTGGGTCCTCACCCACAGGACCGGAGCCCCAGCCTACAGCCCCACAGACTAGAGGAGGTGTATTAACAGTATTTAGCTGAGAAAATAGCTGGGTTACTATTTGCAAGAGGGAGACAGAACTCTCAGACCCAGGCTGTGTCTTAAAGGGACTGCACAGAAAACCTCGTTCACAGTCACTCACCTGTGGCTCCAGGAGTGGGGAATGCTGAGAGGACTGGAGTTTTGAGAGGAGAATGTAATCTCAGAGGGACAGGGAGAGACACTCAGGGAGACAACCACCCTAACCCCTGTGCTGCTGAGTCATTCCCCAAATCTAAAGTGGCCATTTTTCCTGGGAGAAGCAATACCAGTCAGAACAAAGAGTCACTTAGAAGCAGGGGGTGAGGCAGGGACACAGGATTTGAGTGCTGAGGTCTGGGCTACACCACACCCCATGCTGCTGAGTACCCCCCAAAGGGTGGGTGGGCCTGGTAGCAGCAGCCATGTGCTCGCAGCAGCGGGGGCAGTGCCTGGTCCACACGCCCACAAGCTGTGTGGCTGGTGATGCTTATGCCTGAATGCCCAAGGAGGCAGTGGTGCACAGGCCAGTGGAAAGACCACAACTCGGTTATTCAGAGGCCACACTCACTGGCCAGAGTAGATAAAGACCAGCCTAGGAGTGCAGCTGATATTTACAATGGCACCTGGGCCCAGCAGAGGCAGCCAAAAATTCTGGATTGCCAGCTCCAAGAAGGTTGCTTAGGGCCAGTCATAGACAGTGACACCCACTGTCTGCACCAGATTCCAGCAAGAGAGGTTCAGGGCTGGCACATTCAGTGGCCAAATTGGAGAACATTAGTTCAGGACCTAACAACCCATGTTAGAGTGTTATCTTAAGGAAGGGTTTCTCACACCTGACCCAGCTAAGGCATAGAAAATGCCAACACAAATAGCAAAAAGAGCAGTAGCAGCAGACAAATAGCCCACAGTGGATTATAAACAACAGCTGACGCCAACATAAGAAGATCTAAAAACAACACAAATGGAAGCTGGAGGCAGACAACACCAGCACTATACTCGGCTACCTACACAGACAGCACATCCAAAGGTACAGCCTATACACAGACAAAATGGGAAGACAGACATGTGATCCAAATGAATCAATAAGAGAAATCAACAGAAAAAGAATTGAATGAGATGGAAATACCCAAAATACCAGATGCAGAGTTTAAAATAATGATTGTTAGGATGCTCAAGGATCTTAGAGCAACAATAAATGGACATAATGAGCACCCAAATAAAGAAATTGCAAGCATCAAAAAGGACTTTGAAATTATAAAAGAGAATCAGTCAGAAATGACAAATACAATATCAGAAATGAAGACTACCCTAGAAGAAATTAACAGCAGGCTGGGTGAAGCAGACGATTAAATCAGCAATTAAGAGGACAAGAAAAATGAAAGCATGGAAGCAGAACAGCAAAATGAAAAGGGGCTCAAAAAGTCTGAGGAAACTCTAAGAGAGCTCTGTGACAACATGAAGAGAAACAACATCTGTATCGTAGGGGTTCCTGAAGTAGAAGAGAAAGAACAAGGGATAGAGAACCTGTTTGAAGAAATCATAGCTGAAAACTTCCCTAATTCGATGAAGGAAAAAGTCACACAGGTTTAAGAGGCACAGAGAGTCCCATTAAAGAGGAACCAATAACCTACAGCAAGACATATCATAATTAAAATACCAAAGTTAAAAGATAAAGAAAGAATACTAAAGCTGCAAGAGAAAAGCAGTCAATCACCAACAAAGGAGCCCCCCTAAGGATGGCATCTGACTTTTCAAGAGAAACACTTGAGGCCAGAAGGGAATGGCAAGAAATATTCAAAAGAATGCAAAACAAGAGCCTACAACAAGGCTATCATTTAAAATTGAAGGAGAAATAAAAAGCTTCCCAGACAAAAAAGAAAAAAAACCTCAAGGAATTTATTACAACCAAACCAATGTAGCAAAAAATATTAAGGGGCCTGTTGTACACAGAACAAAGAGGGAAAAATCTAGAAAAAGAGGAATGTAGATTTAAAGAATAAAATGGCAATAAAGGACTACATATCAAAAATAACATTAAATATACCTTGATTAAATGTTCCAATCAAAAGACATAGAGTAGCTACATGGATAAGAAAACAGGACCTGTACATATACTGTCTATAAGAGATCGACCTCAAAACAGAAGATACAGATAGACTGAAAGTGAAGGGGTGGAATAAAATATTTCCTTTTTTTTAACCTTTTTTAGAGCAAGGAGACAGAGAGAGAGAAGGGGGAAGGAGCAGAAATCATCAACTCCCATATGTGCCTTAACCAGGCAAGCCTGGGGTTTCGAACCAGGCTTGCCTCAGTGCTCCAAGTCAATGCTTTTACCCATTGTGCCACCGCAGGTCAGGCTAGAATAAAATATTTCATGGAAATGGAAATGAAAAGAAAAATCTGGGGTAGAAATACTTATATCTGACAAAATAGTCTTTAAAACAAAGGCTATAGTAAGCCATAAAGAAGGTCTCTACATAATTATAAAGAGAGCAATACAACAGGAAGATATAATCACTATAAATATCTATGCACCTAATATAGGAGCACCTAAATATATAAAGCAGATTTTGATGGACATAAAAGGTGAGATCAATAGCAATACTATACTAGTAGGGAATTTTAATACCCTATAACATCAAGGATAGATCCTCAAAAAAGAATAATTAACAAAGAAACAGGAGCCTTAAATGACACATTAGATCAACTGGATTTAATAAATATCTTCAGAACCTTTCACTCTAAAGCAGCAGAATATACATTCTTTTCATCTACTCATGGGACATTCTCTAGAATCGACCACATGTTAGGACAAAAAACAAATCTCAGTATATTTAAGAAGACTGAAATCATATTAAGCATCTTCTATGATCACAATGGCATGAAACTAGAAATCAACTAAATAGAAAAACTGAAAAATATTCAAACACTCAGAGACTAAATAGCATGTTATTAAATAATGAATGGGTTAACAAGGAGATCAAGGAAGAAATAAAAAATTTATTTGAAACAAATGAAAATGAACATACAACTCAAAATGTATGGGACACAGCAAAAGCAGTCCTGTGAGAGAAGTTCATAGAATCATAGGCATAACTTAAGAAGCAAGAAAAAGCTCAAATTAACAACTTAACCACACATCTACAAAAAGTAGAAAACGAATATCAAGTAAAGCCGAGAGGAAATAGAAGGATGGAAATACTAAAGATCAGAGTGGAAATAAATGACATAGAAGCTAACAAAAAAATACAGAAGGTCAATGAAACCAAGAGCTGGTTCTTTGAAAAGGTAAACAAGATCGATGAACCTTTAACCAGACACAACAAGAAAAAAAGAAAGAGGACTCAAATAAATAAAATTATAAGGGAGAGTGGAGAAGTAACAACTGACACAGAAGAAATACAAGGGATTGTAAGAAAATACTATGAAAAACTGTATGCCAAAACATTAGACAACTTAGATGAAATGGACAAATTCCTTGTAACATATAACCTTTAAAAACCTCAATCTGGAGGAATCAGAAAACGTAAACAGGCCAATTACAACAAATGAGATTGAAACAGTTATCAAAAAACTTCAACAAACAAAAGTTCAGGGCCAGATGGTTTCACAGGTGAATTTTACCGAATATTCAAAGAACTAACTCCTATTCTTCTCAAGTCATTTCAAAAAAATCATGAGGAGAGAAGACTTCATAGCTCATTTTATGAGGCCAGCATAATCCTCATTTCAAAACCTGGTAAAGACACTACAAAGAAAGAAAACTATAGGTCAATATCCCTGATGAACTTAGATGCTAAAATTCTCAACGAAATATTAACAAACTGGATCCAGCAATACATGAAAAAAATCACACATCATGATCATGTGGGATTTATGCTGGGAGACAAGGCTGATACAAAATTCACAATTCAATCAATGTGATTCAACACATAAACAAAAGGAAGAATAAAAATCACATGATTATATTAATACCTGCAGAAAAAGCATTTGATAAAATCCAGCACCCATTTATGATTAAAACTCTCAGCAGAGTGGGAATACAGGGAACATACCTCAACATGACAAACCCACAGCCAACATCATAATCAGTGGGCAAAAATTAAAAGCAATCTCCTTAAGATCAGAACAAGTCAGGGGTGTCCCCCTTCACCACTCTTATTCAACATAGTCCTGGAAGTCCTAGTCACAGCAATCAGACAAGAAGAAATAAAAGGCATCCAATCAGAAAAGAAGAAGTAAAATTATCATATTTGCTGATGACATGATACTGTACATAGAAAACCCTAAAGTCTCAGTCAAAAACTACTAGACCTGATAAATGAATTTGGCACAGTGGCAGAATAAAATTAATATTCAGAAATTAGTGGCATTTTTATACATCAACAATAAACTGTATAAAACAGAAATTATGGAAATTCCCTTCACTATTGCAACAAAAATATAAAGTACCTAGGAGTAAATTTAACCAGGGAGGTAAAACACTGGTGCTCAGGAAATTATAAGACATTGAAAAAGAAATCAAGGAAGATACAAACAAGTAGAAGCATATACTGTGTTCATTGATAGGAAGAATAAACATCATTAAAATGTCTACATTACCCAAAGCAATCTATAGATTCAATGCAATTTCTATTAAAATACCAATGCCACACTCCCAAGATATAGAACAAATATTCTAAAAATTTATATGGAATCAAAAAAGAACACGAATAGCCTCAGCAATCTTGAAAAAGAAGAATAAAGTGGGTGGTATCACACTGCCTGATTTTAAGTTGTACTACAAGGCCATTATACTCAAAACAGCTTGGTACTGGCATAAGAACAGGCATACAGATCAATGGAACAGAACAGACAGCCCAGAAATAAACCCACACCTTTATGGACAACTGATATTTGACAAAGGAGGAAATAACATACAAGGGAGTAAAGACAGCCTCTTTATCAAATGGTGTTGGAAAAATTGGACAGGTACTTGCAGAAAAGGGAAACTAGATCACCAACTTATACCATTCACAAAAAATAAACTCAAAATGGATAAAGGACTTAAATGTAAGCCATGAAACTATAATCATCTTGGAAGAAAACATAGGAAGTAAGCTCTCCGACATCTCGCTCAGCAATACATTTGCGGATTTATCTCCACAGGCAACTGAAATAAAGGGCAGGATAAACAAATGGTACTATATCAACCAAAAAGCTTTTGCACAGCTAAAGACAAAATAAACAAAATAAAAAGACAAACCACACAATGGGAGAACATATTCAACAATATGTCTGATAAGGGGTTAATAACCAAAATTTATAAATAACTTGTTAAACTCAACACCTGGAAAATAAACAATCCTATCAAAAAATGGACAAAATAAAATGAATAGACACTTCTCCAAAGAGGACATACGGATGGCTAATAGGCAGATGAAAAAATGTTCAACATCACTAATCATTAGAGAAATGCAAATTAAAGCCACAATGAGATACCACCTCACACCTGTCAGAATGACACTCATTAACAAAATAACAAATAAGTGCTGGCGGGTGTGTGGAGAAAAGGGAACCCTTTTGCACTGCTGGTGGGAATGCAGACTGGTACAGCCACTGTGGAAAACAGTATGAAGACTCCTTAAAAAATTAAAAATAGAACTGCCTTTTGAACCAGCTCTCCCACTTTTAGGAATATATCCTAAGAATATCAAATCACTGATTCAAAAGAAATGCACCCCCAAGTATATTCCAGCATTGTTTACAATAGAGAAGATCTGGAAACAGTCCAAATGTCTGTCAGTGGATGAGTGGATTAAAAAACAGTGATACATATACACAATGGAATATTATGTGGCCATTAAAAAGGAATTCTTATCTTTTGCGACAATATGGATGGACCTAGAGACTAGTATTCTAACTGAAATAAGCCAGGCAGAGAAAGAAAAATATCAGATGACCTCACTCATTTGAGGAATCTAATGAACAATGTGAACTGAGGAAAGATAAAGAGGCTGAGGCAGAATCAAAGGGATCAGAGGGTAAGCGATCAGAGGGAAAGGGGAAGAGAGGGTGTGATCAGAGAAGGGAAAGAAATTAGTGTAAAAAAATATATATACACACACACACACACACATATATACACACACACACACACACACACATATATACACATACATACACACACACACATATATATCGGGTGTCTGGTAAAGTCATGGTGCACTTTTGACTTTTGGCCAGTCAAAAGTGCACCATGACTTTATGGACACACTGTATAACACAGCATTATAAAGAGCAGGGAACAGCAAATCTTGGAAGGAAGGGGAGAAGGTGTTGGGGTAGGGCAAGGGGAATGATGAGGGGAACATGGGGAGGGGGGATATATTCGGTAGGACACTTGAATCTATGTAAATACAATAAATTAAAATAAATAAAAATTTTAAAAATAAAAAATAAAATAAAATAACCTTTTTTATGAAATTGAGGTATAGATTCAATGCAAACTCAATCAAAACCTCGGCAAGATTTTTTAAAAAAGAGATTGGGAAGTTAATTTTACTATTTATATAGAAAATGCAAAAAAATCAGAAGTATAAAAGAGGAACACTTTTGATCTATTGATTAATTAAACTGATTTATAGGCTTACTTAAATTTGTACTCAGGAAAGTATGGTAATGGCACAAGGATTTACATGTACCTAAATGGAAGAGAAAGAAGAGTCCCAGCATAAGGCTCACTAGTATATTTAATTGATTGTCAACCAAGGCACCAGGAAGGTCCAATGGTAAAAGAAAAGCTATTTAATAAATTCTGCTGCAGCAAGTTGATATATAGATGGAAAAAACAAAACAAAACTGTGACCCTTAAACTGAGTCTATAAAAAACAAATTCAAGATCTAAGATGAATGTAAATATAAAAACTAAATATAAAATGAAGCACAAATACATAAAGAGATACATATTTTTAAATCTGAGGTAGGTAAATATTTTAAGTAAGACACAAAATACATGAAACTTATAAAAACAGAAAATTTATAACTTAGAATTGATCAGAATTTGAAATTTCTGTTCATCAAAAATATAATTTATAGGCAAGTCACACACTAGAAGGAAATAATTAAATAGAAATATTTGTCAAAATATCCATATAGATATATATATTTCCAAGGAATAAACTAAATATATGTAACTCAATAAAGATATATAAATGACTTAACAATAAACTTCATAAAAGAAAATGTGAGCCTGACCAGGCAGTGGCGCAGTGCATAGAGTTTCCGACTGAAATGCGGAGGACTGGGGTTTGAGATCCCGAGGTCACCAGCTTGAGCATGGGCTTATTTGGTTTGAACAAAAGCTCACCAGCTTGGACTCAAGGTCGCTGCAAGGGGTTACTCGTCTGCTGAAGGCCTGTGGTCAAGGCACATATGAGAAAGCAATCAATGAACAACTAAAGTGTCACAATGAAAAACTGATGATTGATGCTTCTCATCTCTCTCCGTTCCTGCCTGACTGTCCCTACCTATCCCTTTCTCTGACTCTCTCTCTGTAAAAAAAAAAAAAAAAAAGAAGAAGAAGAAGGAAAATGTGAGATAAACTAAGGCATATTTGAAGTACTTTTAACATTGTTAAGTCATCAGAGAAATACAAATTAAAACCATAATGAAATACTCCTATACATCCGCTGAAAGAGCCAAAATATAAGACTGACCATATCAGAAGTTGATGAGGATATGGAACAAATAAAAGTAGTATAATACTATTGAGGGTGCAAAATATTACATACATTTTGGAAATGTAGTTTGCTATTTATTACAAAAATAACATACGTTTACCCAGAAATTTCATTGCATTGTTTTTATGCAAGAGAAAGGAAAGCATATGTCTAACAAAAGTTGTACACAATAGTGTTCATAGCATCTTTACTGGGAACAGTCCATGACTATCAACAGTAGAATAAATGAGTCATTGTAGTATAATTCAGTTAAAAACAATTAAAAAATAAAGAACTAAATAAATAAATAGCTAAATTTCAATAATACCACCTGTAAAAGTCTCAAAAACATAATAAGAGAAAAAGGCCTAATATAAAATGATACAAATTGCATGATTTTATTTATGTAATGCACAAGACCAGGTAATGCTTAGCTGTAGTAATTAAAAATGAGAAAGTGGAACCCTCTGCTAGAGTGATCAGGTGGGGAAAATAACAGGACAGAGGGCTAAGGGGACCTCTGGACTTCACAAGGTGATAGAAACGTGCAATATTTGGGGATGATAGTTGTCACACGTGCATACATATTGCCATAATTCCCTGAACTGAACACTTAATATCTGTGCTGTTTGGGGTTTTTTTAAATACTCGTTTTAATTATAAAGACAAGTAAAAAGCAAAGGATTGAAAAGCAGTAAAATATGAAGCATTAGAGGGAATGATGGATGTGTCAATAGCAGACTAAGATTTCAAGAAAGGCAGTAATAACAAACAGAAAAAGGAATATTTTATTTCATGTCAATAATTCTATAAACTATATCAAGGACATATATTGAATCAGTGAAATGTATAGTATGAGCCATCAGAAAGAAATAGGTCTTAATATTATATTTTCTGAATCAGTAAAATTTATATAGCGCTTGATATTGCCCAACAGTTTCACAAATAAGTCAACTTGACTCAACAAACTGTGAAGCAGATGAAAAGGCTATTATAATTTCAACTTTCCAAGTGAAAACCTACAAGAGTATCTACCTACCTACTTACAATGATGCAATTGCCTGGCGCATCATCATATAGTTTATATTTTCTAACATTACAATTAATTATTTCATTGAAATGGACGAGAAAGAGGAAGAAATGCTTCTTGGTCAATTATTTCCCTTTTTTATATTTCAGTCTTGGAGAATATCATAATTACCATTTGAATGACCATATTGAAGAGTTATTAAGAGTAAAAGACCAAGGTCAGGCTTTGGATTCAGACTGGGGTTCAAGTCTGTTCAGCTACTTATTTTCCAGCAGAACTTAGGCAAGTTATTCAATTAAGCTACAATTTCCTCTTTTTTATACAAAATTTTTTTTACAACAAAATTTACCCCAAGGTTTTGCACTGTTTAAATCTGATGTTATATCAAAGGCTGACATGGTATCTAGCATGTCATTGCCACTCTCTATATAGTAGTTATCATTTCTTTTTTCTTTTTACAGGGACAGAGAGAGAGTCAGAGAGAGGAATAGATAGGGATAGACAGACAGGAACGAAAAGAGGTGAGAAGCATCAATCATTAGTTTTTCGTTGCCGTTGCGACACCTTAGTTGCTCATTGATTGCTTTCTCACATGTGCCTTGACACGGGCCTTCAGCAGACCGAGCAACCCCTTGCTGGAGCCAGGGACCTTGGGTCCAAGCTGGCGAGCTTTTGCTCAAGCCAGATGGGCCCGCGCTCAAGCTGGTGAGCTTGGGGTCTCGAACCTGGGTCTTCCACATCCCAGTTCGACGCTCTATCCACTGCGCCACCACCTGGTCAGTAGTTATCATTTCTTAATAATTTTATATGATATTGATAAGTAGTTTATAAACATACAAACAATTGGGTTGTAAAATAAAACACTTCCCCTAAAAATATTCCTACTTCTCTTAGGTGACCACTTTGAAGAGACTCTTGTATAAGTTTCTTTATTTTTTTACATCTATGTGGTTGCATTTCCATGCCTTCTTCAAAATGAATGATTTTTTAAGAAATAAGCTATCTTAGCTTTATTTCTAAATCCAATTATATTCCTTTCAATAGGTAGAAAGTTCTATTTCATGAAAACACTTGAATTTTTATAAGTGTCTTGTCTTGCTAAGCAGTTGGAGCCTTTTAATATTCAAAAAAGAATACTTTCATCAACATTGTGGTACATATAATTTTGCAGATTGATTGGAGTATATACTTAAGATAAATCCTCCAGAGCAAAACACACATAACATTTCTCCTAGTCCAATACAGGAACTTTTTTTGCTTCCCAAATATCTCCTTTGGGTGATATTTAAAATCAGGTCCACAAGTAATCAAAGCCATAGGGGAAAATTCCTGTTGTCAATTTTGAGTCATTCTGGAACAAATTTGCCTGCTATCACAAATAATCCTTAAATTGAATACAGATGTTTATAGTCTTAAAGTATTGTCGAATAAGTGAAGCTAAATCATTAACCTGAGATTCAGGTTACTCTTACCCCTGATACTAGTAGTGATTTTTATATAACATGACTAAAGATAGAAATGTGCTTTTATCTATGAATAAATATTTGATGGGGAGGAGATAATGTCTTCTGTTTACGCTGTCTCTACAATCCCTGAAATCCAGCACTTTAAGAAGTGACATGGTTTGAAAATGTAAAGCAAACATATCACAGTAAATTTTCCTTGGCAAAATCCTTGTTTGAAAATCACTGATGACCCAGTTGTATGCTGAATTCATGTTTCATTAAATACCTTATTGCAAATCAGACCATAATTTAATTTTTCTGTATGTATTATTCCTCGATCTTCCCCGAAGTTTACACACCCTTATTCAGCGTCACTACATTTTTCTCAAAGAAAAGAACAGAGAAATGGGTCAAATTTGCCATCTGTGGTTCTTATACTCTTAATTTTTAAATAAACTTAGTAATATTTGCTTAACTTGCTATTTTTTAAAAACACCTTTATTTTTACTTATTTAAACCTATCTTTAAAGTCTTTTTTTTTAACTAATCATATTTGAATCAGACTTGTAAGATTCATACAAAGATGATGCTTTTATTCCTTCACTTTTTAAAGCTCAAAATTTCAACCTTTGGGAAAACAGAATAACCCCTTACCAAATACACTCAAGATTGTTATTTTTAAGTTAAGTTATTTCAAATTAAATTTTTAATATAAGTTCACTGTAAGTGACCTGAGATAGGATTTATTTCATGGACAACCATAAAATAAATTTATTGGAGAGCAGAATCTTACTCTTGGAGAATTGATAATGCCAGCAATCCAGATAGGTACTACACACCTTTGAGGGCTTGGCCAGTCAAAAGCATTTGCATTTATATGTTATTCCCACAAACGTTCATCAGACAGTCTGCGGTGGCACAACTGATCATATAAATCTGGTGTTCTCGTGGTGCTTTCTATACTACTACTTTGCTTCTTTCCTAAACCTAAAGATTCCTGTTTAACTGACCTTCAGCTTGAAACATCAATAATGTCATATTATTCTTGATTAAAATGAGTTTTAAAAATATTTAAAAGCTAAAATATGTAGTAGGACACGCCCAGGGCAACTCCGTATTTTGCGACCGGCACTGCTCCGTGGAGTGCTAATGAAAGCCCCGCAGACATCAGCAAGTCACCTACCAGTCTGCTCTGGAGCAGCATGATGGATGCAAAGTTCACCTGTCACCAAATAGAGGTATCATTTTTCTCTTTCCTTCACAACTAGCCTGAACTTGGTGTCCTGGTCACTTGTCACTCCCTGTGAGTGCTTGTGCAAGTAAACAAAGGTATTTTTTTTTAATTTCTTTTTATTTATTCATTTTAGAGAGGAGACACAGAGTGAGAGAGAGAGAGAGAGAAAGGGGGGAGGAGCTAGAAGCATCAACTCCCATATGTGCCTTGACCAGACCAGTGCAGGGTTTTGAACTAGTGATCCCAGTGTTCCCAGGTCGACGTTTTATCCACTGTGCCACCACAGGTCAGGCAACAAAGGTAATTTTGAGGGAAGTAAATCTTGGTAAACTGGCAGAGTCTTCCTTTCCTTCTTAACATTGGCAGTTTGTATGGTAACAACCTTATAGATTTGTAGCTTGTAGATTTTTACCAGTGATAGATTAAAATTTTTATGTTAACTTAGCCTAAAATTTCCCATTTTCAAATCATCTTTATCAAAAACACAGGAATGTAGTGAGAAAATAAGTTTTACACACCTTCAATACACAAATTAGTGATAGGCATGGCATGAGAGAATCTCTGAATGTAATTTCAGAGGAAATTATGGTTGATGAGACTGTTTCATTTTGTGTGACAGGTAGACACCATCCTAACTCAAACAGTGCAATGCCACATGCTGTGCAACATCAGTAAATGGCCTATAGTGGACCCACTTGAAGGAAACACTCCCTGTCTTTCCCTAAAGCCCAACTCTGTATTAAATAATCCTCCATTGTTTACATTACCTTAGTAAAGAGTAATCTGGAATTTACCAAGAATATCTGTTGCCATTCTTTGGGAAAAAAATTTATAATAGTTCATTTGCTAGTATGTCAACAAAACTTGTTTTGCAAGGATTACATCAATAAATCAAACCTGACCTGTTTAGATGATTTAATTCTAGTTACACTATTTCTGTTAGGAGAGGGAGGAAACAATATTTGTCCTTGACATAATTGTGTATTTTCAAGCAAGAAATTAGATGTTATAAACAATTGTTATAACTATTAAAATAATAAAAAATGCACCTACAGTATGTGCAATAATTATTTTGATTTTCTAAGTTTGCCTCAATTCTCTTTTTTGCATAATTTTAAGTGTTAATGGTCCTGATTTTTCCTGTAAAAAAGTAAATTAAAAAGCCAACAGGTAAATAATATAAAATAATTATAGAACCTTACTGTAATTTGAAGAGTATTTTCTTTTTTTGCCTTTATTCTTTCTGGATTTTGATTAATTTGAGGTTTATTTACAGAAGTCAAGTAGCTTTACATTAAGAATTTAATGTATTTACTCTGTGAAATAGTAAGATATATATCAGCCACAGATAAGTCTCTGTTTGGCCTTACACAAAAAGGAACTAATTTTAAGGTGGGAGCTTAGTTTTCTTTTCGATCATCTCTTTGTTGAGTATTCATTAATTATTCACTTTATTATCATGACATTCTATGCATTGAAGACCAGTGCTTAAGAGAGCTAAGGGACCAATGTTTTTACCCAGAGAAGTCTGGGCATTGACAATGCAAGTTATTGTAGCAACTTCAATGTCCTAAAACAATAAATTAGACTTTTCAAACTCACGATATCAATGATGGCATGGAAACACTAAAATTTATAACATGATTATATTAAAAATTAGATAATATTTACCAACAATAACCAGGTATTATTATCTATTCATATTACATTCATAATGTTTTGGAATTTGTACAAAACATCTACAATAGAAATACACCCAAAATGATAATAATAAAAAATATTTTCACTTGGGCTGCTTAACAGAACTTTTTGACTCTGAATTTTCCTGCCATCTGGTGGCAAGATAAAAACTCAGACAATATATATTCAACCACATAAACAATGCATTTAATTTTAAATCTTTTAACCATTATCAAACAAGTACACATATTAATTTTATATGATCTTAGTAATGGATATAATAAATTCATTAATTATATGTATAATTCATGTAAAATATTTATTTAAATATGTGAACAAATAGCACCTCAAGATTAACATAATATTTAAAACTATGATATATTACACAAAAATAGGACTCTTACAAATAAAAATTAACAATTTAGCGGGTATCACATTTGTAAGTCAATAATATTTCTTATTATATCACACTAAATATTTGTTTTAAATATAGTGGGAAGTGTCCCATATTTATTTATCTTATTATAGTTAATTTGATTGAAATATAGTATATTTTAAGCAAGAGTATGCTAGAAATATAAGAACTGTCATTCTTAATTTTTAAAATAAATTTGATGGATAGAAATGAGTATCTCTCTAAAAATGTTTAAAATTTTAACAGAAAGTTTAAGATAAAATACATGTTATTTTATGTGAACATTGTATAAGTTACATTGAATGCATTTCTTTCAAATAAGAGTACAGAATTTATCTTAGAGCATTTTTATTTCAATAGAACTACTTTAGTTAGTGTTTTACATTTAAAAATATTTCTAAAATGTATGCTAATTTAATACAACTTTTTAAAATAGGTTATTAATAATAATTTTTAAACTTTTGTACAGTAATTTGAAAGGAGTAAAAGATAGTGTCATATATTATATATTAATTTACTCAAGTGACTTCTGTAATGACAATGGTTACCAAACTCAATTCTTCATCTAAAGACTTTTTAAAACCTATATATAATCTCTGAAATGTCAATGTGAAATATTTTTTTTTACAATTTGGTCTAAGGCTTCTTATCAATATATTTGCATATAATTAAAATAAGTCTTATTAAGTTATAAGAATTTTCTTAAATTTGTAACTGTGAACAACTGAAATATTTTGAGTTGTATTTTTTTTAATTTCAATAATAAAATATCTGTCCTGCTTTGTATATGGAAAATGGCAGGGTTAGAAAAAGCTTTAACAAATGTAATAACCAAAATATACTTTAACTTTTATTTTAATGACTATTTTTTCTTACCTAGTTGGAAACAGGCAATAGCTGAAATAGCTTGTGAGACAGCTGAGTGGCTGATTCATGCAGTCATATGGATCCATGTTCTGTCTACACAGCATAAACTGAAATGGAAATTTGGCAGCTACCCAATTTATGCAATCCTTGACAATTCAGGCCTTAAAGTAGATTTAACACTTGTGAATGAGATGCCGAGCGAAAGGATGTTTGGGATGATATTCTAAAATTATTTCATGCACTTCATAACTTGTTAAGTTCTCCAATGAAAAAAAGAAATATTTTAAAGAGCAGAAAATACCCTCTTTCTTATTTCTAATCCCCTATACTTATAAAGATGTGCCTATAAAAATAAATGAGACTCTGATACATGTAGAATTTTTGAGTCAGTCTAAGTGGGGGCTGGAAGATGGATAAAATCTTAATATGATAAACTATTATATTTTGAAAACTCTCGGCTATACAACTCTGTGTTCTGAATTAACATAGAAGTAATTCACCAATTTTTTGAGCATTTATGTAACAGATGTTATAATTACGTAAATGACTAAGAAGGCACCATCATTTTTTGATGTTTCAACTTGTATTGGCTAGGTATCAAATAATAAAAAGTATACTATTTAAAACTAAGATCCTAATATCAACTAACTATAAAGACTTAAATTTCACAAATATTTAGTATCTAATAAATATTAATATATTTGATTATGTAACTACATAGTTATGTGTCCTATAGGAAAGCCTTTAAAATATCACTAAATTGAATAAATTTTTCAATTAAAAAACAAAAGTCTGAATTTTGTTTTCATACAACTTAAACAAATAACCATGGTGAATTTGGCTTTATTTATGTTTAATATATATAATGTCACTTCAGGGCTTTGTAGGAGTTCAAAAACAAACAGATCCCCATTTGTACAGCATGTGAAAAAGACTCATTTAATCTTTGAGCAATTTGGTTATTTAAATCTTACACCCTATATGATGAAAAAAATTTAAGGCTAATGGACCCTAAGTGACTTGGCTAATGTCAACTGTTAAGTGATAAAGCAAGGACACACGAACTCAGGTCTTCAGATATAAAGCATAGTCATATGTGTGTTTTAAATAAATAGACATGAATGTTGGTATCAAAGATAAGTGGGTCTTAGGTGATACATAAAACTTTGTGTTCAAAACCGATTTCTGTCCTGATATTCATGAAATGAGAAAGTAGTGCCTCATGTTCATACCAAGAGACTGATTTTCTTTCTCTAGCTTTTTGATAAAAAGTATGAATCTTCATCGCTCAATTAACATAGGCATCATCTTTTATTTGTGTCCCTCTTTAAAGATAAAAAATTAATACTTGAAAACATTTTCCTTTAACTATATTATTATTTAACATGCTGATGTTACTAATTTAGTGAAGACTGTCAAGTTAGCTCTTTTTTTGTGTGGCAGAGACAGAGAGAGAGTCAGAGAGAGGGACAGATAGGGACAGACGGACAGGAAGGGAGGTAGATAAGAAACATCAATTATTCGTGTGGTTCCTTAGTTGTTCACTGATTGATTTCTCATATGTGCCTTGACGAGGGTAGGGGGTGGGGAGGGGTACATCAGACCAAGTGACCCCTTGCTCGATCCAGCAACCTTGGGCTCAAGCTAGAGAGCCTTGCTCAAGCCAGATGAGCCCGCGCTCAAGCTGGTGACCTCAGGGTCTTGAACCTGGGTCCTCCACATCTCAGTCTGACATTCTATCCACTGCGCCACTGCCTGGTCTGGCTCAGGTTAGCTCTTTGTAGCTATGGTAATCATAGAAATAAATGGCATGTTCATTTTACTTTTTAATTTTGATTGCATTGTCTAAATATTCTAACAGACTTATTAATTTTTAATTTACATATTCGATTGCCTACCTAGGAGATTAGAATTCTTCCTTTTTGCCTCTCCTTGAAGAAGGAACCTCTGGCCTGTCAGCTTTGTGGTTAGAGGCAGCGGTGGGATTCAAATAATTTAACAAACAGTTCTCTACCCTAGTGACCATTTTAAATATAAAAAATCAATAAACAGAAAACTAGTTTATTATTTCATGCATTTAGTACTTAAATAAAAATAATAAAAGAGGTACACAAAACTAGATTATATTGTAAGAAATATTTAAAATATTAATGAAAAATATTTTAAAATACCGGAAGAAAACAATCAAACTATTATTTAGGATATTTCCATGTTGCTTTTTGATTGGCGTCCTCACTTGCCATTTTCTTCATTTTTATCCGAGCATCATCGGCTGTGTGATTTATCCTAACCATCCTTTTCCTGTAGGAGTAGGACCACATTCCTTTAGAGGTAGACCAATTAGACTAATAGTCATTGTGTTTGATATATGAGACACATAAAAATGAATAAATAAATATTACAAGCATAGTTCTGTCAAACGTTTTTCACCTATGGATGGAGTGAACATGACTAAGGGCATTAAGACTACGCTGTTTCATAGATGAACCCTAAAAAAGAGGAAGGAATGTGAATTTGTGGTTCTCACATTCGGCGGCTGCCCAGGCGCCCGCCTTAGAAAGAACCCTGAATACAGGCGCCATTTTAACAACTGGTTCCCTGAACTCAACAACAAATTAGGCACTGGTTCTGTTGAACCAGTGCGGGCCGGCTGAGTCCTAGCACTGGATACAGGGTTCCTCCCGTCTTTCTCCTGCTTGTCTTCAGATCCCACACTTTGGCTCATCCCAGCTCTTACTAAAATCCTTCAGAGTGTGTAGCACTGATACCATCACCCTCCCAGCACCTTCTTTTTAATTTATATATAATTTTGTCCATTTTTCCATAAACACCTTCTAAGGAATCATTATAGTTTTAGCATGTGACTTGCTGCAGTGTTGAAGAAGGTTGTTGTGGTATCAGGGAGAAAGGTCATATGAGATGTAAAATGAGACACAGTTAAAAATGAATACTCATATTTCTAAACACTGGCTCGAGTATTGAAAACAAAGGGTGGTTACTGAGCCATGAAGAGCGAGAATGATTCACTCTGGGTCCATTCATACAAAAGAAATTCTCCAAAGGGTGCTGATTATTACAATTTATTGGCACTTTATTTCTTTATAATAAAATAAACAGTAATGATGCATTGCAATGTTTTAAAATTCTTTCTAAAGAATTCAGTTTTTCAAACAAAGAACAACAACTAAAAACTCCAATAGCCTTAGAAACATGTGTACAATAAATACTATCAACTCTGGTAGACATGAAAAAAAATAGATATGATCAAGTCAATGATGAGTAAAAAGGATAGTGTTAGAGAAATAGAAAGACATACAGGCCTGAATTATTTATTTTCTAAAGATTTCCTTGACACTCTGAAAAATAATCTTTGCATTTAAGATAGGTTTTTATCATTTCTTCACATAATTTTAAGAAAATATAATTTTCTCCAAATTAATCATGATTTACTTAATAAAATTGATATCATTGGTAGACTATATAACTTTCAGAGGCATTAGAGAGGGTTTTCATCAACTCAGTTTAATAGTGCTATAAATTCTAATTTTCAAAATGTTAAGAATTCTTTTTTTTTTAAAGCTTTCATTTATTTTTTATTTTTTATTTTATTTTTTACAGGGTCAGAGAGAGGGGTAGATAGGGACAGACAGACAGGAATGGAGAGAGATGAGAAGCATCAATCATCAGTTTTTTGTTGCGACACCTTAGTTGTTCTTTGATTGCTTTCTCACATGTGCCTTGACCGCGGCCCTTCAGCAGACCAAGCCACCCCTTGCTGGAGCCAGTGACCTTGGGTCCAAGCTGGTGAGCTTTTGCTCAAGCCAGATGAGCCCGCACTCAAGCTGACGATCTCAGGGTCTCGAACCTGAGTCTTCCGCATCCCAGTCCAATGCTCTATCTACTGCGCCACTGCCTGGTCAGGCAAAAATGTTAAGAATTCTTGACTTAAACTTTTTAAAATGAAATGAAAGAAATGTGCTATAATCACAGATATACCTTACCACTGGACTTTCTAATCCTGTGATGTGAAAAGAAAATAATGAGAAACATTTAGCTTTGTTTTCTTAACAGATTAAGGAACTAGTAATATGGTGCTATATCCTTGTGTTGGACTTATATTTGTGGGCATTTTCCAAAGATTGATGAAGCACTAAGGGAACTATTAATTTGTTAATCAATCTTTTGAAAATGAGAAAGACTAGCAATAATAATTATTATTTTGAAAATATTTATGCAACTGGCTGGTATTGTGCCTCTGATTTTCTATTATCTATCTATGAAGCAAAAAGGTAAACTTATTTACCCTCTTATATATCATTTGAGAAAATTGACGTAAATAATTATAACTTAAAAGATCTCAGAGCCTTTACACTGTTCCCAGTCCACTTGTTGACTCAAATGCCAGCAACCCGATTTATAGCATGCTGTCCCTTTCATTGGTGTTTTACAGTTTACTGATACCTTATTCTATGCCATCTAATTTAAGACACACAAAACTCTGTGCATAGGCAGGGATCTTTTTTCAAGAATAAGGAAGCCAAGGCTCAAAGAGGAAGTACATGTAGGAAGTAGGAAAGCCAGTGCTTGAGCCTCCCGGTTTCATGTGTTGTTACCCCTGCAACTGACACCCAGATGTACCAAGGTGTTAAACTGCATTGTATAAGCTTCATTAAAATGCCTTCACTCACTTGCTCAATCTTCCTTAGATTTCAAACCAAGAGAATTGCTAAGATGTGGGACTGAAAATTATGTCATTATTTTTTATTTAAGAAAGTATAATGTACTTCAACTATACTTCATTCTAAATGCCATGTTTTAGACACAATGTTCTATGCATGGGGTGTGAAATGAATAGCAGATTAAATATGTTGATGATCATTCTTAGTGAGCAGGCTGCAGCTGCCTTATGTTTCAGTCATTTACATCCTTAAAATTGGTTCTTATGATCAATATGTTTAAACATTCAAACACCAAAATTTCAAGGATCTTCACTGAATATTCTGCTGTATCCCACCAGGAGTGACACAGTAACAGAATATGAAGAAGACAGGATTTAACTTTTGCAAAATTATAATGTTGCACTTTGCAAGGAATACATTTATGGTGGGTAATTTTTCATCATAAATATGTATTTTAGATGTGCAAAACATTGGAAAGCTTTTTAACAGCTGTATTCACTTCTTTTAAATAACACAAATTCTAGTTGCATAGTTTAGAAGACTTATACGTAAAGAAATAATATTTTAAACATTATAATTAGCCATGAACAAATAATAAAGATATGTGTTTTCTCCACCTTTCTTTAAATTATTCATGTAGACCTTTGAGGACCAAAATAAAAAAGACATTCTGGGAAAGGTTAAATCTACTTACAATTAATAAGTATTAATACTTAGCTAATTTGAATATCATTAGAGTGAAGTCAAATCAAATAAAAAAAGCTAAATTGCATAGGGAAAGTAAATCTGTTTTATGCTTATAGTATCCAGATTTGTGATTTATTTTGTTCTTTTTTTCATTTAATTTTGTGTTGTTCAATTATTTCACAATATATTTTTTATTGTGTTGGCTACAAAGACCGATATTTTAATAGCAAGGTTTGGAAGTTTAAAGATTCAACTTCCTTAAAAATACTGTTAAAAGTTCAGAATATTCAGTCTTTTGGACATTTCTTTTGAGGCCAAGTTATCTGTTTTAAGTCACTTTTTATTTTTTTAAGTATTGGTGATAGCCAATATATCTTAGTTATTCTTCTCTCTCCATAAATATATAATGTTCCATATATAAGTGGCACCTTACAATTTATAACGCTTTTTAATGTGGTATTAAGCATTGACATGTTACATATTGAATGTTTTTTCCCCTCACAAAAATACACCTTATTACCAAAGCATTCTGAAGAATTAACCAAAGATGGATGGCCTGATTTTCAGCTTATATTACATTTCCAGGATACCACTGCTGCAATATTTTATAATGCAGCATATAATTCAAGGGTTCATATTAATCAAGAAAGAAGAAATGAGAAAATGTTGCATACAGCAACTGTGACTTCTGGAGCCTTCCCAAGGAATTTCATGTGAAGAAGCCCAAGGATCCCTGAAGGAATATAAGAAACAAATTTTCCAAGATCACTGATACTGACACCAGCTCTCCAGGATCATTAAAGTCCCTTATTTCTTAAATTAGAATAAGGATGGTCTGCTCTTTCATCGGGCTGGTTTTCTTTAAGTCACATTTACTTTTTCCTACAGTCTGGCATTCTTAATTATTCATTTTCCTCAGATCTTTATTTTGAGTCAGTCTAAAATAATAAAGGCTCTTTCTAAAACAGAAACAAATTACTCTGTATGGATGCCTGGTTCACTCTAGTAGAGTAGTTTGGGTTTGTAACACATGATCAGGGTGGGCCCAAAGTAAAAATGAGAGCTCTAGTAAAAAAAAAAAAAATGATGGAGAGTATTCCCTATTTGCATGTACAGGGTACTCAACCCAAAACCTCCCAAATTCTTACTGACATCAATATCACTTTCCAGAGAGAAAAACAGTGTCTCTGAGCGCTTCTACCAAGTTTATTGACTTGACTGTATTTTCAGATGTCCTCTCCATATTAGCTCTTCTTTTCTTCTTGTTGAAGACATCTTAAGATGTCTTAAGACATTTTCCCTCAATATTCTAGTCTCTACAGTTTTCACTCAATATCTTCCCTTTAAATAGCTATCAACCAAGATATTAAAATGGTGACTGAGTAGGCAGACGTTCCAACTGCCACCTCACATGACCAAATTGCATTACAACTTAATTTAAGAACAATCATCTTGAAAAGCCAACTTTGGACTAAATGAAGAGGAGTCTATAACCAAGGGTCATGGAAGAAGCCACAAGACTGGTAGGAAGGGCGGAGACATGGATAGGGCTGCCTCACTCCCAGGAGCAAGAGGTGGCTGAGGGTCCAGAGGGACTCTCATCACAGGGAGGGTCGCCCTGAGAAGTGTGGGTGCTCAGCCCCAGACCCTGAGCCCCAGCCTAGAGCCCCAGACTCTAGAAGAGGTGCCTACACAGCATGTGGAGGTGAAAAGAGCCAGTCTGTCTGCAAGAAAGAACTGAGCTTTCTGAGATGCAGATTCCATCTTTAAGGGTCCATGCAGAAAATTTCATTCACAACCACATACTTGGGGGCTCCAGTGGAGGGAGAGCTGAAAGGACTGGAGTAAAGTTGTAGGCCCAGGAAGAGACACTATAGGAGATGGCCACTGGAACCCGTGTGCTGAGTCATTGTCCAATACCGGAGTCGCCATCTTTCTTGGGCACATCATATCCTGTGCATCATCAGCCTGGGGAAAAGCAACTGCTCCACCCTGAGAAGTTTTTCCAGCCAGAGCCATAGCGACAGGTTGTTCTGAGAGGCCAGGAAGCAGAGGGCCTGTCAGTGACTAAGATTTTTGGTGTTGAGACTGGAGCTTTACCGCCACATGCTCCTGACTCTAAGACTGGTGAATCCACCTCATGAAAGACTCAGTGGAAACTGTCCAGAGTGCAGGCAGACCACACCTCTTGACCTCAGAGGCCACTCTCACAGGACTCCTGGGACCACACCTTCCTGAGGTCAGTGAAAAATGTCTGGACAGACTGACACCAGGGGCAAAGGGATGGAGCCATACCCACAACCCAATCGCATTCCCTGAATTGCTGCAGGTGCTAGACTCTAGCAGAGGATTTTTTAGCAGCTGAGCCCAATAAGCAGCTAGCAGACAGAGGCTTCAGGAGGTGGGACTTGGGAAATCTTGGTCTTTTAAGTGGACCTACCCAGGCCCAGTATGCATAAAAGCCAGCCTAGGTGTGCAGCTGGTATTTCTATATGCACCTGTGCCCAACAGAGGCAGACACACTATGGATTTCTTGTAGTTCCAAGAAGGTTGCTGAGGGCCAGTCACAGGCAGTGTCTCCCAATGGTCTGCACTGGGTTCTTGACAGGGTGACCCAAGGCTGGCACATCCAGGGGCCAGCTGTGGAAATCACTGGTTCAGGACCTAACAGCTTTTGCTAGAGTAGTATCCTAAGGAAAGGTTCTTTACACCTGGCCCAGCTAAGGCAAGTTTCACTCTCAGCCCCAGCACAGTGGCTCATATTCATTGGATAGGGTGGAGCTTCACAGTCAGCCAGCCTGGGTGCTGGATATTCTGTCCTTGTAGGTCAGATTTTACAGGGAGAAAGAAGAGAGGCTTGGAGCATGGACATTTAACATGTGGGTCCCTGTTAGGCTATTGTTGGGTCTGGTTCAGGGGCTTAGCTACCTTTGGGTGGAGACAGTCAGCTCCAGGAGAGGACTCTCTCAGTCTTCCTCCCTGAGACCAGGTTCTCACCAGGTGAAAGAACTTCTGCAGAGGCGACTGTCAGCCACATTCAGTCTGAACTTGTTGCTCACCTTGCTGGGGAGAAATAAAATTTGAGTATCCAGCAGTGGCTGAGGGATTAAGCTCTAGAGTAGGGGCCACACTCCCATACTGAGCTCCTGACCAAGAGACCCCTGAAGTAGGGGGTTGGTCACACTAATGTTGTATTCACAACCACAGCTGCCCTAACCCACCAAGCTTGCAACCTTCGGAGGGGTTGGTTGGGTGAGGCCCATCTGAGTCCACACTGAAGTCTTACTACAGAAGACTCCGTGGAAGACCAGGCAGTTGAAAGAGGAGGAGGAGCCGTGGAAAAGTAGAGACATCTTACAGAGCTTGGAGTTTTCACAGAGCTGCTGTCATCTCTAATCAGGAGAAAGCTGATCCTTATATAAAAGTAGACCTGTCCCACACTACCCAGGCACAGAAAACGTAGACAGAAACAGCATAAAGTACAGTAGCTGAAGATAGGTAGCTCACAGCAGATTACAAACAACAGCTGATACCAACACAAGAAGATTTAGAGCCAACACAACTATTAGTGGGTGGCAGACAACACCAATCTTAGACTCAACTAGCTACATAAAGCATGCCCAAAGTGGAGTCTAGCAAGCATCAGACACTGTGGAGAATAAATACGCCTAACAGCACAAACATAGCACAGTGTGTAATACACATGATCAAGATTAACCCTTAGAGCCAGGCAGACGGAAGGGATAACCATACTCATGAAAGGAGCAACAGCATTTAATACTCACATACAACAAGAGGGGAAATAGTACTCTCAAGAAGCATTCCTAAAACAAAGAAAACAGGTGGCCTGGAGGTCCATACCACTGAGTCCATCTTCTTCATAAAGACAGCACAAATATTTCAAAGTCAGATAGTGCTACCTAATACAAAGTCAAAATGGGCAGACAAAGAAATGCAACCAAAATGAATCAACAGGAGAAATCCCAAGAAAAAGTACTGAATGAGATAGAAGTAACCAAACTACAAGATGCAGATTTTAAAATAATGATTTTTAGGATGCTAAAGGATCTTAGAGCAACAATGGATGGACATAATGAGCACCTATATAAATAGATAGCAAGCATCATAAAGGACATTGAAATAATAAAAATGAACCAGTCAGAAATGACAAATACAATAACAGAAATGAAGACTGTAATAGAAGGAATCAACAAAAGGCTGGATAAAGCAGAGGACTGAATCAGCAAATTAGAGGACAAGATAAATAAAAGCATGGAAGAAGAGCAGCAAAAATAAAAGAAGCTCAAAAAGACTGAGGAAACTCTATGAGAGCTAGCTCTGTGACAGCATAAAGAAAAAAAAACCTGCATCCTATAGGTTCCTGAAGGAGAAGAGAATGAACAAGGGATAGAGAACCAGTTTAGAGAAATCATAGCTGAAAACTTCCCTAAACTGATGAAGAAAAAAGTCACACAAGTTCAATAAGCACAGAGTGGCCCATTAAAGAGGAACACAAGGAGGCCTATACCAAGACACATCATAATTAAACTGCCAAAGTTAAGAGGCAAAGAAAGAATGCTAAAAGCTTCAAGGTAAAAGCAATTAATTACCTACCAAGGAGCCCCCATAAGGATGACATCCAACTTCTCAAAAGAAACACTTAAGGCCAGAAGGGATTGTCTAGAAATATTAAAAGTGATTCAAAACAAGAACTTACAACCAAGCCTTCTTTATCTGGTAAGGCAATTGTTTAAAATTGAAGGAGAAATAAAAAGGTTCCCACACAAAAACAAAACAAAACAAAAAAACCTCAAGGAATTCATTACAACCAAAGCAGTACTGTAAGAAATGTTAAGGGGCCTGCTGTAAAAAGAGTAAAGAAAAAATATCTAGAAAAGGAGGATTGTAGATTTAAAGAATAAAATAGCAATAGATAACTACATATCAATAATAACCTTAAATGTAAATGGATTAAATGCTCTAATACAAAGACATAGGGTAGCTGGATGGATAAGAAAACAGGACCTGTATTTATGTTGTCTACAAGAGACCCACCACAGAACAAAAGATACACATAGACTGAAAGTGAAGGGATGGAAAAGGGTACTTTATGCAAATGGTAATAAAAAATGCTGGAGCAGCAATACTTATATTTGACAAAATAGACTTTAAACAAAGGCTATAGTAAGGAATAAAGAAGGTCACTACATAATGATAAAGGAAGCTATTGAACAGGAAGATATAACCATTGTAAATATTTATGCACCTAATATAGGGGCACCTAAATATATAAAGAAGATTTTAATGGACATAAAGGGCAAGAACAACAGCAATACTATAACAGTAGGGGATTTCAATACCTCACTAACATCAATAGATAGATTCTCCAGACAGAAAATTAACAAAGAAACAGCAGCCTTAAATGACACACTAGATTAACTGGATTTAAGAAATATCTTCAAAACCTTCCATCCCAAAGCAGAATATACATTCTTTTCAAGTGCTCATGGCACATTCTCTAGGATAAACCACGTGTTAGGATATAAAACAAGTCTCAATAAATTTAAGATGACTGAAATCATATATAGTATCCTCTCTGATTACAATGGCAGGAAACTAGAAATCAACTACAATAGAAAAACTGAAAAACATTCAAAAACTTGGAGGCCAAATAGCATGTTATTAAATAATACATGGGTTAACAATAAGATCAAAGAAGAAATAAAATATTTCAGTGAAACAAATGAAAATGAACAAACAACAATTCAAAATTAAGGGACACAGCAAAAGCAGTCCTGAGAGGGAAGTTCATAGCATTACAGGCATACCTTAAAAGCAAGAAAAGGATCAAATAAACAACTTAACCCTGCATCTAAGAGAACTAAAAATAGAACAGCAATTAAACCCCTGAGGAAGTAAAAGGAAGGAAATAATAAAGATCAGAGCAGAAATAAATGATATAGAGGTTAAAAAGCAATACAAAACATCAATGAAACCAAGAGCTGGTTCTTTGAAAAGGTAAACGAGATTGATGAACCTTTAACCAGACTCACCAAGAAAAAAAAAGAGAGGACTCAAATAACTAAAATTAGAAATGAAAATTGAGAGGTAACAACAGACACAGCAAAAATACAAAGGATTATAAGAAAATACTATGAAGATCTATATGCCAAAAAATTGGAAAACCTAGGTAAAATGGATAATTCCAGAAACATACAATCTTCCAAAAGTCAATCTGGAAAAATCAGAAAACCTAAATCAACCAATTAAGACAAATGAAATTGAAACAGTTATCAAAAACCTCCCAACAAACAAAAATCTGGGACCGGATAGCATCACAGGTTAATTTTACCAAATTTCAAAGAAGAACTAACACCTATCCTTCTTAAGCTATTTTAAAAATTCAGGAGGAAGGAAGACTTCCAAGCTCCTCTTATGAGTCCAGCATTATCCTCATTCCAAAACCAGGAAAAGACATTCTAAAGAAAGAAAACTATAAACCAATATCTCTGATGAATATAGATGCTAAAATTTTCAAAAATATATTGGCAAACCAGACCCAACAATACATTAAAAAAGTCATACATCATGATCAAGTGAGATGAATTCTGGGGGACAAGGCTGGTACAATATTCGCAAATCAGTTAATGTGATTCATCACATAAACAAAAGGATAAAAATCACATGATTATATCAATAGATGGAGAAAAAGCATTTGATAAAATCCAGCACCCATTTATGATCAAAACTCTCAGCAAAGTGGGAATACAGGGAACATACTTAAACATGAAAAGGCCATCTATGACAAACCCACAGCCAACATCATTCTCAATGGACAAAAATTAAAAGCAATCTCATTAAGATTATGAATAAGGCAGGGCTGCCCCCCTTCACCACTCTTATTCAACATAGTTCTGGAAGTTCTAGTCAGAGCAATCACACAAGAGGAAAAAATAAAAGGCATCCAAATCAGAAAAGAAGATGTAAAACTATCATTATTTACATATTCTATGTACATGATTTGCATATTCTATGTACATGATACTGTATATAGAAAACCCTAAAGACTCAGTCAAAAACTACCAGACCTGATGAATGAATTAGGCAAGGTGGCAGGGTATAATATTAATATTCAGAAATCAGTGGCATTTTTATACACCAACAATAAACTGTGTGAGAGAGAAATTAAGGAAACAATCCCCTTTTCTGTTGTAACAAAAAATAAAGTATATAGTAGTAAATTTAAGCAAGGAGGTAAATGACTTGTACTCAGGAAATTATAAGACATTGAAAAAAGAAATCAAGAAAGACACAAATAAGTGCAAGCGTATACCGTGTTCATGGATAGGAAGAATAAACATCATTAAAATGTTTATATTATCTAAAGCAATCTATAGATTCAATACAATTCCTATTAAAATATGAATGGCATACTTCAAAGATATAAAACAAATATTCTCAAAATATATATGGAACCAAAAAAGAACACAAATTACCTCAGCAATCTTAAAAAAGAAGAATAAAGTCGGAGGTATCACACTTCCTGATATCAAATTATACTACAAGGCCATTGTACTCAAAACAGCTTGGTACTGGCATAAGAACAGGCATACAGATCAATGGAACAGAACAGAGAACCCAGAAATAAACCCAAGCCTTTATGGTCAATTGATATTTGACAAAGGAGGTAAGACACAGAGTGGAGTAAAGATAGTCTCTTTAATAAATGGTGTTGGGAAAACTGGACAGCTACCTGCAAAAAAAAAGAAACTAGACCATTAACTTACACCATTCACAAAAATAAACTCAAAATGGATAAAAGACTTAAATGTAATTTGTGAAACCATAAACATCTTGGAAGAAAACATAGGCAATAAATTCTCCGATATCTCTTGTAGCAATATTTTTGCCGATTTATCTCCACAGGCAAGTGAAATAAAGGAAAAAATACACAAATGGGATTATATCAGACTAAAAAGCTTTTGCACAGCAAAAGACACCATGAGCAAAATAAAAAGACAACCCACACAATGAGAGAACACATTTACCAATATGTCTGACAAGGGGTTAATAACCAAATTTATAAAGAACTTCTAAACCTCAACACCAGGAAGGCAAACAATCCAATTAATAAATGGGCAAAATAACTGAATAGACACTTCTCCAAAGAGGACATACAGATGACCAATAGGCATATAAATAATGTTCAATCATCAGTGAAATGCAAATTAAAACCACAATGAGATATCACCTCACACCAGTCAGAATGGCGCTCAAAAGCAAAACAACACAGAACAAGTGCTGGTGAGGATGTGGAGAAAAGGGAACCCTCCTGCACTGCTGGTGGGAATGCAGACTGGTGCATCCCCTGTGGAAAACAGTATGGAGATTACTCAAATTAAAAATGGAATTGCTTTTTGACCCAGACATCCCACTTTTAGGAATATTTGCTAGGAATACCAAATCGCTGATTCAAAAGAAGAAATGCACCCCCATATTTATTGCAGCATTGTTTACAATAGCGAAGATCTGGAAACAGTCAAGTGTCCATCAGGGGACGAGTAGATTACAAAGCTGTGGTACATATACACAATGGAATACTATGTGGCCATGAAAAAAAAGGAATATTACCTTTTGCAATGGCATGGATGCACCTGGAGATTATTATGCTAAGTGAAATAAGCCAGGCTGAGAAAGAAAAATATCATGTGACCTCATTTATATGTGGAATCTAATGAACTGAGGAATGAAATAAAGGCAGAGGTGGGGCACAGGGACCAGAGGAATAGCTTTCAGAGGGAAAGGGATGAGGGACTGGGATCTGAGAAGGTGAAGGGATTAATGAAATTATATATATGTAACACAGAGATACAGATAACAGGACAGCAAATCTCAAAGGAAAGGGCAGAGGGTGTTAGAGGGATGGGAGCAAAGGGGGAGTAATGAGGTACAAGGGGGTAGGGGTGAGGGAGTTACGTATATTGAGTGGGACACTTGAATCCATGTTAGCACAATAAATTAAAAAAAAAAAAAAGCTGGGACCTTAAGGGAGTGGAGGCAAACTGCCCACACGAATGAAGACAAGGCAAAATTGAGGCTGAACCTGGAGAACAGAGCAGGTTGTGCAACACGGCATAAAATGGCTTCCCTCTGTGAAGGGTCCTTCAGTTTACAGAGCTCAGTCCTGTACATTGGTTGCCTGGTGAGTTCTCTAAGGTTGGACTCGAGTCATGTTAAAATCTGTGTTCCTTCAAGTCTCCCTCACTGGGATATCCATTCTGGTACACAGCAGGTGTCTGGACATGTCAGGCAAATGCAAACACCGAGTCCCATAGTAAGCTTACGAGGCGGACGTGACATCAAGTTGTCCTACTGGATGGTGAAGGAAACCAAAGCTCAGAATAGATCAGTGATATGCTGAGGATCATAGAGATCGCAAATGATGAGAACAACTCAAATCCGGGGTTTGTCTCCTGGCAAGTTGTACTTCCCATAGGGAGCCACGGACTGGCCTTAGAGACCAGGGCATGTGAGAGAGAACATGGGGCAGGGCAGGAGTAATTGTGATGATGGTAGTATCGATTTGATAAGATGCCCTTCAACTGAGTTTCAACCGTTCTGTGGTACGTTTAGAGCTTAAGTCATAAACTTTCACAGAACAATAAATAAATAAATAGCCATCAACCTTTTGAAACAGTTTAACACTTTCTTTTTCATTGAACTCCCCCCTCTCCTCAGCACTTTGAATCTACACACTGCAAGTAGCGCCCTAAGGCAATTCTTCTTGAAAAGTTTACTAGTGCCCCTCTCATATTCAATCTGACAACCAATTAAAATTTCTTTCTAATTGTTTAATCTCAAAAGCATTCAGAAAGATTAGATCCTAATGGCCCTTATTCCTTAAAACTTTAAAGGACAGTTAGTACTTTCTGAATTTTCACACAAACCTGACAATAAAGCAATGCTATCTGTATTTTTCAACATAAAAAAGCCCAGAGAAGTCATGGGCCTGAGGTCACACAAGCAGTTCACAGAGTGGAATTAAAATCTTTCTCTCTGACGTTGTGACTAGTGATATAATGGGGAGACGATAGAAAATAAGGTTGCTCTGAAAAGTTGACATTTAAGCTGATTTCTGAAGAGCAGCATGCCATGGGAAGTTTTCCGGAGACAATGTTCTAGAATGAAATTAGAATCCGTACAATGGTCCAAGTCATTAGCATGCTTGATAGGTTTAAGAATTGAAGTAGTTAATAAAGGGCCTCCTGGAATGGGATCCTGCTAAAGGAGTAGTAAGCAAGGCACACAACATTCAGGACCTTAGAAGTCCATCCGAAAACTTTGTATTTTTTCCCTGTCATAGAAATCCATAAAAAGTTTGTAAGTGAAGTAGTGATAAAATACTTTTCATTTTTAAAAGATTGCTCTGATTGATGAATAGAAATCAGACTACAGAGAATAGATATTCCTGATGGAAGAGTTATATAAAATGATATATAAGAAAGTCAAATATAGTTGCGTTTGGAACATAGAGATATGAGGAAGAGATTTCATTACATAACCTCTTAATAACTTTTTATTTTTGAAGCAGGAATATTTAATTCTTAATAGAAAAATGAGGCCTGACCTGTGGTGGCACGGTGGATAAAGAGTAGACTTGGAATGCTGAGGTTGGCAGTTCAAAACCTCAGGCTTGCCTGGTCAGGGCATATATGGGAGTTAATCCTTCCTGTTTACTCAGGAGATACTTCATAGCCTGAGCATAGCTGCTAACACTAAAATTAATCACTTACTGGATATTAATCACTCCTTTTGGTGCTTTAATGTTGAACTGGTATGTAGGGCAAGTTAGTCTGTGAAACATTCCAAATGAAGCCTTATTTTTGCCTTCCACCATCTTTATAAAATATTGTTCATGGAGGTTATTTTTCTGCCCATGAAAAAAACTTGCAGGTTCAAGAATTCTCTGCCTTTTCTTAAGCAAAAGAAAGTTTTTTAATCATTTAAGTCATAAAACACAACCTCAATTTAGAATTAGAATATATATATGTGTGCGTATATTTATTTATATACGCACACATATATATTGATCAAACATAAAATATTTGTATATATACACACACACATATATATTGATCCAAGATGAATCTGATTAAGAAACTGATCCTTTTTCACCTGCCTGCTTGGGTTAGCCTCAGCCTGGAGGGCAAGATGGTACCTTGGCCCTGGAAAAGTCTAGAAGCTGACTTTTTACTGGAATGCCTTAGTGAGTGGTTCAGTTACCCACAGCTGGGATGCTCTCCCTGCAACTCCCGCCCCTAGGCTGGACGTAATGGAGGCAGAACTGCTTTGCCCCGTATTCTCATGAAAGCAGATGCCTGCAGGTTGGCAACTATTTTTATTAACAAAATTTCTTCATAAACCCTTCTCTTCTCTTTACTCTCACCATGTAAGCCATTTCAAAGGGTAAAACAGTTTCAAAGGATTACGAGTGTTCAGAAATTTCCTTAAAAAAATCTGCGTATGAGGATTTGACACCTCAATTTACAGTTTTGCATTTTCAGTTTTTGGTGTCTAATTAATGTTTTGATTACAGTTTGAATTATTTAACTAACTCCTTAGCATAATTCTATAAGAGACAAATCTAATCGCCTTTGTGCACTTTGTGGAACTGAGTGTAATAAAAGTTAAATAATTTTTGGTTAGATACAGACCATATAAATGACTAAGTCAGAAATTAATTCCAGGCACTGGACTTTGGGTTCATGACCCATAGGCCCTGAACTATACAGTCTCTCATGAAATTCCTTTTGAAGACCTGGCCTTTGTCTACTTTTAAAGCCACTTTCCCATTTTCAGTGCATTCAAACATCATTGACCTTCTAAGAACTCCTTTCACTTACCAACACTTTCTCACCTCCTTCCTTCACACTGACCATTTTCTCTACCAGAAATAGCCCTCCCTCTTTTTTTCCTTTGAAGTGATTACCTACTGAACTCTTACTTTCTACACAGTTGCTTTCTTGATCTTGCCAGGTATAAATCCTTCCTTCAAAATGTCTGCAAATAACAGTATTATAGCATTTTTTTCTATTCTTTCATAATTTGTTTACATTTCTCTCTCTTGCTAAAACTCTGAGCCCGAAGGAGATCAAGACTATATTTTGTTCATCAAGTCCTAGAGGAAATATTTATCTAATGAAAAAAGTAACAGACTCTATGTAGATTACCAATGGTAAAAATAAATGCTTGCTAAGAATTCTGGATAGAAGGGTAAAGCCTTGGAAATGATCTAGTTCAAGGACTTACTTAAAAGTCAGGAAAATGTAGGGCCATAGAAAAAATTTTACTTGTTGAAGGCACACAATATATTTTTCATTTAGAAGTCTCTTCCTCCACAGCTTGGGCATTTTTGCATTCCTTATTTGTACAAAGCTTTCAACAAGGTCATATGGCACAATTCCAGCATACAGAGCCCTCACCCTCATCTTTCTAAGACCAAGCAGATGTGATCAGGCTGTGCCAGGACCACCTGGGAGTCATTCCTAAGTGGCAAGACTTGTCTCACTTATGTAAAGGTTATAACTACAAGCCACAGCAGGTGCTTAGTTGCTGCACTCAAGGTCATTACAAAGGCACTTTGCTAGGTTCTTAGATGCAAGGAAGCTCATATCACAGTAACAATGTTAACTTGGTTTGTTCCCTCTTCTTGTTTCTATCAATTACTTAAGTCATTGGTTTTCTGTTATCGATAATTTTTATTGTAAGTCTTTTTCAGAGATAATCTCTAAATTATGAATTAGTAAATGAATGACTAAAAGTCTGTTGTTATCAGTTAAGAATAGTAATTTAAAAATAAAAATTAGTGAGAGAGATTTCTTACCTTCATGTTCAGTAAAGGCTGGTTCCAAAGTTTTTCAAATAAAGATTTATAAGTATTGGGTTCATATCAAGAGTAGTTATTGTTTTCATTTTAAAAACTGTCTCTCTTCAGTAAAATGTTCTTATTATTGAAAAAGATAGGTCATCAGCCTGAGTGTCAAGTTTTACTTACTTCTCAACTTTTATTTCTGATAATATCAATATGTTATAAAAGCATAAGCAATTTTCTCTTTTTCATTTCATTTCTGGAAAAGTAAATAAAATAGTCAAAATTTAGTAATTTTTATCAAAAATTTTTGGATTGAGAGTTTAGAGTAGTGATTATTTCTTTTAAAAAATAGCAAAAGGCTGATCTGAAAATCATACCACATGTGTTTTAAAAGTAATGCCCATGTTTTATGTATTTATATTTTTGAATAATAAACATTGTATCCATCTCTAGGAAAGGGAAAGTATGATTATGTATATGAATGATGTAATATTACTTCCTGACTTTGGGAGACCTTCTCTCTTGTTAGTCCCATTCGACTATAACCTTGTAATCTTTAAAGAATGTTTTTCGTCATGGGCCCTCACCTACCAGTGATTTCATCCAGATACAGTTTCTGTAGACTTTACTGTTTTAAACAGAAGGAAAGAGCAGACCATCTGAACAAAATAAAACGTCACCATTAAATTGGTTTTTGTAGCTTAAGATATAGTGTAATGATATTTTTCCAGCAGCTGCTTTCAGTTGGATTTAAAGTTTAGAAAAAGCTTTGTATTTGATACAAATAATCAAGTGCAGGTTGCGTTACTTCCTTCTTTTGTGTTTCAAAACATAAGGAAAGTCTTTGTGCTTTTACATGGTAACTGATGATCATTAAGTTTTTTCTTTTTTGTTAGCCTAAAGAGTTGCCCACATGTGCTAAATGGGGTATATGTGAAAGGGATTATGAGAAATGTAAAAGCACTCTTCTAACAAATATGACTGTAACTTGGGTTAATTTGTATGACTTCTCACATACAATTGATTTCTTCTATAAAATGGTTTAATTACTTATGCAAAATAAGATGTCTTAGTGATAAATCCATTGTTGTTACCAAGAGGTAAGGATTTCTTTCATATAATCACAATAATTAATTTTATTTCCCAACCATGCTGATTTGTTGTATTTGTGAACATAGACTGTAGAAGAATACAAGCTTCAAAAAAATCTGAAATAATGATTAACTGTGCTATTCCTTTTAAAAATTGTTTGTTAAAAAGAGTAAAATGAAATAATAGCATTAAATATTTAAACAAAATTCAAAGCAGAGAAGCTTTCATAATTTCTCACATTAGCAAAATAAATAAATATTCACCAATTAATAGAATACCGCTAGATAATCTAATGAAGAATGAAAAAGAGTTTTTAAAAAATATTAGAGGATTTCTTAAGTGTTTGAGATCCCCTATTATTACAATTCATAAACAGTGCATAAATCCTTTATTGTTTCCATTATCAGAAGTTTCAAGGTCAACGGAAATAACGAGAATTGCTTTCCTTTTAAACAATGTCCTTAACAAACCTCATTTTTACTTTTATTTAATTAGGCCAAATTTGTGCTCCTAATCAAAAATATAGTTCATTCTAAATTAGAACTAGGCTGTGTGATAAAGCATTGAAGGGGCACACATGACCCTGTGGATGGTAGAAGATGGTAACAGTTGTGAAATATTGTGATTGAATGAATTCAACAAAGAGAACACTGGGAGTTGACAATATGAAAGAATACAGGCTGGACCTTGGGATGTGGGTCTTACCTTGCTGTATGACCCAGTGAATTAACTTAAGGACAAAGCATGACGGATTCAAGTCAGTTGATACTAAAAACCTGAGGTTTATATATAGATAATAGCTAATACTTCTACGTGGGATATAACAAAGATTAAACACACAAATCTCAGAACTCCTTCTTCAATTATCTTTTAATTTTTAAACACTTCGGATTTAGCAATAATCCTTACACATGAGCTCTAGGAAAAGCTTGACAGAATATAAGTAGGCCTGTCCCAACCTCGTCTCCGTTCACCCATTTGGCGGCCTCAGTGAGATTTGAATTCTTTCTCCTTCAAGACTATACTTGACATCTTTTATCATAATTGGATTTTGCATATAAAATTACTTGGGTCAGAGAGAAAAACAGAGGATGATTCTCTGCTGGCTAGCAAACAGTAAAGACAGGTACACTGAGTACATAGAGAAAGGGGAAAGAAAGAAATGGCTCTAAATTTAACAGGTCTTCCAGAAAACAAGTCCAAGACTAAACTGGGGAACTGTGGTATGTAAACCAGGTATTTGAATAAAAACGGTGATGGTTATAGCCTGCGGTATGCAAAAACAAAACAGTTTACTTAAGTAGACAGACACTGGGATCATTAAATCATTGCCCCAGTCTTCTGTGGTGGTACTCTGCTGTCCTGAGTCATAACATATTCATGCTTATGAGTGGCCTTGAAAAAGAACTGATTTTAAACTGTGGGATCTTTTCTTCCCCAGTAGTATTTCTGCATAGCAATCAGAGTGACTGCTTGACACAGTATCATTTTTAAAAGACTAACATTTTTCTGACTTATTCTTAAGAACTGGCAAGGCCTCTTCCCCAAGTTCAGACAGGAACACATGAATATATTCATGCATACGCTGAAAGAACACACCCACATCTCAACAGACACATGTCAGCTCGGGGTCCTTCTGGGATGGAGCAGCCAGCACCCCTCCCCCAATTTATATTTATGTCTCTCTTATTAAACGAGTGCATAAAGCTTTAAAAGGTGCAAGAAAATCCAATCCTTAAAGGAGGATCTTTGGGTGTCCTTTTCAGTATAAGATTTTTAATAAAATATGGGAAGTGTTGCTTATGTCACTATAACCCATCTTCTCATGTACAAAGGAAGAAATATACACAGGAAGAATCGAAAGACCTTGAAATCTATAGTGATGTTAAAGAAGCAAAGCTTAGAACTGTAGGATAATAATTTCAGTCTTTTGAGGGATAAAAATAGACTGTGTTAGCAACCTATCCCAATGGCTTTATACCCTTGTGGGAGAAAGAGGGAACAAAAGAGTTATGAAACCTGGACTTGAAATTGCTAGAGTGCAGCAAAATTCCCAATTCCCCCTAGCCAAAAAAAGACAGTCTACACCAGCCATATTTCTATGTATGATTCCCCCACCCCCCGTAGTTTCTAGGGAAACATGCTTTTATACCTAAGGCTGACTTGGGAAATCTTTTTTTAGATATCTTGTTTCAGTAAAAACTTGCTGCTTCTATTGAGAACAACACGTTAGAAATAGTGGCTCTCCAAATTACCTGACTCTCAGATTTTTTTCCCATAGTAGCTTCAGTTAATGACTAGGATTACTGTTAATTGCAGTGACTTGACACTGATTGCTAAATAAATTTAATAGAGTTTTAAGAGACCAACTCAAGTAATAGATAGCTATGGGGTTCACTTAATTTCAAATTGAATGCCCATTCTGTAATAAAATATTAATATGTATGGTTGTAAAAGGAAAGATGGCATATATGAACATATATGTTCATATAAGTAAAATCAAAAGAAATGGTAAAATTTTTCATCAGTTGAGGAAAAGTTGCTTAGAGTCACAGGCTACAAAGAAAAACAATGTTGTATATTGTTTTATTCCCCGTTCCAAACCGTGTGTCAGAAAAGGGAAAATTGAGGAGGACTTTGGACTTGGATGCAATATGAATTTGGGGTAAAGAGTGGTCAAAATAAAAATCTAGACATAAAGAGTAAAGATATTAGCTAACATCTTAATCATTTGAGAAATAGGCTAAAATCCATGAACACTTTGCATTTGTACTGGCCATGAAGCTGCTGCTGCGGTTAGTCCCTTTTTTTAGCATATACATATTTCACTGTTCTTTATTTCCATCAGACTCTTCGGGCTTTTTCATATAAATCATGCCTACCGCTTATTTCAGATGAGACACTCAGTACTTGTCAAATCACAAAATACCTGTAAACATTTCAGAGCTAAAGAAAAGTTTTTTAAAAACAAATTTATATGACAAAAAGGATCATATAATATCAGTAGGAATAAATTGCCCCAGAAATCCGTATTCTGCTCTTAAACTTTCACGATGACACATTTCAATATTGTTTCAAAGGAACATAAACCCACTAGATCAAGGCTACAGAAAAAGTCATATAGTAGGCGTTAGCAGTCAAAAAAGAAAATCTCAAACATAATGAAACACTAACATTCAAGAAGTAAAGTAATATTCTTTCCCATACCAAGGTACTTATTAAATGTGTATTCCTTTTCTTAATTCATCTGAAAGTCTTAACACTAATTTTTGTGTTTAATTTCTTCATTATTTTTTACAATTTTGATTGAAAAATAAATAAAATTATAGGAACAAAACTATGGAGAAGATTAAAATGTCCTCCATGGATAAATCTCAGTGTTCCATATTAAGTAAAATATAATACATATTTTTACTACCATGAGAATGGTTGGATAAAAATATCTGATCACTCAGACAGTAAAAAACTATATAAGAAGGAAAATTTAAATAATAAACAAGAGCTTTGAAACTATGGAAATTATCGTCAATATTGGTTCTAAGAGGAAACTCTTAGATGACAAAATGTAGAAGACAAGTATTTTATAGTTAACACTATACTGAGGCAGGAAAGAGTTATAGTTTTACTTCCCATACCTTCACTACAGGAGCGTCCAGGTGTCTGAGATACACACAGGTTCAGACCTCGTGGAAGATGGGGATCAGGTCAAACCTTCGCCTGGCTCTATGTATTCCATTATTGCAACATCGGCTCTCAGGCTCATTCCCTAGGAAGTGGGAGAACCCTAATCATCTCCCTTTCCTTATCTCTTGGCCTTGAACAAAAGAGAGTTTAATTTTTATTTCTCTGACTATACCATAAAAATGGTAAAATTAGAAAAAATGAATGAGCTATGAGCTAACCCTGAACCTTCCTTACTGAAGGCAACAGTCTTTCCCTACAAAAACAAACAAACAAACAAACCACAAAACAAAACAAAACAAAAAAACAGATGAAGGATAAGAACTGTGTGTATGCCAAAAATAGTGGTACATAGAAAGTTCACCTAGAACAGGGTGAAGTGAGTCTTTGAGACAAATAATCCAAAATTTGTTCTTCTTAAAAAGACAGGTCATTTTCCAGAGAAAGAAAGGACTATAGAAAAGCAAGCACAGGTCAGAAATTGTGCTCCCTAATCAGATTGTATAGCATTCTGAGGCAGGTAGATTCTCTTGCCCTTAGTTATGCTGATGTTGGCTTTTTCCTTGTTCAGATACACATTTAAAATGAGTACAACTATTCCTCCTTGTAGCATCTTTTATACTTGACATTTTATCCTCTAGGTAGGTGTGATAAGGAATACGACTTTCTCCCCACCTCGGGAGGGGGGGTGGTGAGCTCAAGCTCAAATTCGTTAAAAAAATAAGAATGGCAGTTCTTATATTTGTAGCATACTCTTGGTAAAAACTATCTTTTGTATTTCAATCAAATTCTACTTTAATAAAAGGAATGAACGTGGTACACTGTCCACAAAATTTAAAACAAATATTTAATGTGGTATAATGAGAAGTACCATTGACCTACAGATGTGATACCAGCTAAATTGTTAATTTTTTTGTAAGAGCCTTATTTTTAGTATAATACTTATATCATAGTTTTAAAGATTGTTAATCTTGAGTTGCTCTTCTGATTTATATGTTTCCACTGAAGAGTGTGTGTAGCACATCATGAAATGTTAATTAATAGCCAGTATTCTTCAGAAGGTCCCTGGGGATAGCAAATGCAGGTGATGATCCTCAGACCCCTCACATCTACCCTGGAGGAAAAAAGCCCTTCATAATAAAAACTGAGAGAAAATACAAAGGACCAGTGGGAATGAATGTTCATATGCATATGATCAGAGGAATTGTTGCTCTGTTTAGGGGGATCAGAGAGTTTTCAGAAATGTTAGAAGTTTTAAAGAGTGAAGAACTGAAAAAAGAAGAAAAAAATTAAATTATAAGAGATGGAAATAGAGAGGATGAGGAAAAACAGTGAAACATCTGTGACATCATTTTTTTGCCAGAAGGGCTCAGAAGGACTAGAGGCGCCAATGTTCTCACCCCCGCCCTTGGGAGTGCTGGGTCCCCGGGGTGCTGGGGCTGTGGTGGGGAGGGCTGGGTACAGCCCCTCGCACACACCCTGGTGAAAGTTTATTTTTACTGTACACATTTGATCTGAAATGTCTTCACAATGATGAGTTGTTAGAAAGGCGGAATATGTTTTGTAGTTGGTTTTGTGTGTGTGTGTGTGTGTGTGTGTGTGTGTGTGTGTCTGTTTCTGTGTTTGCTTGTTCATTTGGTGTGAGGGTGTGTGGTGAATGTGATGAGTGGCTATGCTGTTTCTTGTCACTGACTTTGGGGTGGTGATGGTGTTTTTGACTCACTGTTTTAAGATTTAAAAACCCATATGAAACAGATATCATTTTCTTAAATTCCTTTCTGGTTAACATTTGAAAAATTCTCAAGTGAGAAAATGCAGTCATAATGCAGATGTTGGAGCAGACTTTGTTGGGCTGGGTTGGACCCGCCAACTCAACTCTTTTATAGATGATATAAGATGAAAATGAACTTCAAGAATAGTCTTTAAGGAAGAAAATTCACATAACATGTAACCTGGTGGTTTAGTTGGGAAGTTGGAGGTTTCTTTATTTTATTTTCACCCCTAATCTTTAGTAAAAATTAATGCTGAGTAAATATTTTGTTAACTAGTGAGTGACGAGATCAGGAATATGAGTTTACTTATATACCTCCTGATTACCTGAGGTACTCATTCCTGTTCTCACCTGAGACACTGGAGTCAAAGCAAGACAGACCCCCTCCCCCACTTCTCCCTAGGGGATTGTCTCTGCCCTTGCAGTTCTCCATAAAATGTTTCAGCATTAATTTTATAAGCTGCTTTGTTCTCCTCTGGTAGGCTTTATCTCTAGTTTTAACACACACAAAAAAAGGTTAAAATTCCTTTTGGAAAGACATGAGATAAAGCCAGATTTACATAAAAGATACAACATCCATGATAGCAATTTTTGGTTGTTTTAAAAAGCTTTATATTTTCCTAGAAACTGGAGATAGGGTGAAATAGTTTAAAAATCTTTTAAGTGTGTCTCAGTCATCCATTTCTAGGACCAATAACCGAGGTTAGACTCTGCAAAACAGTGCAGTAGAGTGGTAAAGTCAGAGTTAGTTTAAATAAATTTGAGTGACAGTGCTTAATTGGAAGAATTAAACAATTTATTTAACAAATAAACCAAATGTTATATGCTAGTCATTCAAATGCCTAAGTAAAAAGATAAAAGTAATAAACATAAAAATTATTTTACTAAAAATAGTATATATTGTTTTGCTCTTCAAATATTCAGTAATAAAATATTATATCACGTTATTCTCATTTATAACTATTCAAACTTATAAACAAAAAGTGATACAGCAAAAGTATAAAAACATAGAATTAGAAAAAAGGACACATTTTACATAGTCCAGGTTATTTAAATTACCCCTGAAACCCAATGTAAGACACTAACTTGCAAAATATCAATATGGTTTTATCTGCTTCTAATTGTACAGTTATTTAATTAACCATTTCTTGTAACTTGGAGATTGGCTACAATGACTAATTATTGTTAGCTATGTTCTGTAAAAGAAATTAACAATATTTTAATTAAATTTCCAGTATTTAGCCTCTATTATAGCAGTTACCACTCATATCAAAGGAAAGAAACTTGTCTTATTCCTAGTTGTTTTGCTGTAAGTAAAGAAGTGTTATAGAAGAGTGTCTTCCCATGTTTGAAAAAAGAGAATAATTTAAAAATTTATATTTAATATGTTTACATTACTGTCTCAACAACAGTAATGACCTCAAGTAGTCTTGAAGTAACATGGTTTCTCAAGAAATGTTAAGCAAATATTTTTTTTTTTATTGGAGAAGACATTCTGCAAAAATAAAACAACAGAAGTCTGCTTAATTTCTGAGCTAAATCTGCATATATTTTTCATCAATTTATGTGAAAATAATGTCAATGTATATGGATATATCTAAGTTATTTTTCCTCATAGATAGTTAAAACCGGGATATGGACTCTACTAAGTAAAAAGTCAAAGTCTATTAATCTGACCTTAGGATCTTTGCACCACCAACAGCATCCTTGGGGCCATGCATGAATGAAAGACAAAAGTGCTTAGAGAGAGAAATAAGCATATGGAGAGTGGTTTCTATAAAAGTTATTGATTAATTGTCAAAATACATGGTCAATATTGGATTGGATTTGTCTTTGTGGATCTCCTTCTGCCTGGACTCTTTTGCCAAGTCCCCCTCTCATTCTTACCTTCTTCTTCCATTAGGCAACTGAATTCCATCCAAGTAAACAGCTAACCAGCCCATGTTGAGGTAACATTTTTTAGAGAGTTGAAGACATCATGGTACAGTAGTTTGTCTTTCCAGTGAGATTTTTACATTTGTTACAATTTACCTTCAAATGTAGTTGTAAGGGGGACCCTCCCTCCCTTTACTCAGCTGCTCACACCTTCTAGTGTCATCTCTCTGGGACATGGAGCAAAACTGAGCACTTTGGCAAATCTAAAAATAATCAACCCATTTTTATCAAGTTGCTTTCCTGAACATAGCAAGGTACTCTTTCCTCCTCCTGCATGCAGCCACCTTCCTATGCTATAGTCCACCTCACCCTATGATGTGTTATGTTCTGAGTTCAATGGGAACTTCACTTTTCCCTGAAGAGTAAGGTCTTAACACATAATTGCATATAAAATTAAACCCGAAATGTTTTGCAACTTTGCAATATTATTTTGCTACATTTATAGGTATGAATGTAGATCTTGGTGAAAACAAACCTTGATATAAAATAAACACAATACACTAAAATACACTAATTAACAAGACATTTCTTTCCAATAACAATTATTTTAAGTAGTTTTTGTGAAATACCTCAAAAAGAAAAAATATATAGACTACAAAGAATTATAAAAAGTGTTATTATTTCAACAAAATTGATTCTATCTATGGACAAGAATATTTACAAGAACAAATCTAAAATGCTATGTTAAAAAAAGATGTTTCATTTATCCTTTGTTATTATCTGGCATTAGATAAAACTCTTTTAGGCAGTCATTATTTTTAAAGTAATAGGTTGTTTCTACATGTCTGGAGTTAGTATTAAATAAAACTTAGCAACAAATAAGAAGAGGTTATTTATTTTTTAAATAAATTTACCAGTTCAATTAGAAATAATATGTGTACTCTCATAATTATCAATCTTATAAATGGTATTTTTTAAAAAGCATTGTCTCATCTCTTTTTTTCAAATACATCTTAACATGCTCCTCAAAATGATTTTCTAATTTTGTGTCTTGCTCTGAATACTTGGAAAATAAATTAGTATCTATACAAAGAAATGGACTCAAATGTTCTTTTATAATACATTTTTTATAGTCACTCACAGAACAATAAAATCATTCTACTAAGATTCTTTTTCATGCTAAAAAATGCATTCAGTGGGGTGTGCTTTGGAAGATTGTAAAGAGAGAAACCTGGGGTGCTTTAAGGTTAATGGACAGTGATTAAGGTTAATGGCTGAGTGCTTAAGGTTAAGTGCTGTATTTACATAGCTGCCAGTTCTCTTGGAAAAAAAAAGTCTTCATGTCTATCAATCAGTTACAGCTAATAGCTAATTAAACAGCAAATGGGGTATAGAGACAGCAAGTAAAGACTCTCATTCTGCATTTACAGAGTGGACTTGTCAATTCTCAATCAAGAAGTATTTATTGAACATCTACTTGTCATGGCTGTGTGGCACACAAAGAACTGAAGCTATGGCCCCTGTGTCCAAGAAGCTTGCATCTAGCAGTGAATGAATAATGAATGAAAAACCTCAACACAAGTACCTATAAAATAAATGACGTAGGTAACACATATCACAGAATTCAGACCAGGAAATTGTTGCCAGCTCAAGATTTCATAGAATGGAGGAGGATGTTTAAATTATGCCTTAAAATCAGTGGTTTTTCATTCTTTAAAAAGGTACACAACGTGAACATCTGTCAAGATACCATGTGCCACACATATTTTTATGCCATTGTTTAACCATTAAAACTACATTAATGATTCATCAATAATATTAATGAGTAAATTTAGTAGTTACGCATGTTCACTTGCATTTCTTCTTCACATGTAAAATTTTAAGATCAGTTTAAATATAGGGCAACAATAACAGCAAAAATAGCCACAGCAAAACTAAGCTGTAACACACTAACAGTGAACTCAATATAAACTTACATGGACTAGGACAATCAGAAATTTTAGGCTAGTGTAAGGGTCTGTGGAACCCGGCAGTTATCCAAGGCAAACTGCATTACTAACCCCCAATGACAACATGATGAATTATATAAATGAAGTTTACTAAAACAAGATTAATGTTCATCTCTGCAGTAGCCACTGGGAACAATGCTTCATATGTGGAGCAGTCCCTCTTTTACTCAATTAGCAACATTCGGTCAGGGCTGTTTGTATGTCTCCTTTCCTTTTTTCACTCCCTCTGATTTTTAAAATGATTTCAAAATGAAAGTATGCTAGAAATGGAGAATGTGGGGGTGAGGGGCTAAGAAGGAACACCTGGAATGGTACAGAAGTTGAAAAATGGACTTATAACACCTAATTATTAAAAGTAAAATCTCGAACTTTCTTAAAGATTTTTATTTGGTAAGGTTCTTTCATTGGCTAATTTCAAAATGGTTAGAGAATGAGCATAGATGGGAAAAGTGAATGGGTGTGAAAAATCGACACTGAATTGTAATAGACACTGATCTCCTGACAGTGAGGATGGCCGGGAGCAGCGTCCTGGGTCAAGGCTGACCTGAGGCAGATCACAGCTTCGAGGGAGGATAATAAGGGCTCTCAGCTCTTGACCTGTAACTCATCTCTGAATTTTTCTGAAGCAAAAATATTAAAGAATTCTTTTGAATTAGAAGAATTTTCCTACTAAAATGTCAATACCCCCATAAGGGTTAAAACTTTATTAATTAAAAGATACGCATAAAAATGCATTTTCAACATGCTTTTTTAAATGTATTTCAACATGTGTTTAACGAGCTTCCTTTCCAGGACCTAGAAGTAATTACTACACCAATAGAATAAGTGTATTGGCTGAGGAATTACAGAATGAGGGTGACAATTCCTGAGAACAGACTGTTCAGGAGCATGGACTTTTCTGAACTGAAACACTGCAGGTGGCATAAATTCAAGTTGTGGGGTAATCGGAAGTCAGCACGAAGACAGCAAAGGCTTGAGGGTGATTAGATTGTTGAGAAAATAGAAAAGAAATTGGCCCTGAATTGGGAAAATTGTGAAATAAAAGCAGATGTATCAAAGGTAAAGTTTGTAACACTCAAAATTTCCTAAGGGTCAGTCCTGTTCTTTATATTTTCTAGATCTCCTTGTTACTAGCAAGAGAAAGGTCCACCTTGTCTCTGGGGTTGACCAATGAGAAGATAGTATGCAAATCAAACCGCAGTGATTTGTTTGTCTCTCAAGCCCTCATTTCCTCTATCTTCTCATCATGTGTCTCAATTATTAATGGCTTTTGCTGTACAATTGGGATCAAATGTAATTACAAATAAATATTTCATATATTTTTGAAGGTCACTTTTGAGATGTCCTACTGAAAGAAAAAAATCTAAAAAAAAATTTAGTATATTATTCATCCAAATTAAAAGTGCCAGCCTCAACCACCGTTAAAACTTAATATTTATTAAATAAGAAATGCAAGGTATAACAACAACAAAAAAAATCTAACAGAGCTTCATATCCCTGACAGATTTTCCAAAGACTTATAGCTCTGATTTAAAAAAGGATTAAGAAATAATTGGGCCTGTCCTGTGATGGCGCAGTGGATAAAGTGTCAACTTAGAATGCTGAGGTTGCCAGTTTAAATCGTTGGGCTGGGCTTGCCTGGTCAAGGCACATAAGGGAGTTGATGCTTTCTGCTCCTCTCCCCTTTCCTCTGTCTCTCTTTCATTCCCTCTTCTTTCTCTCTAAAAATGAATTTTTAAAAATCTAAAAAAAAGAGAGAAATAATTGCAATATATCTATTTCTTTAATGTTATTCTTAATATAGTTTCATGCTTTTTTCTCTTATTATACATAATTCAAGATAAATTAAGTTCACTACTTTCAGTTAATTACATTGCACTATCTCCATTTTATTATGGAGTTTGTAGTTTGACAGAAAAAAATTACCTTTAATAAAAAAAATATTATCTATTTAAAGCTCAAGAAATGCATTTTAATTTCTTAATTCATGATAGCACCTAATAAAAGCCACCAAAATTAACTAAAAGAATCAATGCTCTCATTTTCTAATACCCAAGTAAATTGAGAATATTTAATTACTCAAGAGCTTATTAGATGAATTGAAATTGACTTTAGGTCATTTAAAACATATCATAAAATAAAATTCTTAAAGAAATGAACACATCTTTGTAAGAGTAATATATCTTCTACTTAAAATTTATATTTAAATTGTTTTATGCACTACTCTTCAATGATGTTAGCTATGATAAGTGAAATAAATAATATATGTGTACACTTTTTGAATTAGACAAAAAATAAACTGGATACATCATTTATTTCAAACTTCTTGTTTTAACGATGAAAAGTTTTAGCTAGTTATTAAATGACCTGTCCATTGTTATACTGCTAATGCTGGCTTTAGGGCAAGTAGAATCTTTGGCTTGTGGTAAATTCTTTACTCTATAAGACATTGAACACACATTTTACAATTATATTGCATAGCTAATATCTATTCCTAAATAGCAAACTAGTAAACTCACTCTGAATTGCATAATGTCTTAGTGTTCTTTTTTTTTTAATATCACTATTACAAATTCTTAGTAGTGCTTTTAAAATATAACAACTAGCATTGGCAACCACAATAATAAATGCACCCAAAATGCTTTGAGCCTGTGTATAGCCAGTATTCGTGACCACCATCAAAGCCGCCTGATCAATGCAGGTTCGTATTTGATTCGGACAGATGGTAAAGAATTAACAGAGTCGAAAACTGGTGGTTTATTTTTCTTTCTTCTAAACTCACACTCGCAAGTGAGTAAAAACCCACACTGGCCTCTAAAACCCACTCATTCAGTGCTCACAAAGCTACTGACTCATCCAAGTTTTCCTAGAATCAAAGGCTTCTACCTCAACAGTCTTATTCACCTCTGTTCTCCATCTCCTTCTCCAAGAACTGGCTTCTCTTTCCCCAGTCCATCATCTTGGCTGCCTCATGAACATAGTCTCCCTGCCCTGCCTCCAAGGGCTCTTCCTAAGTGTAAACACTCTACCCTGGAACAAAGTGATCTCTCCCCAAATAGCCTCCTAGCTCCTCCTTTTAAAACCTTTTGGCCCCAAAGTCCTCCCCCAACATATATTAGCATAACCACGCCCCTTCCCAAGCAAGAAGGCAATTCATATTAACACCATGGCAATGTCCATCCATGTGGTCAGTGCCACCTTTTTTTTTTTTTTACAGGGACAGAGAGAGAGTTTGTGAGAGGGGTAGATAGGGACAGACAGACAGGAGCGGAGAGAGGTGAGAAGCATCAATCATTAGTTTTTCGTTACGATAGCAACACCTCAGTTATTCATCAATTGCTTTCTCACATGTGCCTTGACCATGGGCCTTCAGCAAACCGAGCCACCCCTTGCTGGAGCCAGTGACCTTGGGTCCAAGCTGACGAGCTTTTGCTCAAGCCAGATAGGCCCGCGCTCAAGCTGGCGAGCTCGGAGTCTCAAACCTGGGTCTTCCGCATCCCAGCCCAATGCTTTATCCACTGAGCCACCACCTGGTCAGGCTCAGTGCCATCTTTAACAAAGTGAGCAAAATATATCTTTTCTGCCCAATACCTGCCCACCTCACAGTCCTTCTTGAAAAAATAGCTGCAGTCAGTCCTTTACCACTGATGATCATAGTTGTAATAACTTAAAAGGTATCATCTTCCCATTACACTGTGTCCCTCTAGAAAAGCTGAAGTTCCTCCATGTTCACATTCCTCTCCTAAAGTATGTTTATTTCATGAGGGGCCACTTATAACATCATTGCTGTGGTCACAAGTAGTGTACGTGGGTGGATCCTATCAGCCTCTCTTCATTCAAAGGTTATCTTCCAGAACTAGCATCCCAAGTTTTGAAAGCAATTTCTTACTTATTTTATGTGAAGCCTTATTTATTTTAAGCAGTTACATAATTAACTCTAAGTGTTAGTCATTTACAATGTAGCCCGAACCTTTCTTATTCTAATCTCATATAAAGGATACAAAATTCCCTTGGAAATTTTAAATAATAAATGAAGATGTTTTTCAGCCCTTCAAAACATTGGAATATAGGAGTGTGTAGTTTTCAAAGTTTACAGAGATAGCAGAAATGTTTAACATACTTTGGAAGTGAAATCAAAAGGACAAATGATGGCAGTTCTCAGTGCAATAACTGTAGCTATAAACCTAAGTTCAGTCTGCTTTCGTAGACAGACTGGAAATATAAATGCTAGTCCTTAGAGTTAATCTTAACAAACTTCTCGTTAATGATCTGTGGATAAAAGACTAACAGTACACTTTCGTCTCCTTCATGACAATTTGATCTTTTGCAAACTGTCTAGATCTAGCTCCATTCTCCTGGAAACATGATAAAAATTAGAATACCAATGAATTGTTAGGAAAATTTACTTATGGTAAAAATGGCATTGGGCTGCTACACGGAATTGGGAATGGAAGATTGTAAATACCTGATACTGAGCCTAATGTTGATTTCCTCTGAGTACAGTGACTATTTTCACGAGGCAGGACCCTCACAGGAACCCTAGAAACTGGACCTCTGTTGTTGCAAAAGAAGGCTCTGCTGTTCCTTAGGGGAAGGAGATGTTTAAACTAAGGTGCCCCCCTATGCCACCTCATTTTGATCTTGCCTGCACCTAAGCTGTTGGGCTCCTGGAAGGACTGTCTCAGGTAGACACCTGATGGCAGTCTATCGTCCCTTCTTGTCTTGCTCCTAAGTAGGCTTGTGTCAGCTGTGGCCAATAGTGGTCTTGTTAGTCTTGTTGCTCAGAAGAGTCTTAAAAAGACTCCAAGAGGGCAATACATCACCCAAGTCATAGTAATTAAAAAACAAAGCTTGGTTTTGTCAAGATGGAAAAGGAAAGCTTATAATTTCCAAAATGGACAAATTTTGAGAAAGTTAACAATATTATAAAAATAACATGTAGCCCACCTAAATGCCATCTGTGTAATAATACTGTCAGTAGCCATGGTCATTGTCTAAAGTTACATATTAAATAATAAAATAAAACAGCCAAAGTAAGCTAGGAAACAAACATTTTAAATTCAGTTTTTTTCTTTTTCTGTTGTGCTAACAAAAGCTTATAATGAGATTTATTTTTTAAATTATAGACCACAGTTCTTTAAACAAAATATAAATCCTTTTTTATTTAATAGAGCTGTTACTGTAGAATATATAGTAGAAATAATGCTAATAGAGGTTATACACACATGCCAGTATTCTTTTTTTTTCTTTTTGATTAAGTGAGAGGCAGGGAGGCAGAGAGACAGACTCTTGCATGTACCCCAGCTGGATCCACCCAGCAAGCTCCCTACTGGGAGATGCTATGCCTATCTGGGACCACTGCTCCATTGCTGGGAACTGAGCTGTTTTAGGTTCCTGAGGTGAGGCCATGGTTCAGTCATCAGTGCCCAGGCCAACTTGCTTAACCATGGATGCAGGAAGGGAAGAGAGAGAGTATGGGAGAGGAAAGGGTAGTCGCTTCTTCTGTATGCCCTCACTGGGAATTGATCCCAGGACTTCCACATGCCCTGCCAACATTCTACAGCTGAGCCAATGGACCAGGGTGAGTATTTACTTTCATAAAAACTAAACATATAGACAGAACATCTTATCACATTATTGAAAATAATAATAATAAATATACTTGCAAGACAAGATTTGATATTTATATACATAAATAAATTCCACATGATAAATCCAACAATAGCATTTGCATTCTCATTGAAGTGCCAGAATAAAATGACTTAAAAATAAATGGCATGAATATGATACTCATTTCTCATATTTTGTTGCATAAAAATATGATGGCAATACTAATTTGTCAGGTATGACTCTTACCATAAATACAGTCTACAAGTATACTTTATTTTATAGTGCTTTGCTTTATTGTGCTTCTCAGATACTGTGATTTTATTACAAATAATGGTTTGTGGCTACTATACACGGAGTAAATCTATTACCACCATTTTTCAAACAGCACATTGTGTCATGTTTGGTAATTCGCTTCATGCCTCTTGTCACATTTTGGTAATAGTCACAATGTTTCCCACTTTTTCATTGTTATTATATTTGTTATGCTGACCTGTGATCAGTGATCGTTAATGTTACTATTGTAATTATTTTGAAGTGCCACAAATCACGCCATGTAAATGCTGTACGAACACTGACTGTTCCACTGACCCACTGTTCCCCTTTTCCCTTTCCCTTTGTGCAGGCCGCCCTATTTCCTGAAACACCACAATAGTGAAATTTTGCCAGTTAGTAATCCTATAATGGCCTCAAAGTATTCAAGTGAAAGAAAGTTGTGGGTCTCTTGCTTTAAATCAAAAGCTAGAAATGGTTAAGATTAATGAAACTCATTTTAAAACCCAAGATAAGCTAAAAACTAGGCCTCTGTGTCACAGTTAGGCAAATTGTAAATGCAAGGGAAGAGTTCTGAAGGAAATTAAAAGTGCTACTCCAGTGAACATACAAATAATAATGTAAAATAGCCTTATTGCTGACATGGAACTTGTAGTGGTCTGGATAGAAGATCAACCAGTCACAACATTCCCCCAAGCCAAAGCCTAATCCAAAGCAAGGCCCTAGCTCTCTTTAATACTATAAAGGCTGAGAGAGGTGAGGAAGCTGCAGAGGAAATATTTGAAACTAGAGGAGGTTAGTTAATGAGGTTTAAGGAAAGAAGCCATCTCCATATCATAAAAGTGCAAGGTAAAGCAGCAAGTTATCCAGAAGACTTGGCTAAGATCATGAATGAGGGTGGCTTTTCAATTTAGATAAAACAGCCTTATAATGGAAGATGACACTAACACTTTTATAGCTAGAGAGAAGTCAATACCTAGTTTCAAAGCTTCAAAGAACAGGCTGACTCTTTTGTTCAGCACTAGTGCAGCTGGTGATTTCAGGTTGAAGCTAATAGTCTGAAAAGCTACCATTTTACCATTCTAAAAATCCTTGGGTCCTTGAGAATTATGTGCAATCTATTCTGCCTGTGCTCTATAAATGAAACAACAAAGTCTGAGTGACAGCACATCTGCTTACAACATGGTTTATTGAATATTTTAAGCCCACTGTTGACACCTACTGCTCAGAAAAAAAGATCCCTTTCAAAAATATTACTTCTTGTTGACAATATGTCCAAGAGCTCTGATAGAGATGTAAAACAAGATTGATGTTTTCCATGTCTACTAATAATAACACAACATCTAAAGCCCAAGGATCAAAGGATAATTTTGACTTTTAAGTATTATTTAAGAAATACATTCCATAAAACTAGAGCTGCAATAGATAGTAATTCCTCTGTGGATCTGTGCAAATTATATTGAAAACCTTCTGCAAAGTAGTCACTATTCCAGATGCCATTAAGAAAAGTCATGATTCATGGTAAGAAGTCAAAGTTATGTTAAGTGGAAGTAATCTCAGATGCAGTAGAGAAAGCAAGGAATCTAGAATTAGAAGCAGAGCCTGAAGAGGTGACAGTCCCATAATAAATTTTAAAAGATGAGGAGTTGCTTCCTATGAATGAGCAAAGATAGCGGTTTCCTGAGATGGAAACTACTCCAGATGAAGTTGCTATGAAGATTGCTGAAATGACAACAAAGAGTTTATAATGTTACGTCAACTTAGTTGATACAGCAGTGGTGGTGTTTGAGTGATTGATTTCAATTGTGAAAGAATTTTACTGTGGGTAAAATGCTATCCAACAGCATTGCACGCTACAGAGAAACTGTTTCTGAAAGGAAGAGTTAGTCAGTTGAAGCAATAAACTTCCTTGCTGTTTTATTTTAATAAATGTCCACAGCCAATCAGACTTCAGAAACCACCACCCTGATCAGTTTGGAGCCATCAACGTCAAGAAAAGACCCATCAGTAGCGAAAAGATTACAACTCACCAAAGATTCAGATAGTGGTTAGCAATTTTTACTAATAATCTACTTTTAAATTAAGGTATATGCACTGTTTTTAGATATAATGCTTATTGCACAACTAATAGGCTACAGGATAGTATAATTATAACTTTCATAGGCACTGGATAGCCAAAAATTTATGTGCTTTGCATTACTGTGATGTTCACTCATTGTGGTTGTCTAGAACCAAACTTGCAATATCTCCCAGGTATGCTGAAGTATGCTCATCATTAAGGTTCATAATGTATTGAAATAGTCTGAGTATCTCAACTTTAGCCCAAGGGACTAGAGCTATAATATAAATAGTTTCTGACCCTATCTACATTGCATTTGGACTTCTTGACACGTTTGTGTACCTTTACTTTTTTCAACATCATATTATTTATTTGAAAATAATTTTTGGTTTAATATTTTTCATAAAATTGAGAAAATAAAACTCATGGCATATCTTCAAGTGGAAATTACACATTCACTTTTCCTTAGCAATATGAAGATAAAACAAGATCATGCAAATCATAGGAAATATGGTAGTTACTAAATTAATGTCCCTTCTTTATATTCATTCAAATATACTTGCTTTTCTATCTTAAAGGAAATGTTTCCCTGTAAACTAATCATACTCAAACTTTCATTTTGTCTAAAGTAAATTAGATCACAATATTGTTAGTAATAAAATATATTTTTAACATTATTTAAAAAGTGAAGAAATCAAAGTGCTATCTCATGGGGTAGATGAAAACAAAAATGACAGACAATGTATGTCAATATTTTGTGTAAATCTTAACACATTCTTGCTAGTACTAACAATATTCTTTTTTCACTATTTTTCAAACTAATTTCTCTGTATTTCGGTAGGTAAATATGTCATTCAAGAGTTAAGTGTTTGGACTTTCTTCCTTATGTTAAATAGTTTTCTGCTCTCATTATGTGTTTTATTTTTTAAATTATTCAAAAAAGTACAGGAGACGGATTCATAAAGAAATGTCAAAAATCAGGCCCTGGCTGGTTGGTTCAGTGGTAGAGCGTCAGCCCCATGTGTGGATGTTCCAGGTTCAATTCCTGGTCAGGGCACCCAAAATAAGTGACTATTTGCTTCCCACCCTTCTCTCTTCCCTCTCTCATTCTCTCTCTCTCTCCTTCTCTCTCTCTCCCCCACCTGTAGCTATGGTTCAATTGGTTTGAGTGAATTGGCCTCAGGCACTGAGGATGACTCCATGGTCTCTGCTTCCAGTGCTAAACAATGCTTCTATTGCTTAGCAATAGAGCAATGGCCCCAGATGGGCAGAGCATCACCCCTTACTGAACTTGCCGGTAGATTCCGGTTGGGGCACACAAGAGTTCGTCTTTCTGCCTCCTCTCCTGTCACTAAAAAAAAAATAAAAATAAAAAATGTCAGCAAATACAAATCCTTTATTAAGTTTACAAATTGGGGAAAACTTTGAAAAGCATTTGGCCATAGAAAGAATTATTAATTTAAACTTATATTTTGTTAAATGGAACTTAGAATCAAATAAAATTTTTTAGGATTAAATATCACTAAAATATATTTAGTTTAAAAAAGAAAATATGTGTTATGCTTTATGGGATATAACATAAATTACGTCAAGCATCTAGTCCTGCACTACATATGAAACCTTTTAAAAATCTGGCAAGAGTCTTATGGGAAGCGTCATATATATGGCTTGTACATTTTCATGTTCTTTCATATCATATGATAACTTCTCAAAGTTACTTTTGGTCACTTAACAAAGAGCTTTGCAAAATTCTTTTACATGTAAATAATCATAAAAATGTTATATATGTACATAGATTATGTAGAATACTAAGTATTCTACATATTTTAAAAATGAGTTAATTGTCAGAAAGAAGACCAGTGTTCATTTTTAGTGCTCCACTTACTGAGAATTTTAGATTTATAATTCAGTGAAATATAATTATGAATGCTAAAAAATATATACATAATTAGTAGCATATAATTTATCTAGGAAAATAAATTGTAGAGTAAAGAAAAACTATCAGGGAAATGATTATTTGGCATTGATATTTAAACACATCTGGCTGGAAACAAGGTCAAAACTCAAACCTTTAATAAAAGTACAAATAGAACATTAATAATCCCTTTCTGCTATTCCTCCAAATTGGAAAGTACAATATTATTGAGTTAGACACATCTGCAATTTTTGCTTTAAACAGACATCATTGGTGAGATATATTGCATAAAAAATTAAAAATTGATATTTTGCCAAACATACAGTATAGATTTCAATGGGTCTAAAATGAATAGAACATTTGATATTAGGCAGGGTAGAAACCAAGAATTTGCATATTTGTTACAAAAATAGATCCAAGGTGGTTAGGATTCTGTCTTCTGTAGAAAGACTGGGACCAAGGACCTTCCATAAAGGAAAAAGCATGGTTGAGTTGTGGTTGACTGCTACGTTGAGCTTCAAAATGTATGAAACTGTAAAAAAAGGAGAAAAAGAAAAGAAAAAAGGCAGAGACAGTCAACCACCACACACAGGTAGGGCTGTTCACCAGCACTTTGTGTAAGCCTACAGTGTTCCCAATATTTCCCTGGAAAATATGACAAAGGTAGCCAGTAAACGAATGAATTGTAGACTGGGACCCTGGTGGAAATCTTGGAATGGGTCAGGTAAGGAGAGGGAGGAGGAGAAGAGAAGATTCACTTAAACCTATAAATGAAAATGAAGTAGTTTCTGGATAATTCAGGAAGGATTTACGAGGATAAGATTAACTTCAAGGAGCTAGTCTGCTGATCTCTTTGAGTAATGAGAGCAATAGGGGAGTCTCTGACCACTGTGTTCTAAGTAATCATCAATCCTCAAGGCATTTAGAGCTTGCAGATCCTGTCACTATAGATGAATTCTTCCAGGGTCTTGAGATGAGTTGGAAAATATTATTTGTTTTCTTCTGTTTTTTTTTTTTTTTTTGTATAGAAATAATCTATGGTTTTATAAATGCCAACCTCATCTAAATATCTTTATCAAACCTCATTCATCAGAGCAAAAGAATATATGAAAATCAAAATAGCATTTATATCTAACCACTTTTTCAGAAAAAAAATGGGTTTGGGTGGCTAAATTTTTAAGATAATATCCTCCTGTTCATTTTATTTTTCATTTACCTTGGAAAAATCTTCCTGTGTTTATTAAAGTAGCCTATATCTTGGCTTAAAAATTATGATAATATGGACTTTAAAAAATACAAAAACTTCCTTTAAACTGAATATTCTGTCTTTATCTGGAAGAGCATATGCAAACCCATAATGATAAAGGTATATTATGAAATAAAATGGTTTTTTAATCATAAATATTTTGTTTTTGATCTTTCCATTGAAGACTGTCCTCAATCACATTGATAAATGTCTGTCCTGGGGATAAAGCATCTGAGCAGATAGACATAACACAGATGCTGGTCCTAGGAAAATCTGTATTTCAAATGAAATCTTTCAAATAGGTGTTTTCCAGGCTATGTCTGGATGAATTAAAATATCCACTGATAAGGGAAAATTAAATTAGTATTTTTTTTGTAAATAAATATCCAGATAATCCTATGGAATAACTGAGGCCTGAATATCTTTGAGAGTAAATACTGACCATTCATTTATTTCTTCATCGCTTTAGAGGTGGGGATGTGTTGAGGTGACTCTCATTGAAAGGCCATTTTGATTAGAATCATCCCTATTAATGTCAGCAGTGACTTGGTTGAAAAAACTCTCAAGAGACACACTCTACTCAAATACTTAATGTTAATAGAAATAGAAATTTAGCAGCCGAGTGAATGTGGAACCACCAGTTTCTTTCCCAAAGGTCTGGGATGTAACTGCAACTCCTTTACTTGTATAGTAAAACCTCCCCAAAGTAGTAGAATTTATAAGTGCTGGATGATGAGATAACTTAAAGTGAGATCATACTCACTAGCACTTAACTATTTATGCTTTGTTTGGTTGGGTGTTCTGCATATTTCCATTTATGAATTGCTTTCAGTTTAAGGAGACCCAGTAAGGCAATCAGAGATGAGGACAACTTTGTACTGGTAATGAAGTCACCTGATAGGGAAGCAGTGTATTCCAGCGCTGGAGAAAGTATCTGTTCTCAGTAGGCACAGTTAAGATGAACCTATGTTCCACCACTTACTAGTGCAACATTGGGCAAATCTCTCAGTCACTCTATTTCTACATTTATAAATGGAAATAGAAACAGTGCCTACTTCATTGGGATCTCAGGGATAAATAAGTCACGGACATAAAATGCGGGTTCTGTGTGAATGCCCAACTAATGCTCTTCATCAGCACCACATCTGGAAGTAGTTGGCTTCCAATTCAGAGCAAAAATGAAAACATTGAATACAAGAGTACCCGAAGACACCACTGTAGGCATTGATAATGTAGGAGCTGATTGTACTTGTCTCCTCCTTAAGTGACGTTTGAAATTGGAGTGTATTTTTCCCCATACTTTTCATCTTTATATCTAATATACTTCCTGTATTATAAATAAATTGGGGTTATTAAACCCAATAAATGTTGATTAAGAATTAAAAAATAAGTTAGAAGACAATAACCCTTAGAATAAGTTGTTATGTCTTATAATTTCTAAAAGTTTTTTCTCTAAGCATATAAATTTTATGTACAATAAGCATAGTATATATAGTTACTTTGTATGATTTTATTATGCATATTAGAATTAAAAAAATAGGTACAGATAAAGCCACAGGGACACAAAACACGTATATAAATAAAAAGATGAAGGAATTTATTTAAGGACCATCTAGTTTGAGAATTGCCTGAATTTTAATATGATATTTAAAGGCAAAATATAAATTCAGTCAAAAAATTTTTTTAATTTAAAGTGAATCTAACCTAATGTTTTCCAAAACAAATATTAATTGTAATGGTTATAACAAACCACTGTTATAACTTGAAGGAGCTTAATTGCTTGAGGATGTCACCTACGTTTATAATTACTCTCATCATCTTCATGTAGCTATATCCTTCAGTGAACTTCACCATTAGCAAAATATTATCTGCAGGAGTTACCTACATATATTTACTTGCTATCATACAGCTAGCATTTAAGCACAATGAATCTTATATAAAACATCAAACTCTTTCTCTGTCACTCCATCTTCACCCCTGCAGTGCCTCCTCAAGGTTATTAAGTCAACTAAAACTTAAGTGAAGGCTCTATAGTGTAACTATTTGGATAAAGAATAAAATTCTCATTTATCATTCTATGCTCTCAATAATTGGCTGAATTGATTTTTTTCACTTAACTATTTAATTTTTTTACCAAACCAAATATACTACCCTATGTACTGCTATCATATAAAACCAACTGCAATACATTTAAAAATTGCAGTACAGTACCACTTGAATTTTATTACACTTTGCAAAGCAAATGAAGTAAATCAAGGAGAAACAAATCTAAATGCAGTGCTGAAGTGAGGTGCAGCCTTTCAAACTGGCTTTCTATTAATCACAGCGCTGACCTTTTCATTAAGGGGCACTTGCTGGAGTCAATGACAGGGTTACTGCATTCATATGTGTGAACTGTACTCTGGTATTCATGTACTGAGGCAAGCACAGTGAAATTAGATTCTCTCCCTGTAGGGGGTAGACATTGACCGCTATTCAATGCCAACAATTGTCGGTTAAAGTATTTCATGAAAAATGACTTTTAAACCGTGTTTACTCTACCATCAGTAATGTCAAATGTGATTCTAAAAGAAATATATTTAACTAGCAGTAATTAATTAAACCTCTCATAGCAGCAACTTTATCCAAGCTAAATCATTTCTGAATATACACAAAGGAGTCATCTGGATTCTACTGTCATGGCTTTCAACCATCAATTTTAATAATGTCCATCTATAATAAATAGTTAAAAAATAAAAACAAAACATTGACCAGTGGGGAATTAGTTAAACAGTGCACCAATGTTTTATCTAATTTCACGTGTCTATGTATTCTATACATGTGCATTATCTTTTGAGACGACAGTGCCTTCCATATTAATTTTTCTAATAAAAAATGCCTAAATTAAATAAAATAAATCTTAAATGACTACAAATAGATGAAATGTGCTGATAGTTTTTATTGCATCCTTTTAAAATATGATCATCATTATGCAATATTTGATGAGTTGGATTTAGGAATCATAACTGAATCTCTGTCAGAACATATGCCCCATGTGTTTATTTCTTACACGAAAACATCATACATTTGAACAGCAAAAACATTCTTTCACATTGTCTGACATTCCACCTGAAAAAGTCCACCACAGTTAGCTTGTTAACACAATTCAGGATATATGGTGTTGTAGTAAAAAAATTCCCTATAGCCAAGTAAAAATAAGAGTAGGGGGCGCAAGGAATAGAGCTACACTTAGATCAAATCTGAACTTCAAGTTCAAACATAGTTTAATGGTGAATCTGAAGTTGTAAATGCAAAGTAAACGCAATGTGAAGGCTGCTTTAAACCAAGCATGAAAGACCTAAAAGTCAAAGTTGAGATTTCCTACATCTGGTTTTAATATCTTTTGCTATGCTATTAGACAAATGATCTTTTGTTTTGTTTTGTTTGTTCTAAAAATTCATTATCATTGTCATTGCTGCTACAATCTAATACTGGTTTTAGAGTTTCTAGGATCACTTCTTTGGCAAGAGATTCAGGTGTACAAATTTGTTAAGCAAAAGTCACAAGCAAATTCTTCACATTAGTGTATAAATAGTGATGTAACAATACAATTATGCGTACAAGTTGAAATTTATTTTTTTAGAAAAATATGTGCTTCTTAAAGGCTATTTTCTAATAACTGTGACCAAACACTTGCCACCATCATTTTTTGACAGTAATAAAGGGCATTTCATCCAGAAATAGCAAATACTATGCCAGGCTACAGGATTGCATTAGCAATATTATTAGCACCACATTTTAGTGCTGAGACAGTCTGAACGGGGAAGTCACTGGCGGAGTATTTAAACTTTAGTGACAGCGCCAATACACCCTGCAAAATGAAATCAGAGGAGAGCCACTGGCTAATGAACACAGGCTTTCTGCTAGCTCTTTTGTAGAGTCTTTAGAGAGTTTACTGAGAGTAAACATCCTTAATTAATTCCAAGTAAAAGAAAAAAAAAGAGAGAGAAAGATTACACTTACTGCATTTGCTGTCCTTTGTCCACACGTTGAGGTGAAAGGGTTGTTCTGCTGTCCTTACCTAGCTGCAGGTAGCCCTACGGATTAGACATAAATGTGAGCGGCCAGACGCGTGTTGACTTTGCAACTGTACAAGGAGCAGCGCTTCGCAGTTCTGCTGGAGAGTCGGTCAGGACAAAGTGCTGAACTTCAGCAGGAGAGCACAGCTTCTATTACCCCCGAGGCTCTACCATTTCACCTACACCTGGGCGGATCTATCAAGCTTCATCTCTATTAGAGCGATTTGACTCTGTGGCTTAAGAGGGAGGGGGCGGGGGGGAAGAGGCTCGCCGTTGTCACACTTGTTTCCTATTAAAGAGCCTTACGATGGATTGAGTAATTGTGTACGAAGGTAGTCTGGCTGGCAGATGTGTGCAGCCCCAGCGGAGCACTAGATTCAAGGCAGATGGGTTGTACCAGGGCGCAAACAACATTGAGAGAGAGAGAGGCGTGATTAAAACAGCAGGCCTCTGTTTTATGGTATTGGAAGTGGGGTAGCGTTAAAGCTCCTGGGAACACGATTTCCCCAAGTGGTATTGCTCTATAGTGAGGAAAACAATAAATTCAATAATAAAAAAAAAAGATGTTCAAGCTACAAAACTTACAGAGATATTTATAATATTTACTTAATCTCGAAATGAAGGACTAAATGAAGCACCCTTCCCCCTACACCCTAACTGAATTTAATTAAAACTACTCAATCACGGGTCATGGTGGGTTATTGATAGTGTTATCGTGATGGATTTGAAACAGATCCTTCATTCTGTTCTATACACCCAGGTTATCTTTTTAATCTGAATTAAATTGCTTTAAGGAGATTTATAGTGCCAGGCTGATTGACATTTTGTGATTGGGCATTTTTTTTAAAAAATGTGGTTGAAGCATATTGTTAGGAAACAAAATCCTCTGGTAGGTATTTCTGCTTACCCCATATTGTCTCAGGCACCTTAACACATGGAAATTTTAGGGCTGTCTGAATCACACTCCTTGAAAATCAAAAATGTATAAGTAATCAGAATGACTATAGTTAATTTTCACAGATCAGAATGGTTTGTGCTATTTTCCAGAGTTGTGGAGGACTACTTTTTTATGTTAAATAGCACACAACTACTATTATAATTAATAATGATTATGCTGCTAATTGAATATTTGCTACCCGCCAGAAGCAATGCAAAGAGCTCTACATGCCTCATTTCTTTTGAGTCCTACAAGGACACCTTGAGGTCAGTATCATTATTATTATCATCACCTTTTTTCTTTACAAATGAGGGAAAGAGTTGGAGAGGTTTCTCTAACCAAGGTCACACATTACTTATTATTTAGAAGCAGGAGTCCATTGGCTCTCACTTTTCACCATGTCATACAGTCTCTATGTAGAATAATTCTTGTCCTGTGTAAAATAAAATGACTATCATTGATTTCTTTTACAGGAAATTAGAAATAAACTCTTTTTATGTATTGGTGTAGTTATAATTTAGAATTTAATTATCTAGCTTCATGTGTCCAAATTGGTAATAGTAATACTATCCAGCCACTGATGAAAGATTCACTAAAGATGCAAAGGGTTAATGAGGGTAAGAATTGCCTAAAAACATATATTACAGAAATAATTCATTTTCACATTTTCTTAGAATTAAAACCTTTTTAAATTGAACTTTTGGGTGACATTGCTTAACAAAATTATACAGGTTTCAGGTGTGAAATTCTGCAACAAATCTTCTGTACACTATATTGTGTGTTCACCCCTGAGAAAGTGTTTGTTTATTTGTTTGTTTTACTGTTTATTTTATTGATTTTAGAGAAAGGAAGGGAAAGAGAAAGAGACAGGAACATCAATCAGTTTCTGTATGTGCCCCGACCAAGGATTGAACCTACAACTCCTGAGCTTTGGGACAATACTCTAACCAACTAAGCTATTTGTCCATGGCAGAGAATGTGGTGATGTGGTGTTTTGTTTGTTTGTTTTAATATTCTTAGTTGGTTTACAGCAAATCAGTAGAAAGAAAAATTATATTGAAAATTTGATTTTTTTTTTTTTTAGCAAAATAGAGACAGAGAGAAGAAAAGATAGGGACAGACAGACAGGAAGGGAGAGAGATGAGAAACATCAATTCTTCATTGTGGCACCTTAGTTGTTCATTGATTATTTTCTCATATGTGACTTGACTGGGGACTTCAGCTGAGCCAGTGACCACTTGCTCAAGCCAGCAAACTTTGGATCAACCCAGTGACCTTGGGCTTCAAGCTAGAACATGGGGTCATGTATATGATCCTATGCTCAAGCTGATGACCCTGTGTTCAATCTAGTGAGCCCATACTCAAGCCAGCAACTTGAGGGTTTCAAACCTGGGTCTTCTGTGTCCCAGGCTGATGCTCTATCTACTGCGGCACTGGCTAGTCAGGCTAGATTTCAATAAGTAAAAAAAATTCTTAATTTTAAACTCATTTCTATGTTTCCCTAGGGCAAGTGAAATCTATTGTTTGATAATAATTTCTTATTCTCCTTTTATATTTTACCCTTTCCCTGTCAGGGAAAAAATGCTTTATTTTTTTCTAACAGAAGCTTATTTTACTCAGCAGTAAAATCATATTAAGTAGTTTAGGGAAAATAAAATTATGGTTTTGAATGACAGCATAGTCTTATGTTATATGCTAGATTACACTGACATACATATTGATTTATATTCCTTAGACTTTGGATAGTTGTAAGAATCTCGCCAAAAAGTTAGCAAAGGGTCCTATCATCCCATTCAAAGCAAGAACATAATAATGAATATGCTTCAGAATTCAAGAATAAATTTAAGTAAAGTATCAAAAGATGATAAAAGATAACTATAAGATATGGTAAAAATTGTTATAGAGTACCAAAAATAAAAATAAAAAAGGTAGACAGAAAAAAAGAGTAGACATAATACTGGGTGAAAAAACAGGTCCCAGTTTAAATGTAACCCAAGGGGCCAATATGGCTTGAAGAAGCCTAAATGGTTCACGACTACTTTTTGTGTATAGCTGAAATATGAGGATAGCATCTTTTTAACAATGTCGATTATTTTAGAATGCGTTTGTGTTTGAGTGTGTGAATGTATATTTGAGGGGTTTATATATCCCAAAGATATCACAGGATATTTTGTATTCAAGATATAGAAAACATACTACTAGAAGAATACAGAATTACCTTTAGAAATATTTTATGAGAGCATATTTTATGGGGCATATTAATCTTATTATTTTTAACTTGGAGTTAAGTTAATTAAAATAAAATTTACCTGTGGCCATCTAAAATCTCTTTTATGAACTTCAGCCACATATTTACAATTCTCAGATTTCAAACTTTTCATTGGAAAGAAACAAATAAAATTTCTAATTTTCATGGTTTTACATAAAATGCCATGAATACTTTCAATGTTTTTTTTTTTTTTTCCTATCTTGGCTGAAAATGGTGTAAATTAGAAACATCCCAAGAATGTCATGGGGAGTTTCCAGTCAAACTTATATACTAAAGTTTGGATAAGATTTAGATAAGCATCCCACTTTATTTTTATATATTTCTAGGTTTATTCACAAACCATCTTGTAAACTTAATCTCAAAAAAGTCTTCCATAACAAATGCTATCAAATTTATGATTAAGGGCTTGCAGTTTCTTTTTTTTTTAAAAAACAGAAAAATCAGAATTTTCCCACATCCAAACCACCTTGCTTCTGATCTGCACCCCCAAACTTCCACTGCATTTATCACCATTCCATCACACACATTCCTCCCGTTAGTTTTACTGGTGTCTACCATGGTCACGGTGGCTGTGGAGTGTTTATTAATAAGATCATTTTAATAAATTCCAAATGTGACCTGTCATTTCTAATTTAGTATCATAATTGTCATTTAAATTATATACAAATATTTCTGTGTGATATATTTGTTCAAATATTTAAGATATTACATCATTGAAACCAAAATTCATGGAATTTTTAACTGGTTCAAGACTTGAATCTCTTTTAAACCTGTGTTTCAGTTGGTTCAATATTTTAAAGCTCAAATGGTAAAAATCTTAAGTTCCAAACTGCTTATTTCTGAGTTTAAAATAATAAAAAAAACCTCATGCTGAACCCTAGTTACCAGGTGACATTTCTTCAAAAACTGTTTCAACTATGAAATGTTGAAGCAGTTATATGAATGTTATGTCTCATTTGTTATATAAATATCTTCAAAACTATTCTATTTTTTTGCCCCATTGTTAACCTTAGACTACAAAATACACTGAGCTTTTTAAATCACAGGACCCACTGTTTCTTCTGCACAGAAGATTTGTTTGTTAGTGTGTTTGTTTTTCTCCAGTGTTGTTTGTTTAAGTGGATTCAATTATAGGTAAGGTAAATATGAAACAGAAAGTTTTATGTTTTGTTGATATACAAGCTCTAGAAAAGTATACAGGAAAAGTGTTATTATTATTATTTTTAGTTGTTAATTATTAGCTCTAAAATACATTATGCATTTGGGCAGAAAAATGTATTATATTCTAAGTCATTAGTATTCTATTAACTTTATGATATTATTTTGATAATATAGATTAAATATCAATAGAATATTATGTATACAATAAATATTTCTATAAGCAAATCTTTAAAAATTATACAAAGATTTGTCATTTGGGTATGAATAATTAAGAATTCAACAATACATAAGGTTAACTCCTTTTGTAAGACTAGACATAATTTGTAGTATTCTTTTTGTGTGTGTGTGTGACAGAGAGAGAGAGACAGAGAGAGATAGATAAGGACAGACAGACAGGAAGGGATAGAGATGAGAGACATCAATTCTTCCTTGCAGCTCCTTAGTTGTTCATTGATTGCTTTCTCATATGTGCTTTGACTGGGGGCTACAGCAGAGAGATTGATCCCTAGCTAAAGCCAGCGACCTTGGGCTCAAGCCAGCGACCATGGGGTCATGTCTATGATCTCACGCTCAAGCCAGTGAGTGACACCATGCTCAATTAGGCAAGACAGTGCTCAAACTGGATGAGCCCACACTCGAGCCTGCGCTCAAGCCAGCGAGCTCAGGGTTTTGATCCTGAGTTATCCGCATCCCAGTCTGATGCTCTATCTACTGTGCCACTGCCTGGTCAGGCAATTTGTAGAATTCTATAACACAAAATGCTTCCAACACTTGTCACCGTTTTCCTCTATTAAATATTTTACTCAAAACATCCTTCTGGCCAAGGTCAAGAATAGTCTCTTCAATGTTTTACTGTGGTTAAAATACTAATAATCTAGAAGGAATATAAAAGTTACTACTTTGAATATTTTCTTAATTTATTTTTATCATCTGGATTAATTTAGGACTTAAGCTAGTGGTCACTGGAAGGCTGGCGTGATTATACACCTTTGAAAGGACTAGTTGCATTACAGAAGAGCTTTCTTGGAGCATATAAATAGTTTAGGGGGATCAATAATGGTCCAGCAGTCATCATAAAAGCTTCAAGTTGGCTGAGGTCCTTCATACATCTCCAGGAGGAGGTCAAGCCAAGGAAAGTTCTTAGAAAAAGATACAAATGAGTGAACACAAAATTAGGCCAAGTATGGAGGCTCAAAGAAATAGAAGAAAATTTATATGAAAGAAAAGAGGTCTAAAATACAGCTTTGCCAACTCTACAATTTGTTTAGGCTAATACTATAAACGAGTGGTTCTTAACCTGGGTTCTATCGAGCCTTATGGGTTCGATGAGTCTGTCTCAGGGGTTCGGAGAAGCCTCTGCCGCGGAGGCCAGAATAAAGTAATACCATAATTTGTTGAGTGTTCATGCACTTTGTTGGTTTTGTTCTTTGAGCAAGGTGAGGTTCATGCACGGCTCATTTTGTGCACCAGTAAAAAAACATATACCTATGTTTTGGAAAAAAAAAATCATATTTTATTTATCACTAAAGAAGGGTTCATATTTTATTTATCACTAAAGAAGCGCATATGAAACTGGTGGGTTCAGTACCTCAAAAAAGGTTAAAAACCACTGCTATAAACTACTCAGGTTAATTAGAGAATGTTTGTGAGTCAGTCAATCCAAACACTAAAGATCTAGAATAAAAAAAAAATTTCTTTTTACTATTATTCAATGTTTGTTAGGCAAATTTTAACTCAGCTCAACAAACTAGAGGTGCTTCTTACAAATGATCACTGATGTAGACTTACTTCATAGAGAAGCAAAGCAAGACCTAGTGTTTGACCCAAAAACATTTTACAAACTACTTGTGATAAAAATATGCACACAATAAATTAAATGAGAGTTATTATCAGAAAGTACAATACAGACAATAAATTTAATAGGAGGTCAGAAAAATGAGAGATTAGTGTGGTATGCATAAATGCAGAGGTAGGGAAGGCTATTGTGTGGTTCAGAAATGATGACAAAACAGTATCTGTCAAATAGAGTTTGAATTAGAATCATGAAGAAAGTTAGGAAAAGCCAAAATTGCGTAGAACAAAGAGACATTGTTCAAAGTTTTCTGGTAAGTTCCTGGTATGATATATATGTTTTAGAAAGATTAATTGGAAGGGATTAGAAAAGGCAAGGCAGCCTTTCAGTGTGCTGCAATAGCTCAGGCACTGACCTACATTTCTCATTTGATCATCACTCTTCTTTCTGCATAGGACTATCCCTACAAACTGATACACTCTGGTCCTCCTTACAATCCATTACCATTACTACCCCTATGTTTGTGCCACGTGCCTGTGGTTCAATTGAACATGTAGATTTTATAAGTCTTTGATTTAAATCCCAATTCCATCACTTAACAGTTATTTAACTTTCCCAAACTTCGTAAAAAAAATAGGTTTGCAACCCTATTTGTGAAGTTTACATATGATGAGATCACTACATTGGAACTTTATACAATGAGGTGCATATAAGCTTGTGGTTGAGTAATCACAATATCTGTATCCCCATTTTCTAATATCCTGATTGGGTCCTAGTTCAGATACCATATATATTTTTCCAAATGATTATTTTTCTAAATATTTCTCATAGGATTTATTGCAAAATCAGAAAATTTGCTGAATTTGAATATTTAAGATGCCAAATAGACTCGGTTAATGATAAGAGTACTAGGGAAATAAATCAAACAAAAAAACCCCATTACTCGAAAAGAAGTTTCAAAGCTAGAAACAACAAAACTTTTTACCTAATTAGAGCTGAATGAAAATGTTGTGTGAAAATTAATCTGAGAAGTAATAGAAAATAATAGCAGATTTACAGGGATCAATATTTATTTCATGTTTCTTCTTTGCTCAAAAAGAGAAATCCAGAAGTAACACCCCAAGTATGGTATGGCATTATTTGTCAAGCCAGGAGAGAGCATCTTTCTTTCTGCTTTGCCAGTCTTGACTAATAGACGTCAATTTCAAGGTCACAAAATGGCTGATGGAATTCTGGTCATTGTTTTTGTGATGACTAGAGGAAGGTGAAGATAAAATGGGACCCATTCTAGTTGTTTAGCACCTTTTAAAGGGCAAACTTGTAAGAGTCTAACCAAAAATCTTTCTTTATACCATACTGGCTTCACAGGTAGCTGTAGGGAAGCTTTATGTTGTCATTTTAACTACCTAGAAAATAAGTCAGGAGTTTGTTAGGGAGAAATATGGGTGAATACTTGGCAAGGAAACTAAAAATATTTTTTTTTATCAACTGAATTGAAGGATGGTATTTTGAAAAAGTAAAAATATTTGGTTAAAAAACACAATTTTAAAGGGGATTTTGTGAAGCAGTGATTAATGAGGGAACAAATCAATGATGAATTAGAACTGAGATGTTATATATGAGGTGGTGGAAAGGAAGTGATGCTGATCTATGTAGTGAACAAGTAATAAAACAAATTAAGACTATCTAATTAATACAGTCAAGCCAATGAAATTTCAAACTCAATTTAAACCATCATTTTAATAATACTGCACATAAATTATTTTACTAGATATTTTTATAAGTAGATGATGTTAACATATAGACATATACATCTAGATACACATATGTGTATCTACCTGTAATTAGCACAAATATTTATTAGATTAAATATTTAAAAATTTAAGAGCCTTTCAAAAATCATCTATATGTCATTCATTTGACTGCATTGATCAATTCTATCAAAAAATAATTTCAAAAATTTTTATTACATAACATGGTGGGGGTTTTTTGTATTTTTTTTTTTTGTTTCCCCTTTCAGGGACAGAGAGAGAGTCAGAGAGATGGATAGATAGGGACAGACAGGATCGGAGAAAGGTGAGAAGCATCAATCATTAGTTTTTCGTTGACGTTGTGACACCATAGTTGTTCATTGATTGCTTTCTCACATGTGCCTTGACTGCAGGCCTTCACAGACTGAGCAACCCCTTGCGGAGCCAGTGACCTTGGGTCCAGCTGGCGACCTTGGAGTCTCGAACCTGGGTCTACGGTATCCCAGTCCGAGGATCCATCCACTGCGCCACCTCCTGGTCCGGCATGGTGTTTGTTTTTGAGAAATAGAATATTTACCAAGATATTAAGATGCTTCACTCAAGTATTTGCAAGAAAGGAGAGAGTTGAATGTTTGAATTATATACATTTTGTGGGTTGTTCGTTCACTCTGATGATTGTGTCCTTTAATGCACAAATGTTTTCAATTTTGATGTAACTCTATGTTATTTCTTCTTTCTAGTCCTGTGGCTCCTCTCTCACCAGAGTCAATACTTAGCACAAACTGGTATTAATAGCCTTAAAATGAAATAATATTACTTTACATTAATAATGTACCTTAGGCTTGATGTTTACTTGTTAAAACACACCATTACACATTCTAGATTTATTATGCTGATTCAAATAGATCGTGCTCATTATTTAATCACTGTTCTCTATTTATTTTTTCTTTTGTTGCCGTGCTTTTAGTGTCATAGCCAGGAAATCATTGCCACATTCAAAGTCATGAGGATTATCCTCTACATTTTCTCCTAGGACTTAGGTGATTTATCGATTTAAGCTCTTACACTAAGGTTTTTAGTCCATTTGGGTTTAACTTTTGTACATGGTGTTAGGTAACAGTCCAACTTAATTTCTTTATATGTAGATATTCAGTTTTCCCAATACCATTTGTTGAAAAGACTGTACTTCCCCATCAAATGATTTGGCACACTGTTGAAAATTTTTTGATGATATATGTGAGGGTTTATTTCTGGGCTTTCTGTTGGTCTTTATGTCTGTCTTTATGCTGCCATACGCTGCTTTGTTTTTGTAGTTTTGCAATAAATTTTGAAAGCAGGAACTGAAAGACCACTAACTTTATTATTTTGCAAAATTGTTTTGGTTATCTTAAGCCCCTTGAGATTCTATATTAATTCCAGGATTGATTTTTCTATTTCTACAAAAAAAAGTTATCAGGATTTTAATAAAGATTGCATTAGACAATTAGCTTGCTTTGGGTAATGACATATTTACAATATTAAGTATTCTAATTCATGAACATGGAATGTCTTTTTATTTATTGGTGTCTTTAATTTCTTTCAGCAATATTTTTAGTTTTCAGTGTACAAATCTTTACTCTATTGCTTAACTTTATTCCTAAATGTTTTATTTTTTGATGCTATTATAAATTAAATTTTAAAACATATTTTTAAGATTAATTATTATAGATATTATGGAAGTCCCTGTTATTATTTCTTCTTCATAGTCCTCTCTCACTAGAATCAATACTTAGCATATATTGGTATTTATAGTCTTAAAATGCAATATTATTTTACATTAATAATGTGCCATAGGCTTTCAGATTCACTTGTTAAAACATAATATTACACAATCTAGATTTATTTATGCTGATCCTAGTAGATTGTGCTGTTTAGTTTTTGACATAAAATTTATATATTCATTTTCTTACTGTTATTTATTGAAAGTCTTTCATTTTCACACTTAAAATCTGACTGAGTACTTACTCTGTCCCAGCTCTATTCTGTACTTATAATGAGTTAAATTGGGTTATCCTCAAAATTCACATTCACCTTATTTGGAAATAACCCTTTGCAGATGTAGTTAAGCTAAGGGCCTTGAAATGAGATTATTCTAGATATGGTGTGAACCTTAAATCCAATGACTTGTACCTTATAATAATAAAAAAGGATACAGAGAAACACAGAGAAAGATGCTATGTGAAGACAGAGGCAAATATGATAATGTATATACCTACTAAAGAGAGCCAAAGCTAGCTGGGAAACACCAGAACCTGGGAGAAAGACATGAAACATATTTTACTTTAGAGCTTCCAAAAGGGACCAATCTAAGAAGAGTAAGTATTAAAGACAATACACCTAAAGTTTGGACTTTGGCTTCCATAATTGAGAAAATACATTTATGTTGTTATTACATACCATTGTTATCATAATTTGTTATAGCATCACTAAGAAATGAATACAAACATTAAGTCATTTATTCATTATAACAGGTCTATGAATTAACTACTAATGTTACCCAGTCTTATAAATGAGGAAACAAGCTATAAGATATTAAATAATTTACCAAAAGTAACATAGCTAGAAGTGACAGAGACAGGTGGTAACACTCTAAGTTGTTAGAAACATATTACATTGTTTATCAATCTGAGCTAATTTCAGTAATTATATAAATCAAATGCATATATCTAATTTGACTTGCTAGAATTAATTTATTTTTAATTTTTATTTTTTATTTTTTTACAGGGACAGAGGGAGAGTCAGAGGGATAGATAGGGACAGACAGACAGGAATGGAGAGAGGTGAGAAGCATCAATTATCAGTTTCTCGTTGCCCTTGTGACACCATAGTTTTCCATTGATTGCTTTCTCATATGTGCCTTGACATCAGGCCTTCAGCAGACCAAGCAACCCCTTGCTGGAGCCAGCGACCTTGGGTCCAAGCTGGTGAGCTTTTGTTCAAGCCTAATAAGATTTGTAGAGAACTCATCTAAGTTGCCTCACTTAGATGCATTTTAGTGATAACATGTTTATAAAAAAATAAATTATTTGTCACTACTTTAAATGACCCATAATTAGTTTTTTTATTTGTTTTTTGTCTTTTAAAATTCTTTTGCAGAACGTCTCTCTTGTTCAAATAATTCTAGTTCTCATAATCTTCAGCACAATAAATCAATATTAATTGAATATTAATATATGCTAAATATTTTTGCATCATTGTCCACCTACATTTTATCTTATTTTCTCTTGTTGCTTAGAGAATGAAAGTAATGTTTTCTAACAAAGTAGTTCTTTAAATTTATAAATCATTATGCATAATTTTATGTATTTTTTAAAATTTTATGTATTTTTTACTTTTCCTCTTTAACTAATCTCTAATAAGTCTTAAAAACTGCCATTATTCTGCTAAAGTAAGGTATTTAGTTGGTGTTATGTAATGATAGCATTTCTATAAATTATCCTTGTTCTTTTTTCTCTATAGTTCCCTGTATATATTTGTAATATAAAAAAATAAAGTTATAAATGTATATATTTATAATCTTACACTATCAATAAAATAATTCTCTTTTCAGCAGATTTTTATTGAGCATCTACTATATACAAGTCTATTATGTGCAGTGGGGTAAATATAGGCTGTAATTGTATTAATAGTATAAAAGGCAACTAAATATATTTAAATAAGTAGTATATTGCTATTTAAAAACTGTCTTATAGTTAAGTAGTTTCTGGGTTTATAAGCAAATTAGGTGATATGCTTAAGAGCTCTTTGTTTTCTTTAGTGGTAATAATTATCAATAATACAAATATTAATATTCCTTTTTTTAGACAGTAAAGCCTACTTATAAATATACATTGTGTTCAAGGCTTTATTTTTAGCTCAATGTGATATTCTAACAGATTCAAAGAGAATATTAAGACAAATTAAGCAGAAATAAAGATCAATGGATGACTAGAATGCTATAGAGAATGTAGATGTTAGTTGTAAGTTCCATCAAGATAGCTCTTCATAGGAACACTTCCAAGGAAATAGTGACTATTACAAGGGTCAAGAAAAACAGATTGGTAAAATAGTAATATTGCACATAAAGGCATAGTCTAAGTTACCAGAAAATGTTATTACAAAAAGATATTTGTGATGATGGAGACACTGCTTTATCTCTTATGTTTGCTATCAAGTCAGGAAGCATAAACTAAGCTTTAAAGACTGGAGAGTAAAAGCTAACAAGTAGAAGGTCTTCACTACCATATTAGGAAGTTTATTTTATATTGCAGAGCAATTGGAAGCCACATGAAACAACATAATATTTCACAAGACATTTCTCTCTGAGAGAGTCACAAAAGTTTAGAGGTAAGATTATCATTAGTTAAATTTTTTTTCCATTACTTGGCTAGAGGAACTGATGACTTGAGCTGAGACTCTGTAACAACAGAGCAAAGGAAAATTCCAAGTAATGGTGTTATGAATATGACTTGCTAAGTACTCAAACACAGGAACAGAGAATACAGCTACAAATAAGACTCAAAAATAAATAGAGATTGTTCTGTGACAAAACAAGGGTGACCAGCTATCTGTTTAATCACAGTGTTTATAAAAAGCCACATTGCAAAGTTTACTACACAAACAAAAAATGTAATTCTCCATATACAAAAGAAATTCACATTCTAAATATCATCATCTACTCTTCTGCAGTATTTTAGTGAAATAGAAGACAAAATACTCTCCCTGAGTACTTTTTTTACTCTGTTACTCTGTGCCAGCAACAGTCAGTGGACTGAACAGCTCTCCATATCCAGAGAAAGATCATTAATGAATTAAGTGTCAGCCTGGGGACACATAACAAGTGATGTTTTAAAGCGGTCACCTTGGTTTCCAGGGCTGCTTAAGTATTTCTCCAATGACCTGAAAAATGGAACAGAGAATAGGCTCATCAAAATTTGTAGATGAGTTCAATCTTCTGAAGAGAATAAAGACAGGGCTACTCATGGAAGATAGATTCAGTATTCAAAATGAACTTGGAAAATTAGAAAAGCATTAAGAAATGAACTGAACAAAGCTCAGATGGGTCAAATGTAAGGTAATTCAGCAGAAGACAAAGACTCAGCCTCAAATAACACAAAATAGTTTCTTAAATATGGGAGGAAAGGTGATTTAGAATAGTATTAAAAATACTTCCTATAGCATTATCATGGCATAAACAGAGGGCATGATGCCTGCCTTTTAACAAGAATACAGGAGAACTAAACTCACCATAGTCTAGTATTTCTTGGAAATTTAACATTAGAGCTTCAAAATACTCATACAAGGCTTCTAGTATTGCACTTCAGCAATAGTTCGATAGCTATTAGATAGAATTTCCTGTTTTGTTTTAGTGCTTCATAACAAATAAATATAAGAAATAAATCTAGTTCAAAGAATTAGAATCTAGTGATTTAGAGAAGAATATAAAAAAACTACACTGACAAAAACTATTTTATTTTATTTATTTATTTTTATTTTTATTTTTTTGGTGACAGAGATAAAGAGAGAGACACAGAGAGGGACAGACAGATAGGAAGGAAGAGAGATGAGAAGCATCAATTTTTCATTATAGTACCTTAGTTGTTCATTGACTGCTTTCTCATATGTGCCTTGATTGATCCAAGCCAGTGACCTTCAAGCCAGTGACCTTGGGTTTGAGTCAGAGACTTTGGGCTTCAAGCTAGCAACCTTTGGGCCCATGCCAGTGACCATGTGGTCATATCTTTGATCCCATGCTCAAGCCAGATGAGCCCACACTCAAGCTGGCAACCTCGAGGTTTTGAATCTGGGTCATCTGGGTCCCAGCAAACGCTCTACCCACTGCGCTACTGCCTGGTCAAGCAAAAATATTATATTTTTAAATATAAAAATGTTCTTAATCACATTTTGTCACTATTAAGTCATTCAACATTTATTCAATAAATAATAGTTAAGTATCAAGAATGCATGGCACTATGTTAGATATTTAGTATCAGTGGTGACTAAAAAGGAATCTCTGACCTCAAGGAGACTTCAGTCTAAGGCAGAGGTCTATGAAGGTCCACATACTAAATATCTTAGGCTTTGCCAACCAGATGGTCTTTGTTGCAACTCAACTCTGTTGTAGAGTAAAACAGCTATAGACAACAGATAAACAAACAGGTGTGGCTGTGCTCCCACAAAGGTTTACTTACAAAAACAGGCAGTGCGCCAAATTTGGTTCATGGACCGTAGTTTTCCAACTCTCACGTTAGTGAATATGGTAGCTGTTACACAAATGTTACACATGACATAAATACAAATAGATGGGGTGTCATGTGAAAGAACACCCAGAGATGAGCAAGAAGATGACTTTAGAATGGTCATTTGAGAAGGTTTCACTGATGAAATCTGAAGAATGATTTCAGATGAGACTGGAAGAGTGATTTGTGATCGGCCAGTCCACACATAGGGAACAGTGAGGGCAATGGCTCTGGGGCAGAAAAGGGACAGGTAGCAACAGGTAGCAGAGAATCTGCGGTACACTGGCCCTGTTCTAAGTGAGAGAAGTGAAATGAGAAAGGAGTAAAAATTGCTGCCTTCAGAGTGCGATCTTCCAGTTAAAAGGGCAGCTTTTAAATGAGGATATAGATGAATCAAAGAATTTCAGATACTGGCAAATATTATGAAGAAAATAAAACAAGTTGTGTGGTAGTATGATTTGGGGGTGAGGTGTCTGTAACTATTTGGCATTTGATCTGAATGTAAAGGAGACACCCTTGGAAACACAGGGCAGAAAAGATGCCAGAGTACTTCATGGATAATGGTGACAGTCACTGTGGTAGGTAAGACTGAGAGAGGAGCAGAACTGGGCAGAGATGTCATGAGTTCTGTTTTGGTTGTGTTAAGTTTAATATGCTCCTTAGGCATCTAAACCAAGATTTCCCACATGGAATTATGTACAGGAGTCCATGGCTCAGATTTAAGGGAGAGGCTGGAGCTGGAAGTGCAGGCTTAGGAAACAGTCATTGATACAGAGAAAGTCGGTGTGCCTGAATATAGTAGACAAGGGGGGCTTCTGAGAAAAAAATTAATGAAGGCAGGTGACAGGATGCAGAGACTTGCAAGCCACGTTTTGTAGGTTGCATTATTCCAAATGTACCAAGAAAACCTTTACATTTTAAAGCGGGGGAGGGGTACATGATTTAATTTATAGATGAACCTTATACTTTGTGGATTTCTCATCATTTGTAAATTTTGTATCTGCAAATTTGACTACTCACTAAGATCTATTTGTGATGCCCAAGTCAGTAGTATCATGGTCATTTGCTGACATGCACAAAGTGGAAAAATGAGCCTCCGAACGTGCACGGCCCCATTGAGGTTGAAGGGGTGATGCTTTGCCTTCTAGTGTTAGCTCCCTATTGTAAATAATACCCTGTTGGTGGTCTGTTTAGTAGCAAGTCTTTCAAATTTTTGTGGGGTATTGTTGTTGTTGTTGCTGGTTTTGCTGTTTAAAAAGGCCCCTAAGCAAAGCGCTGAAGGGCTGTGTAGTGTTTCTAACTCAAAAGGCTGTGTTGAGCCTTATAGAGAAAATACCTGTGCTAGATAAGCTCTGTTCATGCACGAACTGCAGTGTTATTGGTTCTGAGTTCAATGTTAATGAATCAACGATATATGTTATTACATATGGCATCTTTAATAGAAAACACCTAAAAATAAGATTGTACATTGATCACTTGATGAGAATATTGTGACCTGCAGTTTGAGGGACTTAACCCTGTATTTTCCCTAGGAGCAATGGTTTAGTATTCATTAATTCAGTGTTTGCACTGACTTTACAGAACATAACTACTGTGAATAACAAGAATTGACTATATGGCTCAAAAAGGCTACATTGAATTATACTCTGAGACAGTTATGTTTATTGTAAGGAAGCTTTTTCTATAGTTGTATGAAACATTGGCAGGAATTCTCTACAAAAAAAAAAGTAACTTTTTTCAAATCGTATATATATAACAACCAGTAATTGAGAAACTTTAGCCTTCAGATTATATATAGCAGTTGGTTTATTTTATTTGTCATTAGATAAAATGTAAAGTGAAGTTTCAGTTGGCTTTTTCTACCGTGGCCTTGAAATCAACATATACAATTATGTGCATATGTGAGACTAAAGCCAAGTGCTTAACGCATGACAAATAATCCTTGTTTCAGTAAGTGTTAGCCTCTGATGCTGCTGCTGTTGCTGCTGGCTGTTTCAAGTGCCCTGAGTAGGAATGCTCTATTTCAACCATGAGATGACACTCTCAAGGGACAAAGGTGACAACACTAAGCGGATTAATTATTTTCTTAAAGGTAGGTGTGATTCACAACAATCTCTGCTTATGCCTGCCATTTTAGCCAGAATCCCCTTCTACTGGTGGCACTGGTTGGTACAAAACGTTCTATGCCCGTACAAACCTGACACATTTTGTGAATAAAAATACTGAGTATGTATTTATTGGTGGAATAGCTGCCACTTAACTTTGGAATTAGAGCTAGACAAAGGCCAAGAAATTGAGGAGTGTTTCTGACCAGTGCATTCTAAGCAAGGCACCAAGGAGGGGTTGCTGATATAAGGATCAAAGAGCTATCTTTAGGGCTGTTAGGAACAGCTAGAAGATATGGGTGCTTCCATGGTAGGGTACAGGGGCTGATGGAGCAGGAGGCCTGCGTTTATAAGGGCACCATGAGGGGAGCCAGGAAACAGGAAGTCTGCAGAAAGCCAAGCTTAGGAAAAGTTAACAAATCAGAAAATGTAAAAAAGCAAATGCTCTCAAAATGTGAAAAAGACTAGAATCATAGAGATAAAATGGAATCAGAAGGAATTAAGTAAAGTAAAATTAATATGTCAGCTTTGTTCATAGCTTTCTCTATTTCTTTCTCTCCATTTCCTGCTTCCTTGTACTTGTCCTTTAAAACCTCCAATATTTCAGGAACCTATTGTTCCAAAAGTGAGCTCACAATTATTAATTCTATTCTTTCTTTTAACTCCCTCCCTGTTTTTTTTTTTTGTGTGTGTGTGTGTGTGTGTGTGGAATAAAGGCTTTATTAAGTACTGCGCATCCCGCCCGATGATGTCCTCCGGTCCCTAGGTTCAGGGGCTGGATGAGTCACCCTCCCTCCCTGTTTTTGCCTTATTTCTTTATTATAATTGGCTAAACTAAAATATTGTTTTTATGTTTATTTTTTGCTTTTCTCCAGGACTGTGAGTTGTTTGCTTTCTTAAAAAAAAAAAAATAAGAATGACAATTTTATTCTTTTCTAACTGGAAGACTTAGTCTATGTGCGACCTGGCTGCTGTCCACCTCTCCTGCTGCATCTGAGACACCCTCCTCTGATCTGTAGTCACCTGGAGCGCTCTCTCAGATTCTCCCCAGAGCCAGATTGTTCTAGTTTTAGAATTGTCCATTCACAATTTTCTTCTATTTGAAGACCTTCCCCTAGTCTTTGCTACTTCTAGTCATTATTCATTTCTCAGCTTAAATGTTGCTTCCTCAGACATGTCTTCCCTGATTAGACCAGTTAAAAATTCTTACTGATGATTACTCTGTAGTAGCCCTGTCGTAGGCAATGGGGTTAGAGCACTGAGTGAAACACTTGGATCCTTACAGAGTTACAGTTAGGTGGGAGGATGAAAACTGAAATGAGAAGAAGCCAAATCATGTTTTGATCAGGGCCATAGAGGAAAATAAGAAAGGGAGGGAAGATAAGGGGGCCATTGTTGGGTTTGGGTTTGGTGTGGGTGTACAAGTTTCAGAAAGTTGAACAGGGAAGATCTCTCTAAAATATAGTATCTGAGAAAAGACAAAAAGAATGTGAAGGCCCTAGACGTGTGGCTCAGTTGGTTGGAGTGCCGTCCCAATATATCAAGGTTCTGGGTTTGATTCAGATCAGGGCACATACAAAAATCAACCAATGAATGCATAGATAAGTGAGGTAACAAATGAATCTCTCTCTTTCTCAAATCAATAAATTAAGACATTAAAAAAGGAACGTGAAGTAATGAGCCATGGAAATCTGGGGTATACAGGTTAAAAGAGTATTAATTCTAAAAACCCTGAAGAGAAAACAGTAGGGAAATTCTGCCTTGAGCCAACTGGACAAAAGCAGTCATAGATGAGGTCAAGCAAGCAACTGGGCAACAGATTGTGGATAAACATTGGCTCTTATCCTGGGGCTCTGCCTTACATTTTAAGCCATCTAACATGGCTGCTGGGTTAAGACTGTGTGGAGGAAGAGTAAGAATGTTATCTAAAGGGGTCTCTCTTACCTCCATCCACTCTTCTGCTCCTTTTATCTCTCAAGGCATACTTTTCTTTCTCTTTCAAAATCACTTATTAAAATGCATCATTATGTATTCAGTTTTATATTAATTTATTTAACATTATTCTTCATCTTTTGGAATATATGCTCCCTAAAGGCCAGGCACTCACTTTTGTTGACTAGCAACACTGTTGACAATTTTCTTTCTTTCTTTTTTTGGTCAACTGTTGTTGATCCTAGTCTAGTGCTTGGATCCAAAGCAAGTATTTAATAAATAATTGTTTAAAAAATTAAACAACACTATCATATATTATTTCCATTTACAAATAAGTTGATTGAGTTTCTGGGAGTTAAATAACTTGTCCAAGTAAAATGGGAGAGTAGGAATTAAACTGAGGTTTCTTTTCCTGATTCCAAAGCCAAATGATTTTAGTCAATGCATTAACTATTATTTTATATAATTTTCCTAAAAATATGAATCAATATTTGTGTTTTAAATTGTCATAGAACATATTCAAATGCCAATAACTACTGTTGACTTTCTCTTTTAATGGGAAAAGTTGATATTGCATGTACAATAACACTGCATTTTCCAATATTATTTATAGAGTGTTACTCCATTATGTGGTTATATATATATATATATATATATATATATATATATATATATATATATGAAATACAGGGGAGAAAACAATCTTCCCTCTTCCTTTAAGAATGATGGAATATGTTTTAAAAAACAATTGTGGTTTTTGTTTATGGCAGCATGCATATCTCTAGGGACTTGAATCTTTGCAGTATATCTTAGACTCAGTGAAGGTAGAAGGCAGAATAAATAGAATCACATTTCCAGGAGGTTACCTAATATTATAAAAGGCTCTTGCTAAATCTCAAGTGATCTGCAGTAACATTTTACTGCCCTGTTGCTATAACGTCCACATGTAAGTGTATACAGGCTGTTTGAAAGTCTTCGAGCATGAGCTTCAGCTGGCAATATGTCCTTGGTACATGTGTCCCATTAAGATAAAATAATGTAATCTGCCAATGAGGCTCAAAATCGTAACTGAGACTTTTTCTCCATTTTGAAAATAAAAAGTTATTGCAAAGTACTCTAAATTAATCACAGTTTATTAAAGTTAACTTTAAATATAAGCTTTTCAATGATATATTTACTTGTTTAAAATAAGCAAAGTATCAATTAAAATTTTTCATTTTCTTCATGACCAGGTGGATAGGGCATCAGACTGGGATGCAGAGGACCCAGATTCGAAACGTTGAGGTCACTGGCTTGAGGACAAGCTCATTCAGATTGAGCATGGGCTCAGCAGCTTGAGCACGAGGTCACTGGCTTGAGCAAGGGGTCACTCACTTTGCTGTAGCCCCTCCCCAACCAGTCAAAGCACATATGAAAAAGCAATCAGTGAACAACTAAGGTGCTGCAACGAAGAAGTGATGCTTCTCATCTCTCTCCCTTCCTGTTTATCCCTCTCTCTATCTCTCTCTGTCTCTGTCAAAAAAAAAAAAATAGAATTTCCATTTTTTTTACATGGAAGAATGGGGAGGAAATGTGATATTAGAAATTCTAGGAAATATATTCTTAGACTCTAAAACCTTATAAAAATGTTCTAATCTGATCTAGAATATTCATGTGTTTTTACATTTGATACATGTGCTTATAAGGAGAAAAATAATCAACAGGGATGTCAGAAAGAAATGCTTGCTAGTAACGCAAAGATTTCTTATTCAAAATCTCAAAAATATTACCCCCAGTACCAGCTGATCTGAAACCATGAAATTAGCTTGTGTGATATATTCTGTCTTGTGAGCAATGAAATAGTTTAATTCTATCATGTCTTTCTTCTCAGAACCTGTTACTAGTCAGATACAAGTTTCAGGGGAACAATATGTGGTGTTGAAAGATTGTTTATAAGTTCTTCACTCATTCTGCTTCCTGTTCAAGAACAAAATAGAACTTGTAAATTTGACCCAGATAATGTAAATTCTTTTCAAGCAAACCTCATTTTCTCCTTACAGCACAATGAATCTTTATAACACACCAGTTAATCAATCCTGGAAATCCAATCACCCATTGAATAATTAAATTAATCTAGATATTTTTCATTACATGATGATACATCCAGATAGCTAATTGAATTTTAAATTAAATTTATATTTTCTGTGAACATACTTCTAAGTTTATTTTAAAGTTTATGAAGTTTCATAAAATCTGGATTTTATCTATTTTCCCTATCAAAAAACAGCACAAGTGAATGCACCTAGAATCCTATTGTTAAAAGAACGTTTTTGAGACATTATTGTGAGCTTCAGCTGGCAATATGCCTCTCCCTCTTGCCTGTAAGGTTTCTTCCATTTAAATATTGCCTCAGTGCTGTGGGTATACCAGCGTTTTTGTAACTTCTGATATCCAGGATCTGGTATCTGCTTCTGTCACAGTTCTATTTATTTCTTCTTTACAGCTTGCCACTTAGAAAGAAAAGCTATTTCATGAAAAATATTTCTTCTACCCTTAGGGGCCCCAGAGAAAGAAGCAAGAGGTTGCAATGGCCTGCAGCATATTGTTTATGGTGGTATCCAGCAAGCAAGATTTGGTACGTCTGCATATGCAGCAAGTCTCATTTTGATTCAGCCCTTGGGACAGCAATTCAGCAAAGCTGCCAAAATACACTCCTCGAAGTTCAGTGATAATAGAGTCTGAGCAAAGAACACTTCCAAGGTTTTCAACCAACATAGGTGGCTTAATTTTCCTTCAAAGTTTATGCATATGCTAATTGAAATATATATTAGAGAATTTGTGGCTTTATGATTAAGCTTGATAAGTAAATGCCTTTAAATGCCTATTTACTTTTTAATAATAATAGTAAATTATGTGTTTACTATGCTATACTGTGTTGGGTACATTTCCTTTGTTTTTAGTCCCATTAAAGACACATGACATCTATTTTCTGTTCAGTCTCTTGCACTTTTTCATAAACAGGTACACTTTTCTTTCTTTTGGTTTTTTGAATGCTTCTTACATGCAGGAAAATATGAAATGTCCGAACATACTGTAATCTCCCATCTGAACTGTTGCTTTCTCTGGATCTGTTTCAGGGGGTTTTGGCCTAAGCACAGAGAGGTGTCTGCTGATTTTACAAGCCAAGCCTGACATATGTGTTTTTCAGAATTCGAGAATAGAGTAGGAAAGTTGCTCATATTTAGGTCAAAGCAATGCTTAGGGGAAGAGCAAGTTGGTTCACTAAATCTGCATTACACCTGATACTCTAGGGTCAAGGTTTTATTTTGTGTTTTGCTAGATTCGGTATTAATTATTACTACAAGTAAATCATATATTTTTCTTTATATCTTAAATGACTGTGAACATATAAGCAGCCTAGGTCAATGTAACCACCATGTAAAAATAAACAATGTACAAGTTTGTTTTTGTTTTTGTTTTAATTTCATTAGTTTTTCTTTCCATTGCCATGTAATCAAAAAGAAGTGATAGAAAAACAATTGTAAATGGTGTTATGACATCTTTTCCCATAATGTTCTTAATTTACCTTTGGGCTAGAAATATACTGCTCACAAAAATTAGGGGATATTTTATAGCTTCATATTCATTTTGAAATATCCCCTAATTTTTGTGAGCAGTATATTTAAATAACCATTTAAATTTATTTTCCCCAGACTTTATCATTTCTTATTAAAAGTCTAAGGAACTAGATACAAAGATTTTTTTATATTTATAACATAACTCCTCAGCTCAACTCAAATAGTAACAAAAATTTTTAATTCAAACATGTTACAATTGCATTATAAGCTCATCAGAAGTGATTTACACAACTATTCACATAGTTCAAATGATATGCTTTTAAAAAGATCCACATGTGCAGACTGAGTCATGGCAAACTGAATAGTCTTTGTCTCACTCCCAGTTACAGCCTAACGTAGGTTATGTGGGCACTTTCTACTAATGTCAGCAATTCATTTCTGAAAATCAGAAGTTCTGTGTGAAAATGATTGCTGAAAGCCTATTTCCTATTCTTTCAAGGGGATAAATTATATTGTACTGCACAGCCATCTTAAATGTTCAGCCAGTTTTATAAAATGACTGTATATAAGTAACAAACTACCAATGTTAAGATGTAGCATGTTTTAAAACAGTTTCTGATTAACAAAAGAATATGGGTTGTTTAAAAAAAATAAGAAACAAATGCAGTACACTGTACTATTTCCACACCTTACACTAAACATTCATTTATGATACATGTGAAATACAATGTAATAAATCATATTTATTTAAAATCCAGGCAATGATATACAATTAAAAATAAACTATGCAATTGTTCTGCTTATCTTCTATTGCCAAAAGAGTAGCTTAAAACAACAACATTATTATTGTAAACAATCCTGTTAGTTTATTGGGCTAACTAGGTAGTCTAAATTGAAGGTATCTCATGCAATTGCAGTCAAATGGCAGCTGCCATTGTCGTTATAGAAAGGTGCAACCAGACAGGACTCCCAAAGCTGTTCATGCACATAGCTGGCAGCTGGCACTGGCTGTGGGTCAGGGGATGGATGGAAGTGTCTCCCAGAGCACCTCCACATGGTTTCTCCATGGAACTCTCACGGCAGAGTGGCTTACTTTGTATATGAGACATTAGAAGAGCAAGCATTGGAAGTGGTCCACATAGCAACTACAAAGCTTCTGATAACTTAGCCTCAGAAATCCCAAAACACTATTTTTGTTGTATTGTTTTACTTACAAGTGAATGGCTAAGACCAACTCAAATGAATAGAGATGGGATTTAGATTTCATGTCTTGATATCAGGTGTAGCTTGGACATACAGGAAGTAAGGTAATTGATACTGAATGTATTTGGATGTTACCCATCACAGAAGTTGACAAAACTCCAACTTTCACATAAAAACCACCTTGCCGCCTGAGTTTTTAAATAAAGCTTTGTTTTAACTCTGTCCCACCCTTTAATTTAGGTTTTGCCAAGGATGCTTTTCCTGCTTTACAATGGCAAAGTTGGGTACCTATGACAGCGAACCTGTTTACTATCCAAGGCATTGACTATCACACAGGGTTCCTGACTCCTCACATAGCAGTCTCCTGGAATAAACTGTCTAGCAGAGGTGGGGTCTTGGAACTTGCAAACAAATTCAGAAATAAGGTGAGAAGGAATGAAGCAGCCATTTTCACTGGTTTCAATGATGGCGGTACATTGGGTGAAAGAGGGACAATGTAGGTAAACTGTGAGATTCTCACTGCAGTTTCCCATCAGTTGCATGCTGGTGTTACTGAACCAAAAGACTTTGAAACATTTTTAGGGGATTTAGCAGTGGCTTTTGAATTTTAAAATCAATGCAAAGTGGACCTTTGCTTACACTTTTTCTTTTAATTGATTCAAATTTATTGTGTTTACATAGATTCAATTGTCCTACCCCCGTATTCCACACTTTTTTTTTTTAATGTTTGGAGAACTGTGTGTGATGTTACAAGAGACATTAGACCATCCACTAAAAAAAGCTACTCCTCATTCATTCAAGGATGATGAGAATAGTGGCAGAAGCCCCACTCCTTCAAGTTGAGGTCTGTGTTTTCTTTGACTGCTCTTTCAGGTTTTTATCACTGCAGGTCTCTTCAGGCTCCTACTGCCATTTCTCTGAGGGATATTCAAAGGCTGTTGATGTCTTTTTTTTTTTTTTTTGGCTTACTTAAAGCCAGTTACTATTGCAAATGGAACAATTCCCCCCTTAGTGTCAAATATGTTTTCAAAGATTTGAAATTGGCCACATATTGCTGAATTTATTTTTTCCATTTGTAAAAAAAAAAAAAAAAAAGGAAGTCTCTACCAAGACTTGACAATGAACTCTAAAGTTTTTAATTATGTAAAAATATAAAAGTTTTTTTCAGTGAAGCTTCTTGTTTGGGCTTCATACCCTAGACAACATGTTGTATGGGCAAATGACCAGAATAGGCCATAAAGGCCTCTTCCATAGGTGGAAATAGTGAACCACTTGATATTGTCACCATGTTAGAACACTGTCAGAATGTCCAAGGACATTGTCAATATTGTCTAAATCCTTCTTCATAAAATTTTATTTAGTCACATTCTTCTATATGACGCACATCAATTAGAATTGGATATAATTCACAAAAACTTCATCAACCAGTGTTGATGTTGAAACTCTGGACAGCTGGCAAGTTCTTTTGAGTGTATCTTGAGAGCATAGAAGTTTACATGATGGCTAGAAAAAGTTTGAATTCAACACTCAGCAATTAAGTCATCCTGCCCTGGAGGCTTTGTGATCAGATGCTTTCTTTTCTGACTATAAAATAATAAAATAAATGTTAAGAAAAGCATGCACTGCAAAACAAAATATTTTTTATACTGTACAATTGCTCAGTGGTATGTCCTCCTCCGTGTGTGTGTCTGTGTGTGTGTGTGTGTGTGTGTGTGTGTGAAAATGAAACAGGAATGTGTCATCCTGTCTGCACCTGCTTTCCTCATTGTTTTGATAAGGAGTGTGACTCGATTGCTAAACACAATTTTGCACTTGCTCTTTTAATAGATATTCCTTCTCCACTTCAGCTTCTCAAAAATGTTGGCTTTCTCCTAGATTAATGTAGTACAAAATGATGTCTTGATCATCCTGCCTTAATCTCCACCTTTCGAGGTTCATCCAAGGTTTTTCTAATACAGCATAGTATATTTTTGTCCCACTACATATATTACTACCAAATGCCTTGACTTTTGACCTTTTCTTTGTTTTGCTGTTTGTTATTATATGTATATAAGTTGGTGACTAAAGTGGACAGTATGCGCATGAAGTTTTTGATGGCTCTCTGTTTTCAAACAATATTTTCATTTTCTTCCCTATTTTAAGCGTTTTACTTCACACACTTTGCTTCAAAGCTTTCTTAAACTTTTAGAGAGAATTTTATAACATTAAGCAAAAAAGGGCTAAGTATATGTAGGCACTGTTGAAACAAGTTCAGGGTATCTACACAAGAAGAAGGTATAATGATACTAAGTATGTATGCGCGATGATGCTCTCCTTAGCACGGGTAACATTTGATAATCACATCCTGGTTTCAACACTCAAAATATTTAAAAAATATCTACCTGTGATTTTGCTCATCTACAGGTATATTTAGAATGTAACATGCAACTTCCCTCCATGCAAAATATTTATTTAAGCATATATATGACTAGTTTTCCCTGCATTCTTGAAGGTATGTATAGCCACATTGTTACAGTACATTCTCCCAATAGCACAAATTTGGAGCTTCTAACAAGAACATATATGCTTCCTCCACCCTGACACACTCCATTGGGCAGTGGGAAGTGGTGACAAGGATTTTGAGAAAGACAGAGTCTGAGTGAGAGTCACTGAATTAACACTTGAAAGAGAGCTGCTTTCCAATGTGAATGCCTATAAGGGATCATTATGTGAACAAGACATAAACTGTGTTTATGTCATTAATAATTTGGGTAACTGACTGTTATTGTTGTTTAGGCCTACCCTAACTTTAAAGAAAAAAGTTAATATATTAAAATATTTGTGCAAACTTTCAGACGTGTTTTTTGCATTAAGAAGTAAGAATTAAACAAATTCAATCATTTAAAAAATTAGAAATGTTTAATTCTTAATTTGTATATGAACTTCAAATTTGCTAATTGCTATTATATTCTTTTTTATTTTTTTCCTGAGAATATTAAGCATATGGTATGGTGGCTAAATTTTCTGTCATTACTTTTTTATTTTATACTTAATTTGTGTGAATTTCCTCCCCACATAACTATAAAACTATTAAAAAGGGCCTTGGCACATATGGTTTATATTGGTTCATTCCACTTTTTATATTAGAGACACAGGTTAGGTTCATAACAGATGAATGTTGGGTGGAGTTGACAACTTTGGCATTTTCTACTGTGCTTACCTCGAATATGTACAGTCTTTGCATTTAAAGTGATTATATAAAAAAGATAATCACATTAATCTCAGGCAAAAATCTACAATGCATGATTTCTATGTATTTTCTATTTTAACATAGAAGTGAAGATATTAATAAACATTTAAAAACTATCATGACACTAATTTATTTTGGAATCACTTTGAGTTAAGATATTTCCCCCTTATTGGTAAAAGGAAGTGTTATTCCCAACCATCAACAAGCATGGCGTTACAGCAGGACCACTTATCTGAGGTTTCATTTTCCCCAGTTTCAGTTACCCGCGGTCAACCACGGTCTGAAATATTAAAATAAAAGTTTCAGAAAGAAACAATTCATAAGTGTTCAGCACAGCATACTGAGTAATGTGATGAAATATCACACCATCCTGCTGCATCCTGCCTGGACATGAATCCTTCTTCGTCCAATGTAACACACTGTGTATGTTACCTGCCATTAGTCCCTTAGTAGCCTTCTTGGTTATCAGACTAACTGTTGCAGTATCACATAATTACAGTGTTCAAAAACCCTTACTTTACTTAATAATGGCCCCAAACACAAAAATAGCCATGATGGCAATTTGGATATGCTAAAGAGAAGTCCTACAATGTTTTCTTTAAGTAAAAAGGTAAAAGTTCTCACTTAATACAGAAAGAAAAATATCTTATCCTGAGGTTTGCTCAAACTGCAATGTATAAGTGCTTAGTTAAGATATAAAAGACATTAATTACATTTGTAAGTATATGATGTGAACAGAAAACCTTCATACATTTTGAATGAATACGTAATGAAATGAAAAGTATATCTGTAAATACCCATCTTAAAAACATAATTAAAAATATTGTTTTTTTATCCACCTGAAAGTGCAATACAAAGATTATTCTTAGTTTTCTTGTTATTTTAATTTTTATAAAGTACTTCTCCATTGGTATTAGTAATTATTACCTGGACAAAACTATGCCATTTTTAATGTTACTTTTTATGTAATTAAGCCACTAATTGAATAAACATACTTTGAAAAATAAACTGAATAACATGTGTTTGTCTTCAAAGTACTGATTTCACTAGTGGTTTACTATATTTGTTAAGGCTAGAATTAAAATCATGCTTATAGAATCAAATGCTTCCTAGGATATTGTGTAATTATAAATAAAAAGTACTAATTCTCAGAAGTTCCTTTTCAATGTCACCATGCATTTGTAGTTATTAATAATATTACTAGCTTACATAAGCATAGTAATTTAGAGCAAACTCTCTCTTTTGATCAGTCATTTCAGTCTCATTTTGGGCATCTTATTCCATCAAACAACAGAATACATATAGTGATGTCTTAAAAATAAATCAACAAAATTTTAAAAAAAGAACAGACAAGAAACAACTAGACAGATTGCCAAACAATCAAATACCAATAATTTTTTCCAGCCATCCATCTACCTCCTTTCCTAGAAAAAATATCCAAGAGAAAGGACATTTTTTTTAAAGCAGTTTTCAGCACCTGAAATTATATTAGCAATTCTTGTTAAAATCCATGATAAAACCTGTTACATTCCTTATCACAATTTTTGATGTTCTGTTCTTGGATCACTCTCGTATGCCATTTAATTCAAGTCAAAGAGGCTACAATAAAGGATGGCTCCAAGTCAAAGAGGCTACAGTAAAGGATGGCTCTTTCTTTGGGGTATTTTGTGTGGAATTTGAGATGCTAATTCCTCATTTATAAGTAGGTGATGCAAAGCAATGCCTATGCTACTGGCGAACCGGAACGATGGTATTATTGCCATTTATTCTACTTACACATTGTTTATGTTTCTTGTCTCTCCCAATAAGCCATGAATAATATTGTACACTTTAACTAATATTCTGTGCATATTGGTTTACTACTATTTATGTTCTCTTACTATTCAATTTATATACCTATATGAAAGCATTATGGATGAATGGTTGGCATCATTGTCCTATGTTTAGGTAAATTCATTGTACAGATTCTTATTTATGGGAAAAGGTATTCAGAAATTTACATTGCCCTCAGGTTTACCCCAACACAACTTGCAGGTTTGATTTTTTGGGGGGTAAAGAGTAGAGGAAATAACTTTTCACTAAATTTTCTCACTTAAAAGAATTCTCTTAAAACACATGGATAAAAAGGAAAATTGTTGATTGACATGACAATCTTTTTTTTATTTTCCTACAAAGTAGTGCTATAAAAACAGATTAAAATTCCTTTGCATTACGTTTAAGGTAGTGACTTTTTGTACTTATTAAATTCCCAGGAGTTAATTATATATTCCCGGAGTTAAATTATGTATGTTACATATTAACTCTATAAAATAAACATCACAAGTTCCCCCCCCCCCAGTTAGGGTAGACTTTATAGTCTTTGTAGAGATTAAGATGAGGAAATTCAGTCTGAGTGGTTAGAGTCACTGAAGTGGCACTTTCCTACAGATGGCTGTAAAGAAGGTAGGCAACCTCTCCTCAAAGGGGTATATCTCTTTCATATTTAGTGTGTTTCAATTCTCCAAAGGTATTTTACCCTTTTCTAAATATAAAAGTTTATGACCTAAGTCTGAGCCGGATTAAGAAAGAAAATCTAGACAGAAATAAATATTTCAATGTCTTTTAATATACAAAAACTAATTGTAGACTTAATTCATTACTAACAACTATTGTGATTTTTAAAAATTTATCGTAATAGATATCCTTACCTTTTCAATACCGTAGCCCTCTTGCCCAAATTGAATCACATTGCTTATATGCAGTAACTTGGTAGGCCATTTGCAGGGGACATTGGCAATATATATATATATGTTCATACCTAAGAATGAACATAAAAAAACTAAGTGATTGAAGTAAGTGATTTAGATTCAAAGCAATAGCTATAGGACTTTTTGTGTGTATGTGTGACAAGGACACAGAGAGGGACAAATAGGGACAGACAGACAGGAAGGAAGAGAGATGAGAAGAACATCAATTCTTCCTTGTGGCTCCTTAGTCTCCTTAGTTGTTCATTGATTGCTTTCTCATATGTGCCTCGACTGGGGGCTACAGCAGACAGAGTGACCCCTTGCTCAAGCCAGTGACCTTGAGCTCAAGTTGGTGAGCCTTGCTCAAACCAGATGAGCTCATACTCAAGCTGGCGACCTCAGGGTTTCAAACCTGGGTCCTCCACGTCCCAGTCTGACTCTCTATCCACTGTACCACCACCTGGTCAGGCAGCTGTAAGATTTTATCACAGTATTATTCATAAAAAGAAGTTGGCAACAGCCTAAATGTGACTAATAGTTCAAAAATCAGTGAAGTATTATTTGGTCACTAAAATGATGTTACACATATTTATTTACATGGAAAAACTTTTTGTAGCAATCAAGCAAATAGAACACTATAAAATAGTAAGATGATGGTTTGAGCCCTGATCAAGGCACATATGAGAAGTAATCAATGGCACAACTAAGTGAAGCAAGCAGTTGATGCTTCTTTCTCTCTCTCTCTTTCCCCCTTTCTCTTTCTCTCTCCCTTTCTTTCTCTTAAAAAATATAGCATATAGAGTATAATCTTATATTTTATAAAATATAATGAATATAAAAATTTCTGGAAAGACATAAAACTTATGATTTAAAAGGGTAATAATCAGATGTCTAATACAAGAGATAACACCTCTGTTATAAACTTAGACACTGAATATTTCACCCTTTTTTGTAATTCCTTTTTGAAAGAGAAATGCTTGGTAGCTGGATGTACAGGGCTATAACTTCTATCAAATGTGGAGGTTAAATGAAAACATTTACACGTGTCTGTGAGCCACAGGCTTTCCACTTCACTAACGGAAAAGGTTGCATGACACCGGTAGAAAGATTGCAGATAACCGTGGCTTTAAGCAGTTCCTAGCATGTAAAGAGCAACAAATAAAACCAGAAACTCAGCAGAGAGGTCATGCAAAGCACTGAAAACTTCTTCAGAATAAGCATTTATTCACATGGGCTCTTTTACTTCACTTTGGATTTGTGCATTTGATTGGGAAACTGTTTGCCAAGACCTATGAAAAACTACAAAAAGAATGTTGAAGCTATATTTAGTTCAAAAAATACTTCTTTCTGTTTTGCTCCATTAACCATGCTTTAGTCATTAAAGCTAGGAAGTTGTGTTTGGAGTTGCCTTAAATTTTTCATGCCAATCAAATTGAATATTGGAGGAATATGTTTTTGAAAGATGTGTTAAGAAATGAAAATGAACCCTTGAAGATTCCCTTCTTTTATGTGGAGAGTAGCTGATCCCCAAGTCTTGAAGAGGCAGGCAGGCTAAAGGGGCCCTAGGGAAGGGGATCATGTTGGTAGGGCAAACTGTCATTCTTATTTTAAATGGGCTCATTTGCCGAGGGCTTATGTATTACTGGTTCTTTAAGTGCCAAGGGTAGGCCGGTGGTAGTACCAGGCCCCCTCTAATACTGCATTCTGGTGAAGAAAGCGATAGCCTGTCCTTCTTGATGGCCCTTTTCTGTTGTCTACTTGACCCCTCTCATTAGAACAATCATGCCTCTTTCATCTGGAGCCTCCTTTCCTTTCTCTCTTCCCACCCCTCCTGACATCCAGCCACCTGCCTGGAGTTCACCCTCCCCACACCCTAGGGCCAGCACAGCTGGTTTTGTTGTAAGATACTGAATTGGTACACAGCAATTTCTTTTTCTTAAATAGGCATGGCACTGTTGGTTCTATTTAATGAATACAAGATAATGTTAGAAGTTTTAAAGTATTTAAACTTGCAGACTATGCAAAATGGAAGAAAGGAAAAAAAGAAGAAAGGAAGGGAGGAAGGAAAGAAGGAAGGAAGGAAGGAAAGAAGGAAGGAAGGAAGGAAAAAAGGAAGGAAGGAAGGAAGGAAGGAAGGAAGGGAGGGCAGGAGGGAGGGAGGGAGGAGGGAAGGAAGGAAGGAAGGAAGGAAGGAAGGAAGGAAGGAAGGAAGGAAGGAAAGAGAAAGAGAGGGAAGGAGAAAGGAGGGAGGAAAGAAGGAGGGAGGAAAGAAGGAGGGAGATAAGGGAGTTGAAGGGGGAGGGAGAGAAGGGGGAGGAAGGGGGAGGGAGAGAAGGGGGAGGAAGGGGGTGGGAGGGAAGGAGGGAGAAAAGGGGAGAGGGAAGGATGGAATTAATAAAATTTTGCCATTTGCTACTACGTGGATGAACCATGGGTGCATTATGCTAAATGAAATAAGTCAGAGAAAGATGAATACTTTACTTACATGAGATGTGATCTCACTTATATTTAGACTCTAAAACAAAATCTGAGCACATCAATAAAAACAAGAGATTGATGGTTGCCAGACTTGGGGTGGAGGTGAGGTGGTAGGCCAAATGGGTACAAGTGGTCAAAAGGTACAATCTTCTTTCTAGTAATAAAATAATTAAGTCATGGGATGTAGTATACAGCATAGTTACTATATTGTATTGTATATCTGAAAGTCATAAGAGAGTAAATTTTAATAGTTATCATCAAAAGAAATAAAAATTTGTCACTATATATGGGGTGATGCATGTTAACATAGTGTGGTGATCATTTCACAATACATACAAATACCAAATTACTGTGAGGTACACTTGAAGCCAATATAATGTTATACCGCTCACAAAAAATTAGGGGATATTTCAAAATGAATATGAAGCTATAAACTATTCCCTAATTTTTGTGAGCAGAGTATATGTTAATTCTACCTCAATACTAAAAGAAAAGAAGGGAGAAGACAGATTTGTTATTCTCACGATGGTAGCACAGAACTTATGCTAAACTACACAGGCCTGTTGCAGAATTACCTCAAACTTACAGTGCTTGAACACTGAATTCTCAAATATTAGAGCTTGAACAAATAAATAAACTTTCAAAGTCTGGTGAATCACTCTAACCCATGTGGCAACATTAGTACATGAAATCGAAGTAAAATACTAAAGCAGTCTGAAATACTAAGAACACCTGAAAATTGTTTCTACCTTTAACATTTTTTTGTATATCAAATACACATTATAACTATTCCCTGCATGCTTGTGGGTACAAAACAACAACCTAGGATATCAGCATGAGAAATAATAATTGTGATCAACATATGTGAGGGGTATGACTGCTTTTTCCATTTGAGAAATTGTCATTAGTTCAAAGCATTGAAGTAAGTATTTCCTTGGGGTAAGAAATACAGGGAGAGCATTAAATGTCACTGCAATAGTAGAGTTGACAATTTTGGTGGGCAAACACCTTAATCATAAATATAAAGCATAAACAAAGAAATAAGCAAAATTGGTAGATGATCCTGATGGATATTATTTTCATTTTATTCTATCCTCACACCTGTATAAAAATTGCTCTAGGTCAAGGCACGGGTGTGAATATTCAACCCCCACTCAAGCCACCTGGGAATGGTAAGATTAAAAATGCACGTCAAAAAAGAAAAGCAAACATTATGGATTCAGATGTGAGTCTGTTGGTTTTGTTTCTAGCATTAGTTCAATATGTTTCCCCTCTCTGTCAATCCATTTTTATTTTCGGTACACAATCTTTATTCCTTTGGTGAGAGGAGTTTCATATTTCTTATTCCAAGAAAAATAATACCATTAAGAAAATCTACATTTTTTGTGGGTGCTTTTAAAAAGAAATACAGTGTGTCTGTAAAGTCATGGTGCACTTTTGACCGTGTAACAGGTTAAAAGTGCACCATGACTTTACGGACACACTGTAGTTTAATTTAAAACAAACAAACAACAACAAAAAAAAACATCTACCTTTCACCTGAAATAAAAATCCTGGATTTGTCTTAAAGGAGGGGTTTTTATCTCTTCCACGGTGTTTATATCCAAAGACTATACTTGTTTCCTTAATCACTGCTGTGGGGTGATCACGTGCTACTGGCTTAACCAAATGGAAACTATGTTACTATCACACACCCATCTCTGAGTCCAGATGAGAACCAAAGCAACTGGATCATAAATGTCATCATTAACTTGATTTTATATATATGCACATATATTAAATCTGTGTTTAGTGTACATATTTGGAAATAAGTCAAAAAATAATCTCATAGCAAGTTTAATAACTCTTATTTAAGCAAAATATGGCATGAAGAAGTAATGCGATCCAGAACTCTGAGTAATCCCAGCCACAGTTCACTAGGATTTTCAGTAGTTATTGAAGCCCATGAATGTTTCTAGCTTTTCTTTGAGTCCCTCTGAAAACAGCTCTGTCCTTGAGGTGTCAGATTAACACTCCACTCAGAAGACAAATTGTTCGTGGGCACACTGGACATATGAGAGCCATTAGATAGTGTGCTCTACATTCTTAAAAAATGAAAAATTCTAGGCAACATTACATTTTATAAATGCAAGATGTTTATTATTACAGTACCAGCAATAAATGTTTGGAAACTGGAGAGGGTTCACAATGGTTCTGACTAGGAACATATGCCTATCGAGTTCATTGGAAGCGGAGCCATTGATTTTTGGCATTAAACAAAGGGTCTGGAAGCTATTATGCATTTAGGCTTCTATGAGTATTTAATTATATCAATAGGAGAACACAATTTCTGTTGTGTGCATAGTGATGAATGTCTCCATTTATTCATGTTACTATGCATGATAGATGAGTTTAAACCAGATGCTGTAACTTTCTACCAATATGACCAAATTATTTAAATCACATATATATTTTTACATTTAGAGAGTTTTCTATTGAACAGCATTGAGGAAATCTTGCCCATGGAATTCCTTTATAGATTTCCTTTAGATAATGTACAAAATTAAAAAATAAAATAAAAACTACTGTGCATTATAATTTCCATCATCTGATATAAACTGATAAATGTTATTATATTGCTCTTACCCTTACACACTTTCCCAGGTCTGTGATATTTCTACCCTGCAATGATGCCTACTTGAATATGTGATTACTACTGTTTATTTTATATTTGCTACTGTACAATCAAACATCCACTGATACCATCCAAACCTATTGGCTGGCATCATTCTTCTCATGTGGCTGCAGGCCCTCCTCAATCGCATTGAGATGATTTTACATATAGAATAAAACATCTTTTTAAAAATTCATTCCTTATGGGCCTGACCTGTGGTGGTGCAGTGGATAAAAGCATCGACCTGGGAATACTGAGGTCGCCAGTTCAAAACCCTGCACTGGTCTGGTCAAGGCACATATGGGAGTTTCCAGCTCCTCCCCCCTTTCTCTCTTTCTCTCTCTCTCTCTCTCTCTCTCTCTCTCTCTCTCTCTGTGTCTCCTCTCTAAAATGAATAAATAAATACATTTTTAAAAAAATTCATTCCTTATGTAAATAAATAAATAGGTTTTATATTTAAACTAACATTAGGCTCAGCACTTAAAATGTTGGAACAATAGGGCCTGACCTGTGTGGCGCAGTGGATAAAGCGTAGACCTGGGAACACTGAGGTCACCAGTTCAAAACCCTGCACTGGTCTGGTCAAGGCACATATGGGAGTTGATGCTTCCAGCTCCTCCCCCCTTTCTCTCTTTCTCTCTCTCTCTCTCTCTCTCTCTCTCTCTGTGTCTCCTCTCTAAAAATGAATAAAATAAAAAGAAAATTTTTAAAAAATGTTGGAACAATAAATTGACTTGCGTATAAAAGGACATCAACTCAAATGACTTGCATATATAAGGACATAAAATGAATTATGAATGAGCTGATGAAAGGTTTCAGTCAAATGGGAAAAAAGAAGCTGAAAGTGGTACAGTGTTCATAAGCAAAATGAAATTCTGTTTACCAATAAATGTAATCTAGCTTAGAATTCCAGAATGGACTTTACCAATGCTTGTCTCAAGTCTTAAAGGATTTTTTTTTTAAATGATCTCTATGTTGGAATTTAGAAAATCTTCCTTCCTTCTTTCTCTGACCTCTTTGGTTTGGCTCTATTGTGGGCCCATGGCTAATGAACCTCAGTGTATTCCAGTTTTACTAAGTTCAAAGTTTTTTCATTAAGTGCAACAAGTTCAGAAACACAGTTTTTAGTTCACCAGGTAGTATTATTGACTCATGATAAGAAAATGTATGCAAGTCTGATTTTAAAAAATGCCACTTTTAAAATTAAATAAAATAAGAATTTAGTATCAAGTTGCTCAATCAAGCTATCTAATTTTTGAATCAGATTTTTAAATAGACTTGGCAAATAGTTTATATTTACAAAAATCAAGAATCTGAAGGAAGATCTAAGACATAACAAGTTTTGGCTATCATATGCAAATGAATTAATTAAAAGATTTTATAGATATGTGTTGAGATAGGCCAAGAATGTATATATTAAAGTGTTTCCAGTGAGTTTATGGAATATGTACAAAGAAGTCTATACATCTTAGATGAAATCAAACATCCGTGACAACAATATGAAAGATTTTTTTAAAAAGTGTTCAAATACTGGTATGAGCAGACACCACATATCACAAACCTCACTTTATATTTGAAATACTGAATTGATAGTTCAGAGAACAATTTATAGTAAGGTAACTACATAAAACATGTAGTAATAAGCTTTTTCAAAACACCTTCACTTATTAATTAAAATGTTAGTTTGATATATTAGTTTTTAATTATCAAAAGATGGCTTTGATGAACACAGAATAGAATAAAAAAACAAAATATATAATATTCAAAGATGTATCTCTGTGAATGTGTTATTATTATGAAGTACCACTACAATTATAAAGCACATACATGTTGACTTAGCATAAATAAAAGATTTTCTCTCCCATATAGTATTCTGCATTGTTGGGATCTTCTGTTTCCAGTTTACAAAGCATGGTCTTGTTTTATTTGTAAATAATTTCCACAAAATTTTATTAGATTCAAACTTAAGTCATAATTATACTGATTATATTTCAAGTTGGTTATTATCTAATAGGATTTGAGAAAGTAGATGTTGTTTCTTTGAAAATGTAAAGAAGAGAAAAGAGAAGAAAGGTAAATTAATATCTTGAGAAATATGCAACTCTCAGTTTTAGATTGATGACCTCCCCATCATAGCTGTAAGGACACCTTAAACTGTGACACATTCTCAGTCACTAGAGAGTATACTCTCTTTCATCTGATTCTCTCATTTGTGCTCCACCACTTCCATACTCCTTTTCTCGATTGCAAGAATAGAACAGCAGTGTCAGCTAACATTTGTCTACTTTGTGTATGCATCGGAATATATCAGAGAGCATAAAAAAGACAGAAACTGGGTTCTATCCCGAGAAATTCTATTAAATTGGCATGGGGGTGAGTCTCCTGGTAGCCAAGATTGATAACTGCAGGATTGTTTGTCCTTCTGGACATATTTCTCTAAAACTCCTACAAAAGAAAAATAAGAAGAAGATAGGAAGACTTTTATTGAATGTTATCGAATTTCTGCAGATATAACTTACATTTTAAGATTTTAGAGACATAAACTGGCATATATTCCTTCACAAATTCATTCTTTCATTCAAATATGAGTTGAAGAATCATTAACTATCATTGTTGTAGGCACCAAAATACATAAAATGAGAGTTTTCTACCCTCACGGGTGTGTGTGGAGAGTACTGAAGGCCATACATATAAACAAGCAATCACTGTACTTTGATTGAGAATAATAATAGAGGTGTTGACACAGAGAGGGGTTTCAGTCAGGGGATGCTGTAGTCAATGAACAGTTCACAGATGCTAACGTGGTTTGAGTAGTTCTGAGAGGAGACATTTGGAAATTTGGACTTCAATAGTTGATGTCCTGAGCTCTCAAAAAGGGGAAAGAGTAATAACATGTGTAAAAGAATGAGGTTTGAAATACTCATAATTTTAGAGGTAAGCAATTTGTGTGTGTGTGTGTGTGTGTGTGTGTGTGTGTGTGTGTGTGTGTGTGTTTTGAATCCCTCTGAGATTTTCAAGAAAATTTGGACCATCCAGTCCGCCTGGTTCCTACAGGCCTATTACTGTGATGTTTTTATATAGAAATAGAAAGTATGAATAAATAAATAAAACATGTAAATTTTCACTATATTTTCTTTTGAACTGTTCTATTTGCCTCTTAGTCAGACATAGCAGAAACCATTGGTGGGAGTTAGCATTCCATTTAAGTTTATATTTTATTTAAATGTCTAGATTATTACTACTCTATAAGTAAATAGGTCATTATCAGGTAGGCATTTTGCTGTACTCACATATTCCTTACATTTTGTGACTTTTGACAGATGATCTATTTGTTCTATTTACACTTCCTTATTCCAGCTTCATAAGAGAAAATATCTTGGTGGAATAAAACCAACTGAGATTGTGAATATAAATTCAGCAATAGCAGTGAATTCCTCATTTCTAAAATAAGCATAATTATATAATTTAGAAAACTACTGAATGAAATGCAAAGAAATAATATATAGAAATCTCCTAGCAATATGTGTACCATAAATTAGATGCCTCATTTTGTAGGTTACCAAAAATCCTTTCTAGAAAGTAATCAGTATGTGTCCTCGCCAGGTACTGAATGGATACAGCATTATTATGGTGCACATTTAGAATAACTAACCACAAAAGCAAGTCTGGAAAAGCAAGTCTGATTGTTTTAAATAGCAAAGTAGTTAGCAAAACTGAAATTCAAATTCAAAATTAATCTTAAAAGTTATAACAATATAAGAAATCATATCACATTTGTGTACTTATTCTTGTATTTCCCCCTATTGTAATAATTTAGGCAAAAATTAAAATTCTGAATCTAGTATAACAGAATCAATGACAAACTTACATATACAAATCAGAAGCAATTGAGTGACCTCAGAAAAGTTTCAAAGTTTAACAAAGCCCTGGCAGTGTCACTCAGTTGTCTAGAGTGTAGTCCCAAAACAGCAAGGTTGTGGGTTCAGACGCCGGTCAGGGCTAACATGGGAACAACCAGTGACACACAACTAAGTGAAACAACAAATGCGTGCTTTCCTCTTTCTCTCCCTCTCTGTATGTATAAAATCAATTAATACTTTAGAACAGTTTAAAAAATTAAATGGTGAAGCTTTTAATGTCAAAACATAACAAATATTGGTAATCAAATTTTTTTATAAATTCACAGAGGCAGTGTAAAAAGTGTGAAGGAAAGCCCTTTGGCCAGTGCTGAGCATGAATCCATGTGAGAAAACAGTGAAACCAAAGGGCAAGGGAGATTAAAACCTAGGTCACTACTAATGGGTTAGAAACCAAAGGATGAATATTCTCAAATACTACATATCATTAATGGAAATTATTAAATGGTCTAATTGTTTTAATATTTTTTACATACATGTTGTCCCTTGGTATGTTTTCCCTGCCCTGAATAACAGTACTAGGACACTCATGAAAAATATTGGAATAAAAAGGTCAAAACAAAAGAAATCCTTTTTTTTTCTTTAGTAATTATTCCTTCCATGGTATTCTAGGAATTTAGATACCTTATTTTACAGTTATTATCTATTTTCCTCAGGCAATAGAAATGTTTTCTTTTTAACAATCTATGGTAGAAGAAAATCAAGCATGGTTTTCAACAGACTTGTTAACCCTTGAGTAGTACAAACGCTCACGTACGTCCTCGTGCCTCCTGACCATCCAGAGTATGATCGTACATGTGTAAGGAAGGCATCATAAAAAAAGGCAAATGTATGTTCTTCTTGTTTCCATAAATTGGTTATCAAACAAACATGATTTTAAGTTAATAAAACTGGAACTGGAACTAATTTTATTTTTTGAAAAAGAACTCACCCCTGGGGGTCAGCAAGCATAAAATAATCACTACTCAAAGGGTTATTAATATTACAGGTTGTTTATGTACTCGCATGGGTGTCTCCAGAGCATGAATTTGACAGCACTGTTATTATAACCTAAATGGTATCATTTCATTGTTTGTTTATGGCATAATGAAGTGTTGGCACTTTTAATATCTGATAACTTATTTCTGATAAAAATATGCCTAATTAAGTTCTATTCTATGATTCCATTATTTCAATATGTGTGACTAATTTTAAATATCATAAAATATAAAATAATATTTGTTATGGTAGTAATAGTAGAAGGAGGAGGAGTAATAGCAGCAGTAACTACCATTATTTGTTTTCAAAATCTAGATTCTGTTCTACTTCATGTGTATCATCCTGTCCTGTGAGTAAATGCACATTTTAAAGAAGTTACTAGAGTTGGAAAGATCACATAACCTACCCCAAATCATTTGCCATGTAAGTGGTAATGTTAGTTTGGATATTAATACTGTTATTCATAAATATATATAACCTATTTTTGCTCTTTTGAGTCTATAATTTAGGGTTATCAATCACTCTATTGGTGAAAACCACATCTCCAGGGAACACTGTTCAGTATTTTTTCCTACCCATTAGTATATGATCCATGTATCCTGGACCTCACTATAACCATGAATCAAAACCATCCGTTTTTATTTTTTAATCTATTTTGTTTTAAATTAGTACCCCACCTGAGGAGAGTTTATACCTGCTCTCTGTCATCCAAAACACCAATGTTGGCTTTGTTGCCACTTTCTGATGGAATGGGATGCAGGAGGCTCTCTTGATAGTGGGTGTTCTACAGGGAATTCCTCACGTGCTGACTGACCACCCCGAAAGGGGCTGCCTGTGCGCGCTGCTAACGCTGCTGCAGAGCCTGTGCTTCTGGTGGTGATGGCCTTGTCTGAGCCCTGGAGAAAGACCATACCGCTGTGGGTGGGTGGGGGATTTTTCTACTATCTATGATCTTGGGGAAAGGTCAGTTAAGGCAAGAATACTACAGGTCTCTGCATTGAGGCCAGGAGAGATTACTTTTCTGGGCCCCAAGAGAGGCTAGGCGTCCACTTTTAAGTGTGGAGAGTCCTGGATCTCTTCCAAAATGGCAGTAGGCCAGCAGAAATAGCCAAAAACAAATAGACCAGGAGTGGTGATAGCAGTGAGTGGTAATACCCAGAGTTGATATTTAATCAGAGGGAGCAACACAATAAATCAATACTGCTTGAGACTATTTACTGAAGAGATTACTGAGTATCCCTGCCATCAATTGTTGGGTGTTGTGTAATTGCCCGTCTGCCAAGTATCTGATTCTAGAGAGTTGTGACTTTCTATTGACTGTGGGGTTAACTGGTAGAAAACTGATAGCCCAGTAAATAATTCTTTTGCTTGAAAGCAACACAATTCCTGTCCATAGGCACACAAATAAAATGTGTTTGTGGTACGAATGATCTGCACCAAATAGAAAAGGTAACTTCAATGGAACAAGTGCTCTGTGAGGGATCAGTCAAGTGAGAGGAGGTACTAGCTGAGGTACACATAGACGCCAAAATCAGATGGAGCGCAGAATTGAGTTCAGAGCATTTTCTAAACCAGTGAGAGCCGAGAAGGGTTAATTCAGCCTGAGGTGATGAGGGAAGCACCGAGACCCAGACACTATCTTTAATATGCATTTATTCTATATTTGCATGAGAACTATGTTTTTAATTTTTTGAAAAGTATGCTTTAGCAGTATGGGTGTATTTTCTTATAAATGCCTTATTGGTCAGAAAACATAGTCAATATTAGAAGTGATTTAATATTAAGTCATAAGTAATTTGTGAGTAGATTTGTTCTTAACTTAGGTTAAAATGCTGACTTTTAATATGCAACCCCTTCCACCTCCAGCCAGGTAGCCAGATAGTTCTAGATAGTGAATGATAACAGGGTAGGAACAAAAGGAGAAGCCTAGGGAAATGCCAGGTCAAAATAAATAAATAAATAAATAAATAAATAAATAAATAAATAAATAAAGAGTTCAATCAGGGGGGTTCACCAGGAGAAAGGAGCAGTTTCCATTCATTTTTAAAGCAGAGTAAGCAGTTGTGGTTAAAGTGTATCACAATAGAGGGTAAACAAAAGATACATATGTTACAAAAGTAGGCTTTCACTCAAGAAACTAAGAAATACACATTGTAAAGCCAGTAGTCCCGGTCAGGATCACAGCAGCCTGACTCATGCAGGTTCACATTTGATTCGAACAGTCGGTAATGAAACACAGGAGCCACCAACTGGTGAGCCATCAGCTTTAATTCTAGCTTGCACCCAGCGGGCAAGCAAAAACACACACTGGGCTCCAAAACCCACACATTCAGTGCTCACAAAGCTACTGACTTATCCGAGTTTCCTAGAATCAAAGGTTTCTAGCTCACCAGACTTATTCACCTCTGTTTCCCATCTCCTCCTGCACAAACTCTTAACAAACTGGCTTCTTCTTCAGCACTCTGCCATCTCGGCTGCTTCTCCTGGCCTTCACGTGGCCTTACTCTGCTCTCCTCTCTAATACTAATCTCAGGAACCCAGGAACCGAGAGAGATCAAGCTACTGTTCTCTCCCACTTTATAGCAGACTCAAAACCTTTAATCCAATTATACAAACAAGGAAGTCTCTGATACAAAGTCACCCATATGAGGCATAATGGGATTCCTCCCTACATCACCACCCTACATCATCCAATCAGTCAAGGGTGTGGAGAAGAGCTTACTCTAAAACTAAGCCTTAGGCTATGACGACCCGGCCTGCCCACAGCCTGTTCCAGAACACACATTAATATCAACGAACTTCCATGTGGGCAGCGCCATCTTTAACAAAGTGAGCATAATATATTTTATCTGCCCAACACACATGTGACATTTTTAACTTAACATCAAAAATGCATTTCTGACAATTCAGAGATTGTGGTAGGACTAACTGGGGACCTGTATTAGTATCATGTGGCTGTTGTTACAAACTAGGTGGCTTAAAGCAGCAATTTATCCTCACATAGTACTGGAGGTCAGAGTTTGAAATCCGTATTACTGGGCTAAAAAAGGTGTTGGCAGACAGAGTCACACTCCCTGCAGATGTTCTAGGGGAGAATCCTTTTCTTGCCTCTTCCAGCTTTTAATTGCTCTCAGCATTCATACAGCCTTATCTTATTGGTGCCTAACTTCACTCTGCCTCCTTTTTATAAGGATACATCTGATTATATTTAGAGTCCACCCTGATAATCCAGGATAATCTCTTCATCTCAAAAGCATTAACTTAATCACATTGCTAAGGCCCTTTTTACATGCAAGGTAACATTTACTGGTTCCAGCTGTTAGAACCTAATATATTTGAGGGGATGTGATTTAGCTTACTACAAAATGCATTTTCTATTATTTTAAATTGGAAAAAAACTATAATGGGTTACATGTTCAACCAAAATCCTTGTCCAATATCTTTTAATTACAACAGAGTAAAATACTTTTGTATATAAAATATACTACCATGTAAGGATATAAAATACCTTAAACATTATTTCTTGATCACAAAACATCTAATACTTATTAAAAAATAGTAGCTTTATAGTCCATAATATGGTCTCTCTTGGTTCCAGCAACATTCTCTTTACTGACCCTCAGAATATTCTAGACATCTATGAGATTCTGAGTTTTACTGGCTGTACTTGGACTGTAACTCAAGACTTTTCTTGAATATCATTTTTGTTGTTATTGCTGGCTGTTGTTTAACATGTTTTATTGAAAAATAAAAACTATTTTTTACAATATTAATTTCAAGAAAAATATTAAACAAGAGAGAGAGATGTTTGTTTATTAAAAACAAGAGTCATTTTCACTAGGATATAGTAAGCAGGAATAGGTTCTACAAGGCAGGTCTATAATGAGCATATTGGATTCTGGAATTTAGTTATAGAATGGTCCTAAGGCTTCATATTATAAATGAGTCAGAGAGAAAAATATTTCTCCTTGCAGAAAAAAATGATTTCCACTTAAAGGAATGACATTGTAACCTGGCTGCATAATTTTTTGTTGTTTATTTTTTCTTTACAGAAACTATTTGACAGATAAGATTCAGGCTATATTCCTTCTTAAAAATTTAACATTCTGATTTTACACAGCTATCTCGTGTGACTTACGTAAGCAAATATAATAAGCTCAGATTCTAGCAATTTTGAATTTCTGATTCTGGAAGATTTTTTCTCTAGAATATAACTAGAACTTAATCAGTGTACTTCATTTCTATTCCACCACTCTGATAAAAGCTATCATTTTGTACCTATTTTGCCACAATACTCTTAAGCGTCTCCCTGATTCCACTCTTGCTCCTCTGCAGTACATTTCCCACACAGAAGGATCATTTAAAAATGCAAATCATATTAGGCTTGTTTGCCAATTTCAAACCCTCTAATATGAGGATAAAACTCAAAATTTGACTCTGACCCTGGATGGGTTGCCTCCAGCTGTCTTTCCTATCTCATCTCGTACCAATCCTGCCCCATTTCAGCAAGTCTTAGTCATATTAACCTTCTCTGTTTTCATCAAATATGCTGAGCTTATTCCCATCCCAGAGCTCGTTGTGCCCTGAACTGGAATGTCATTCGCCAGATAAATAAGCACATGCCTTATTCCTTCCCTGAAGGGCTCAGGCAAACTTGTGATGGTCCAATCTGAAGCAGCATCCCAATCTCAGGCACCTTTCAGCTTTAATTTCTCCCTATGGTTTGTCATCCTCAGCAATGATTTTATTTATTCACTTCTTTGTAGTTCATCAGCCCTATCAAAGCAGCTGCTGCTATATTCATAGGGTTAAGGGTAACAATATAGTAATAAGTTAATAGCTTAACTTTAAAAGCAATAGCATTGCTTTTTAGAAGGTTACCCTTTCTGTCAAATATTAAACACCAACTCAGTGTGTCTATGCTATTGGTAATAGTATTTCTTTCTTTCTTTTTTTAAGATTTTATTTATTTATTTATTTATTTATTTATTTTTACAGAGACAGAGAGAGAGAGAGAGGGATAGATAGGGACAGACAGGAACAGAGAGAGATGAGAAACATCATCAGTTTTTTTGTTGCAACACCTTAGTTGTTCATTGATTGCTTTCTCATATGTGCCCTGACTGGGGGGTTCCAGCAGACTGAGTAACCCCTTGCTCGAGCCAGCAACCTTGGGTCCAAGCTGGTGAGCTTTGCTCAAACCAGATGAGCCCGTGCTCAAGCTGGCGACCTCGGGGTCTCGAACTTGTGTCCTTCCACATCCCAGTCCGACACTCTATCCACTGCGCCACGGCCTGGTCAGGCATAAAAGTATTTCTTAAGGAACACACAGAAATATCCAAATTCATACTGCAGGTAGAAGTGTGGTTTCTCCAAGATATGAGATCCTAAAAGGTGGTCACATTCAGAGTTAGCTAAAATTGCTTCAGGGACTCTTTATTGTCTTTTTTCACTTGTATACCCAATACAGGTTTTAAAGTGCCTAAATACTCATCATTTACGTCTAGTAGCTGTTTGGTGGAGCCTAAGACATCTAAGGTGTGTAACTAGTCATGACAAACCCCTTCTGTTTACCCCAGCATGTGATACAAGCAACAAATGTCATTTTCCATGTGCCATGATATTTAAAGGATGTTAAGGAGCACTGTAGATTACTAGATTTCTACATCGCTGTTCATTAATGAGTACGCTACCCTTGGTATAGACAACACATTCCATTGTTCCCCAGACTCTTTCAAGCCCAGGGCTGTCCCTTGCTGCATCAACATCTCTCTGGTACTAAGCCAACATTAATTGTGTCTGATGTCAGGGACATTTATATCCAGTGACCTAGATTATCTTAAATTGTCCAGGTTTTAAGGTTGCTTTATCTTTTTTGACACAAAGAACAATTGGGTTCAAACAATAGTCTACTTACCGAGGGTTCCCAGCTTCTACAAACATCCTTTAGCTTTTCTGAGGAGCTCAAGGTTGGCCTGCTGTCTCTAGTTCATATTTACTTTTTCTCACCAAATTTTCCTCCTCCTTCAAGTCTTTCTGCCTGTGGCTATTCCTGTCTGTCTTTTCATGTAATCCAGAATAGAGCACTGTTTCTCTTCTCTGGCTATGGAGTAGCAGATCTCTACTGAATTGGTCCATGAGGAGCAGTGCTATATAGCTCAGAAGGGGATCATTTGAAAGAGATAGTAGGCATTCCTCTCTCAAAAAATTAAGGTCAGTTCTCCAACTGAAAACCACTCACCCTTTTCACTTCTGGGACTTTCATCATCTGTTCTTTGAATTCACAATATCCCAAACACGTGTGTAATTTTTAGTAGAAAACTTACTCTCTCTTAATTTTTTTTTCACTTTGAGCCAGTTTCTCTCACCTAGGTATATACATGAGTGTTCCTTCTCCCATATTAACAGCCTCTCCAGGTAGACACTGATTATACATGCCTTCTTAGAGGACTCCTGCAATCAGTTCTTAAAGTAATACATTTTCTGTCCTCCAGCTCTTTCTCTTAATTATAGAATTTATTTAATGTATTTGATAGGAGCTCCTTTAAGAGCTGTGATGCTACATGAATCTTCATAATACAAAGTGAATACATTTTTTTTTCATTATCTTAAATTGATAGAAAGACAATCAGTCAGAATTTAGTAACCAGATCCTCGTTCACCTTCTGAACCATTCTGTCCTGCCTCTCTCTTGGCTGAAAAAAAAAAGAAAGGTCACACAAAGAGTAACTGTATGGGACCAGTTTCTTCTTTCCCAATTGAGATGAGACACAGGACAACCAAGGGCCAAATTAGGCAGAATGAGTAAGATAAAGCTCAGCCAACACTTGAGCTGATAAATGTCCATTTTGAGCCAAGCTCTCTTTAAAGAGCATACACACCCTATTAAGATATTCTGGTGGCAGAGATCTTAGCCTAAATGTGAGTAGCCCAGAAGACTAATGAATGAGACAAATGAGTAGAGTCTTTCAAATGTGTAGGAATTTACAAAGTAGCTTTTCAGGCTGAAAGGACAGTACCTTTAAATGAGTTTCTCAATGCTGATTTTTCGAGCTTTAATGCCTTATATTTTACATCTTAGTCTACTGACCTCAACCAGATATGTTAGAGAGGCTATAACACGTCACATTGGGTAAAACACGTCTTTCTATCGGGGTACATTGGACCCACTCTGTGGTTCTCTGACCTTTCCATTTCACTTGTCAGTACAATTTCAAAAATAAGTATTAATCTGTAGAGCATTACTAACTTTTGTATTCTGGATAAATAAGAAATATAACATAAGATTAAAAACAACAGCAATATGACCTCTAAGTATAATCATTTCACAAAAGAAAGGAAATTTTAACAATAGCCACGCGATAGAAAAAGGATTCTTAAGCAAACAATAATGAAGTCACTAAGTGAAATAAATTTAGCTTTATAAATTTTTTTGTATCAGCTTTTACTTTATATTTTGCATGAACCCAAGAAGATTTCTTACGTGACTCCAAGATACAGAATGAGTGGAAATACTGAAGTAGTCTGTATTGAACTTGCCGGCTTTATTCTCACCATTCTTGTCACTATAATTACCTGGTAGAAGCTTGCATGTTCAAGTACATAGTTTTGTGTAACTTCCAAGTCTCCTTCTGGTTTTCATTATCTTATAACCTTAAACCACTACTGAGTTTAGAGTGTTCAGCATAAAACCTAATTTGTGCTTTTATTCATTTACAACAGATGGGGTCAGAGCGAAAAGGGGAGCAGATTATAGTTTCCCTTTTTTGTAGCACTTTTATTAAAATCACTTGCATCACTTTTATAAGGATCACACTTTTTTTCTAAGATGTGATTCTTATAAAGGATACACACTTCATTTTAGAACCGTTTAGTAAATAATAAACCTGGGCTCTCAAAGTCCCTATTAAAAAGTTATGACCAAACTGACCTTTATCTTAATCACAATACCCAAACCTAATAGTTTTCCAAACATGCAGAAGCCCTGAACAAAATGAATTCCTTATAACATATGCTCAAGTTACAACTGCTGACAATGCACCAGTCCTAAAAGAACCGAGGGCCATTATTTACCAGGGTGAGAAATTGAATAAGAAATAATTATTACTCTTTTTTAGACTAAAGATATATTGTCAGTCTGCCAAAGTACTGGTATACATAAAATTCTGTTTAAAATTATGCTTACAGGATAGGAATATCATTAACTATCACTTATTATATGTATATAAATTATATAAATATATATTTTTTCACTTTTGACTATAATTCAGAGAGACTAATAAAAGGCTATATAAAGGAGGGTAAAACATAAGTATAAAACAAATTATAAATAATATTCATAAAATAAAAATATTGAAAAAAAGAATTGTAGGAATTCCAGAAACGGATACTTTCTCTCTCTCTCCAGAAGGGCATGCCTTTCCTGGTACTTACGTCACTGGACCATGTAAGATTCTGATAAAATATTCTCATACTTTGCCATTTAGCTTCAAAATACAGGATAGATATAAATTTCTGGTCTAGAACACTGAATAATAACAGTTGTGTAAAAATTCTTTTAAAAATCATTTGGCAATGATGGAAGTCTTTTTTATTTCTGACATAAAAGACAAAAATGTATTTTCTATTTTGCAAAAGGAAGTACAGGCAGAAATAAAATCTCACTTTTTCACTAGTTATATCCCATGGGATCAATTATGTGACTAAAAGCAAAGTCTAGCTTTTAAGTAGCAGGTGGTAGAAGATAAACTAACTTCAGGAAATTCAGTCTTTTAATGAAGAGTGATTTGAGAAATTTTAAATATTTAAAATAATAAAAGAACAAGTGATAAAAGATTTTAGTTTTAATGCACTTAGATTATATTATTTCTTTTAATTGATCCTTTTAAAAAATACAGAGTATTAACATTCTCAAATATAATAAAAAATGAGGAATAATTTTAAAGATTATGTTTTACATTCAGATAAAATAGAAATTTTACTGGCTCAAAGGAAAAAAATAAATAAATTTATGTTTGATTTCCTAAACAAAATAAATTTCTATTCTATTGAGAAAGTATTCATTGTAGAAAATTAGAAAATAAATGTTTCTAATATTGCTTTTCAGTTTATTTGGTATTTCTTAAACCTCATTTTTAATTTATCATGTTTGCCTATATCCCTAAGCTTTTGAAAATTTTTTATCACCAGAAGTGTTTAACATTTATAAAGTAGAAAAATAGTATAACTTCGCATGTACTCATCAGCTACATTCAGCATTATTAAGTCAGGCTAAGCCTGTTTCATCCGTATCAACAAAGACATACTTGATCTCCTGAAACCCAAATTATTTGAAGTAAATCTCATTCTCAATACTGTCATGTAATTTTATCCACAAAATACTCTTTTAAAAGAATAACCACAATAATATTATATATATTATATGTGTATATAGACATATATATTAATATATGTGTGTATACTGTATACATATATTTGTATAATGTAAAAGTATCTATAAATGCATTTATATATATATATACACACACATTTCCTATATGTGTGTTTGTGTATTTGTATTTGTCAGACTAGCATAATCGTCATAATCCCTAACAAAATATCTACATAGAAAAATTTATATTTTATAAAATTGTTTTTATCCTTACATAGGAATATAAAGTCAACTTATTGTGTTTTACAGGCCCTAGAAATAATTTTACTCTGTTGCTACCATCAATTCCACCCATCGATTCATTTTAATTATCTGTCAGGTTTTAGGAATTGTTATTTTTCCCATTTTAAAATATTTGGTTTTATAAATATGCAGAATATTTACATTGTTCTCAAATAAAATGCACAAAACAAAGCATATTCAGAGAAGTCTAAGTTGTTTTTCTGTCTTTTTCATGCTCTTCTCTATAATTTTCATAAGTTTCTTTATGTTTTCTAATTTAAATTTTTTTTCAGCTCTTACATAAGCTATATTTATATATATATATATTGGTAGTCAATATATGTTGCTTATAATTTCACACACTATTATTTATCCTTAATATTTTGCATATACTGTCCAATTCCTAGACAAACAATAGCACATTACACCCACTTTTCTCCACAATGTTCTTTATTTAACAACTATACTGGATAAAAATCTTTAGTGATATGTAGATGTATTATTTTTATATGTTATTATTACCTAGAACCTATGATGTTGCTTTATTCCAACAAGCTGTGTCCCATATTGATATACATTTGGTTTTGCTCTTAGTCCCTACTATTCAGATAATGCTACCATATAGCCTTGTACATGTTTTATTTTTCATATATTTGTCAGAGTATTTTTGGGAAATGTTCTTAGAAGTAGGATTACTGAGTTTCAGGGCAAATAAATAGATGTTGCTGGAGATTTTACATTTCCATTACCAATATTGAAAATGTTTTATTCATCTTTACCCACAAAGAATATTGCCAAACTTTTGGATTTTAGCCAATCTAATATGTGAGAAATGGGATCTCAGTGTAGTTTTAATTTGCCATTTTTTATTATGAGCAAAGCAGAACATTTTTTCATATTTGGCAGAGCATGTACATTTCTAGTTTCTTTGAGCTGTATGCATATTTTGTCCATTTTTCTATAGTTTTGGGGGTTGTTTTCTTATTTTTAGAAAATCTTAAAATAATTAGCTTACTATGTTTTATCTATTTAAAATTATATTTTTCCCAATCTTTTATTTGTCCTTTCCATTTTGCTATGGTAGGGTGTTGGTGTGTGTGCGTGTGTGTGTGTGTGTGTGTGTGTGTGTGTGTGTGTGTGTACTTTATTAGCATTTTATATAGACACATTGTTCCATTTATTTCTATTTCCCATTATTCTGTCTTAAATTGAATCATAACAGGAACAATAGTAACCATTCTAGATTTATAGTGAAGTTTACCTAGGTTTTCTTCTAGCAGTTATATACTTTTTTCTTTTAATCTTTACCTTATTTAGAAGTTATCCTGGCATATGATGTGAGTACTAGATCCAAATTCATTTTTCTCTACATAGCTCTCATTACACAATCACACATTAAAAAGTTCTATCTTTTTCTACCTAATTTGAGATGCCATTTTTATTTTATTTTATACCCAATTTATATTTGCAACTTCAGCTATATTTGGATTTTCTATTACAGGATAATTTAATTAACACTGACTTGTTGATGTGAATAGAACTGTTGTCCAAAACGTGTTCTGCCTTCTGATTTTGTCTGATTGCATCCTGTCAATGTTTTTAGCTTATTCCTATTTTTATTTTAAATAATTTATTTTATTTTTCAATTACAGTTGATATATAATATTGTATTAGGTTCAGGTGTATAAACCAGTGATTAGATGTTATATAACTTACTAATTGATCACCCTAATAAATATAATACCCAGCTAATACCAGACATAGTTACTAAAATACTATTACTATATTCCCTATGCTGTACTTTACACCCTTGTGACTATTTTGTAACTACCGATTTGTACTTCTTAATCTCTTCACCTATTTCACAATTCCTTCAACATCTCTCCAACTTGGTAAATGTCAAAATGTTCTCTATCTATGAGTCTGTTTCTGCTCAGCTTGTCTGTTGATTTATTGTTTTTTAGATTCCACATATGAGTGAAATCATAGAGCATTTGTCTTCCTCTGTCCAACTTACTACATTCAGCACAATACTCTCTATGTCCATTCATGTTGTTCCAGATGGTAAGATTTCATTCTTTTTAACAACTAAGACCTATTATATATATATCCCACTTCTTTATCTATTCATCTAGTAATGGAGACTTAGGTTGTTTCTATATTGGTTATTGGAAATAATGCTGAAATGATCATATGAATATATATGTCTTTTAAATTTAGTGTTTTGGGTTTCTTTGTATAAATACTCAGAAGTAGAGTGACTGGGTCCTACTTTGTTTCGTGCTGTTCTGATTTGGGTGGGTTCTGCCTTGTTTTAAGGTCTATTTTGTGTGATCTAAGTGTTGCTACCCTAGCATTTTGTTCATTTGTTTGTTTTTATTTTCATGAAATATCCTTTTCCATCCTTTACTTTCAGTCTGGTTGTGTTTTCTGAACTGAAGTGAGTCTTTAGTAGACAGCATATGTGAAGTTCTTGCTTTGTTATCCATTCAGCCTCCAAATGTCTTTTGGTTGGAGCATTTGGAACATTTGAAGATTTTATATTTAAGGTAATTGTTGATATATACGTATTCACTGCCGTTTTATTATTCTTATTTTTTATCTTTTACTTTTCTTCTTCTTAAGACCTTTTTAACATTTCTTGTAATATAGGTTTTGTGGTGGTGAACTCCTTTAGGTTTTTCTTGTTTGGGAAGCTCATTATTTGTCCTACAATTTTAAATGAAAGCTTTGCTGGATAGAGTAATCTTGGTCAAAGGCTCTTGCTTTTGATCATCACTTAGGATATTTTTTGCCAGTCCCTTCTGGTTCACAAAATTTTTGTTGAGAAATCATCAGATAGTCTTATGGAAGCTCCCTTGTAGATAACTAACTATTTTTCTCTTGTTGCCTTTAAGATTCTCTTTTTTATTTAACCTTTGGCACTTTAATTATGATGTGTCATGGTGTAGACCTCTTTAGGTTCATCTTGTTTGAGACTCTGCACTTCCTGGACTTGTATGCCCATTTTCTTCACCAGGTTAGGGCATTTTCTGTCATTACTTTTTCACATAGAATTTCAATTATTTCCTCTCTCTTCTCCTTCTGGTACCCCATGATGGAATATTTTTATGCTTGATGTTGTCCCAGAGGATTCTTAAACTGTTCATATTTCTTTGAATTCTTTTCTCTTTTTGCTGTTTTCATTGGATATTCTTTGATTTTTTTCTTCCAGATCACTGACTTGGTTATCTGCTTCGTCAACTCTACCGTTGAGTCCCTTTAAAATTTTCTTCATTTCAGTTAGTGTATTCTTCATTTCTAACTGGTTCTTTTTTGTAGTTTTAATGTTCCTTTTTATGCTGTTGAAGCTCTCACTAAGGTCCTTGAGCATCCTTATAATCATTGTTTTGAACTCTGTATCTGGTCCTTTGCTTGCACCCATTTCTCTTAGATTTTTTCTGGAAATTTCTCCTGTTATTTTATTTGGGACCTGGTTCTTTTTCTTCTCATTTTAGCAGCTTGCCAGTGTTTGTTTCTATAAATTAGGTAGAGCTACTATGTTGCCAGTCTTGGTAAAGTGGCCTCAGGTAGTAGGTGTTCTGTAGGATCCAGTCACATCATCTCTCCAGTCAGCTGAGCCAGATGCTCCAGGGGCTCCCCTTTTGTGGGCTGTGCATCCTCCTGTTGTAGTTGAATCTTGATTGCTGTTAGCATGTTAGTAAGAGGCATTGACCCCCAGGCAAAATGGCTTTGGGACCAATTGCAGCTACAACAAAATTTAAGTTAAATTTAAAAGCTTGATAAATTCAGTAGAGGACCTACCTGCACAAAATGTTGAAGCAGGACTCACTTCAATGGTTTCTGGTGCCCACTGAGTCTACCCCTTGAGTGTGTCACTCATGGAGATGGCTGGGTGGTGCTTTGACATGTTCTGAAGCTATCCACTGAGTGTACTGGCTCTGGGACCTCCCAGTAAGTGCAGGTCAAGGTCAGGCACCACTTGTGCCCTGCCTGGGACCACCGGCATAAGCTACAAAGCAATCCTCAGATGGCTGCTACTTGTGCTGGGCTTGCAGGTGTCCAGGAGAGGCCAAGATGTTAACCAAGGCTGGCTGCCACTAGTGCCGGGGCTGAGGCCACTTAGCAAGATGTGCAGGGTATGCCAATGCCAGTTTCTGCTTGTTTAAGAGAGTTTAAGAAAACTCAAAGCATGGACCAAGAGAGGCTATTTGTACAAAAAATGGCATGAGTAAGCACACAAGTTGGGTGGTGAGGGGGTCTCAGGGAATCACCAGGGTGAAGCTAAAACTCTGTTAGACTCACATATGACACCACTTGTTGGCTCTGTTGAGGGACAGCTCAGAAAAGAAAACAATGACTCTGCCAGCACTTCAGTGTGGAAGAAAGTTGCCCCTTCAGCTCTCATCTCAAAACCAGACTATTCAGTTCCTTCCTTTATATCCCTGGTGCCTTTAGAGCTGCTGCCCTGCACTAGTGCTCAGAGTGAGTGAGTCCAAGTAAGTCTGTTTGCAAGCCCTTTAAGAGGAACTCATTGGACTTGAGGAGACTTCCATCTAACTCAGCAACAGTCTCTGCTGCTTTTTATAGCCAGAAGTTATGGGGAGTTCTCTCTCTGACACTAGGACACTGGCCGAGGGTGCTTGATGTGGCTCCTCAGAAGGACATCCACATCTGAGATATCCCTCCCGATTCTTATCCACTACATGTGGGTGTAAAACCAGCCTTTTTGTGTCTTCTGCTGCTACTAGTCTCAGTGTGGCTTCTTCTTTACACCCTTAGATGTAGAATTTCTGTTTAGCTAGACTTCAGGTAGTTCTGAATGATGGTTGTTCTGTACTTTATTTGTAATTTTGATATGGTAGTGGCAGAATTCTAGTACCACATTTACTTATGCTGCCATCTTGACTGAAACTCCTTTCTTATTCCTTTTATTGTCATATTTTTAGTAAACTTTAAGTTAAATTTAAAAACTTGATGGATTAAAAAGCAACATTTAACTATAATAATCATCAGTGAAATTATATACGTCATTTTACATCATAGCAGAAGTTATATATTATCTGGTTGACTTACCATTAATTATGCTGAAATTATCCACTGCATTAATAACATAGATGATCCATCTGTAGTTATTGTTATCTTAAGATTTAAAAAATAAAATTTGAAATCTTCCTTTAAAATATATCTATATGTTCTTTAATAAAATAACATTAAATAGAAGATAAAAAACAATTGAAAATTTGTCAATGCACCTATGGTAATAGGTATTTCTTTTTCAAAATCATCCTTAATTTTGTGTCTTTACATACTTTAAAAAACTTATAATTTAATTGTAATTTATATACAATATTACATTAGTTTCAGGTATACTACATAATGGTTTGACTTTTATAGGTCACCGCAGTTAGTCTAGTACCTATCTCTCATCATATGTAGTTATTACAATGTTATTGACTATATTTCTTATGTTGCACATTACATCTCTGTGATATTCTATAACTAGCAGTTTGTGCTTTTTTTTTTTTTTTTTTTTACAAGGACAGAGAGAGTCAGAGAGAGAGGGATAGATAGGGACAGATACGGAGAGAGGTGAGAAGCATCAATCATTAGTTTTTCGTTGCCGTCGCAACACTTTAGTTGTTCATTGATTGTTTTCTCACATGTGCCTTGACCGCGAGTCTTCAGCAGACCGAGCAACCCCTTGCTGAAGCCAGCGACCTTGGGTCCAAGCTGACGAGCTTTTGCTCAAGCCAGATGGACCCGCACTCAAGCTGGCGAGCTCGGGGTCTCAAACCTGGGTCTTCCGCATCCCAGTCCGATGCTCTATCCACTGCGCCACTGTCTGGTCAGGCGCAATATGTGTTTTTTAATCTTCTTCACATTTTCCCTCACTCCTTCCCTCTACCATCTGGTAACCATCAGTTTATTCTCTGTATCTATGAGTTTGTTTCTGTTTTGTTTTGTTTGTTCATTTGTTTTGTTTTGTAGATTCCACATGTAAATGAAATTACATGGTATTTGTTTTTTGTCTGACTGTTTCAGTTAGCATAACACTCTCAAGGTCCATCTATGTTGTTCCAATTAGCATGATTCTATTTATTTTTTGTGTGTGTGTGGCTGAGTATTAGTCTGTTGTATATATGTACCACATCTTTAGGTTGTTTTTATATCTTGGTTATTGTAAATAATGCTGTAATGAACATATGGGTACTTATAACTTTTAAAATTAGTGTTTTTATTTTTTTTTCAAATCAATAACTACAAGTGGAATTGCTAGGTCATATGGTAGTTTTATTTTTAATTTTTTGAGGAATCTTTATATTGTTTTCAATAGTTACTGCACAAGTTTACAATCCCTCCAACATTACACTAGGGTTTCTTTTTCTGCAGATCCTCTCAACACATATTCTTTGTTGTTGTTTTCTTTATAATATCCATTCTAATAAATATGAGGTGTTTTTTCATTAGGGTCTCATTTGCATTTCCTTGGTGAGAATGATGTTGAGCATCTTTTCATGTGTCTGTTGACTATCTGTCTGTCTTCTTTGAAAGAATGTCTGTTTACTCAGGTCCTTAGCCCATTTTTTTCAGCTAATTTATAATGTTGAATTTTATGCATTCTTTATATATTTTGGATATTAACCACTTATCGAATATATGATTTTCAAATGTTTTGTTTTATTGGTGGTTTTCTATGTGATGCAAAAGCTTTTTATTTTGATATATTACATTTATTTTTTCTTTTGTTGCTCACATCTACCTTTACTTTTAAAAACTTACTTATGTCATTATCAAAGCAAGGGTCTAAATGATCTTACTAAATCATGCCTAATGATGTCATTAGAAGACTTTTTGTTTTGTATTTTTCCACAATTAGAAGCGGGGAGGCAGACAGACAGACTCCTGCATCACCCGACCGGAATCCACTCAGGATGCCCACCAAGGGGCGATGCTCTGCCCCTCTGAGGTGTTGCTCCATTGCATATGGAGCCATTCTAACACCTGAGGTGGATACCATGGAGCCATCCTCAGCGCCTGGGCCAACTTTGCTCCAATGGAGCCTTTGACTGCGGGAGGGGAAGAGAGAGATAGAGAGAAAAAAGAGGGGGAAGAATGGAGAAGCAGATGGGTGCTTCTCCTGTGTGCCCTGACCAGGAATCAAACCCGGGACTTCCACAGGCTGACACTCTACTGCTGAGCCAACTGGCTAGGGCCCAGAAGACATTTTAATGACACATATACCATTCAAAAATATTTTCTTTCTAATATTTTCATCTTCATTTCCAGCAGACAAAGAAAATGTAAAAATAAAACTATATTCAACCAAAGTGTGTATATAATTTGAAAAAGAATAAATAATTATAAACTCTAGGTTTAAAAAACCATATTTCTGTTTAGTTTTATTAGAATTATTACTGCCTGACTAGGTAGTGGCGCAGTGGATAGAGTGTCGGACTGGGATGCGGAAGACCCAGGTTAGAGACCCCGAGCTCGCCAGCTTGAGTGCAGACCCATCTGGTTTGAGCAAAAGCTTGCCAGCTTGGACCCAAGGTTGCTGGCTCCAGCAAGGGGTTGCTTGGTCTGCTGAAGGCCCACGGTCAAGGCACATGTGAGAGAGCAATCAATGAACAACTATGTTGTTGCAACGGCAATGAAAAACTAATGATTGATGCTTCTCATATCTCTCCGTTTCTGTCTGTCTGTCCCTATCTATCGCTCTCTCTGACTCTCTCTCTGTGTTCCTGTAAAAAAAAAAAAAGAATTATTACTAATATGTGATAATAAGTGTAATTAATTTTAATAACTATTAAAATTTTATTTATCTTTTAATGAAATAAATGGGTGTTTTCTCTAATTATTTTATGCATACATAGATTAATGTAACTTGCTTCTGGATTCATCCACTATTCAGCCTCAATTTTACTGCTCTTTTTCATTTTTATAAATGTCAGCAATCAGCAACATATTTCATGTTTTTCAAAAAAAGGTAGATGACAGTGAAAGGAATTCTAGCATAGATATATTACTCAATGATTTAAACTCCTTCTGTGTTGCATGCCAAAATTATAGTGATCTTTTACCAAAATTACTTTTAATGATTTATCAACTGACAACTCAATTAGGTCCTCCTTTAATTTCGTTGAAAGCAAACATTGGAAACCACTTGAATTGTAAAAGCATTTGTTAACCAATCATCAAAGTCATGCACATCTTCAACTTTTGGGAAATCTAAATATAAACTTTACCAAGACCTATCAAATTTCTTAGTTCTCCTACACGTGTTTGAAGTCAGAGTAGGTTTTCTAATAATGGTTTGTTTCATTATTTTTTGTTTGCTTGGTACACTGGGTATTTTTCTTCATATTGGAACACTTGCATGAAACCAAAATTCAAGGGGTGTCAGAATAAGTGAAAGAGGGTGATGGGGATGTAGTCAGAAAAAGGAACATATTAACTGCAAGTGTGTTCTCAGGCAAATAAATTTTAGCAGAGTTGAGATTTGGAGCTGAAAAATGACTTTCTTCACCTTGTCCATACCTTGTTCTCCCTTGGAAAGTGTATTTTGCAAAGGGACATATCTCTCAGTTGAAAGAGCATTGTCCTCAGTCATGACAAAGTCGTTTACAGTGCCTCTCAAAATTAAAAAAAATAAATGTTGATAGAAGAGATGCTAAAAACTTTTATAAAACTAAATTAGCAGCTGAAAGTTCATCTTGGTCTATATCACTGCTTTTCTTGATCTTCTGGAAGCCTGTATGTTTGCTTTCCTGAAAAGATTCTATATTAGTCAGTTGGAATCTGTTGCTACTTAGATGAACATGATTTGATGTAAATATCAGGCCCTCCACATGAAAAGATTCTCAAGTTTAAATATGTGGCACTTAGCTTACTACAATAGTGACAACTAGCCTTATAAAGTACAAGATAGATGAAGTGAACTTTAGTAAATATTATCTTCACTTTTCAGATAATAGGTATTAGTGCCTTAATATATATAATGTATAAAATACTATTATGCTTATACGTATACATTGTTTTATATTATATTTAACATATTACTTAACATATTAATGCATTAGTGCTTAGGGAAAGATATAACAATTTCACATAATTTATGGTATGCTTTTTGGCAAGCTGAATTGTGACCTCTCTGTTAATAGTTCCTAGTACCAACTTAGATAGATGAGCCAAAATAAAAGGCAATCGGGGAGCCTAACCAGGCGGTGGCGCAGTGGATAGAGCGTTGGACTGGGATGCTGAAGACCCAGGTTCCAAACCCCAAGCTCACCAGCTTGAGCGCAGGCCCATCTGGGTTGAGCAAAAAAAAGCTCACTGGCTTGGACCCAAGGTCGCTGGCTCCAGCAAGGGGTGGCTCGGTCTGCTGAAGGCCCACGGTCAAGGCACATGTGAGAAAGCAATCAATGAACAACTATGGTGTCACAACGGCAACGAAAAACTAATGATTGGTGCTTCTCACCTCTCTCCGTTCCTATCTGTCTGTCCCTATCTACCCTCTCTCTGACTCTCTCTCTATCCCTGTAAAAAAAAAAAAAAAAAGGGCAATCGGGGAAGTATTAGTAGCAAAATGACATGCAATTGTCATAGAACTTAAAATTTGTGCTGTTAGATGAGATATAAATTCTATAGAGATGGCAAAATAAATAGAAAATTGCAAGGATACTATATTTGGCAATAATGTATTTTATTGAACTCTAATATTTAACATTTTGATTAAAGGCTTAGACATATTTTAAATCTTTGAATCAATTTTTCACCAATTGGAAATATATATTTTTTTAATTTTCTCCCCTAAATAAGTTAAGTAACTTATCACAGTGTATTCAAGGGGCCATTTGCTCATTTAATAGCTTTATTTAATCAGAAACACCCAGACTGTTTCCTTGAAAATACATATGGTTGTAAATTCTAATGGAAAATGTGCTTGGCAAGGTAACTTTGGAGCTTGCCAAACTCCAGACATCTTAGAAATGCTTGAAGATATTATAATGAACAAAACACACTACCAGTTCACTGAACCTTGGACTTATGTGTCAGAAAAGTAGACAAAACACCAAATATGTTGTCATGTTCTCACTAAACCAAAGCCATTCTCATGTGTTTGAATTTAGACTGAAGGCTTCTCCCACATTTAGTGCAGCTGTGAGATGAATTCGTGTGATCACACCTATGGCAGATTCCAATAAGACTTGTCATCAGTTGCGTATGATCATGTCTAAAGGAGAATATTGCATGCACTTTTTGGAGATCTCCATAGCAGAACATGGCAGCATTTAATGAATTGTCTAAAATTTATGTAGGTGTATGAATTTCCTACCAGTTATTTAAGTATTCTAATTAGAAAGAAATTAGTAAAATTATGGGCCATATACTTGTTTTGTAGACATTCTTAGAGCTTTATTACTAATTCTCTCATAACAGACCACAGAACAATGCAACTCCCTAATTTTACATAGCACCCTACCATACATTGTTTTTAATATAAACAAGCAAGTGAAAATTCTTCTTCTAACTGACCTAAGACTGTTTATTCTCTCCTTCAATGTATTACCTAACATCTACATCTAAATAACTATTTTTTAGATCAAGATTAGACACGTTTTAAGTACCCCATGAAGTTCAATATAATTTGTTTATGTGTGTACGAGTTTTCCTTCTAACTAGAGAACAATCCACACACCATCACACATGATATACTATATAAAGTTGATTGAGAAAGGGAAGGCTGTAGTTTAAAAACTACTTTATGAATATTTTCCTTTTATTCTGCTTAAATTTGGATTGCCTGAAAACTGAGAGAATAGGAACTCTTTGTTGGGGTTCAGTCTAAGGAATTATTAAGAAAATTTTGGCATTCATGTGAAAAGGCAGAAAGAATAAAGAGGCAAGTAAAGTTAGCAGCATTATCTCTGATGCATTCTAATTAAGAAATATCCAAAAGCTGGGCAACAAGTAGAAAATATTGGAATGCTATGACTACAACTGTTTTAAAAAGATGAGAATTCTAATTAGCCTGTTGGTTTGATGTTCAGAGTCATTCTACTGAACTGTGTCAGGGCTATTACACAATACCATTGTGATAACACAAATGTTAAACGAATCACCAATCTCAGAATTTCCTAAACAGCACTTTTCAGAGTTTGGAGACAATTCTTTTTCTTAATATTATAGTGTTTTTTCTTTGTTGGATTCCCTAATGAATTTAGCAGTCTTTATACTTAGCAGGAAATCTGGACCGATCATTTGAGGCCTGTTTTCTTTATACATTGTGGAGTAAGGGTTTACTTTTGGACACCTAATAAATCATCATCTAACATCTAAGAAACAGACTTATTGCCACATTGCCAAATCAAGGAAAGAAAAAAACCAGTGTTAAGTGCTTGGTTTGTCTTTCACCTATAGGACAGTAATGAACCAAGAAGTGATATTCTCTAGTAATGATTTGCTAGACTCTATTATTAACACGTTAGTGCCCCAGTCTTACTATGTTGGGTTGGTAATGATTTTGTATTTGAAAATGTTAAACCCTACCTTGTTTGTAGCTCACCAAGGAATACGACCATATGCGATGCTTTTCTATTTAAGGCAATGCCCCCACTGTTGGATAGATTGCTGTTGACAGCTTTTGACCAGAGGGAGCCATTAGATTTTGCTGGCTAGCAAACAATTACAGCTTTGATATGAGCTACAAGGTAAAGATTAAAAGGAGTACCAATGCCAAAAAGTATGCTAGCTCTGTGTGGTCTCTAGACTCTTCTTGAGGAAAAAAAATATATAAGTAAAAACTAACAAAAAAAGGCAAAGTAAAAAAAATAATAGTAACTTTTCAGAATTCTAACAGGTTTAATGAACACTGAAAGGAACCTGGTAAAAAGCATAGTGGAAACTATACTATTAAAAAAAAAAAAGAATTTAAAAGATTTAACTGAAGATAAGTACTTTTCAACTGATTGTTTTGGAGATTAAAAATTAAAAATTATTTTTGTATTTTGAAATATACTGATTTTATTCCTAGTAATGTAGTTTTCAGAAAGTAGTTGCATTTTTATCTTATATATAGTAATGCAACAACACATTCAAACTGAACAGGCATATGGGTCAATTAATGCTATCAAACAATAAGATAAGAATTATTTGCTCGACTTGTGGTGGCACAGTGGATCTTTATCAATTCTTCATTGTGGCACGTTAGTTGTTCATTGATTGTTTTCTCATATGTGCCTTGACCGGCGCTCCAGCCAAGCCAGTGACCCCTTGCTTAAGCCAGTGACCTTGGACTCAAGTCGGCAACCTTGGGTTTTAAGCTAGTGAACTTTGGGCTCAAGCTAGTGACCATGGGGTCAAGTCTATGATCCCACACTCAAGCTAACAACCCCACACTCAAGCTGGAGCACCTGTGCTCAAGCCAACAAACTCAGGCTTTCAAACCTAGGTCCTCTGCGTCCATGCCAATGGTCTATTCACTGTGCCACTGCTTGGTGAGACCTCACTGATTTCTTAGAAAACATTTTTCCAATTTACTGACCAAAAATATATCCTTATTCTTCTTTGTGACTTGCTTTTATAACACTGATCAATCTTCTTTTTGAGATTTTTTAAAATTTATTTTTTTATTATTAAATTGTGTAAGGGCTTTTTAGTATATTTAAGATTTTTGAATATATGTTGAAAATATTTTCTCCTAGTTTGTATATTATCTTAAATTCAATATACTTCTACTTTGCTTTACAGTAATTTGTTTTACAGAAATATTTAATTTTAGTGTAATGAGATTATCCTTTTTACACTTACAAATTTTATATTAATGTTTTTTATAAAAGCTTTCCCTACGTACTGTCATTTAAAGTCTTAAATAATAATGTATTTCATGAAAGTATTATAAAAAGTTATTCATTTCACTTATTTGCTTACTAAAAAGACAATTAGAAAGACTTTGCATCTTCATAATAACCATCTTTTTCCTTTAATGTAGTGTAATTACTAATAGAGGATAAGAAGTTGTCTATATATGTATTCTTAGGGTTAAATCCTGCGTCATCAAAATATATAGTGAAGTATTTGACTTTGGGTGGTGGGCACACAGTACAATATACAGATGATGTGTTATAGAATTGTACACTCGGAATCTATATAATTATATTAACCAATGCTACCCCAATCAATTTAATTATAAAAGATAAAAAAGCCTTGCTTATAACTTAGCTGAATTTCATTTCAAAATCTTTTATTAAGATTATTTTCAACAACTGTCAGTAAGGTAGGTATATAATATTATTTTCTTATATATCCTTCATAAATGCTGTGTAAAACTATTATTGGTAACCAAAAAGTAGGAACAACCAAAAGTCCATCACCTGATGAATGGTTAAACAAAATGTAGTGTATCCATACAATTAAATATTATTCAACCATAAACAGAAATTCATTTTTGACAGGTAATTACAATAGAGATGATCCTTTAAAACAAGATGCTATATAAAAGAAATCAGATACAAGTGACTGACTATTTATTGTATGATTCCATTTAAATAAAATTTTCGGAACAAATTTCTTTCTTTCCCTGTTGTCTAAAACAGTTTCTGGAAGTTATCCATTATTTATTTCTTGAAGGTTATAATATACCCTATAAAATCATACGGCTTAACATATTTTGGGGGAAATTTTTTTAATCTAATTATTACACTTTCAAAATGTTCACAGGCTTATGCAGTTTTATTTTTCACCATGAGAAAATGTGGGTTGTAAATATACTTTTTAGAACATTTTCTATTTAAGTTTTTAAATATATTGGATTTATTCATTACAATGCATATTATATTATACATAATGTTATATATATTATATTTTAATTTCCTGTATCTTTCATAACAAATACATTACTTATTTTGTTCAAATCTTTTATATCCTTAGCAGTATCTGTTCTTGCTTTATATATCAGTTAAGTCACAGTCATTCTAGACCAATTGCTGCAGAAGTTGTGAATTGGATTCTCAGACTGATTGATGAAGAGGTTGTGGGTCTGAACTCTTTTGTCATATATATCCTGGTTATTGTCTATTTTTATGTATCCAGTCTGTCACTACTCATTTTTCTCACAATGTCTTAAGCTATTCAATATCTTTATTAACCTTATCATACAAAATAAGGCTTAATTTCACCTGAATAATCCAGGAAACTCCCTTTCTTTCATCTTCCTTATACCATTCTTTAGAATTTATTTCTACATTTTTAAAAACAAAAATATGTAATTATTTTATGTGCAGAAATAGTTAATGAAATAAATCAATACATGTTAAAATATTTTGGGCTACCCATTGTTTTTGCATTCTATTGATTTCCTCTGATTTTTTTATTTTCTCCTAAATTATATCCTGTGATGAAGATGGTACAATCTTTTATACCTTGCTAGTCTAGAGATGCCTTTACTTTTGGATAATTGTTCAGCTGAATATAGAAATGTTCACTGAAAGTTGTCTATCTCTTATGATTTTGAACATATTTTCCCCATTGTGTCAGGTATTTATTGTTGTTGATAAGAAGCCTGCTATAAAGCCATTGAAGAAAATTTGTCTTTTATTTATGGTATAACTTAAGATTTTATATTTATCATTTATCTTGATGTTATATAGTTTTACTAAGCATGGGTTTAATTTTATTTTTCCTGAGCATTTTTGGTGTTGGTTTTTAAACTGATGAGGTCATATTAGTCCCAACCACCATCTCATTAAATATTTGTTCTTTATAATTGCACACATTTGGTCTTCTTCAATTACTCTTAAACTTATTTTGTCATATTAATCTATCTATTGCTTTTATAACTCTTTAATATATTTTATATTCTTGTTTTTATGCTTCTTTTTATATTAATTTCTTAGTACCTTTTACTTTCAGTTTCCTATACCCTTTTAAAGTCAATCCATACTTTGTATGATTATTTAAAAAATATATTATTATTTAAATGATTTCTCAATTGTTTATATTTACCTACATTTGTTTCATTTTGCTTCATTTTATTTTTAGTATATTTTTAACTCATGTTACTTCTTGAGTTACAATATTTAGAATCTTAAGAGTAGTCATGATAGATATGTTTCAATTATTTTTGTATTTTAATTTCCACTGGAATCTTGTGATTATTGTTATTCTTACATTTTTTTGGTAGTATTAGATTTATTCATATGTTTGGTAGTTTGAGTCCACAAGACCCCAGTTCATAATCAGGTCTTATTTTGAACATTTGAAGGATTTACACTATTGAGTAATTCAAAGATCCAGGCATCCAACCACGGAGGGTTAGTCCCAGTTCCTGGTTGGAAGATTGGATTAATCCTCCCTCCTGAAGCAAATTGTTTCATAGTAGGTAAAACCCCAGCACAGGGAATTATTTTCACTCTTATGTGCCAAGTAGAAAACCTTATTCCATCCACTGGTTTCCAGCAATGAGTTTGGCTTTGTTCCCAGTATATACCCAGAGCATATTTAGTATTTTTTGTCTCACAGAAGTTGCCTTCCTAGAAGCTTTTGACTACTTCCAGATCCAGAATCCAACAGACCATCAGCTTCAATTATGATTATTTTTTTCTAATTCTTTTCAATTCCTAGGCAAGGATATATTTCTCTTTTTTTCATTATTATTTATAGTGGCTTTATTTAATATTTGTCTTGTCTATTATGGTTACATAATGGTTATCTATTTTACCTATAATAGCTTTGTATTTGAATTAAGGAAGGGTTGGCTCAAATTACGTATTTTCAATGTCATTTTCCCAGAACTGCATTATATTTTTGAACATATTTTATTTCGACTAAATTATAAACTTGGTGAAATCAGTCCCCTTGTCTGTTTTGACATAATACTCATACTTGATTTGGTTTTATAAATACAGTGTATATAAAGAAAAATGCATTTTTTCATTCATTGCCAGGTGATCCAGGAACAATTTGACAGTAACAATGTAAAGCCTAGAGAAGCATCAGCAAACCAAATAAAAAAATGTCATGGAACTTAGCACCACTTAAAGTTATTGCATGTAAAATAGTTGATAAAAGAATTTAGAGTCATTGACTAAATATCAAAAACAGTTTCTCAATAAAGTAGTCATTTCTTTCTTCACAATGAAAAGTATCTGTAGCATGAAGTAAAATGAATATTAAAAAATAATGAAATAAACAAGAAAAAAGAGAGAAACAATTCATTAGGCATATTAGTTAAGCAGAATCTAAGAAACCCTTGTAGTCCTCATTTACTGATAGATATTAAATCCTACTCACATTTTTTGCTTTACTATGTGTCCAGCAATCTATTAAATGCTTTATCCAGTAGTGGGATTCAGGTGGTTTGCCTCCGTTTGGCAGAACCGATACCCAACTTCTTGTTGAATTCAGGGAACTAGTTGTTAAAATAGTACTTGTAATCAGGGTTCACTCTAAGGTGGGTTCCTAGACAGCTGCCCAATGTGGAAATTAAAAATTTACATTCCTTACTCTTTTTAAACATTCATTTGTGCAACAGCATATTCTAAGTGCCCATAGTAATGTTAATTCTATCCATAAGTGAAAAAAATTGACAGAACTATGCTTGTAATATTTATTTACTCATTTCTTAAACTTATTATACCTTTGCTGAAATACTACATTTTAATTCCCTTACATTTGTTACTTCAGGAAAAAAACATATAATGCAAACAGAAAAAGTTCCAAACAACCAGAGGCTGACAAGCTGTCATTGGTAATATCTTAAATAATAGTTTTATTGTTTTTTGTCAAGTATTAATATTCTTTTCATTAATACTGTATTTTAAAACTCTTCTTTATAACAATCTAGTTTTGTGTACCTCTTTTATTATTCTTAAGTATTAAATGTATAAAGTAACAAACTAACTTTTCAGTATATCATTTTTTATACTTAAAGCAGTCATGAGGGTAGAAAACCAGTTGTTAAATTATTTGAATTTCAAGTGATGTCAGAGAAATGGCACCATGAGGGGTGCTCCCAATTGCTTCCCCTGAAATTTCAACAAATTCAACAACTAGAGACAGGTAAACTATCTCAGGGGCATCTGAAATACACATACACCAAACAAAGATACAATTGGGGGAAAAGGTGGCTGAATATATAATCCACTCTGAAGGAAATAAGATGGAGAACGGAATATTTCACATTCCTCACTTATCTTACGAAGGGTCACTTTTGCCTGGAACTGAGAGAAATGGAGGATCTAGGGCAGATGGAAGAAGTTGGCTAGGGCAGATGATCAAACAGAAGAGAGGCTCAGCCTGAGATTGGCAGACCGGGGCTAGCATGAGCAGCAGACTTCGGCAGAGGTGTCCAAGTGGGTTGCCCATAGAGGCTGGCACCGGAGCGGCTTTGGGCTTTGTGTGCTCCCAGTTTGTAATCACTGGCAGATGCGAGTGGGTCCACCTGGTGCCTCTGGCGTGGGTGCGTGCATTTGTGGGTGGAGGGGCTAGGCCAGAGATTGTTAGCAGTGAACTTCTGTGTGAACTGTAGCTAGTGTTTCTGTGTAGTCCTGGCTCCCGGACCAACAGCACGGGAAGTGCACAAGGGCGGGATCCCTAGGCCTGTATCTGTCTGAGTGGGGTGCATCCATGGGCTGATACAGGTCATACAGCGCATTCCTGCAGAGCTGACCTCCAAGTGCACTGCGGAAGTCGTGGGGGCTGGGCTGCGGGCTTCTAAACAGGGCACAAGGGAGAAAAACCAGTGGAGATTAGAACAGAGCACTGAGGTGTACTAGATATGCCCAGGGGCCTTTAAAAAGGCGTCTGATCAGAAATAGGTTCCCTGCCCTGCTTTTGCTGGTGGCTTTGGTTGGCACAGCCTTACCCAGAACTGTCCTTTGAGTGGTGCTGGAGGAAGGACTGGACAGCTCTTAGAGCCTCTTGCCCTTCAAGCAGTGGCTGGGGCAACTTCACAGCTGAGTCTCTAGGCTTCTGGCTCAGAGGGAGAGATGTGGGGAGAGGCACCTGGAAAACTGACTGACTCTCCCATTGTCGGAGCCTGCAAAACCCAACAAGTGCCACCTACCAACGGGACTGAGGCCCAGCTTATGTCATTGCCATAGTGACACATCAGCAAATCTCTGCTCAAGAGCTCAACAGGGGCAAAACCTGTAGTACAGCGCCACCTGTCAAAAAAAAAAACAAAAAAAAGAAACTACCTCTCTACACCAGGAAAAAATTACATTTTTTATAACTATTTTCATTTTTTTCTTTTTTTTCTTAATCTTTTTTTCCACTTTGGTCATTTTATCTTCTTTCCATCTTATTCTTTCTTTTTCATTTTGAACTTCATTTTCTGTCGGTGTTAAATTTTTCATTTTTGTTTTTTTATAAGGGCTACATTTCAAAAACCTTCACCATTTTTTCTTAATTCTTCTTTTCTCTTTTACTTTTCTCTCATTAGATCATCATTTATAAACAAATTATTTTATTTTGGATTCATTTTTTGTGGCATTTTGTGTGTTTTTTACTTCATTTTTTATGTCTCTGTCATTTTCCCCCAGCTCTGGCTCCCAATTGTATGTAGTTTTTGTTCCACATATCATAATAAAGTGTTCACTTTTTCATAGTATTTTTCAATTCTTATTTTATTACTTTAAGCATCTCTTATTAGTATTATTAACAATACCACTCTCAAATGCCATTAATGAAAAATAAATCAAATATCATGGATGCAAAAGACAGACATGTAGCTCAGATAAATGATTAAAAAAATCTCTAGAAAAAAAATCAACTGCTTGGAAACCTTGGAATTAAATGACAGAGAATTAAAAATTGAAGTCCTAAAAATACTCAGGGAAAGAAAGCATGAAAATGAAATTTAGAGAGCTCAAAAAACAATTCAATGAACAAAAAGAATACATCACCAAGGAAATTAAAACTATGAAAAGGAATCAAACAGAGATGAAAAACTCAATTCATGAACTGAAAACCAAGGTAACAAGCTTAGCTAACAAAACAGGCCAGATAGAGGAGAAAATTAGTGACATATAAGATAGGCAACTAGAAACACTACAGAGAGAAGAGGAGAGAGACTCATGAATTAAAGAAAAAGAGAGAAAGCCCTATAGGAATTGTCTGATTCCATAAGAAAGAGCAACATAAGAATAATGGGTATATCAGAAAAAGAAGAGAGAAAAAATGGAATGGAAAACATATTCAAACAAATAATAAATGAGAACTTCCTAAGACTGTGGAAAGAATTAGAGTCTTGAATCCAAGAAGCAAACTGAACACCAAATCACCTTAACCCAAACAAACCTACTCTGAGACAAATCGTAATGAAATGATCAAAAACCAATGACAAAAAAAAAAAAAAATCCTCAAGGCAGCCTGGGAAAAGAAGAATACAACATATAAAGGAAGGCCCATTAGGTTAATATCAGATTTCTCAGCAGAAACTCTACAAGCCAGAAGAGAGTGGACCCCAATATTTAAAGGACTGAAAGAGAGGAAATTTCAGCCAAGAATACTATATCCATTAAAGCTATCCTTAAAATACAAAGGGGAAATAAAAACATTCACTGATACAGAAAAGATGAGGGAATTTATCACCAGAAAATCCACACTTTAGGAAATACTAAAGGAGATTTTCTGACCTGATACAAAGAACAAAACAAAACAAAACTACAAGTAAAAGCTTCATCAAGATTGCAATAAAAACAAGATTAATCTGTGAAAACAAAAACAAAAATGGGAGAGGACAAGGATTAACAGTAGCAAAGGAGGATGGAGTGCAGAAGAACTCATGAAGTAATGTACTACAATGAACATGATATGTATCCTTTCCATTACTTAATGGTAACTACCCCTGAAAAAAACCAACACAGAGGTAGATGGTTTGAAAAAATAAGTAACAGAGAAAAGAAGTATGAATTACAACCAAACAAAATCAAATGATAGAAAAACAAAAGAGAAGAACCAAACAAAATACAAAACTATCAGAAAGCAATATATAAAATGGCAATAGGAAACCCTCAAGTGTCAATAATTACATTAAATGTAAATGGATTGAACTCACCAATAAAAAGACACAGAGCAGCAGTATGGATCCAAAAAGAAAATCCAACAGTATGCTGCCTTCAAGAAACATATCTAAGCTACAAGGATAAAAACAAATTGAAAGTGACAGGTTGAAAATGATTCTCTAAGCAAATAATATTCAAACAAAAGCAGGTGTAGCCTACTCATATCTAACAATGCTGACTATAAGACAGAAAAGATAATTAGAGATAAAAATGGTAATTTCATAATGATAAAGGGGACATTGAATCAAGAAAACATAACACATCTTAATGTATATGCACCAAACCAAGGAGCACCAAAGTATAGAAGACATCTACTAACTGATCTAAAAATAACTGTCAAAAATACAATCATACTTGGAGACCTCAATACAACACTGATGGCTCAAGATTGTTCATCCAAATAAAAAAAAAATCAATAAAGAAATATGGGCTTTAAACAAAACACTAGAACAATTGGCTATGATAGACATCTACAAGACATTTTATTCCCAAACGCCAGACTATACATTTTTCTCCAGTGTACATGGAACATTCTCAAGAAGTAACCATATATTGGGCCACAAAACTTACATGAACAAATTCAGAAAGATTGAAATTATACCATCCATATTTCTGACCACAGAACTTTGAAAATAAAATTAAATGGTAAAAAGAAGTAAACAAATTCACAAAAATGTGTAAATTAAGCAACATACTTCTAAAAAATGAGTGGGTCAAAGAAGAAATAAAAGCAGACAGCAAAAGATACATACAGACAAATGAAAATGACAACACAACATATCAGAATCTCTGGGATGCAGCAAAAGCAGTAATAAGAGGGAAGTTCATATCACTACAGGCTTATATGAACAAACAAGAGAGAGCCCAAGTAAACAACTGAACATCACATCTTAAGGAACTAGAAAAAGAAGAACAAAGGCAACCCAAAACCAGCAGAAGAAAGAAAATAATAAAAATCAGAGCAGAAATAAACAAAATAGAGAACAGAAACACTATAGAAAAAAAATCAATAAAACAAGGAGCTGGTTCTTTGAAAAGATCAACAAAATTGACAAACCCTTGGCAAGACTCACTAAGGTAAAAAGAGAAAGGACTCATATAAACAAAATTCAAAATGAAAGAGGAGAAATCACCACAGATATCATAGATATACAAAGAATTATTGTAGAATACTATGAAAAACTATATGCCACAAAATTTAACAATTCAGAAGAAATGGATAAATTCCTAGAACAATACAATCTTCCTAGACTGAGTCATGAAGAAGCAGAAAGCCTAAAAAGACCCATAAGCAGGGAGGAAATAGAAACAACTATCAAAAACCTCCCCAAAAACAAAAGTCCAGGCCCAGACGGCTAAACAAGTGCAATTCTATTAAACATTCAAAGAAGACTTGGTTCCTATTCTACTCAAAGTCTTCCAAAAAATTGAAAAAGAAGCAATACTTCCAAACACACTTTATGATGCCAATGTAACCCTTATACCAAACCTGACAAGGACAGCATACAAAAAAGAAAACTACAGACCAATATCTCTAATGAATACAGATGCTAAAATTTTCAACAAAATACTAGCAAATCAAATACAATAACACATTAAAAAATAATTCATCATGATCAAGTGGGATTCAAGGATAATTCAACATATGTAAAACAGTTAACGTAATACACCTTATCAACAAAACAAAGAACAAAAACCACATGATCCTATCAATAGATGCAGAAAATGCATTCAATAAAATACAATGTAATTTTATGTTTAAAACACTCAAACAAAATGGGTATAGAAGAAAAATATCTCAACATAATAAAGGCCATTTATGACAAACCATCAGCTAATATCGTATTAAATGGCATAAAACAGAGGACTTTTCTTTTTTAATCAGGAACAAGACAAGACTGTCCACTTTCTCCACTCTTATTCAATGTAGTCCTGGAAGTTCTAGCCAGAGCAATCAGACAAGAGAAAGAAATAAAAGGCATTTATATTGGGAAAGAAGAAATAAAGGTTTCACTTTTTGCAGATGATATGATTCTGTACATTGAAAACCCCAAAGACTCCACAAGGTTGCAGTATACAAAATTAATATACAGAAGTCTATTGCCTTCCTATATGCCAACAATGAAACATCAGAAAATGAACTAAAAAAAAATAATCCTTTTTATGTTTGCAACAACAAAGAAATACCTAGGAATAAACATAACAAAGAATGTAAAGGACCTATATAATAAAAACTACAAAGCATTGTTAACAGAAATTGAAAAAGATACAATAAAATGGAAAAACATTTCTTGTTCTTGGATAGTAAGAATAAATATAGTCAAAATGACCATATTACCCAAAGTGATATATAAATTCAATGCAATTCCCATCATAATTCCAATGTCATTTTTAAAAGAAATGGAACAAAAAACCATCAGGTTTATATGGAACTATAAAAATCCCCGAATAGCCTAAGTAATCCTAAGGAAAAAGAATGAAGCTGGGGGCATTACAATACCTGACTTCAAATTATATTATAGAGCTATGATAATCAAAACAGCATAGTATGGGCAGAAAAATAAACACTCAGACCAAAGGAAGAGAATAGAGAGCCCAGAAATTAAACCACATATATATGGTCAAATAATCTTTGATAAAGGAGCCAATAACATACAATGGAGATAAGAAAGCCTCTTTAATAAATGGTGCTGAGAAAACTGGAGAGCCACATGCAAAAGAATGAAACTCTACAGTTTGTACCCTTGTACCAAAGTTAATTCTAAATGGATCAAAGACCTGAATATAAGACCTGAAACATCAAAGTTAATTCTAAATGGATCAAAGACCTAAATATAAGACCTGAAACAATAAATTACATAGAAGAAAACATAGATACTAAACTCATGGACCTTGGCCATAAAAAGCATTTTATAAATTTGACTTCAAAGGCAAAGATAAATGAATGGGATTACAACAGACTGAGTAGCTTTTGCCCAGCAAAAGAAACTGACAACAAAACAAACAGACAGCCAACTAAATGGGAGATGATATTTTCAAACAACAACATAGATAAAGACCTAATATCCAAAATATACAAAGAACTCATAAAACTCAACAACAAACAAGCAAACAATCCAATAAAAAAATGGCAAAAGGACATGAACAGACACTTCTCCCAGGAAGAAATACAAATGGCCAACAGACATATGAAAAGATGCTCATCTTCACTAGCTATTAGAGAAATGAAAATCAAAACTACAATGATATACCATCTCACACCTGTTAGATTAGCTATAATCTAGACAGGTAATAACAAGTGTTGGAGAGGCTGTGGAGAAAAAGGAATCCTCATTGACTGTTGGTGTGAGTGTAAAGTAGTACAACCATTATGGAAGAAAGTACAGTGGTTCCTCAAAAAATTAAAAATAGAACTACCATATGACCCAGCAATCCCTCTACTGGGTATATACCCCCCAAATTCAAAAACATTCGTAGGTAAAGACGCATGCAGCCCCATGTTCATTGCAGCATTGTTCACAGTGGCCAAGACATGGAAACAACGTAAAAGCCCTTTAATTGATGATTGGATAAAGAAGAGGTGGTACATATATACTATGGAATACTACTCAGTCATAAGAAATGATGATATAGGATAATTTAGGACAACATGGATGGACCTTGATAACATTATACGGAGTGAAATTAAGTAATTCAGAAAAAACTAAGAACTATATGATTCCATACATAGGTGGGACACAAAAATGAGGCTTAAGGACATGGACAAGAGTGTGGTGGCTACCGGGGGCCGGTAGGGAGGAAGGAGAGGGAAGGGGAAGGGGAAGGGCATAAAGAAAACCAGATAGAAGGTGACAGAAGACAATTTGACTTTGGGTGATGGATATACAACATAATCAAATGTCAAAATGACCTGGGGATGTTTTCTCTGAATCTGTGTCCTCTAATTGATCAACATCACCCCATTAAAATTAATTGTCTAAATAAAAGTTATAAAAAAAATTATTTGAATGTCACCACTGGTTTTATCTATATGTAATTATTTAAATTTGAAAGCAACTCTTTGACAATGGTGTCATTCTACGTATAAAGTTGACCAAAATAAAACTGAATATTTGAGTTATCTCTCTAAGATCAAGAAAATGACTTATAATTGGAGTTAGGGCATGAAAAATTGAACTAGGAATATGAGGATTATGGATTGTGTGTAAGGTGGGGCAGAAACACAGGAAAGATTCATGAGACTGAGCGAAAGGAGAAGCTCTAGAGGGAGAAATGAGGGAGAGGTTTAGGGCAAAAAGAGTGTGGCAGCCTGGGAGTCACAAGGCTGGAGCTTTCTTGTGTGCAATCATTTAGGGAAAAGGTATGAAGGCAGTGTAGGTTAGATGTTTACAGTTACAGGAAATGCAGGGTGAATTAAGTGAGGACTGGTCAGTACTCAACCCAAACTAGGAACTGGGAAGGAGTTAGGAGAACATTCCTGTAATGACTTCAAGGTCTCCCAAAGAGCTGAGAAAGGAGTAAATGTGCAGAAAAAAGCTGTGTGTATGTGAGTGTGCGCAGAAGTTTCCAGCAGACTCTTCTATGCATGTTGCTTTTATTTTCTTTATTTCTTATCAAGTGAGAAGCAGGGAGGTAGAGAGACAGACCTGCGCCCCATGGGGATCCACCCGGCAATCAAATCACCTGTCCCCTGCCTGGGGCTGATGTTCTGCCATCTGAAGCAGCTGTTAGTATGTAACAAAGCTATTTTAGCACCTGAGGTAAGACCATGGAGCCATCCTCAGTGCCAGGGGTGAACTTGCTCTTTTGAGCCATGGCTGCGGGAGGGGAATAGAGAGAGAGAGAGAGAGAGAGAAGGGAAAGGGCTGGAGAAGCTGATGGTCACTTCTCCTGTGTGTCCTGACCAGGAATCAAAGCTGGGACTTCTATAGGCCCTGCAAATGCTTTACTGCTCAGCCAACCGGCCAGGGTCGCATATTGTTTTCCTGAGAATAGATGGTCAATGATGTGGTTCCAGTGTTCAGTGAGTGTGATTTATATGTGCAGTCTTGTCACGCCTAAATTCTTCTGTATACCATAGTTAATACATGTCATGTACCCAGGGGGATACTTGCCTAGAGAATAATGGTAGAGCGCGCCCACACACACACACACACACACACACACACACACACACACACCACCCAAATGCAAACTCTCAGAAATAGTACAATTTTAACCCAGAAGGAGTTAGAAAAATATTTTTTAAATGCCTCACAACATGCAAGGCTCCTCTCACTGAGGCAATAGTTCCTTTTTGGAGTTAGGTCAGAAGAGTGTCATTTCCTTTTCTTTATCATTACATTTTGAGTGTCCCCTTTAGGCCTGCCTGAAATAAGAAAAGAGCTGAAAACTAAGAGGTTTTTTTGTCCACTCTCTCAGTTAAAACAAGATGTGGTTAGATTTTGGATACTGCCCTTCATACAAGTTATATTGAAATCACGGCTCAGGAGTCTTATTTTCTTTACTTCCTGATCAGGGGGCAGGGAAAAGGGGTATTTTTTGGTTTACTTATTCCTTTGACTACATTATATTAGAGTAATAATTCAAGGGCTTGTTATATTACTTGGATAGCTTAAACAAATATATGTGGTATACTTAATAGTTGATTTCCAATTTACATGCATCAGACAATTGCCAACATTCTATATGCCACTACATATAAATTACCTCACATAGCCCATTCATTTTTTTTTTTCAACAAGCAGTGATTGAATGGACTGCGTTCCAGGAATGTGCTAGGGGCTGAGGTTACAAAAACATGTCAGATGTAATGTTTGCCCTCAAGGAATATTCTAATAGGAGATATAGGCATGTAACTAATGATTACAGTGTCACAAGTGCTAAGATTAGAATATGATATGGAAGATATAAAATTACAGGAATAAGCATCTTAATAAGATGAAAGATTTAAGGAAATTTTCCTGAAAAATGAAATATTTCAGTTATACATAATAAATGAAGGGAATAATGGAAAAAGTATAGTACAAAAGTTCACAAAGTTATGAAGTTATTAGAGAGATTAATGGCTGTGGCAAAAACTAAAGACTGTTCTTATTTATCACTAAATCAGGAAGGAACTATATTTTCTTTATATGGATTCAGTTAATCTTGATTATTAAAAACGGGCCAATTTACTTTCTGAGGCAACAGTGTTAATTGCCCTTGGATTTACATTGTCCTTTCCCTTAGTAAAGAAACCTCAATTTTTAGATTGAAACACTGCACCTTGTATAAAACTTACAGCTGAAACTGGCCTGTGATTAAGTTGTAGTTCATAGGATACAAGCAGGAGAAATGTCCTTGAAAAACAGCAAGATGTGTTCTCTAGTTCTTCCTCCTTCCGGGTGACAGAAATATGGACCTCATGGCCAGAACACAGTAGCCAGTGCAGAAAAAAATGCAAGCTGAGGATAGCAGAGAAAAACACAGAAGCAGCCCAGATCCCTGACCCTACAGCCCTACAGAAGACTGTTTTACCTCTGGATTACTTATTTTGAATAGCTATTGGAGAGTATATATATATATATATATATATATATATATATATATATATATATACTCTATATATATATAGAGAGAGAGAGAGAGAGAGTTTTTCTATTACTCAGAGTCAAAAATAAATAAATAATACAGTTTTATTCTCACATCCCTAATTTTGAAATATTTTTTGTAAATAAGCACAAAAATCTGTAGAATGATATTTATAAACCTCTAGTGGGCTAATACTTTGCCAGGGTGTATGTTTCTCATGTCTATCAAACAGTGCAAAGAAAGCACTATTCTTACCTGCTCCAGTTTACCCGGGAGAAGAATCAAGGTCGTAGAGTAGATGAGGGGCTGAGACAAGATTTGAACTGGGCAGTTTAAATCAACTGTCTGGCTCTAATTGCCTGGGATGTTCTGCCTCTCTAACCAGATACAATTTAGAGAAGCAAGTCATTTTCCTCTACAAATCATAAAGATCAAATTATAAACTTAATAAAATTACTCAGCACTCTTGAGATATTTCTACACTTTCCACTAAGCATGTAAAAGGTAATATACTTAACAAACTAAGTAATAAAATAATACATTTTAGGTATATATATTACAGTAATTATGTACTTATTTTAAAAATAGAAGAAAAAATCTAACAGCAGACATAGAGATTTCAACTTGTGAAAATATGAATTAAATAATAATTTTTTAAACTTGTTTTTAAAGTCCAGATGTCCATTTTTATGTAATTCTACATTTCTGTATTCTTCTCTTATTTAGTCAGCAGTCAATAAAATTAGAAACCTTTTCTTACAAAATATAGGTAGTCATAAAATTCCAGCTGGAATAGAGCTTAGAGAAAACCTAATCTTTTAAATTTTTTGACAAAGAAGCAATTGCTCAGAGAATTTAAAAAAAACTATATTTGTGGCAAGTTAATTATAGTTGCGGTTAGAGTTACATCTAGCTCTCCTAATAATCAAGGCAGTAATAGTTCTGCTAATCTCATGCATAAATAGCATTTTCTACCTTCATTTAATAGAAAAGTAAGTGCTATGTTTAATGTGGCTGGGCCACAGCCCTGAAGTACAGTGCAGAAAAAGGTACAATCTAAGGCTCCGAGTGGCAGTTTTTTGTTCTCAGTGGACTAGCTGGTCCAGGGTCCTTAATCTGGAGATGGTTTTTGTAGGCCTATGAACCACCAAAAATTACATTGCTGCATGTTTATATGTATATTTATCAGTTAGATTTTTAAGATGCTTAGTGATCTAAAAATATTGATAGCCAGTGACCTCCTCAAATGCTCTATCTTGTCAAGCAGTGTTCTTTCTCGCCATCTAATGCAGTCTTCTGCTTTTACAAAGCTTTTTCTTCTGGAGGACAAATGTGTATTTTATGGAACTGTGCCATAATTTGGAAAGAGAGACATGATCCTTGAAAGAGAAAAGGGAGACAAGAATGCTTCTAATTGCCCCTGGATAATTGTTCCATTCAGTAACACAGTAAAATCAGCTGATCTGTGGGTGGCTTGGATACAACAATTAGTAGCTGTGAAGATACAGTGCAGTCCTGGCTCACATTCCAAGAATGGGTCAGTAAAAGGAGTGTCCCTTGAATCCCTTCCCTTCTTAACACTCAGCAAAAGAAAGTGAATTCACATAAATAATACAATCCTTAATGAAAATCCATTAAGAGCATCATTTGATTTCCTAGATATTTCACAAGCCTGTTCTTTATTTGCAGTGATGGCTTTGAAGCTGGCTGAAATCATTCATAACTTTTCAGCCAGCTCCAAAGCCATGACTATATCTCAAGAATAAACTTATGTGAAGTATCTGGAAAAATCAAATGAGCTTCGTAAAATGTTGGGACTTAAAAATACCAGTCATGCCACACAGCTCATACTCTTAACTAAGAACAATTCAGCACAGTTAGGGGTCTTCATCCATAAAGAGTTTCAGTATAAAGTAAATATGGCGAATGAGTTCCCTTCCTTCCCTTGGAGAGGTCACGTTCAAGGTTCACTGGCAATGCAAGATGGGAAGGCCTGGCCTGTGCCCACCTGCTAAGAATTAAACAGAGAACTGCAGTCTGTTGTGTAATCAATGCCTTGTCTTTAATGGGAGGCCGCAAATTCATCATCAGAAACTTTGACATGCTTATAAGTCATTTATTAATTTGTGTTAATTTGGCAATCATGGAATTTCTCTAACTTGAAAAAATAACAACCTTCCCAAAATGTGAGAAAATTCTCAGGCAAAATAGATGCATGCACTGCTTTGGGTAATCAAGTTTACTAAGTAGGTTTTATTGTGCTCTTCTCAGCACGGTGCTTAGTATATAAAACCTCACCACATGTTGTAACAATAAAGTTTCTGCTTATTGACCAGACCTGCTTGACAACCAACAATGCTGCCATGAATAATTGCAGGCTGGATTTCAGTCCTCTCCCTGGTAACCAACCCATCAGTGTGTGTCTGGTGGGTAGTGCTCAATACTGTCCAGGGTAGCAAACTCATAGAGAAACACACTCAGATATAAACAACAACAACAAACAACCACAAAATGATACAAAAACTGGAAAGAAAACTTATGCGTGGAGAAATATCTTCTAGAAACAATAAACAATAAACTGAAGTACACATTTTACAGCAGTGGAAATACTTATACTCTGTTTGTAAGGCATGAATAATTCTCAACAACACCATGTTTTTATTAAAATCTAACCTCACAAGTAACACTGGACTATTCTTACGGATGCATGGGCATTTATCACCCTCCTCTTTGATGGAAGGTGTTGATACATTTTTGGTGGTAGCTTAGCTACATGGCTCTTTAACTTCTTCAGAAGTTTTAGATGAAGACCATTTGAACTTAGTGATTTATGGCCACTTAATTTCTCATATTTTTTCAATCAGGTCTTTGTTTTGATTTCTCTGACAGTTCTTCACCTTCCTTCCCTGTACAAAGTAACTTTGGGATAGATACTTCTTCATCATCTTGGAGGGGAGGCCAGGCACAATGCACCCATTCAATTCCTTTGCATTCTTTGCAATCTCTTTGGTTAGCTTCACTTACAACATAGTAGTCTAATGGACCAAGTAAATCTCCAGTGGATTTTGAAGTTATGATATACTTATCTCAAAGGGATTATTTATGTTTGTTTTATGAATAACTTTGGTGGTATTTTTGTTTGCTTTAAACATTATCCATAAAAGTCAGTGGTGTTATAAGATTTTATCACTTGCCTTTCATCCTTCCCAAACAAAATGTATTTCCTTCATTTATTTAACTTTACTCAGGGTTCATGCATCTTTAATCATGTACATTGAGCAAGTTCCATGCTATTTCTATAAATTTTAATTTCCTACTTTTTTTCTGTGGAAACTCTCTGGCGAATCTCCTCTTTTTTCTTAAACTTTTCTTAAAAAATTTGAGCATCTATCTGTGCTCCTTTGATATAAAGTTTTCAATAAAAATATCAAACTTGATTATGTCATTATTATCTCAAATTTTTAATTTTTCTTCTTTTATTCTCAGATCAATAAGTCAGAAGTGGCAGAAACTATACCAACACTAAGTACCCAAATACCATTTATAAAAATAAATTGTAATCATCCAACAGTGAGACAAACTTCCATGGCTTAAATTTTTAACAATGTACAAATTTCAGTATTGGTTATGCCATCTCTTAAAACGTGTCACTGTGTCAAAGGAGCGAGAATAATGTTTCCTCATCAAACAACCCTGCCCCCACCTCCCTGCTCCACGACAGGCCTCTGCTGTAATGCAAAACTTATGTCCTATATTTCAATATGATAAATCAATCACAATGAAACACAGGTTTCCTATTAACATATGCCAATCATTCTCTGGTAATCTACCAACACTTATGTAGAGTAAGCATAGTTTATCCTTCTTTATATAAATAAAACAATGTGTCTCTCTCACTTTTCTAACCATTTCAACATAACAGCTAATGGTAGAAAACCAAACTGAGAGGTGGTGAACCAATTCTTACTCCTTCCAGAGTGAATATATCTAACCAGGTAGTTTTGTATTACCACAGATTCTTCTTTGCAAGAAACCATGGAAGAACTGCTGAATTCCTAGTGTAGTTGAAAAGCATACAAATCTTTCAGCAATACCCAAGGCAACTTTGTAAAAAGAAAAAAAAAGTCATAAATTCAATACATACTTAGCTGTTACTAGGGAAATTTTCCATAAACCTGGATCTCAGAGCACCTTACATTCATCCATTTCTCTTATACAGATCATTCAAATTTCCAAATCACTTGCAGACCTCATTATTAATAGTTCCCAAGTGCAGTGAAAGTGTACACCTGGGTTTGTATTCAGAGTGTCCCATTCTTGGAAGAAACTCAGGCCTTTTATCAAATAAACAGGGCTTAGGTAGATGTTATTGGTTGAATTATGTTCCCCAAAATTCATAAGGTGAATGCTTAGTACCTCAAAATATGGCCTTATATGGAAATAAGATTGTTGCAGATGTGATTAGTTAAGATTAGATCGTACTGGAGTAAGGAGGACCCATAATCCAATCTGACTTAGTATCCTTATAGATAGAGGAAATTTGAACACAGAATCATGCACACAGGAAGAATGCCATGTGAAGAGTGGAGTTATGCTATCACAAGCAAAGGAAACACTAAAAGCTAGGAAAGAGATTTGGAACAGATGCTAGCATTCCCTAGTGACTTCAGAGGAAATATGACCCCATGATGGATACCTTGATCTCAGATTGCTAGCCTTCAGATCATTTAGACTATGAAAATAACTTTTTTATTTAAGCCACTCAGTTTGTTAATCTTTATTATGGCCTTCCCAGCAAATGATTGGAAAACAATTCAGTCTAGTTCATCGATAACAAATTATCAATCAGGAAAATGAAGTTGGTGGATAGAGATAAGGAATATTTATAAGAAGATTTTGGAGGCTTATTAATTTTAAATTGAAGTGTAAAGTTTTCCCTAGTTTTTACATATCAGGTTGCCCCTCGGTAACTCCATAGCATTTGCTACATATTTATGTTAATATAGCCTCATCACGCAATTAAAATCATTTGTCTGAAGATGTCTTTCTTGAACTGGAGATCTGAAAGGACGAAGCCCATGTTATAGCTCCTTCATCTCACAATATAGTAATGATACAGCATACATAGTACATGTTCATAAAATGTCTTCAAACAGCAGTGAGACTAGATTTGTGACAATATTGTAGAAATTTAACTAGATTGTTGTGGTAAGTCAAGTCTTTACTCAAAATAGTTATTTGTTCTTAACCAAGGCTCATGGAATATTTCAACAGACTGGACTCTGACCACATCTTTTCTCAGCTCTATCACTAAAAGATGATACTGTGTCTTTTTAAAAGGGTCCTTAGAGAGCAAATATATTGATGACAAAATGGACTGATAAGTAAGAACAAAAAGACAGAAAACAGTCCCTGGCCTCTGAACTAGATTGTTCTTTGTAGATTTTTTTGTCTGTTCCTTAGAACCTAGTAGTAAGAGAAGGTATAAAAATATTGCTGTGTGTTAACCTCTATTCTAGGCCCAAATTGTCCTGCTTGGCCAAGGATGGAAGTGTGCAAGCTGACATACACATTGTAATGTGAACCAGACTCAGTGGGGATTCACCGCTGTCTCCTGCCAGGTACGCAAGCCTTCCAGATACTCTGCTTGCCTTTGATGATCTGCCTATAAATTCTTTCAATCTCTGAGACTGAGCCCAAGATTCTCCTCCTCCTGCCTCTGACCTCCACTGTGTCTCATCTGCACTGTGCAATCTGACAACACGCTACTATAGTTCAGTCTCACTTTCATTTTGCTGCATCTGTTATACTTGTGTAACCCCAGTTTCTGTGTTTCTAAGCACAACCTGGTAACATGACTCTTTTCCCTAAGAGATAATTCAGGTTTATATTTCTGACTCTGGATCTTAACCTACTTCTAGTTATCCAAGACATAGTGCTTCACTACCAGTGATAAAGCACAGATTTCTGATATTTGTCCCAAGCCATGAATTTCATCCAGGAAGATGTGCTCCCCCAGTACTATTAACATGAACTACCATTGGCAAGTTTCCACATATCAACTGAATGAAAAAAAAAATAAAGCATGTACAAATGCAGTGTTTCTCAAACTCATTAGTTTATAATATATATTGAGTATACTCATAGATTAGGGATAAATACATCTTCTTTATACAGAAACTATTTCTTTTAGATTCTTGGCAATATTTAGTAACTTTCATAAGATTTAATTATTTAGAAAATCTGCCTATTTTGCTTTCATTGTTATTATTTTCCATAATCTCAAAAATATTTGATATAGTTACAGTGGAGATGAAAAATTTCTAGATTAAAGGCAGTTTAGAGTTGTATTTTCTTAAGCTAATAAAATGTTTATAAAGTGTATCTGTTGTTAAGATGGTGAATAAAAGATCTGGCCACATTATGTTTACCTTCCCAATGGCCAGAATTGAGCTCTGGTGTAGTGTATTTAGTTTGCTATAGTCCTCATCACTCCCTATTATTCCTCCCAAACTCATTTCATACTGGAGCCAACAGCTCCTGTATAAGATAAAGTTTTAAGAAGCATAATCTTTTGATTTGTCTTGCAAATAATCATACCTGAAATCCTACATCTTATTGAAAAAAATGTTCTTCAGTGGTGGAATCGTGCCTATTGTCAAGTTTAACTTTCAAATGAACTGACCCGCTCAGCGTAGTTACATATGTCTCAGGTTGTAGGCTTTCCTAAAGCATAGAACTTTGACCCTATGGATATAGGCTTTTTGTTCAATAAAGAAAACCATCAATTATGTTATGTTGTTTGATACCAAAAATGCTTTGATCTTTGGAAAGGTATTTATTACAAAAGAAAAGCAGGGTGAGAGTCCTTTGACAGACATGAGACTTTATATGAAAACCTCACGCTTTGTGACTTACTAGCATGAGATCATTGGTATAAAATGTTTCATCACTGATCTACTTCACCTTTCTGGGGTTGATTTCTAGCTTTTACATTTACTAGCTATGTGTGTGTGGATAAATCTCAATCTCTGTGGACCTCAATTTTTAATTTATCACATTATCGCCAAAGTTTCATAAATAATCTCTAAAGACCTACTGCAAAATCTTCCGTAACTTTTCATATTTAGCACATTAGAAATTCTTGGTCACTAAAAAATACTTTCAGTAGAATAATGTTGTAAAAAATTGAAAATTATTGAATTTATTGTTGGTTCACAGGTGAATTATTAAATTATTTTCAAAACCATGTATTTAACAGAATATAATCAATTTCTCTTGGAATTTTATCTTGGAACCTTTAGTCCAATTATCAAAAGTTTTTAAATTTATTAAAATGCAATACAGCTATCTGATACTCACTTACATGTGAATAATAATTTTTTAAAAAGTCACACTCACAGAAACAGAAAGTAGAAAAGTGATCGCAGGGGCTAGGGAAAATAGAAAAAGGTTGGTAAAAGTATACAAATGTTCAGTTATAGCATGACTTTGATATGAAGATCTGATGTATAACATGGTGATATAGCTGAAAATACTATATTGTATAATTCAAATTTTCAAACCAGTACAACATTAATGTTTACAAAAAAAGGGGGGGAGGTAAACATATAGCCTCAGGCAATGGCTGAATGTGCCTGAAATGTAGGGTCTATTTTAAATATCAATTAGAAAAAAAAAGACTACACACTTTTTTAGATATCACCACTGAAGGCAAAATTAGGACTTATTGATGGGTATAATTAGCATATATGTTTTTATTGCAGTATACTAAAGAATTTGCAAACAACCTCAACATGGAATACAATATTTTATAAAAAATGATTTCTAGCCCTGGCTGGTGGGTCAGTGCGTAGAGTGGCAGCCTGGTGTATGGCTATCTTGGGTTTGATTTCTGGTCAGGGCACACAGGAGAAATGATGATCTGTTTCTCTCTCCCTTCCTCTTCCCCTCCCACAACCAGTGGCTTGATTAGTTTTATCATGGCCCCAGGTGTTAAGGATAGCTTCACTGGTCTGAGCACATCAGCCTCATGTGCTAAAAATAGCTCGGTACTAGAGTATCAACCTAAACAGGGTGGCCAGGTAAATCCCTGTTGGAGCATATGTGGAAGTCTGCCTCACTATCTGTTCTCCTCTCACCAAAAACAAACAAACAAAAATTTCTTCATGTCCACATGTACTGAATAAAGAAAAATGGCCTCAAATTAAAAAAGAAAATTAAACTATCAGATAGGAGAAACAGGAAGTTTATGAAATAGTATTTCCAGTCTACAAGTTCATATTTTGTGGCTTTCTTTACTTTAATTGAATTGACTTAAATTTAAATTCTAGTTCAAGTATATTTTATACTTGAATATTGGAGCTACTTTCATTTCTAGAACCAAAGTTCAGTTTACTGCATGTCAAACTTCTTTATCACACAGATATGCATTATAAATTGTTCTGTCGAACTTAAAATGATTATATTTAGAGATGTATGAGTTTAACTCTATCCTGGATGTTTTGATAACATTTAAATATCTGTTGCTATGTTCCCTCCATCATTGATCCCAAATATTAACACATTCAAAGGTTCATTTTCTGCTTTGAAATGGACAGTGTATTTATCAAAACAATTGAACTATAAATCTTAGAGTGTGAATGGTTCAGATATCATTTATCAAAGATTTATGGAAGAGTTTTATTTTGAAATAATTTTCTTTTCTAAATCTAATTTACCATCTTTTGCCCATGAGAGATTTTTTTGCAAGTAATTCCTTTGTTTCTTTTAAGCATGAATGTAAAGAGATAACATACTACCAACTCTGGTGGCCTTTTTTAATGCTCATCGGTGGGATTAAGTGAAGACCACCAACCAAATGCCTATAATCCATCAAGTAACATCATGTGTTAACAATTTTCAGCCTCTTTTTATCTGCTTTGGATTCGAAAAGGTAACCTAGAGGTGAAAGTTCTTTTTTGAAAAACCATCTCCCTTGGGCCAACCAACCTTTTCAATTTTCTGAATTTAAGTTAATTATATCATTTGAGTTTAATGGAATTATCAACATGTTCACCTTTGCTGTGAAATAGCACTTCCCCTGTTCATATTAGAATCAATATTTTAATGTTTGCCTAGATTATAAAGAAAACTAAAGAGAACATAGTGTTACATTTAACGTACATTATCATTCGATTTAGGAATTTAAGGTACTATGGAGGATTTAATACATTCTTTATTCAGGGTAAAAGATATTTTCTCTTGGAGTTTCTAAATGAAATTTGTTCACAGCTTTAGTTTTCGACCTGAGCTCTATTATATTTTATCTCTGTAACTCATGTAGGAAGGAAACTTTTAGCATTAAACAGTGGAATATATTGACTAGTGTATCTTCTAACCCTTATAAATGTATAATTAAAGAGAATAGTTCATTATTCTAGAACTTCATAAATAGATACATTTTGAACTTAGATTCTAAAAGGTGAGGCATTTAAATATTCATATTTTGTTGTATTTTTTCCTTTCAAGAATCCTCTAATACCCAATGTTGTATATTTTATCTTCTTTCATTTCCTAAGGAAGAATCCCAAGGTTGATTAGTCTTCAGGCTTTACAAAACTTGGCTCCCTTCTTTTGTTCAAAGTAGTACTATTGAAGAAAATCTTTTAAATCCCCCAGATTTGCTAGATGTTTCTTCAGTCACAGATGTCTTCAGCTCTGTCTCTAGGCCAGATAATTCCTGAGATTTATATTTAACATTTACTACATATTCTAATAGATTTATGCAATTTACTAATTATGCCCTAAATTAAAGATATATATATATATGAGAAAGGTAATATTTTAGAATACTTTAAAATGTAATTTCAGTATTTAAATAAAAGTATTTTTTTAATTTAGTTTCAGTTACTGAGTATTGTTATCAAATTTAATTCAATAAATTGATATGAGATGAGAAATTTGCTCCCCTATTAAAGTGTAATTTTATTTTTAATTTATTTACAAGACATGGAACCACTCATTTCTTTTAAAGAATTCAAAAGTCAGCTGATATCCTTTTACCTACTTGATTAGGTACTTATTTTTAAATGCCTCCCTGCTTTTCTTTGCTTTGCTTTGCTTTTTATATTTTAATGATTGATTTTTAGGGGTAGAGAGAGAGAGGGAAAGAGAAAAGTGAAAGAAGGGGAGAAGAAGGAATAATCAACTCATAGTAGTTGCTTCCTGTATGTGCCTTGACTGGGCAAGCCAGGGGTTTGAACCAGTGACCTCAATGTTCCAGAAGTGATGAGATTTTTAAATATAGGCAATTCATCACTACTTTAGATAAATTTTCAAATATCAGAGAAGCAGGAATGCATAAATGTGAAGATAATAAGTTAAGTTGTTCTCTATGCAATAATTATTTTAAACTGTTAAATTATTTTAAACTTTTATGAGTTGTATAAAAGATGCATATATCCATAAATAGTTTTAGTATCATATAACTCATTTCAGTTTCCAGCTGGTATAAATTTAAATATTTACTTACTCATAACATTTTTTTTTTATTCAGTGATAGGAGGGGAGGCAGAGAGACAGATTCTTGCATGTGCCCTGACCAAGATCCACTTGGCAAGCCCACTAGAGGATGATGCTCTGCCCATCTGGGGCATTGCTCCATTGTTCAGCAACTGAGCTCTTCTTAGTGCCTGAGGCAGAGACCATGGAACCATCCTCAGTGCCTGGGGCCACCATGCTCCAATTGAGCCATGGCTGCAGGAGGGGAAAAGAGAGAGTGAGAGAGAGAGAGAGAAAGTGAGAGGGTGATGGAATGGAGAAGCAGATGGTTGTTTCTCCTGTGTGCCCTGACTGGGAATTGAACGCAGGACATCCACATACTGGGCAGATACTCTAATACCTAACCAACCAGCCAGGGCCCATACATTTTTTTAACTATATTAAGTTGGTGATTTAAATTTATTTTATGCATGTTTTGATTTGTTTTCTATAAATAACACCTGTATTACATTTCTCTAATTCAAATCTAAAAAGTATTACAGCAAATATTTGCATTTTACATAATGTCATTCCCTGTCCTCAACTCAATATATTTTAATACTTCATCAACACTATTACTTAAGCACCATTATTATAATCACTTTATAGCTGAATAAAACAAAACAAAACAAAACATGTCAAAATAGCTTGCCTGGTCATGTAGCCTGGGTAAGCAGTAGAGCAAAGAATTTGTACACAGGCAATATATTTTAGGAATCCATACCGTAACCAACTTTACATACTCATATAAAAAATACTTATATTTCAAGAAAACAGGACAGGGACAAACCAGTGACAACTCCCAGAATTTGAGTATGGTAGCCATTAATTTAGGTAGCTCCTTCAGGAATACAAAAACATTGAAAAGAGAAGGTGGGAAATGAGTTGGGCATGCCACCCAAGGCCAGCTCCATTAATGTTTGATTCAATTACCCAGCATAAGTAGATCAGCAAATGACCCAGGGGAGGAGTTAATGCACATGCCCAACTTCTGAGTTTCTATTTAGGTATATCATTTTGTACACTAATAGGTTTTAAAGCTGTTACTTTCTCATTTTTCTCCTCTCTTGATATGTACCCAGTGATATTAATTATAATTTCACAGGAGAATAAGAAAAAAATAGGACAAAATATACTTTTTCTTTTTGTAAGAAAAGATATCCAGTGGCAGTTGCATATAGAAACCTAAAAATCAAGCAGAAGATACAAATTTGGACATCATCAGTATATGTCAAAGATAAAATCTTTTATGTGGATGAAAGAGCACACGGAGAGGATAAAGAGCAGCTAAAGCAATTAACTGAGCAAAAGGGACCCATAAATAGACTAAGAAGCAACAGTGATTGAAGAATAAAGAAAATCACAAGCATCCAATAATAAAATCAATTATATAATTCTTCAGTTCTTAGTAAGTCAGCCATTTCAGAATTACATTTAGACCATGCATCATCATCATCATCATTATTATTATTTACAGGGACAGAGAAAGAGTCAGAGAGAGGGATAGATAGGGACAGATAGGAACGGAGAGAGATAAGAAGCATCAATCATTAGTTTTTCGTTGCCCTTGTGACACCTTAGTTGTTCATTGATTGCTTTCTCACATGTGCCTTGATTGCGGGTCTTCAGCAGACTGAGCCACCCCTTGCTCGAGCCAGCGACATTGGGTCCAAGCTGGCGAGCTTTTACTCAAGCCAGATGGGCCCGCGCTCAAGCTGGCGACCTCGGGGTCTCGAACCTGGGTCTTCCCCATCCCAGTCCGATGCTCTATCCGTGCGCCACCGCCTGGTCAGGCGCATTATTATTTTTTGACAAAATTTTTTATTTAGTTCTTTCAAGTAAAACCCAAATTTTCTAAATGCTAACATTTTCTGTTTCTAGTAATACTTCAGTACATTAAAATAATTTTAATGCATTTAATTACAAATTATTAAAAATAATAATGTAAATATTTGCATAGTAAGCTTATCTTTACTTGTGTTTGGAAGTATATTTTTGGTTACAAGCAAAAACAATTTAATAAATACTAGAATATGTTGGCTCAGAAACATTAAAATCCAGGAATCATTTATGCATAGCTGGATCTATGAATGCAAATAATATAATCAAATATTATAAAATACGTCCCTTTCTTTGCCCTCTGTTTTCTCAACTTTACTCTACGGTGGTTTCATGCTCAGGAAGTTTGTCTTCTTGCTGTCATCAGATACAGTTTAGATAATACTTATACCTAGCAATGCCAGAAGAAAGTGCATAGTATTTTTTCCCAGGATTTATATCAATATTTACAAAGGAAATTGACTTACTTTTATTCTGTCATATGCACCATGAAATCGATGAAGCAAAGCCAGATGATTATATGCTTTTCCAGGTGGGAGAGAGATGCTTTTCTTAGACAAAAAAAGATACAAAGAAAAGGATGCAAGAAAGATAAAAATAACAGATATCTACTACACTACTGAAACATATTTTAGGTAAAAGGCTCAAACATCAGTATGCCTGATCTGTGGTGGTACAGTGGATAAAGCATTAACCTGGAACGCTGAGTTTGCCAGTTTGAAACCCTGGTCAAGGCACATTTGGAAGTTGATGTTTCCTGCTCTTCCCCTTCCCTCTTTCTCTTTCTCTTATTTTATCTTTCTCTCTAAAATGAATATAGTCTTAAATACTTTTTTTTAAAATCAATATAGGTAAGATTTTGTAACCAATCAACATATTTTTTCATATACAAATGGTATCCTTTTACTTCTTTTGTGTAGAATTTTTCATAGTCCAAATCAAAATAATTAACTACTACCCTATATTATATAACCAGACATACATAGAACTCAAGAGTTCTAATGAAGGATTGAAATTGTTCTGTTTTGAATTTGTTAACTCATTGTTTAATCTGTGCTGTCACAAGTACTATAAATCCACCTTAAATAATTGTTTGTGCCTTTTTCTTTTGTTAGCTACCTTTGAATGTCTAGTACTAGGGACTATCTTTTTATCACAAATGGCTAATTTTTTTTAAATTATACATTTGGATTGAAAGATGTGGAAATAAAATAAGATATCAGAAATTCACCCAGGAAAGACAGCCAAAAGTTACACACCTGAAAAAGTCAAGGATATAAACATAATGGCAGGGAAATATCAGTTTAAAACAAAATAATAAACTCAATAGACTATTTTAAAGCATTATTTACATAAGGATATGAAAGCAATGTAACTCTTACTCCTTTATTTTCTGAAAATTATTTATGGTTTTAGAAAAGACACATTTCACATAAAAATAATTTCACTGCTTCGTTCATTACACTGAGGAACAAAATTTTAGTTGCATCCACAAAAACACTTGTTCTTACCCAATTCGAGTGTGCTGATCTCAAATCTGACATTAGTTTTTCTCTGTAAGCTACAGTTGTTTTGCAATTCAAAATTTTAGGTTTTCATTGTATTGTAAAAATTTCAACATTTAGTTTAACATAATGAAGTAGAATGTCTTCTTGTTGCTTTCCTGTGACCAGTCAAAAGTGCACCATGACTTTACGGACACACTGTATAACAGAAGGTTTCAGGACTATTCTTACATTGACACCTACTCGAAGAAGCCATGATTCAATCTTAAAACAAAATAAGAGGGTGTTTTTATCAGATAATAACTTTTTACATTTAAAAACAACTACAATTATGTAAAAGTGATGTTTTAAAACATTAATTGCCTTGTGGTTATGTTCAATCCAAGAGTTGTTGCCCTTTAACTCTAATTTAAAAACCAATGCATGCCATTAACTGTAACAAAAATAAATTAAAATTGCATAAAAATTAAAGTATGAACCGGAAAACAGATTTCAGATTTGGAATCAGTGATGCAGAAATATATAGAAAAAGTTCTAAAACCTTATGTAACAGAAAATGAAAAATAAAATTGTTCCCAGTGTTATTCAAGAGATAATTGATGAGCACCTATGGTGTAGCAACCATCATTTTTTATTTTAAAGATAAACAAATTAGTTACCTAACTGACTGTCCATATAAATAAAGTTTAAAAATATGGCTATTTTAGAAAGAAGAACTGAGAATGACCTCTAGACCTTTGAATTAACACAATGAATAAATGGTGGTACCACTTACAGAAATGATGAAGAAAAGCAGATTGAGGTAAAAGGTGTAGGGACAAAGTTCTACTTTGGACATAGTTTGACATGCCTGCTATAAATCCAAATGGAAGCACCAAGTAGTCAGCTGTATATAGAGGCTTGGAATCAAGAAATTAATTCAGACTGAAGATATACATTTGGTAGCACAACCTATGTGGCCTTTAAAGTCGGGAGACTGAATAAAGAACTATAGGGAGTGTATGCAGTTACAGAAGAGGAAGGGAACATGGATGAGCCTTCAGGCACCTGATAACTTAAATATATAGAAGAGGAAGAGTCAACTACAAGGATCATGAAAAAGTAGCCAATAAAGTGAGAATACAATTTAGGGACCAAATGGAGAAATTAAAGATAGATGCAAATGAATTAATAGTTGCTGAAATGTAAAATAAGGACTGGGAACTTAGAAATTTGGTGATTATTAGTAACCTCAGAAAGATAAATTTCAGTGCAATTACTAAGATAAGATTGAACAAAAACTCAGGAAACAAAGAGAATTGATCATTTCTTCAGAGTGTTGTTGTAAAAAGGACGTTAACCAAGGAAAGCTTTTTAAAGTTGAATGCTGATGGTAGTAATCCAGGAAACAGTGAAAATTTGATGATGTAGCAGAAAAAAAGATGGATACTTTTGAAAGCAAGGCCTTGGGTTGCTTAGTGTCTGGATCCAGCAGAGCTGTAGATGGATTTGTCTCCAATATCAGCAGTGATGTTTCATATGCAGGGACAGGAAGAAAACCACTGTTACAAATGGTTTTGTGGATAGATTTGCTTTCTTTTCTCAGTGATATTATAGGGAAGGGTATTAGTGAGACTGAAAGGGAGAAAAAAAGTTGGTGGCCTGACCTGTGGTGGTGCAGTAGATAAAGTGTCGACCTGGGAACAATGAGGTTGCCAGTTCAAAACCCTGCACTGATCTGTTCAAGGCACATATGGGAGTTGATGCTTCCAGCTCCTTCCCCCTTTCTCTCTCTCTCTCTCTCTCTCTCTCTCTCTCTCTCTCTCTCTCTCACTCTGTGTCTCCTCTCTAAAATGAATAAAAATAAATTTAAAAAAATTAAAAAAAAAAGTTGGTGACAATTTGATCAGAGAGGAGAAGGTGTGAAGTACTTCTGGAGACTGGAAGGGAAATGCTGGAGCCCAGAAAGGCCTACATCTTCAAAGAAAGTGGTTAGAAGATGAGTGTGCTAATTCATAACACACTTGGACAACAAACATAAGGCCTGATCCTGATCTTATTCCATAAACAACTAAGATATGGCTGCCGCACTTTCCACATCCTAGATAGGGATGCATGTTCTTGATTCAATAGCAAGTTTGGAGTCAAAAGCTTTGCAAGTTGTAGCTAATATTTGAAATGTGAGAGTACAGACTACAAGGCATTCTTGTATTTTACACAGAGCAGTACAATATGGAAAGAGAACAAATGTTATCAATAAGTATATAATTAGCAAAATAACATGCTGACATAAAAGAACTAGAGAAACTTAGATGGAAAGACGTTTGACCTTACTGACATATAAAGAAATACAAATTACAATAATAAATACATAAGTTGCATAATTACAATATTCAAAATAATAAGATACCATTTCCTACCTTGAAATTTGTTAAAAATAAAGTACCAACATATCAAGTTCTGCAAATGTTTGGCAAACTTGTGTTCTCTGCTACTAGAAATATAAATAGGTATAATCACTTTGGAGACTACTTTGGCAAAATCAAGTGAAATTGAAAGTGCCCAAAACCAATAACACAAAAATCTCACTTCTAAGAATGTACATTAGAGAAATTCTTGACAGCTTCACTTATTATACACAGCTAAGTATAAAAAAATACAAATTCATAATATTGGATAAATTTCTGTGCTGTTATAGAGTGCTCTTGAAAGATGACAATGAATAAGAAAACCATATGGACCAAAATAGAGTGTAACAAAAGGATATTAAAAATTTGAGTGAAGAAGATTTAGTTTGTAAATCTAATAGTGGGAAAATAATAATGCTACCACCCTTTGATTTTATTCTCTCAGTGAATTAAAATGTGAGATAAGAGCTGAAATAAGTGGGGGAAGTAAGAGGAATATGGAGGTTTGATAAATAGAAAAAGTTGCTCTGGCCAGATAGCTCAGTTGGTTAGAGTATCATTCCAAAGTGCAGAGGTTGCCTGCTCGATCCCTGGTCAGGAACATACAGGAATCAGATTGATGTTCCTGTCTCTCTCTATCTTTCTCCCTTCCTCATACTAAAAATCAATAAGTAAACATTTACAAAAGCAAAAAAAGAGAAATAGAAGGGTGTAAAGTAGTTTCAGGGAAAGAAATAAAGAAAATTTACTAGAGAAATACAGTATTAACAAGCAGAATTACTAACATTAATGGTTTAATTTCTTCAGTAGCAATCATTTAAGTAACACAACTGAAACTAAGTTATTAGTACAAGTTTGGTAAATTAGGATTTTTTAAAGTTACTAGGAATGATTAGCCAAAACAAAACGTGGCCATTAAAAATTTACTAAAATAGGACTGCTTTGGTTGTGTCCCATAGATTTTAGGTTGTTTTGTTTTATACCATATTAACAAAATGAAGGAATAAAATCACATGATTATGTCAATAGATGAAGAAAAGCATTTTATTAAATCCAACACCCATTTATGAAACACTCAGCAAAGTAATAATAGCATATTAAAGCCATATATGACAAACTTACAACCAGCATCATACTCAATGGGCAAAAACTAGAAGCATTTCTCTTGAAATCAGGAACAAGACAGGTATGTTTGCTGTCACCACTCTTATTCAACAGAGTACTGCAAGTTTTAACTATAACAATCAGATGAGAAAAAAACAATAAAAGACATCCAAATTGGAAAGGAATAAGTAAAACTGTCATTATGTGCTAATGACATGATACTGTATATAGAAACACAAAATACTCTACGAAAAAACTATTAGAACTGATAAATAAATTCAGTAAATAGTAGGATACAAAATAAATATCCAGAAATAAGTTGTATTTTTTTGTGACAGAAACAGAGAGAAGGACAGATAGGGACAGATAGATAGGAAGGGAGAGAGATGAGAAGCATCAACTTTTTGTTGCAGAACCTTAGTTGTTCATTGATGGCTTTCTCATTTTTGCCTTGACTGGCAAGTTATAGCAGAATGAGTAACCCCTTGCTCAAGGCAGCGACCTTAGGTTTAAGCCAGCAACCTTTGGGCTCAGCCATCGACCATGAGGTTATGTCTATGATCCCATGCTCAAGCCAGTGACACTGTGCTCAAGATGGTGAACCCGCACTCAAACCAGGTTTTCATACCTGGGTCCTCTGCATCCCAGTTCAATGCTCTGCCACTGCCTGATCAGGCTCAGTTGTATTTTTATACACAAATAATAAACTATAACAAAGGAGTAAAATAAATATCATTTACAATAGTATAAAAAAAAGGTACCTGGGAATAAATTTAATAAAGAATGTCAAACATCTGTCCTTGAAAAATTATAGGCTACTGAAGAAAAAAACTGAAGAAGATATAAACAAGTGGAATTGTATACTGTGTTCACAGACAGAAAAAATTAACATCATTTAAAATCTATACTACCCAAAATAATCTACAGATTTAACCCAATTCTTATTAAAATACCAGTGTTTTATCTCACAGAACTAGAATGAATGTTCCACAAATTTATATGGAACCACAAAAGACCTCAAATAGCATCAGCAATCTTGAGAAAGAAGAATGAAGTTGGAGGTATCAAGCTATGTGATATCTAACTATACTATATAAGGTCATAGTAATCAAAACACCATCATACTGTACTGGTATAAACACAGGCATACAGATCAATGGAACAAAGTAGAGATTCCAGAAATAAACCTATGCCTTTATGATCAATTAATATTTAACAAAGTATGCAAGAACATACAAGAGGTAAAGACAGTCTACTCAATAAATGTTAGTGGAAAAACTGGACATATATATGCAAAAAGAATGAAACTTGACCACCACCTTAAATCATACAAAAGAATAAACTCAAAATGGATGAAAGATTTAAATGTAAGCCACAAAACCATAAAAACATCTTAGAAGAAAACATAGGCAGTACAATTTCAGACATTGCTCATAGCAATATTTTTTCTGACATAACCCCAAGGGCAAGGAAAACAAAAGAAAAATTAAACCAATGAGACTACATTATACTAAAAAGTTTTTGCACAGTAAGAAACCAATCAACAAAATGGAAAGACAAACCCACTGAAGGGGAGAACGTATTTTCCAATGATATACAAGATAAGGGATTAATTTCCAAAATTAATAAAGAACTTGAATAACTCAACATCAACAAAACAAACAATACAATTAAAAAATGGCCAAAGACCAGAAAAGACACTTCTTCAAAGAGGACATATAGATGGCCAAAAGACAAATGAAAAATTGCTTGATGTCATAAATTGTCATAGAAATGCAAATTAAAATCACAATAAGTATCACCTCACATCTGTCAGAATATGCAGCATCAATTAATCTACAAATGACATGTTTGCAAGTGGAGAAAAGGGAACAATCTGTTGGTGGAAATTCAGACTGGTGCAGCCACTGTGGAAAGCAGTATGGAGTTACCTCAAAAATTAAAATGGAACTGCTTATGGCCCTGTGATTCCACTTCTGGAAATACATACAAAGAAACAGAAACACTGACTCAAAAGAAGATACCCATCTATGTTTACATCTATGTTTACTGCAGCATTATTTACGATAGCCAAGATTTGGAAGCAGCCCAAGTGCCCATAATCAGATGGATATATAAGAGAGTGATGGTACATTTAAACAATGGATTACGACTCAGCTGTAAGAAAGGAAATCTTACTTTTTGTGATGACAGCATGAATGAACTGCTAGTTGAATAAAATATACCATATGATCTCACTTATATGTAAAATTTAATGAACAAAATAAACAAAATAGAAACAGCCTCATAAATGTTGAGAATAGGCCTATAGCTGTCAGAGGGAAGGGAGGGCTGGGGGAAAAAGGTATAGGGATTAAGCAAAACAAACAAATAAACCAGACACAGACAACCATATAGTGACTTCCAGAGGGATCGGGGTGTGTGGAGAGGTGAGAGAGGGCAAAGTGTTGGTAAATGGTGTCCGGAAGAGACTTGACTTTGGGTGGTGAGTGCATGATGCAGTATGTAGATGACATGTTATAGAGCTGTACACTTGAAACCTGTATAGTTTCATTAAATTCTGTCATCCCAATAAATTCAATTAAAGAAAAAGAAAAAAAGATATGGATATGTATCAATGAAAAGAAAAAGAAACATAGCCTGACCTGTGGTGGCGCAGTGGATAAAGCGTTGACCTGGGAACACTGAGGTCGCCAGTTCAAAACCCTGCACTGGTCTGGTCAAGGCACATGTGGGAGTTGATGCTTCCAGCTCCTCCCTCCTTTCTCTCTCTCTCTCTCTCTCTCTCTCTCTCTCTGTGTCTCCTCTCTAAAATGAATAAAATAAAAAGTTTAAAAATAAAAAAAAGAAAAAGAAACATAGAAATGTTAATATAAAATATACTTATTTCTTAAAATTTTAAAATGTTCCTAAATCACTATAGCCACATTTTTTCAATAACTACATGTGGCTTATTGCTACCTTTTTGAACAGCACAGATTTCCACAGAACATTTTCATCATACGAAAAATTCCATTGGACAGTATTAGTTTAGATCAGGAGTTGGGAAACATTTTCTATAATACATCAGAGTAAATACTTTAATCTTTGCAGGCTATGTGGTCTCTGTAGCAACTCCACAGCTCTGCTGTGGTAGTGCAGAGCTGCCTTAGACAATTAGTAAATTAATGGGTGTGACTATGTTCCAATAAAACTTTATTTACAGAAACAGTCAGTGGGCCAGATTTGGCATGAGGACTGCAGTTTGCTTATCCATGGTCTAGATAGATCATTGTTATATGAATAAGGTTCTTCTACCCAAAGGTACATACCTTTGGTACATATTTCTTAGGAAATATATGACATATACAGTAAAAGAAGTAAAAGATTTCTCCCCAAAGTAAATAAAATATTAGGTAATAGAATAAATTGTATCAACACAAAGGAATCTCTTTTACACATAACCCAGAAAACTTAAATTAACATATGAATGAAATATTTTATGCTCATTATTTACTTCATTAAATTTTTTCTCTAAAGTATTTTGTAATGATTATATATATATATATATATATATATATATATATATATATATACACACACACTGCCTATAAAAAAAGTAACATCACATGTTGAAGTCTACGTCATTGTATTTCAAATTTGGCCTATTATTATCAAATTTAAACAAAGGCATCTGCCTAACTCTTCAAAGCAGGAGTTTACAAATAAAATGTTACTAGAAGTAGAGGGCTTATTAACCACTATTCCAAAGGAATTGTCATTCTGCCAAAATGTCTTACTGGTGTCTATTAAAACTTCACTACACAGAACACTGGGCCCTTCTAAAGCCCTATAATTTTCAGAGCTTTGCAGTGGTTTTGTGGTATGTATTTATAGGGTGAAACCTTCTCCCTGGGTTTACACTATGTCTTTTCTCATCTCTCTGTCTTTCTAAAAATAGAGACAAGCCTCATTTTAAATGTTAACTTCAATAAAATTGTTTGCTGACTTTTTAAGACAATGAAATAAAATATTATATAATTTTACAGTTTAATACTTTGTAGTTTTTTTTCTTTTTTTTAAAGAACTATATATATATTTTTAAATTTCTTTTTATTTATTTATTTTAGAGAGAAGACACATAGTGAGAGAGAGAGAAAGAAACAGAGAAAGGGGAGAGGAGCTGGAAGCATCAACTCCCATATGTGCCTTGACCAGACCAGTGCAGGGTTTTGAACTGGTGACCTCAGGGTTTCCAGGTTGACGCTTTATCCACTGCACCACCACAGGTCAGGCAATACTTTGTAGTTTTATATATTCTTTCTCTTTTGCTCATTCTTCTTTGTTTTTATATAGTAGTACTATATGCTATACATGGATATATAGTATCTTTATTTTGTTTAATTTTCAAACAAATCTTTAAGAAAAAAACTTCAATGTCAAATTTTATTTACTAACATTTGTGAGTTAATTTCTGATTTGGGGACACTTCAAATCTTTCATAGTTTAAGTTATATTTTTATTTAATTGACAGTTTCAGTTAGATAATTATTTGTAAGCTATCTGTAACAGTTTTATGGCAAGAATAGAAAGAGTATAGAACAATAAATATGCTATCTATAAATAGATATTAAAGAAATACTATTGAGACATAATTTTCCCTTCCATAGACCATGTTCTAATTATTATATTAACTCAAATATCATTGATACACTGTGTACAAGAAACATGAAAAAATATGTGATGTAGTCTAATTGAAAGTTTCTAAGAGTATTTTGTGACAATATGAATAATGAGTTATATACAAAAGCATAAATTTTCTAATGTTCATAGTTTACCTTTTATTAACTTATTTATATTATTTAAATAAAAATAAACTAACTTAATAGCATAGGGTATCAGACGACTTGAGGTATTTGCAATTGTTATATAAGATTTAAGGGTTCTTTGATGGCAGTACACAACACATGACACTCAAAAAGATGAAAGGCAGAACTCTTTGTTACTTATAGCTCCAGACAAGAGAATGCAGAGTCACATAGGGGTTTTACCTGAGGTCAACTTGAGGTGTAGACCATAGCTTATGTATGGCCCATGGGATGGGATTCGCTATATTTCATTTGCTCTCTGTGGATGGGCTAATTTGGTTGTTTCACAAGCTCTGGGGAATAAGGTAAGTATCTAGCTAGATGGTGGTACCTGGGTCCTGGGCAATTAGGGTTAGTGCATAGAAGACCAGAAGTTTGAGAGCTCAGTAAATGATGTGTTTGGAATGTGGACTTAATCAGACGTTGAGGAAGAGGAACTCCAGTCTCTAGCTAAGATCTCAAAAACAAAACAGAACAAAACAAAATACTATATATTCCAGTCAACTAATGATGTTTTGACATGAGTTTTGAGCTCAATTATGTAAACTATCTTAATGACCCAAATAGTAGAAGAAACTTTCAGATAGCAGAACATAAGTTGCTCTGAACTCCCTAAAAATATTTTGCTATGAGTATAAAAATGGAAGAAAGTAGAAGTATAAGGAATACTTGTAAGTTTGACCATAACCAAGATCCACATTTATATGGCATTAGTCAAGAAAATAAATCTGAAATTTCTGAGGTCTCTAAAAATTTCTTATTGGCATTATAAAATGTGTTAATAAACCACTCTCTGCATAGCTCTGAATTTCTCTCTGACTCTCAGCCCTTTTTTTCTTCTTGTTTTGATATTCTAGCCACAATTCTCTTTTTGTCTCCTTCCAATAACTCATAATGCAGAGTTTTAGGTGGCTACAGGGTGAGGGGGCAGGGAGTCTTGGTGGCTGGTTTTATAGGCAGCCTTCCCTCCCCCCAAGGCTTCCCAGTCCATGTTGGAGGGATCTGGGTTGATATGTAAGAAAGCTATAATACCATGTCTTTGGAACTGTTGCCCCATTTGCTGAAGTACAGTGTGTCTGTAAAGTCATGGTGCACTTTTGACCGTGTAACAGGTTAAAAGTGCACCATGACTTTACAGACACATTATATAAATCCCTTTGTATAAAAATATTGGTTGGGAGCAGGGTTGAAATTGTTTGAATAATTCAGTCACTTTGGTTGGTATTTTAGGGAATTCAAAAATAAGGTACTCATTTTCTTATCCCCTTTGTATTGGACTCTGGTCCTCATTAGTGTAATCCATGATACTCTTGGGATTTAAAGAATATGAAGTATTTGTAACAGCAAAGAAGTCTGATGAGTCTGCTATCACCATTTGAGCAGTACTGACATTAAGACAAGAGTGTCATTTTGATAAATAATTTTGTTATTGCTTATTTTATTATGATTAATGTAGCACTTCTAGATTAGCATTTATATTAATATAATAATTAGTATAATTAGTAATTACATGTAATTATGAAAATAATGATAATTACACACCTTGTGAAGATAAATAAAACTATTATATAGTTTTAAGAAAAGCAAAAGCAACATGTTAATATCTAATAAAATAGACTTAAGTGTAAAGGAAATTATCAGAAATAATGAGAGGCATTATGTAATGATAAAAAGTGCCAGTCCCTAAAGAAGTTATAGTAATCCTAAATGTGTATGCATCAAACGAAAAGTGTTCAAAACATGCAAGGCAAAGTGATAGAAATGAGAAGAGAAATAGACAAATCCACAAATACAGATGGGCACTTTAACACCCTTCTCTCAATAACGGATAGAACAACTAATCAGAAGATCAGCAAGGAGAAGGACCCAACAATATCTCTAATAAACAGGATCTAATTGACTTTGTAGAACAATCATCCAACAACAGCAGGATACCCAGTCTTTCCAAGTACTGCAGAACACATACCAATATAGATAATACCTGGCCTATGAAACAAAACTTAACAACTTAATAATATAATGTGTTTTTTGACCACAATGGAATCAAACCAGAAATCACTAAGAAGTTTTTTCCATTGATATGAAAATACATACAGAAAAAGCAGCTAACCACTACCTAAATCAGGGGTGCCCACACTTTTTCAGCTTGTGAGCTACTTATAAGATGACCAAGTCAAAATGATTTACCTACAATAAAAATGCAAAACATAAATTTATTTCTTCTATATTATCATTAAGTTACTATTATTGCTATTTAATATTGTGTATTCTTCTTTCACCTTTCTCCTTCTCAGCTCTCTTTTCAGAGGAAAGTCAATGTCATAGTTTTTATGAACAGTCCGAAAAAGCCGCTCCACATTTCCCTTCTTTGGAATAGCAATGGCACACAGACAGATGAGGCAAACACACTTAGAATATGACATAGGGAAAAAAATCCCCTCCCATTCTGTATGAAAGTGGTAGGTTTTAGTCTTTTTACTCGGACCAGCTATGGCACTCATTTTTATACCCTTTGTTGTATTTAGTTTAAATAAATTGAAGGCTAACTATGCAGCAATGTAACTGAACAAGTAGCGCGGTTTAACGCGCATGCGTAGGGTGTCAAAAGTTCAGATATCAGATTGGCTACCCTATATGCCAATCAAAAGACAAATGTCTTTTTAATGTCATGCAATCTACCCACACTTCCTTCGCAATCGACCAGTAGATCACGATCGACGTATTGAGCACCCCTGACCTAAATAAATGCAAGTATGTTTTCATATCTTAACTACCTAAATTCTTATTTAATTTTATACCATTATAGTGTAAAAAGGTATAAATAGCAACCAAATACAACAAAAGCTATTGTGTTTGTAGGCATTGTGGTTATTTTAAATAAACTATGTTAACATTGGATAAAATAGAATTTTGAAATGAGGAAACTGGAATGTGGTTTTCCAATATTTTCCATCAGTTTATCTCTCACATCACTATCTCTTATTTACCTTTTAAAAGATAATAAAAGAAGGCCATTACTGAGTTAAGGGAGATTACACTGCATTAATAATTGTATGACCAATCATGGAGTAAAGTTTAACATGTACTGCACAAAGTAAAAGATAAATCTTGAAAATGATTTGGGGCCAAAATTCTATTGAGATTCAAGGAGAGAGAAAGCCTATACTTAAATGGGTGAAATTCAAAAAAGCTTCATAATATAAGTTCCATTTTAGTTAGTTTTAAATTGATAGGACTTTAAAAGACAAGAGAGAACATTCTAGGTGATGTCAATATTATAAACAAAGACAAACTTAAAATGTGTATTTCCTGACATTATAAACAAGACAGATTGATAGAGGTAATTGATATTGATAGTGTTAGTGAATTATAGTCTAAAGATTTTAGTATTATGCAAATGTAGTATGTTATCATCTGCAAGAACATTCTCCCTCTTTCTTTCATCATTTCTTCTTTCTTTCTTTTTTTTTTTTAAATTTTTTTTAATTCATTTTAGAGATGAGACACAGAGTGAGAGAGAAAGAGAGAGAGAGAGAGAGAGAGAGAGAGAGAGAGGGGGGAGGAGCTGGAAGCATCAACTCCCATATGTGCCTTGACCAGACCAGTGCAGGGTTTTGAACTGGCGATCTCAGTGTTCCCAGGTCGACGCTTTATCCACTGCACCACCACAGGTCAGGCCATTTCTTCTTTCTTTTGCTCCCTCCCTTCCTCTCTCTCTTCCTTCCTCCTTCCCTTTCTCCCTCTCTGTCTCTCCTTCCTCCCTCCCTCCCTCCCTCCCTCCCTCCCTCCCTCCCTCCTTTCCTTCCTTCCTTCCTTCTCTCCTTCCTTCCTTTCTTCTTTCCTTTCATTAAAATTACAATTAAAGTTATTTTTAAAAAAAAAACGTTAACTAGTTCTTTGGTTTTCACCCAGTTTTCAACATGACATGTGGTAATTCCCCTGGACAACTTTTGGGAGTTCTTTATAGAAATAAAAATGATGAAGAACAATAATATTTGTTTGTTTTGTATTTTTATCACTGGGAGCAGGTTTTCTAAGTTATAAGAAACAATATACAAAGATTTCTAACAACCTGGACATTTTTAGAAAGGCCTTTATATATTATTTTACATATAATATATGTAATATATTAGTATGTGACATTAATATATTCATACTTAAAAAGAAAGATTGATTTTAGTTTAACGAGGAAAATATCTAATATACGTAACAAATATATATGTATAAGTGAATATCTACACACACATTTATGCACCTAAAAACTAATATTTGAGCCTTTTTTTCTGACAATCTGTAAACATTTTTGGAAGCAGATAAATTTTAGGATTATTAACTAGTTTTGATTGTCAAATAAATCTTCCACTAGTAATGGTCTAAGAAACCAAAAATAACTAACAAGATCAGTTTTCCAACACACTAGGACTTTTTTCAATTAAGCTATATGTTTGTAAAATTAAAATGGAATGACATTCATTTCCTGTAGCAAAGATTGTGTTCCCCTTGAAGCCACTAGTCATTTAGTCCTTACCATACACTCTAATAATTAAGACCTGGCTTTACTTTTGGTTGGTAACTTGTGTGACTGAGAATGTGGACTAAAAAATTATATGTATATTTAAAGAGTCTCTTCTGGCTGCTTCTTCTGTTTATTATTCTTATTATAATTCTGGTAATTTTAAAATTAAGTACCTTCAATTGCAACAAAATAGGTTTAATTATGAGAGCCTGGTACATTTTCCCAAATTAATACTAGTTATATTGCATAGATTGTTTTAAGATAAAATTTACAGGAAGAAGTAAACATATATGTTTTGAATATCATCTAAAATTACTTTTAAGGTTAATTACCTATAAAAATATTTACAGTTCTTACTATTCTTTAAATTACTGAAGAAAACTAATGATAGTATTATTGATTTCTTACATATTTCTATTGTCATGTTTTATCTTTTCCTTTATTTCCTTCTTATTCTCTGTCATGTTAACTAATAACTTCATCCTTGATTGCTTTTTTAGTTTTCTAGAGAAGTCTTATAGATATGACTCAATGATTTAGTATTAAATAATTCAGAAGCAATTTAAATATGTAAGAATAGTTCAGTTAATTATTAACATAAACTCTAGAATGTTGCTTTAACAAAATTTTCTAGTGAATAAAATTCAGCAAAAAACAAATTAATATTTGATTCTCTCAGTAAATATTTACTCAATATTTTTGTAGGACAAGACTGTACTTACTAGTAGAAATAAAAAATAAACAAAAGATATTTTTCATAAGCCAGGTACACAAGTATATAAAAAGAGTGTTTTAAGGCCAATAGTTTTGTTTAGAGAACCTACTCATCCAGTTACACAGATACCTTGAGTAGAAGTAAACTTTTGACCTAAAATAAACAACTAGTTTTTCTCTTGCTCAAACATGGATGAAGCTGGTAGATTATACAAGGGTGTGCAAAAAGTAGGTTTACAGTTGTAATACAAATAAATAATATAATAATTAATACACAACACAAGAATAAAGTGTTTCATGTATTCACAACTGTAAAACTACTTTTGCCTGTCTCTGTCATTTTGGTGTGGCCATTATGTGTGAATCATCTGCCATGTGCAAGATTAATAAAACATATATAAAAAAATGGTAGAAGCCACAGGCATTAACAGGACACAAAGAACAAAATATCCATTACCTTCTGTTCTCATATGATCCAGCTATTCTAGCTGTAACTGAGTTCTATAAGATTTTATACTAGCTTTATTTGCCAGCAAAACAGGGGGGGGCAGGGGAAGATAAAGGGGAAGAGAAGGGTGAAGAAAGGAAAGGAAAGGTGAGGGAAAGAAAGAGATGGTGGAGAAAAAGAAAAAGAACAACAACAACAAAAATGCAGAATGTCTCTATAACCATAGAGTCTTCCAGGAAGGATAAATAACCACAAAAATAACAATTATAATGATGAACATTTACTAAGGCCCTATCGCTGTCAGAGTTTTAAGTTCAGATGCATTAAGTAATTTAATTGAAAATGCTGTTTTCTCTACTATACAGATGAGGAAACCAACATATAAGGAGCTTAAGTCACTAGCCTAAGGTCTATAATATAAAACAGTTTAATTCTTGGCAAATCCAAAAGAGAGACTCATGGGGTTTGGGGTTACAAGTTTAAAAATACAAGCTGTATTGAACTCACCTGTTGTGAATAATAAAAGAAGAGGAATTTAGATCTCCTGGGAAAACCCAATGAGAAAGATGTGGTCAAGCCAGGAGCAAGTTGGAACTGGTGGAGATATTCAAAGAGATTTTCAGTAACTAAAATTTCAAACAGAAAGTGCAAATTTGTTTTGCCCTATAATATAACCTTTCCCCTGGCATCTTAGTACAACCCATGAGGCTTGTGAATTTTTGTGTGAGAGAGATGGTATATCTACTTAGGTGTGTGTCTGGGAAGGGGACAATGGAGAAGAAGTAAGATTTCAAGTTTGTATCAATGAGGTAATTTCCTTCAAGGAATGTGGGTCATTGGGTCCATGAGAATGTTATCTGGCCTCTTCTAAACCTCTCCATTCCAAGGAATCCCTGAAACCTTGGGGAACAGTTTGGACTTCCTCTGGTTTTGAAAGTGAGGAGTTTGATGTAGATTTTACTAGATTTTAAGAAGTATGATTCCTGAGTTTATTTCTAGTTTTCACTAATATTTGACTTTCTTTTTTGCTTGAATATCTTTGAATGAGTTCTGTTCCTTTATACCAAACAAACCCACATTATCAAAAAAGAACGAGCAACAACCTTGAATTATAACATAGTTCTGATTTTAACTAAATGATCAGCAGTGCAAAGAATAAACAAATTCAAATTAATGATTATAATATAATGCCAGAACAGGTGTATGCATACAATACTAAAAAACACAGTAAACAGAAGATACAAAAAAGTCATTTTGAAATGTGACAGTAATAAAATGCTTTTATGAGAAAGTAATCTATAACTGAGTCCAGAAGAGTAATTTTTAGATTAGCTAATTGGCAAAAAAACAAAATGTGTACAAGGTACAGAGAAGGGACAGAATTTAAAGTATTTAAGATATTACAAATGATTTGGTGCTAATTTAACACCAAGTATGTTTGTGATTATCTGGACTTTAGATTAGAAAGAATTATATCATAAAAGAGGAATATTCTGAAGAAAAATGGAAACTACTGAAATATTTAAATCCTGTGTAAGGCTAATGTTTAAAAAATGCACTTTGAGCAATATATATGCCAGTTTATCTCCACGGGCAAATGAAATAAAAAGCAGGATAAACAAATGGGACTATATCAAACTAAAATGTTTTTGCACAACTAAAGACAATAAGAACAGAATAAAAAGACAAACCACACAATGGGAGAACATATTCGACAACACAGCTGACAAGGGGTTAATAACCAAAATTTATAAAGAACTTATAAAACTCAACACCAGGAAGACAAACAATCCAATCAAAAACTGGGCAAAAGAAATGAATAGAAATTTCTCCAAAGAGGACATACATATGGCCAATAGGCATATGAAAAAATGCTCAACATCACTAATCGTTAGAGAAATGCAAATTAAAACCACAATGAGGTATTACCTCACACCAGTCAGAATGGCGCTCATCAGCAAAACAACACAGAACAAGTGCTGGGGAGAATGTGGAGAAAAGGGAACCCTCCTGCACTGCTGGTGGGAATGCAGACTGGTGCAGCCACTGTGGAAAACAGTATGGAGATTCCTCAAAAAATTAAAAATCGAACTGCCTTTTGACCCAGCTATCCCACTTATAGGAATATACCCTAAGAACACCATAGCACTGTTCGAAAAGAAGAAATGCGCCCCCATGTTCGTGGCAGCATTGTTCACAATAGCAAAGAACTGGAAACAGCTCAAGTGTCTGTCAGAGGACAAGTAGATTACAAAGCTATGGTACATATATACGATGGAATACTACTCAGCCATAAGAAATGATGACATCGGAACATTTACAACAAAATGGATGGACCTTGATAACATTATACGGAGGGAAATAAGTAAAACAGAAAAAAAACTGAGAACAGCATGATTTCATACATAGGTGGGACATAAAAGTGAGACTATGAGACATGGACAAGAGTGTGGTGGTTACGGGGTGGGGAGAGGGAGGAGAGGTTGGGAGAGGGGGGAGGGGTGGGGCACAAAGCAAACCAGATAGAAGGTGACAGAGGACAATTTGACTTTTGGTGATGGGTATGCAACATAATTGAATGATAAGATAACCTGGAGAAGTTTTCTTTGAACATATGTACCCTGAGTTATTAATGTCACCCCATTAAAATTAATAAAAAAAATTAAAATTAAAAAAAAGAAAAAAAAATGCACTTTGGTAGCAGAATGCTGTATTGATGATCTTCATGGGCAAAATTATGAAATAGAGAAACAAGTTAGAGATTTTTATAGAAGCAAGGATAAATTTAAGAATTATACGCAAGTCAAAAGTAATACAACTTAATGAATATAGGTGACAGAATATGTGAATGTAAGCATAGGTGGCAAATGGTGAAATGAAATGAGACTGTTGGGTGACATGCCTAGCTTTTGGCTTGGGTGACTGGCCACTTAGCATCCATTTTCATTATTTTATTTGTTTTTGTTTGTTCATTTGTTTTTCTTTAAAAAGTTTTTTTAATATGTCAGTTACAGTTGACATACTCTGATATTTCCTGACTGTGACATTAGGAATCTTTGCAATAGTTGCAAGTGTATAGTCCAGTGATCAGACATCATATAAATTATTAAGTGACCAACTGACACTATACATAATCATCAGAATATTAATGACTATAATCCCAGTGCTATATTTTATATCTCCATAAGTATTCTGTAACAACCAATATGTACTTCTTAATCTTTTTGCTCTTTCACTCATATTTCCAACCCCCTCCCACCTAACAACCATCAAAATGTTCCATTTATTCATGAGTCTCTTTCTGTTCTGTTTATTTTGTGTTTTTAGATTCAATCATTGATATATATGTATTTATTGTCATTTTACTGTTCATATTTTTATCTTATTTTCTTCTTCTGAAATAAAACTCTTTAACATTTCACACAATACGGGTTTGGTGGTGATGAACTCCATTACCTTTTCTCGACTAGGAATCTCCATATACATCCTTCAATTCTAAATGAGAGTGTTGCAGAGTAGAGTAACCTTGGTTGTAGGTCCATGTTTTTCATCACTTTGAATATTTCTTGCCAATACCTTTTAGACTAAACATATGTTGGGGACTGGATAAAAAAAGGTAAATGGATTGAGCAAAGAAAAAAACAGCTTATGTGGCTAAAAGAGGGAAATGAGAATAAGAAAAGTAGAAGAGGGTAAAGGTGGGAGAGATGGTGGTGGTAAAGACTTGACCTGGAGTGGTAAACACACAGTGCAATGTACAGATAATTTATTATAGAAGTGTACACTTAAAATCTATATATTTTTTATTAACTAATGCAACTAAAATAAATACAATTAAATATAAAAAATAATAGTAGTTTTAAAAATTAGCCGACAGTCTTATGGAAGGTACCTCATATATAACTGCTTTTCTCTTGCTGCTTTTAAGATTCTCTCTTTATCGGCCCTGACCAGTTGGCTCAGTGGTAAAGCATTGACCCAGCGTGTGGATATCCTGGGTTCAATTCCTGTCAGAGCACACAGGAGAAGCGTCCATCTGCTTTTCCACTCTTCCCCCTCTCCTTTCTCTCTGTCTCTCTCTTCCCCTTTTTTTAACCAAGGCTCCATTGAAGCAGGTTTGGCCGGGTGCTGAGAATGACTCCATGGCCTCTGCTTCAGGCACTAGAATGGCTCCCATTACAATGGAGCAATGTCCCAGATGGGCAAAGCATCACTCCCTAGTCGGCATGCCAGGTGGATCCCAGTAAGACAGATGTGGGAGTCTGTTTCTCTGCCACCCTGTTTCTCACTTCAGAAAAATACAAAAAGAAAGAAAGAAAGAAAGAAAGAAAAAAAGAAAGAAAGAAAGAAAGAAAGAAAGAAAGAAAGAAGAAAGAAAGAAAGAAAGGAAAAAAAGAAAGAAAGAAAGAAAGAAAGAAAGAAAGAAAGAAAGAAAGAAAGAAAGAAAGAAAGAAAGAAAAAGAAAGAAAGAAAGAAAGAAAGAAAGGAAGGAAAGAAAGAAAGAAAGAAAAAAAGAAAGAGATTCTCTCTTTGTCTTTGGTCTTTTGTATTTTAATTATGATATATCTTGGTGTAGGCCTCTTTGGGTTCATCTTAGTTTGGACTTACTATGCTTCTTGTATTTGTATGTCTATTTCTTTCACCAGATTAGGGAGGTTTTCTTTCACTTTTTCAAATAGGTTTTCAATTTATTGCTCTCTTTTCACCATCCAGCACTCCCATGATAAGAATGCACATATGCTTGAAGTTGTAACACAGGTTTTTTATAGTAGCTTCACTTTATATGATTCTTTTTTCTTTTTGCTGCTCTGATTGGGTGATTTTTGCTTCCTTATATTCTAAATCATTGATTTGATTCTTAGCCTCATCTGCTCTACTATTGATTTCCTGCTAATTATTCTTCATTTCAGTTAAGGTACCTCTCATTTCTGACTTGTTATTTTTATGGTTTCCATGTTATTTTTTATGCATTGAAGTTATCACTAAGTTTATTGAGCATCCTTATAAACAATGTTTTGAACTCTGTATCTAGTCAATTACTTGTCTCCATTGTGTTTAACCCTGTTTCTGAAGTACTGTTCTGTTCTTTCCCTTATGACATGTTTCTTCATCTCCTTATTTTGGCAGCCTCCCTGTGTTTTTTTTCTCTATAAGTTAGGTAGAGCTGCTACATCTCCTGGAATAGGTAGGATGGCTTATATAGCAGGTGTTCTATATGGTCCAGTGGCACAGCCTCCCTGATCACCCAAACTGGGCACTCCAGGCATGCCCTCCCATGTGGGTTATGTATATTCTCCTGTTCTGGTTGAGCCTTGACTGCTGTTGGCACATCAATGGGAGGGATTTATGCTCAGGCCAATTCACTGCAAAGATCACCAACCACCATGTAGGATCAGCTGTGCAGGGGCCTACCCCACAGAGCAGGACTTACTTCAGCAGGGCTCTGGTGTCCTCTGTGTCTGTCCCTTGAGTGTCACTTTCAGAGGTGATTGGGTGGTACTTTGAGCTAGTCTGAATCTGTCCACCAGATGCTCCGGCTCTGGAGCTTCCCAGGAGATACAGGCCAAGGTCAGCCACTGCTGTGGTCTGCCTGGGGTCACCCAGCATAAGCTATAAAGTAATCTGCAGATGGGTACTAAATGTACTAGGCTCAGAGGTGCCCAGGCCAGGCCAGGTCATGAACCAAGACCAGCTGCCTCTTGTGCCAGACTACTTGTTTGAGATATTTTAGGAAAGTTTGAAGTGTGAGCCAAGACAGGTCATTCATATGGAAAAGCCACTGGAAACAGCTTGGGTAGGCCCACAAGTCATTGGGGTGGTGTCTCGGAATCATCAGGGTGATTAACAGTGTGAGCCAGGTTGATAGAGACTTCAGATATGGTGCCCATTTGCAGTCTCTATGGGGGAGAGCTCAGAAAAGGAATAATGACTTTTACCAGCACTAATGTCTGGGATAAAGCTGTCTCTTCAGCACTCACTTTGATGTCAGACAATTCAATTCCTGTTTGTATGTAATTCGTGCCTTTCTAACTACTGTCTCATCCCTGGAGCTCAGAGGATGTGAATCAAGGAAGTGCCTGGAACTCAAGACACCCTCTGTCTCTCTCAGCCAAGTCCTCTGGGTTTTACCACCAGAAGATATGGGGCTTTTTCTTCTTGGCTCTGGAACCCTGGTCTGGAGTGCCTGGTGTGGAGCTGGGATCCTTCACTACTCAGGGGGGACATCTGCAACCAAAGTATCCCTTCTAATTTTTATCTGCCACATGTGGGTGTGGGACCAGCCTATTCCATATCTTTGCTCCATTACCAGTCTCAATGTGGCTTCTTCTTTAAATCCTCAGTTGTAGTACTTCCATTCAGTCATATTTCATGTGGTTCTAGATGATGCTTGTTCTATAATTTAGTTGTAATTTTGATATGATTGTGGGAGGATACTAGTACCACATTTACCTAAGCCTCCATCTTTACCAGAAATCTCCAAAATTCATATTTTTTCTTGTCATTTAATTTCAACAAATTGGAAACTAGGGTGAGTTTGTTTTGGGTGGGGGAAGGCTGTATTTTGTTTAACAATATTTAAAGAGAGAGTCAATATGCAACAGAGAATTATCCTGATGATCAGGAGATTTAAAAACAGTTATTTGTGAACCATAAGCTTATGAGAATTAGTTAAAACCATAAATGAGAAGCAGACCAGAAACATACTCATAGATATGGAAAACAATCAGATGGTTCCCAGATTGATTGGAGGAGAGGTAGGGGGGTGTAAAAGTTAAGGGGTTAGTTACAGCATAGTCATGGGGTTGTAAAGTACAGCATAAGGACTATAGTCAATAATATTGTAATAACTAGCCACACTGTTAGATAGGTATTAGATTTATCAAGGTGTTCACTTTGTAAATTATATAAATGTCTAATCACTGCATTGTACATCTGAAACTAATATAATGTACGTCAACTGTAATTGAAAAATAAAATTTATTTTTAAAAAAGACAAAAAAGAAATCAGATTTATCAGACTACATATTTTGACATAGGACTTGCCAGGAAACTGTTTTGTGAGGGCAAGGATAGACAAATGGAGTTCGAATAAGGGAGATTGTTGATACAGAAGCCAAGAAAGAGAGGGTTGGTCAAGAGAAAGTTCTGCAACAGATTAAGGTAAAAGTGTCAAATTTAACAATTAACTATTAAGTTGACAAATGGCTTTTTAGAGCTTACTATGTGTCTGGCTTGACGCAATCCTCTGGGGGGATAGAATGGTAGATCAGAGGCATGGTCCTAGTATTTGTCGATGTTACTGTCCAGTGTAGAGATGAATAATGAATAAATCAACAGATGAATGAAAATAATAACTAAGGGGGTAGGGGTTGGTCTCTTTGGGATAATATTTTAACTTAGAAGTGAAAGATGAGAAGGAGCTAACCGGGGCAGAAAACACACCGGGAAGAGTAAAACGCATGGTTAAAAGACTTCAGACAAGCAAGAAACTGGCATATTTTCAGAAATATAAAAAGGAATCTACATAGCTGTAGAGATAATGTTTGAGGAGTAAACAGGGCCAATTCATGTTTAAAACTGAAGAGTGTCAATATTTGACATTTTATTAAAAACAAAGAAATAATGCTTATACTCAATATAAGTTTATTAAATTTCAGATTCTGGAAGAAATTAAGGAAAATGGCTACATTCTATTAAAATATTGACAATGAAATGATTAATTACATTTCACTCAGGGGCCTGCATTAGTCTGACATCTATTTCAACACCTTTTCCTACTTCCCTGTGAAATAATTCTTCAAAAAATGTGATTCTTGTATGACTTGCATTGAAAACTTTCTATCTGCTAAAGATAGGTGAATAGCCTAAGGTGAACAAACTGAAGTGCTTCCTTAATATTTTCCAAATTGGCTCTGTACACAGACTCACAAACACATCTTCACGCTAACCGGGGGAGAGGCCGCTTCCTTGAGGGGGAAGTTTTCAGAACAATGAAGTCAATACACTGGGAACAAAACAGGAAGAAAAAAGATGAAGGATGTTTTAAGATTTTTAAGTCCTTGGGACCAGTCATCAATGAGACCTCTGCTCAACTCAGAGTTTACTCATTTGACCTCATAAATCCATCTTTTTATCAGTTTCAATCATCTTGAGTTTTGGTCTCTTGAAAGTATATTGTACTGATTCATATGATGGCCACATTTTTTCTAGCATGGTTTGGAAATAAAAGTGAAAAACTTAGGGGGCAAAAATTGCAAAACCTTGGAATGGTCAATTATGATGGGGATAATATAGGTTTTAGTTGCATAATTTACCTTGGAGAGCACTGTTGCTATTGTAGCAAGAATAGATAGAGCCTGACCTGTGGTGGCTCAGTGGATAAAGTGTCGACCTGGGAACACTGAGGTCGCCAGTTCAAAACCCTGCACTGGTCTGGTCAAGGCATATATGGGAGTTGATGCTTCCAGCTCCTCCCCCCTTTTCTATTTCTCTCTCTCTTTCTCTCACTCTGTGTCTGCTCTCTAAAATGAATAAAATAAAAAGAAATTAAAAAAAAAAGAATAGATAGAGAAGAAAGGAGTCCTTAGACAGCTTTGGCATTCAGAGTCAGACTATAGAGCAGAGACAAACACAGAAGCAGCCAGAGAAAAGCCCCTTTCCCAAGCCCCTTGGTAGTAGCAACCCTTTCACTTCTATGCATCTCGGAAGGAGAAGGGAAGGGGAGAAACAACCACACAGGATTAAAAGTTCACACTGACTGACCACTTAACTAAAAATAACTAAGTTACTCTTATTGACAGGTTTGTGAATCCCCACTAACTAAAAAGTGTGCAGTTTGTGAGAAAGATTACAATTGTAGGAAAAAAATTAGAATTACATCTTTTTTCATCCATGTGAGTGCAAATGTGTGAACTTTCCACACTAGCAAAAAAAGGAAAAAAAATTAAAAACCAGAAAGCTTTATTAAAGAATCATCAATGGGGTGCTCCAGTTAATATATATTTAGTAATGTCCAGCTGTTAACCATATGCTCCCACCACTGCTGCCCACCTGTTGACAAAATGTTTTTATTATTTTTAATTAAAACATTATCTTTTCATCCCTACTTCTGAAATAAACATGCCATCACATGACAACTTATTTTATCAAGACTTTATAACATTCATAAATGGATACGCTTTGATCCAGCAAGTCCCTTATCTCTAGTAAAATCTCACATTCTTTTTATTAAGTAACCCTTATGACACAGCTTTTTATTAGTGCTATGAGATAAAAATCTGAACATCATTCAGATTTAATGTCATTGATGTAAGAAAGCTAAAGTGCAGGACTTGACAAGTTTATGAAAATTACAGGAGGGATTAATAGTATCAGGGGACCATTAAAACATCTATGACTGTTTAGACTATAAAGTTCCCATGTGTAAGAGTTTGGGATTATACAGCTTCTTGCTTTTTCTTTTCCTTTCTCCTAAAATTATGCCAAGAAAAAGATGATCACTTTGAATATTATTTATATGTAGTCCCATCGAGGAAGCATTCTTTCTTTCATGATGTGAGCTGTGTATTTGGAGACAAAGTTTAATTATTGATTATTCTTTAGGAAAATAAAATCTGTCATTCAATGGCCATGTCACAGAATAGGCTTTTCTGAGCTCTTTTTCATGTTCCAGACAACATCACTTTACTACAAATTGTAAATACAAGTACTTATACAATCCATACTGTTAGCATAGCTGGAAAGGACATGCTAAGGGGGAAGTGTCTGTCTTCTGCATTTCCTAAGTAAAGGATCAATAACCCAGGGAAGGGAAACTGGACATCAGAACAGTATAGAGCTCATTGACATGTTTTGTTCTATGCAGCCTAAAAATTTGTCTTTTCTTACATGTAAATTCAATAGATAAAAGTTATTGCAGCAATTCAGTATTAAATTTGAGTCCACAGGTGAAAAGCCACCTTAAAATCCCCTGGGATGGAAAGTAACTTGCACGTTCTGTGCTATAACTACAGCTTTCTTTTTCTATTTGCGATATTAAAGAACTATGTTATCAAACAAGTGATTTATGACAGCTAAATAGTCAATTTTTACAAAACAAAATTCCAAAGAGATGTATCACTCATCTTTATATATACTCCTTTAATTACAGTGAATAAGCAATAGAAGCCTGAACAACATTTTATTTTAGAGATGCCCAAAAGATAAAGCTGTAATAAGTAATTTTAAATACTGAAATTTATTAGGACTGCAAGCTTGCTAAAGTATATTCTGTGATGCTAAAACCCTTCATTTAGAATAATTAAGTAATGATATTTATTGAAATATAGTATTTTACTCATTACTGGTGATACTGTAAAATTATTTTAGAATCACTTGAAAGGCTTTCAAATTCTTAACTCTTTTTTCACTATTTTTTAAAAAAGAAAGCAACAAAAATACAAAACCTTAAGGCATTTGCTTTCCAGGAAATGAATTTCTGGAATACTAAATTAAGTCAGAATTTTAAGTAAAAATACAAACCTGAATATATAGACCATGTAAATGTATCTGCCTTTTTGATGTTTATTGTTCATATGTGGATAGGAATGTTCCCAATGATTAGAGACTAATAACCTAAGGGTAATTCATGGTTACAATGCCATGATTTGCAAAGAGTTTAATTAGCCAATGCACAGCTCTGATATTTAGGACTCTTTCCTGAACATGCTTTACATATGAAATACCTTACAAATTAAGCTGCTGTCAGTGCTCTTTCCGATTGGCTGGGACCATTAATGTAGTCTGTCAGCTCACCAGCACACCATTACTTTCTCAGCAGCGTTCCCTGTGGACGCGCATTGCTCATTTCAAACATATTGCTTTAATAAGGTAATGATCTCAGAAAGCTCAAGATATCTAAAGCCTGAGAAGCAACACTTCAGAAACTGACAAAGTGCTTTCTGTAGTAAACCATTTTGGAGATCATAGAGTAAAATGTATATTTGGCCTCATTTGCATAAAGACATCCAACACAGCTTTTCACAAATTAACACAAATTTGATAGAATATTGAACAGTATATGACTAAGTTCTTCCATTTCTAGGATTCCAGATGTGTTTTTTTTATGTTGGTTAATTTACTTTATGATTAGTTGTTAGAATTTAAGACATCTGTTGCCATTGTGCAGTATAAAATATTTTAATAGTATTACTAAACACCATGTGTCTAACGGTGCCTAATCATGTGCCTAATGCTAAAGAGATGCCCGGGTTAGACTTTTCTACACAGATGTGGAACACCAGACTGCTGATCATGGAATTCTGCAAAAGCAGCATTTATCCAAAGCAGTTTCTTAGTATTTGAATTTAGGTAGAAAACAAAGTGCTAAAATTACAAAGAAAATAATTTAGAGTTTCATGATTTTATTTGATTCTTTATTGCAGCAGCTGTAATTATATATGTTTCCTGTAATCGCACATTATGTTTAAGAAACGTCACATCACTATTATTGAATACACCATATTTATCCTTTTCCCCTGAAGTTCAGGAGGTAATCTGTAGTATGGCCCATGTCTCATCACAATTCAAAGTGGAACTAATGCAAATCAATTCTGATTAGAAAGATAATCATATATCTATCCCTGAATAATATATATATATATATATATATATATATATATATATATATATACACACATATATACGTGTATATATGTATATATATTTATGTCTATATATATTCTTTCTTATATTTGCATTATTACCCAAGTTTTATAAAATGTATTATTCCCAATCCAGACTCAATTCTTTTTAACTATTGATAAGAAAGGATATAAAAGATGAGGTGATGACAGGATAAACAACTAGAGACCTGGTAAACTTCAGAAATCAAAAGATTATTGTTCAAATAAAATATTGCTAGACAATTTTATTTTACACTAGCTATACCCAGCCACACATTGATGTGACTCAGTCTGGTTAAATGGAAAAGAAAGAAAAGAGAAAGCACATGTTTCTAATATGTTTAATCTCACAATACTTATGGGTATACAATATTTTTTGTTGTTCCATTGTCTGTGCAGATATAGAGATTGTCTGGTTTGCCAACTCTAGAACACGCAACATATAATTGTCCATGTGAGAAGCAATCCATGTCTAGATCTAAACTGCACAATTCTAGAGATTGGCCCTGAGCTTTGTCGATGGTGTTTGCAAATGCCAATCGAATTGGGAAATTGGGAATTGCAGTCTCTTAAATTGAAATGTCGTATCTGTTGGAATCATAGAAATGTGAGGAATGAGGACATCTTCACCTTTGAAGGGCTTGTCAAAATTGTTGCTTCTATGATATTGCTCATTAGTTTTTTTATTGCAAGCCATGTGCCGTTGCAAAGCTTTGACTGGTTGATATTTTGCAATATGATAATTGGTATGCCGATTTTCAATTGCAGTATGTGCAGTGGCACCCCTGGCAGATCGAGTGAATTCAAAAATTCTGTTGGATAAGTAACCACTTAATCTGCTTCCACAACAGTGTTGATGGACTTGTATGTGACTGCCTTGTTTTGAATGTTAGACTGAATAATATTGTTAAGTTTGTAGACATCATTGTTCTTGGCCACAAGAATAGCTCGTTCACTCAGCCAATCGTGATTCTTATAATTGGTTTGAATATTGGAAAATACTTTTTCAACCAATTCTTTTTTTGACGTCACTACATTCAGAAGCTATGAGGCAATGAAATTTTTCCTGAGGTCAGATCAACTGGCACCTTTTCATTCTCAATTTCCAGCAATTGATATGAGAATATTTCAGCTGATGGATCATTTTGCAGTTGGACACACATAGTTTTAGTTAATTTTAACGTCTTTACGTGTTACCACTAAGTAGAGTATTTCAGGCAAGCATTTATTTCATTTGCTGGTGTCAATTGAGGAATTACAGGTAATGTTTGCCTGAAATCTCCTGCAAGCAATATTAATGCATTACCAAGTGATCTGAAGTTTCCACACAAATCTTGCAATGATTGACCAAGAGCCTTGAGTGATTTTTTGTGCACCATTGTGCATTCATTCCAAACAATAAGTTTGCATTTCTGCAATACCTTTCCCATGCTGGATGCTTTGGAAATGTTGCATGTGGGAGTTTCAATAAATTGCATGTTCAGTGGCAATTTCAAAGCAGAATGAGGAGTTCTTCAACTTGGTAGCAAAGTCGCAGCTATTCTGGACTATGCAAGAGCTAAGGCCATGTCATTTTGGGATAAAAACATGTGCATACTTGAATGCAATTGTGTATCAAAATTTCAAAGCAATTGGTTAAGAACTTTCAGAGATTTAAGATTTTTAACAAACAAATATTTACATTTTTATTTATATACATAGATAAGTAGATTCACTATAGTGTACATAGTCCCCTGTATTTCTTTAGGCCATAAATATTATCATTAGATATATGTGTATTAAGATAAGAACAAACTGTATTCTCTCTGGGCTATAAATATATTCTTCAGTTAGACTTAGAACAATGATTATTCCTTACTGGTCAAAATACTATGGGAAAGAGTGAAAGTTAACATTATGTCACTAAACTCGGTTTGTTTTGAATTAAATACACACAATTTGACACCATTTTAGAAAAACTGAGAGAATATTCTCTAATCAAGGAAAATGGAGACATGGTAGGAAAGTAGCATAAAGATACATACCTTTAGCAAATCTTTGAAGACTGATAGAACTTTGATGAAATTCTGGCTTCACCATTTCCTAGTTGAATGAACTTTGGCAAGTTGTTTAGCATATTTGTGCCTTTGTTTCTCAATAAAATGTGGAAATAGAAATGACTTCTTCATGGAAGTTTGTGTAAGAATAAAGAGATAAAATTTACTTAGTGTGTCCAGTTTAATATTTTTAAATTATTTTTATTTATTTATTCATTTTAGAGAAGAGAGACAGAGATATACAGAGAGAGAGAAAGAGAGGGAAGGGGGGAGCAGGAAGCATCAACTTATGTTCATTTAGCAGGCAAGCTCTGGGTTTTGAACCGGCAACCTCAGCATTTCACTGTGCCACCATAGGTCAGGCCTAGTGTGTCCAGTTTAAAGTTCACACATACAAAGGACTCAGTATAGTAACTATTACTGCTTTTATGTTGTTATTATTACTTATCCTCCTCTCTGATAATTATGAATGAACTAAATCAGATACTTAATTCTTATGTAAAAAACATCTCAACTTCAACTATGATCAAGTGAAATCTTTATGTCACTCTGTAGCTTTTTAATGTAAAGAATAAAAATGGCATCTAAATCTTGAATTTATTCTATCACAGAGTTTATTTTATGATTAATTAATCCTAATGTATACATAAGAGGTAGATTATGATGCTTAATAGAAGTATGACCTCTAGAAGTACTATTAAATTAATCTTGATTGCAAAATAAAATAAATGCATTAAGTTCTAACAATAATATTCAAAATAAATAAAATAAGATGTATACTGCATCACCAATCATGTCTAAATTTTATACAGAAATAAGGAAAAATTCAAAGGTCTAACTGAAGGCGTGTGACCCCTGTAAGGAGCTCCTGGCAAGTTCTTAGCATGTGCTCCCACACAGAGCACATGGACCACACTGTTTCACACAGCACTTTATCACTTTATCTTCAAGGGAGATCTGGGTGCATAGCTTTTTATTGTTGTTGTTTTGCTCCATTTTTTTCTGTTTATTTGTTTGTTAATTGGGTGCAAAGGTACTCCCCCAAAATCAAAGTTCTGTTTTTAAAAAAGTAGAAAGTAATGGATATTAGCTAGGCAACAAGAAATCCTTGCTACAATGAGATAAGTAATTGCAAAAATGACTAAGGTGAAAATAGGTTTCATGAAATGGAATAATACAGGGAGGGAAGAGGCAGGAGGTATAACTCTGGGAGATGACAGGTTTCAATTCTAGTTGGAAACGAAATAGCTCTGGAAGCAGTAAGGAACTGTGACAACAGTTGAATCACATAGTTCAATAGTTTATTAATTACATTGGATGTAGTATTTGAAGTTTTTTATTTTAAAGTCCCTTGGGGGAAAAAGGGCTACAGTAATACATGTCACATTCTTGGAAAATTCAGGAAGCCCAAAATAGAAATAAAATATTTATTTATAACCTAACCACAAAGAAATCACCACACTGAAGATATTTGTATATACCCTTTTAGCAATTTTTCATGTTTACACACGTGACTGCATCTCCACAATTTTCTTCACCTATTTATGTTAATCTTTTTAAAAAATTGTAAAACATTTTCCACGGTCTCAATTTTTTAATATGATTTTAATGCTATAGCATATGAAATTTGAAAGAGACAGAAAATGTTGCCCCTATATAGGAAATTGAAGTTTCTTATTAAAAAGCTCTTTTGTAAAAAAGATGAAAAAAATGAATGAAGTGACAGTGACATAGTAGTCTGAGAATTTTCATTGAAAAAGTCATACCTTCTGTATAAATTTTATTTTTCCCAACATTATTTATGAACATTTGTCTTAAAAAGAGGCACAGATATACTTATAGTAAAGGAAAACAAAACAAGTAATCCAAGCCTATTATTCTTATTCCATTCCAGATTAACTTTTTATCATATTATCTACCTATCTATGTCAACAGAAATAGAATATTTCTAGTAACTGAGGTTTAAATCACAGCTTGTCGAGAAGACTCTGTCATAGTGGTACATGCAAGATCTGCTAGGATTCCAACAAAACTCACTACAACTATGTTGCAGATGTGAATCTTGGATTATCTTCTGTGCTGTCTTCTAATTTATAAAATGAGAATAATAGCCCTTACCTCATTCAATGCTTTGAAGGATTGAGTGAAATAATAAGTAAAGAATTTAGACCATTACCCAATATTACTCTATCTCTTTTGGTCGTATAGGAGCATTCTCAAGTGCTATTACATCTACCACTGCAACTTCAGTTACATCTATCTTATACTCTTTGTTCTCAGTATATTTAATCCAGTTAATGTCTTTATTATCTTGCATTCCAACTTCCTTACAACTTCAAATTTTCCCTTTTTGAAGCAATTGGCTTATATTTTATTACAAGCAAACTTCTGATAAAATTATTCTGCAGCTCAAAGGTTTATGGGTCTAACAAAATGTGCACAAAAAACTACAAAACTCTGACAAAGTATAAAAATACCTAAATAAATGGAGATATAGTCTAACTTCATGCATAAGAAGATTCAATATTGTCAAGATGTAAGTTCTTCTCCACTTGATATATAGATTCAGTGCAATTTCAATCCAAATCTCAGCAAGTTATTTTATGGATATCAACACACTGATTCTAAAACATATGTGGAAAGGCAAAAGAAACAGTATCTAACACAATATTAAAAGAAAAAAAGAAAATTGGACAACAATTACCCAACTTCAAAACTTACTGTAAAGTCATAGCAATCAAGACAGTATGGTATGGGTGCAAGAATAGAAAAATAAACCCACAATACAGAGTAGAGAGATCAGATATAGACCTCCCTAAATTTAGTTAACTATCTTTGAAAACAGAGCGAGGCAATTCAAAAGAGCAATGATAGTCTCTTCAACAAGTGATACTGGACATCCACTTGCAAAAAATGAATCTAGATAGAACTTACACTGTTCACAAAAATTAACCCAAAATGAATCAAAGACCAATATATAAAACACAAATAAAACTCATGGAAGATAGCATACGAAAAAATAAGAATGATCTTAGGTATGGTGATGACTTTTTAGATACATCACAAAAGAAACAATCTATGAAATAAATAAGTGATAAGCTGGACTTCATTAAATTCTGTTTTGCAAAAGATAATGTCAAGAAACTGGGATAGCCTGACCAGGCGGTGGTGCAGTGGATAGAGTGTCGGACTGGGATGCGGAAGACCCAGGTTCGAGACCCTGAGCTCGCCAGCTTGAGCAAAAAGCTCATCAGCTTGGACCCAAGGTCGCTGGCTCCAGCAAGGGGTTGCTTGGTCTGCTGAAGGCTGTGGTCAAGGCACATAGGAGAAAGCAATCAATGAACAACTATGGTGTCGCAACGGCAACGAAAAATTATTGATTGATGCTTCTCACCTCTCTCCGCTCCTGTCTGTCTGTCCCTATCTATCCCTCTCTCTGACTCTCTCTCTGTCCCTGTAATAAAAAAAGAAAAAAAAAAGGAAAAAGAAACTGAGATAATGTCAACAGACCGGGAGAAAATATTTACAGAAGGCATATCTGATAAAGGACTGTTATCCAAAATGTACAGAGAACTCTTAAAACTCAACAATAAAAACTTGACCAGGCAGTGGCACAGTGGATAGAGCATTGGACTGAGACACTGAGGACCCAGGTTCGAAAGTCCGAGGTCACCCGTTTGAGTGTGGGCTCATCTGGTTTGAACCCAAGATCGCTGGCTTAAGCAAGGGGTTACTCGGTCTGCTGTAGTCCCCCAATCAAGGCATATCTGAGAAAGCAATCAGTGAACAACTAAGGCACCTAATGAAGAATTGATGTTTTTCATCTCCCTCCCTTCCTGACTGTCTGCCTCTGTCCCTGTCTTTCTCTCTGTTTCTGTCACACACACACACACACACACAAAGTCAACATTAAAAAAACCTTGATTTAAAAAGGACCAAAGACTTTAACAATCACCTTCCCTAAGAAGATATACATATGACAAATAAGTATATAAAAAGATGGTTCACATGATATGAAATCAAGGAAATGCAAGTTAAAACAATAACAAGATACCATTCCACACCTATTTGAAAAGCCAAAACCTGGAACTCTGAATACATCAAATGCTGACAAGGATGTGGAACAAAATAAACTTTTATTGCTGGTGGTAGTGCAGAACAGTACAGTCATTTGGGAAGAAAATTTGGTGTTTTCTTACAAAATTAAACATAGTTTTATCATATGAACTGCAGTTATACTCCTTGGTATTTACCCAAGGAGTTGAAACTTATGATTTCAAAAACACCTATACTGGATGTATAGGAGCTTTATTCACAATTGCCAAAATGGGGAAGCAAATAAGGTGTCCTTTAGTAGGTTAGCAGATAATGAACTATGTACATTCAGACAATGAAATATCATTAAGCACTAAAAAAAATAAACTACCTCCTGACTAGGCGGTGGCTCAGTGGATAAAGCATTGGAATGGGATGCAGAGGACCCAGGTTCAAAATCTCGAGGTCGCCGGCTTGAGCGTGGACTCATCTGGTTTGAGCAAGGCTCACCAGCTTGAGCCCAGGGTCGCTGGCTTGAGAAAGTGGTCACTCAGTCTGCTGTTGTCCCCAGTCAAGGCACATATAAGAAAGCAATCAATGAACAACAAAGGTGCTGTAACGAAGAATTGATGCTTCTCATCTCTCTCTCTTCCTGTCTGTCCCTATCTGCCCCTCTCTCTGTCTCTGTCACAAAATAAAAAAAAAAAAAGAAATAAACTACCAAGTCATGAAAAGACATGTAGAAAACTTAAATGCATATCACTAAGTGAAAGAAGCCAAACTGAAAAGGGTACCTAGTCTATGTTTTCAACTCTATGACATTTTGGAAAATCAAAACTATGGAGACAGTTAATAAATCATTGGTCGACAAAGGTTGAGAATTGGTAGTGATGAGTAAGAGAGGGGGAAGATATAAAGAGTGTTTTCAGGGCAGTAAAACTACACTGTATAGTACCATAATGATGGACACGTCATTATAGATTTGTCCAAATCCATAGCATATACAATAGTAAACCTCAATGTGAACTGTGGGCTTTAGGTTATTCTAATGTGTCAGTGTGGATTCCTCCTTGGTAGATAATGTTCCGTTTTGGTAAGTGATGCTGATAGGGGGAAGGCTGTTCATGCGTACGGGCAGAAGGTATCTGGGAGATCTCTACACCTTCCCCTTAATTTAGCTGTAAATCTTAACTTGTTTTAAGACAAAAAAGTCTTAATTTTAAAAAATTTGGTCAGAATTACTACATCACAATCATTAAAGACATTCAAAATTTTCCACAAACTGTCTCAGACTTACTATCCAATTTTGTATTAGTTTCATTCACTTTTTCATTTCTATACAACCAAGTTGTAAGCTTTTCTCTGAATTTTCCTCTTGACTTGTGTACTTAATTCCATTCAATATCACTTTTCACATATATGATCGTACCTCTTCTTCAAGATCCAATTCATTTTGCTCCATAAAGGCTTTTTTTTCTTTCAGTCATAGGCAATCTCTCTTGGCCCTGAAATATTCTAGTGTTTTATTTGTACCCCTTATATCAGTGATTGCTTTTCACATTCTTCTACAAGGTACATCATTTATGACTTCTACCTATTTTGAGAATGAAAGATTCTTTTGAGGTGGAATTATATATTTTTAATATTTTTGTTTCTATAGAACTTATAATATATATATTTCCAATAAAATATAATTGATCTAATGAATTAGAAATTACATATCCAAGTAGATTTTAAAATCACAAGACTGCTGCCCTGGCAAGATAGCTCAGTTGAGTGGAAGTTTGTCCTGAGGTGCAGAGGTTGCCAGTTTGATTCCCAGTCAAGGCACAAACAGCAGTGAATTGATGTTCCTCTCTCTCTCTCTCTCTCTCTCTCTCTCTCTCTCACCCTCCATTTCTCTCTCATTAAGATCAATTAAAAAATAAATTTAAAAATATAACCACAAGACTGCTAAAGAGAGAAAATTGGTAAAAGTATGGTAAATATAGCTTCGGAGTTTAATACACTATGCTATGATTTTATGTGTGTTTTCTATAAATTTAAAAAGAAATTATTATGCTCAAGGGATTTCACAGCTAAATAGAGCTATAAGGAAACACTTAAAATCCAATTTAATCTCAAAATGAATTAAGCCATTGAGGTTCAGAAATGTTAAGGCACTTGGAAACACAACATTCTTTTAGCAAGAAGAAGTTGGCAATAAGACTCTCATATTCTAACATGTCAGTCTCATTTTACTAAGTTGGACCACACAGAAAGATGAGACCAGTTATTAAACTGGTCACACAGTTTAATAAAATGCCTTCTTCCTCTTTATTTATATATTTTTTATTTCGAGGTATATTTTTAAGAATACAATTAAATTACTTTTAGTATATTTGTTAAGCTATGCTAACCTCACCATAATTGACTTTATTTAATATAAATAGTATCTTATAATATATGGTCTCTTGTGAATGACATTTTAATTAGTGTGTTTTTGAGTTTCATCTGTATTGTAGTACTTATTAGCAGCATGTTCCTTTTTATTGCTGACTAGCATCCAATTGTATGGATATACAACATTTTGTCTATTTCTTTATCACTGATGGCCATTTAGGTTCTTTTCAACTGTGACAATTATTAACAATGCTTTTATGAATGCTTCTATGTTCAAGTCTTTTCTGTGGACACATTTTTTCATTTCTCTTAGGTAGACACCTAGGAGTGAAATATACACTGAATTGTACAGTAAACTTATGTTTAGTTTTTAAAAGCTATCAAACTTCTTCCAAGTAGCTTACAATGTTACCTTCTCATCAGCAAAGTATAAGAGTTCCTGTTTCTCCAATTCTCAACAACATATGCTATTAAGCTGTCTATTATTTTAGCCATAGTAGTGGGTATGAAATGGCATCTCATTTTGAATTTTTATGAGATTTAATTTTTTTATTAATTTTAATTTATTGTGTTTACATGAATTCAAGTGTCCCAGTTAATATAATGTCGTCAATTCCAACCACATGTCCCCATTACACCCTCTTTGCCCCCCCTCTCCCTCACTCCCTCCTACCTTCCCTCTGGGATTTGCTGTCCTGTTATCTGTATCTATGTGTTATATATATATATAATTTTACTAATCCCTTCACCTTTTCTGATCCCATCCCCTTCTCTCCCTTCCCTCTGACAGCTGTCCCTCTTCTCCCTGTGAACCTTCCTCCCTCACTATTTCGTTCCTCAGTTCACCATGTTTTAATTTATCCAATGACTAATGAAATTGAATGTATTTATATGTTGATTGGACATTTATGTATTTTCTTTTGTGACTGCCCATTTAAATCTGTTGCTTATTTTCCATTGATGTTTTAAATCTTGTTATTATTCTATGGGTTTTATTCTTTTAATTTTAGGAAGAAGTGGTTTCTTTTTATTTATTTATTTATTTAGATTTTATTTATTCATTTTGAGAAAGGAGACAGAGAGAGAGAAGTGGGGGAGGAGCAGAAAGCATCAACTCCCATATGTGCCTTGACCAGGCAAGCCCGGGGTTTCAAACCAGCAACCTCAGTGTTTCGGGCTGATGCTTTTACTCACTGCACCACCACAGGTCAGGCAAGAAGTGGTTTCTTAAAAAATACTTAAATGTTTTTTGAATGTTGGTGAATATGTTACAAATCTAAACCCTAGACTATATTTGTTACTTAAACTATTTGTTGATAGTGAAGAGATAGCTTATGGTGTAACTATAATATGGCATGGCTACTTTAAGGGGAAAGAAACTAACAAAGTCAAATCTCTGGTAAATCTCAAACTATACTCATTATTAGCTCAAGACTACTGATATCTGAGAGCTGGTAAGGCAGAATATGATTTTTCTGTTTCACTCAAGTCAATCTCAAGCCCCAGTCCTTTGCTTATAAACTTTCTCCAACTCTTCTTGCAAGGCAAACTAAGCTTCATATTTGATCAAACAGTATCTTCACTTTTCTGTCGTCTCCTATCTCATTCATTCTGTCAATCATATTCTAGATAAACTGTGGCTCCTTTGCTTCCTAGTGTCAGTATATCTAAATTTCTTCTTAAAAACAGCTTATTCATTATTTTGCTTTTACTTCTTCTAGATGAACTGATTTATCCTTCCTTAACTTTTAAAATTCTGACTTATTGGAGAAGATTTCCATATGTTGACCTGAATTATTGCAAAGACACATCTTTTATTTGTCTACTTTTTTTCCTTCCTGAATTAAAGCTGGTTTTCTAATTTGCTTTGTCCCATAGGATGTGGCAAAATTAATATTGTTCAAATTTCATATCCTTGGAATGAAGAGCTGATACAGACTTCATCTGTGCTCCTTTGGAACACTGAGACTACCATGCTGTGAAAAAGCACAGACTGCTGGAGCAGGAGGCCGTGTGCATGAATACTGGGGCTACCCAGCTGACAGCCAACACCAAATGCTACCATTGAGGCCAGGTTTAACCCTCCAACCCTGTCAGGCTCTCAGATAACTGCAGCTGCGTAATTGATCCTAGGTGATATCAAGAGGAAAAAACTCCCAGACTGCCAATCCATAGCATTATGAACAATAATGAGTCTACAGTTGTCTTAAATCACTAATGGTTGGGTTAGTTTGTTTCATAATAATAGATAACTGATACACTAACAATCAAGGTTCTTCATCTACTAGCCTGTTTTGACTCCTCCTGGTCATTTTCATTAGTATCTTTACATATATATTTTAAAGCCAGCAAATAATTATTTTTTTCTGTAAAATTACTCTTGGCTTTGCTGATAAAATTTTAGGAATTCTTTCTTCTATAAATCATGTCTTAATTTTGTAAATCTACAACTTCCTTTCTATGCACATTTGTTCTACTATTGTAGAGCCACACATATCCCTTCCTGACCAACGCAATGAAGTTAATAGCCACTTCTCATCTATTTCTCTACTCATATAAGCTTCCATGATTGTACTGCTTACCCTCTCCTGCAAGTTTAGGGTTTTGCTTGTCCATCTCTCCTTTTGGTTATGTACTTCTTGTGGTCAGAGATTGTGTCTTGTCCACCTAGGTATCCTTTGTACACACAGTCTGCCTGGCACAAATCCAAGATTAAATAAATTTTTAGTGATTTAATAAATAGATAAATGATGCGTTGATAGAGTCAGCATTTAATAAAGTAAAGGAGAGGCAAGGAGGCAGAGACAGACTCCTGCATGCGCACCAACCAGATTCTACCTGGAAAGTCCCCTACCAGGCAATGGTCTGCCTGTCTGGGCACAGCTCTTTCTAGGCAACCAGGCTATTTTAGTGCCTGAGGCAAGACTGTGGAGCCATTCTCAGCCTCCCTCTCCTTTCTGGGACAAACTTGATTGAACCATTCTAGTCATGGTTGCTGGAGGGGAAGAAAGAGAGAGAGAGAGATGGGGGGGTAGAGTGGAGAAGCAGATGATCACTCCTTCTGTGTGCCCTGACTAGGAATCAAGCCCAGGACTTCCACACTCTAAGCCAACACTCTACTGCTGATCTAGCTGGCCAGGGCCAAAAAATATGTTTTGATGTAAAATAAATGATATGCCCTGGTTAGATAGCTCGGGTAGTTAGAGCATCATACCAAAGTGCAGATGTTGCCACTTTGATCCCCAGTCAGGGCACATGCAAGAACAGATAGATGTTTTTCCTCTCTTTCTCTCTCAATTTCTCTCCCTCCCTAAAAAACATTATAAATAAATATATATAATTATCTGAGTTTGGTGTAAAAGTGTGTGTGTGTCTATGTTAAAGAATAGATGATGTTTGTTAAGAAACGTGAGTGATGACTCAAATGGACTTTCACTAAAAGAATAAATAATTACTTCAGCATCCTCCCAAGGCAACTACCTCACCCAGTCACTTAAAAAATTTTTTTTCTATAAGCACTGACTATTCTTTGAGTAAGAAACATTTGGCTGTATTCAAAAAAGATTTACTGAGTCAAAAGGAAGTCAGAAAACATTTGCAACTTGTACAAGTCTTCTAATTCAAAGTAACTTTATCTTTGTGGTCAGTTTGCAAACCAGATTACATTCAATTTACTGCACAATTTATTTAGACAGATCCCCTATAATGGAACTTTGTATTCAAGTGGAATTAAAGTGTAGTCACAAAGGAATCTGTCTGAACAATGACATTTCAATTAACAAACAAATAAATAGCCATGGGAGAGCTTAACTAGATTAAACAAATAACACGTCTTCAAGGATTTTTCTACTTACACAAACAAAAAAATGTTGATTCATAAAATTTATCTTAATTGAATGCTCAAATAATTAATTGAAATTGAGCACCATAATAAAAATTATAAAATTATAGACTTTCTTATATTTCACAGGGCAATTAACTTTCTGGAAAACTCTGTACTGGACAAAAATGGCTTAAAATTAATAAGAAATGTGTATACTCTTTTTTGCAGTTAACTCTACTATAAATCAAATCACAATGGGATTGGTATTCACTACTTCCTATTTGATTCCTAGTTTACTGAGCATGGCTGCTCTTCCTAATTAGATTTTCAAATCTTTGAAATCCTTCTCTGCAGAGGTCAGACCCACTAAGTCCGAACAACAAACATAGAAATACCAGTAGAAGAATTCTACTCATTTCAAGGAATACAGATTTACACTGAAACCCATTGATACAATCACTGTAGAATGAAATTCCATATTTAGAGCTCTAACCTCTATCGATACATGAGTATCTGTAGCTTAGGGTGCTTCAGAAATTATTTCTTCCTCGGGATGTATTAGTTGATCCCGAGGAAGAAAAAATTAGCATATTTTTTGAGTTTATAACTCCTGTTCTAATGATCTATTCTCTTCCTATATATCAAGCACATATTTTTCTTATTAAAGATGTTTTGGGAGGGTAGGTCATCATATTTCTGTCAAGATCACCCCTTGTCATGAATCAGAATCATCCAGTTAATCTCTAGTGATTTCCTTCAACACACTGTTTCACTAGAAAAGTGATTTACACTAATTTTTAACCCTAATGTTTCTTCTCACACCAGAAAATACTTAAGAAACATTTGAAATGCTTAAGTTATGGTGATGTGGAATGAATAAAAATAAAAGATAGAAGGTCTCTTATGATATGTGTTTTCTTCTATCCAAAAGTGACATTCAAAATATTCATATTTCATTGCCAACTTTAATATTAAATGCTATAACCTTGAAATTTTCAGTAAACTTAACCTGATCTTGCAGCTGTGTAGATATAAGGCAGGTTAGAGAGCTATTAGTCATTAACAATTTACCATGATGATTACATCCTTGTAATAAAAATTGACAGTAAAATCATCCTGCTTATTTCATACTTATTTCCAAGAAAGAGAAGAAAAGTTAGAGTATATATATGTGTGTGTTTGTGTGTGTGTATACACACACACACACTGTAACCCAATATGTGAAACATCAGGGAGTTTTGAGAAATTCTTTTTCTCCCCAAGTGTATTCTCTTATTTTATATGTCTGAAAAGGGCTGTAAGACCAAGAGTTGTGATGAAAGTGTCCAGGATTTCTCAAGGAAAAAAAAAGTAAAAGAGAAGAAAATAATTTACAGTGTTCTATATAAAGCACTAACTTTCTTGAAAATAAGTAATCTAAAACACAATTCCTCATATATTTTAAGTTGTTATGATATTTACCTAATTAGAAATTTAAAATGCAGCTGTAATAACTATAACCGCTATGTAATATAAACTAGAGTTCTTATACATTGTTTGTAATTGCAAAATTTTATACTACTTTAATATCACTTATTATTCTGAAATCAAAATAACTTATTTGACTTGTTTTGGAAAAATATTTTTCTTTATGGTAACTATATTTTCATATTTTTATCAACTAGATCCAAATAAAATCAAAGCTCTATAAAGTTATGATTCATGGATAGTTACTGTGTTGAAATTTTTCAGAGAATAAGTTCTCTTTAATGCATTAAAAAAAACGTTTTTTCTGATTGCCTTCTAAATAACATCTGTCACATAAATAATTCATTGTTTACACAAGGTAGTATATCATGACTAGCAGAGTACTTGTCTCATGTGTGGCTCCCTTAGTAGCTGAACAATAAATGGTTACTATATTCAAACTCAACTACATTGCTCTTAAAGATTCAAAGTCATACGTAAAGTCTCATTTCAAATACTTCTTGTTTTGAATCTAAGGGTGGGGGAACACCATAGAAATTCTAGGTTAGAGGAAAAAAACACTGAAAAACAGTTATTTTTGAGGGGAATAGGGTTATACAAAATCATACATTCAATGCAAGACAAATATATGTATAATTTGCAGACAGGATCTGACATATGAATTGCATAAATTATAAGTGATGTCAGACTCTCTAGAAACAAAATATATGAACCAAACATTATATATTATATCTAAAGCGGTAATAAAATACACACTAATTATTCTCAGATATCATCAGGCTGATTCTTTCTAGCATGTCTATACTATTTCCTGTTTCCTTGATATTTGACACTTTTTAGCATGACAGTTCTTTAATTTTCTAATGATTTTTTACATTTTACTAATTTATTTTTGTTTATAACTATAATTTTAAAACAGATATTCCATTTTGTAAATTATACATTAGTTACTATTAATCAATTTTGTTTTAGGATTATAAAAGAAAAAAATATTTTATTCTCCTCATAGGTAAAATTATATTGCTAGCATTATAATTTGAAGCAATGTTTATGGGAAATAAATACCTAATACATGCAAAATTTATTTTAAAATAAGAAAATAAATTAAATACTGATAAAGTTTATTCCCTATTTACATTTCATTATATCATAACACAATTTTTACTGTTTTTTTATTAGCAACAGATTATTTATTAACTTTTCATGTTTTATTGAATTAGAAAAACAATAAATCTCACTATATATATTCATCACTCTACAATATCTGTATTTCAAGGAAATGTTAATATATACATAAGCTATACCATGGAGACTTCTATACCTTTTAGTTTCATTGAATAAATAGCATTCAATAAACATAAGGGGACTCAAGAAATATTTATGTCACCATTTATAAGTTAGCTAACTCAATATAAGAACTCAAAAATACCTCAAAATTGTAATTATTTTCCTTGTATCAAAGAAAAATACATCTTCTAAGTTTCCTCAGAAAATAGAAGTAGATATAAATTTTGATCATATGAAAATATAATTTATATTTCCATTTAGAAATATATTCTGCAGGTTTTTATATGATCATAACTTTAGTAATAAAATTAGACTTAATAATCAATAACACCAAAATAGCACTAAAGTATAAAGAAGACAGCTGCATCTCAATAATAAAATTTGATGAATATTTGAGGCAAATGTACATAAACAAAAGTTCATTTAAACTTAAACATCAATTCCCAAGCAGTGATATAACAGAACTATCTACCTAGTTCTCCTCTCTATGTAGGTAAAATGAATATTTTTAAATATCTGAGAACAAAAAATATGCAGAAAAACAACAAAATGGGTGATTATTACACCAACATCCCACTGCAGGAATTTCTCTGCATGCATATTAGGCAAATTAGAGGCTGAAGTACTTTTAGTTTATTCTGAATCAGTAAGAACTTATCAGTCCATTTCTTGATTTTGGATTCACAATAACCTATTCAATTATGTATGGGTACCTTGATTTTGCTGGGCAAGCTCTTTGATTATACTTGCTATTGATTTCCTGTATCCTACAACTCTAGTTTCCTAGCAGATAGCGTTATTAACCTTTGTGGCTAATTACACTTCAACTGGAAAACTTTCTTGCACCTCATCTGTCACATTCCAATCTGTGCACAAAAGTACGTAATTTGCACCTCAATGAATCTGCTGAGAGGGGCTCCCTAGGATGTCTCAGACACTTCCCGTAAATAATATTAAATGTTTCAGAATGCACACAAATAAAACTCTAGAGTACAAATTTTATCCAACTATGAATTTGAGATGTTGCACTTACTACAAATATATTGGAAGGTGGTTTAGGGATGAGTTAATTCTTTCAGAATATAAACTAGCATATATTGAACATATATACATATATATTTCAGTCATTATTCTGTGTACTTTACATGCAGTGTTTCATTTATCTGTTGCATTTTCCTAAGAGTTAAGGTCCATAATCCACTCTACCTTGCATATGAAAATATTGACGTTCAGAAAGAATAATTAACTTTCCTGAAGTTAATAGCAGAGCTGAGTCTCAAACCCTGATCCAGACTCCAGAGTTCTAGACGAGGTGTTTATAAAAATGTCTTTGCTTTGTTTTAGAAATAATTTAAAAATTGCATAATTGAGCCTGACCTGTGGTGGTGCAGTGGATAAAGCGTCGACCTGGGAACACTGAGGTCGCCAGTTCAAAACCCTGCACTGGTCGGGTCAAGGCACATATGGGAGTTGATGCTTCCAGCTCCTCCCCCCTTTCTCTCTCTCTCTCTCTCTCTCTCTCTCTCTCTCTCTCTCTCTCTCTCTGTCTCCTCTCTAAAAAAATGAATAAAATAAAAAGAAATTAAAAATTGTATAATCGATATACAAATAAACACATCCATCAAAAAAGCACATTTTCATGTGTTTTGACAAATGTATATGCCTGTGACCACTATCATAAATTAAGATATGAAGTATTTAGTTTCATCATTTCCAGAAATAATGTTGTATGCCTTTTCGATCAATTATCCCCTCATTCCCAGCCCCAATAGTCACTGAATTGCTTTCTGTCACTAAAGTTCTATGTTTCATAATTTAATACAACTAAAACACCACATCATTAACTTTTCTGTCTTGTCTGTTCCTCCACATAATACTTTTATTATTCATCCATGCTGCTGTGCATGTTAGTATATATGGTTTATATTATATATTGTTTATAGCAGCTGATGTATAAATCAATTTATTTTATTTTGATTGCTAATAGTTCTCTCTTAAAGCTATACTAAAATTTGTTTTATCATTTATCTATTGATAAACCATTGGGTTGCTTGAAGGTTGTGTCTCTATTAACAAAGCTGTTGTGAATATTATGTCAGGTGTTTGTCTGGAAGTATATGTTCATTTTCCTTAGATAAAGACAGAGAAATCTAATTGTTTGATCATATGGTATTGTATTTTTAACTTTATAAGTGTTTTTAATTATCATTTTCCTAATGAGGTTGACAATTTTTTTCATGTGTTTATTGGCCATTAGTATTGTATTTCTTCTTTAATGAAGTGTGTATTCAAACATTTTTGGCCAAAAATTTAATTGGGTAGTTTATAAAATTCTGTATATTTTTGGATATAACCCATGTAACATTTATATGCAAATATACATATGTTATCTCTAATATATTACCAGTTTGTGGATTCAAGATGCCTCTAATAGAAGGTTTTAATTTTGATAAAATGAGTCTTTTCTTCTATAGTTCGGGCTTATCATATCTGATCTAAGACACGCTTGCTTACTGCATACTTGTGCAAAGAAGATTTTTCTCCTATTATCATCTCTTAGAAGTGTTATAATGTTAGTCATACATCTAGGGCTATCAGTCATTTCAAGTTAATTTTTATGTGACTTAAGGTAAGCATCAAGGATATTTTATTTTATTTTATTTATGCCATTTGGATGCTCACTTCTTTCAGCACTTTTTGCTGAAAAAGTTATTCTTACCCTTTGGATCACCTAGGAAACTTGGTTGAAAATCAAACATATTTGGTCCTGGCCAGTTGGCTCACTGGTAGATCATTGACCATCTGCTTCTCCACACCTTCCCCTTCTCTTTTTCTCTCTCTCTTCCCCTCCCGCAGCCATGGCTCTATTGGCTAGAGCAACTTGGCTTTGGGCACTGAGAATGGCTTCATGGTTTCTGCTTCAGGCACTAAAAAATGGTTTCGATTGCAACAGAGCAATGGTCCCAGATGGGCGGAGCATCACCCCCTAGTGGGTTTTCTGGATGGATCCCAGTGGGGGCACATGCAGAAGTCTGTTTCTCTGCCTCCTCTCCTCTCACTAAAATAAAATTTAAAGGAAAGGAAAGGGAAAGAAAGGGAAGGGAAGGGAAGGGAAGGGAAGGGAAGGGAAGGGAAGGGAAGGGAAGGGAAGGGAAGGGAAAGGAAGGGAAGGGAAAGGAAAGAAGAGGAGAAGAGAAAAGAGAAAAGGAAAGGAAAAGGAAAGGAGAGGAAAGGAAAGGAAAGGAAAGGAAAGGAAAGGAAAGGAAAGGAAAGGAAAGGAAAGGAAAGGAAAGGAAAGGAAAGGAAAAGAAAAGAAAGAAAAGGAGAAGAAGAAAGATAATCAATTATATATATATATATGGCTCTATTCCTAGGATTTCTAAACTGTCCTATTATTTTATAAGACAATCTTTACATGAATATTATACTATATGATTATAATAGCTTTACAGTAAATATTAAAATCAGGTAGTGAAAATCAACTTATTCCAAAAAAAATGTTTAGGTATTTCAAATCTTTTACATTACCATATATATCAATTTATTATCAGATTGTCAATTTTCAAAAAACATAAAAAATATAAACACCTTCAGTCACATAGAGAAATATTAATGGATATTAAATTTAGTATACAGAACAATTTGGAAGTAATTAAAACATCTGAAAAACATTAGACTTTCATTCTATGATTATGGCATGAATCTATAGAAATCTTTAATTTCCTTCAGCGATATTTTGTGATTCTTTCTAAATAATACTTGCACATATTGTGTAAAATTTATGCCCGAATATGTCTCATTTTATGTCATTATTTAATTCCTATTGTCAATTATTCATTTCTTGTATACAGAAGTGTGATTACTTTTTTGTATATTCACATTATATATTGATTACTTTGGTAAACACTGTCGGTATAGCAATTTGCCTTTTTTTTTATCCTTAGATTTTTCTGTGGATATGATTGTTTTTCCTTTAAATATGGTTTTTCTTTTTCATGTGCAATTTATATGCTTTCTGTTTCTTTTTATTTTTTTTACATTGGTTACAAGCTATAGAACAATATTAAACAGATATGTTGTTAGTGGGAAAACTGGCGTTGCCTGGTTCCTTACCTTAATTAAGTATTCAGGCTTTTACCACAAAAGGATTTTATCTCTAAATATTTGAAGATGACCTTTACAAGGTAGAGGAAGTTCTCTTCATTTACTTTTGTTGAGACTTTTGCTATTGAGTGGGTGTGGAAAATGTTGAATTTTTTTACTGCATCTATTCTTCTTCTTCTTAGTTTTGTTGATATGGTGAATTACACTGATTGGCTTTTTTAATGTTAAATCAAGCTTGCATTTCTGAGATAAAATCTAAATAAAATTATTATATATATGTATAAATGCTATTTTATAGTATTTTGGTAAATATTTTAGCTTTAATATTTATAAAGGCATTGAACTGTAGTTTTTTTTTGTAGTATCTGTTTTATTGGAGTAATTCTGGCTTCATAAAATGAGTTGAAATGATTTCCTTCTATATTTTTGAAAAGCATGTAAGAGTGTTAGTATAGTTCTTTCTTGAATGAATAATAAAATTTACCAATGAAGAAATCTCGACCAGAATTTTCTTTATTTGAGGGTTTTTTATTAAACCGTCTATTTCTGCAATAGTTTAAAAGATTCTCATATTTTTAATTATTCTTAAGTAAGCTTTGTGATTTTATTTTGTCTTTCAATGAATTTGTCTGGAACTAACTCACCACAGATACCAAAGAATGATTAAAATAGTTTAAAATTTCACCTTTAAAAGGAAAATTAACTTTTGAATGAAATAAAATACAAAAAAGAAGTCATTTATTTGCCCATGTATTCATATTTCTGGTGTTTTTCAATTCCTTTGTATAGTCCAAGTTTTCAGCTGCTATAATTTGCTTTAGACCTAAAATATCTTTAACATTTCATTTACTATAGAACTTCTAGAAATGAATTCATTCAGCATTTGTGTGCCTTAAAAAGGTTTTAGATTCTTTTTTAAAAAAATTTTCTCTTGATATAGGATTCTAAGCTGATCTTTTTACATTTTTCTTTTAGCATTCTAATTGTGTTATTGTATTGTGTTCTGGCTTCCATAATTGCTTACAAAACTCAGCTCTAGTTTATGTCATTATTTTATTGTTCACAAAGTATGATTTTTCCTGTGCTGGATTTTTATTTTTTTTTCACAGAGTCAGAGAGAAGGATAGATAGGGACAGACAGATAGCAGACAGGAACGGAGAGAGATGAGAAGCATCAATCATCAGTGTTTTGTTGCGACACCTTAGTTGTTCATTGATTGTTTTCTCATATGTGCCTTTACCACGGGCCTTCAGCAGACCAAGTAACCCCTTGCTCGAGCCAGCGACCTTAAGTCCAAGCTGGTGAGCTTTTGCTCAAACCAGATGAGCCTGTGCTCAAGCTGGTGACCTCAGGGTCTCAAACCTGGGTCTTCTGCATCCCAGTCCGATGCTCTATCCACTGCACCACTCCCTGGTCAGCTATTTGTTGGTTTTTTTTTTTAACTGGTTTTTAGCTATTTGATTATGATGCAGCTTGTGGTGTTTGTGTGTTTGTGTTTATTCTCCATCAATTCACTGAGATTCTTAGATCTTAAACTCATAATTGTTATCAAATTCAGAAAAATAACCTGACCAGGAGGTGGCACAGTAGATAGAGCATTGGTCTAAAATGCTGAGGGCCCAGTTCAAAACACTGAGGTCCCTGGCTTGAACATGGGCTCACAAGGGTGGCATCATAGACAAGACCTCATTGTAGCTGGCTTGAGCAAAGGGTCATTGGCTCGGCTAGAGACCCTTGGTCAAGGTACACATAAGAAAGCAATCAATGAACAACTAAGGAGCTGCAATGAAGAATTGATGCTTCGCATCTCTCTCCCTTCCTGTCTGTCTGTCCCTGTCTGTTCTCTCTCTCCCTCTCTTTCTCTCTCTCTTTTTTTCTCTTTCTAAAATAAGTAAACCAAACAGAAAAATTTTATTCTAAACTTCTACAAATATTCTTTTCTGTCTTTCTTTCTTAATTTTGTGTACTACAGTTATGTGTTTGTTAGGTAACTTAATATTATCCCACTTGTAATTAAAGTGTTTTTAATTTTCAGTCTTTTATCTCTGTTTTATTTTAAAGAGCTTCCAATCTTATGTATTTGAGACTATTGATTTTTTTTGCTATAGTATTTAATTCAATATTAATCCTATACAATATTTTTTAGTCTTATAAATATTATTTTCCATAATTATAACACATTGTAATTGTTATTTATATCTTCCATTCTCTCATTTTATGTTTTTCTTTAAATACTTGTATATATTTATAATGCCTGTTTTACTATTCCTGTTTTATTATTCTATCGTTGCCTTTGTGTCTGCTTTTAATATAAATTCTATTTTTCTGCTTCTTGAAAAATTCTGGTAAATTAGGATTGGGTATTTGAAATTGCTTTATAATATCAATTATTTAATTTTGTTGTCTTTCATTTTAGGGATGTGCTTTGTTTCAGCAGGCTCTAAATTATTGTCTAATGAGTTTGATCCTCTGATGACCTATGTTTAGTTTTCTTAGAAAAAGTTGAGTATAATCTTTATTCCACTTCACTAATAATTCAAAATTCATCTCAACTATGAAGGAATGACTCCTTTGGGTCTCTACTGAACACTCTGAGTGTCTCTAAGGGTTTTCAACATTCACTTGAGAGAGAGAGATCAAATGTTTCCCCACCCTTTGTGAACACAGGAATTTTTTCTGGTACAAATCCTCTGTCATTTTTACTTGGCTTATGAAATTCTGGTCCCTATATAAGCAGGTTAACAGTCCTGTAAAGCTCAAGAGGTCCGGAACAGATATCAAAAGTCCTTTTTCTGCAATATTTATACTTACAAATCTACCTTGCAATTCACAGCCAAATCAGACTCCCCAGCTCCAACTTCACCAGCTCACCTCAGCAGTACTGCTGGGCTATGCTTAAATTTCCCTACTCCGCATCTATAATGCATACACTGGTTCTAAGAGGAAAGCCAGGGAGGTTGTGAAGTTCACCCCTACACTATTTTCTTTCTCATCAAAACCACATTTTTGCTGCCTCTTCTCTAAAGTAGTAAAAGAGTTGTCTCATATATTTTCTCACACGTTTTAGTTATTTATAGCAGGAAGTTAAATCTAGTCCTTGCTACTCCATCATGCTTAAACAGAAGATTGAGACTTAACTCAGTTCATTTTGGAACTACTCATTTTTAACTACTCTTTCTGCTGTTTTTATAGCCACCTGATTTCCCTTTATGTGTACTATGAGCTTATGGCAAATTAAAATCAACAAGTCTTTTTATATATGAACTGAACTTAAACAAAATTTTTAACCTATATTATTAAACGAAAGAATATATTTGTAGTTCAACTCAAATATGAGCCTGCATTTCCCGTTAACTGAACAAACACACTTGGCCCGTCTTGATGTTGTTACTACTGTATAAACTATCACGAATGTTGTATTACATTTGCAAATTAAATTAGAATTGCCATGCACTTTTTTTTTTCTAGCATTGGTAAAAATGTTGAACAATACAAAACTAAACACATAACAAATTCATGCAAAAATCTTTATCCAATTTAGAATGTATCCATGTATATTTTTCTGGTTATTCAAGCACTTACCTCTTCTATAATCCAGATACATTCATCTCCCTTATTTGTGAGCTTATCATTGACAACTCCTAGGACCTATGTCTTCAGCAATAATTTGCTTTAGGACTCTAATAACACAGTCAAAAAGGAAATTAGGCTTGTTTGACATAACTTGTTCCTCGTGAATTCATGCTGGCTTCTAGCATTCCCAACATTCCTAAGAGTACATAAACCATATGCTTAGGAACATGGTAAAGAATTCTGTGGTGGCTTAGGTATTTCTGAACTTAATCCATTTCCTCAGATTTAAAATTGAAAAAATTCTGCTTATTTTATTTTGTCTTGAAATTCTGAAAAATAAAAAGGCATTTCACTAATATATTTACTAGCCACATTTTACTAATGTTACTATAAGTAATTTTGGCCTAAACTATAATTTGCCTAGACTTAAAAGATTTAAACATTTTTAATTAAAGTGACCATTATAACTCTTCTTCGTCTTTTTTATAAGCTTTTAAAATATTTATAAAGGTTAACTGAATGATCTCTTACTTTAGGAATTGGGAAGCATAAACAGATGGTCTTTACTTCCATAAAAATCACAGTTGAGCAGGGAAACACGTAAAAAATATTCACGTAAAATACAAATGTAGTAACTCTTAAAGATAGTCACAAGGTCTTTGTGAGAGCAGGAGGATATGATTGAATGTGGAAAGTTAGAAAAGTCTTCCCTAAGGATTTTTTTTAAACGAGTAGCAATAAATAAGCAAGGTAGGCAACATGAGCAGAGGAACTGGGAAAAGGCCAAGCTTATTTGCTTGCTTTTATAGCCCGGGTGTTGTGTATCCAGCAATATTTTTCACTAGTAGCTATTTTCTTTTTACTTCTCATTTATAATACAATGGAAGTTTGTTTTTTCTGTTGCACTCAGAATGGTGCCTGGTATGGTACACATTCAATAAATATTTGTTGACTGAATGAATAATAAATCAATAAAACAATGAATAAGTAAAACAAAATTATCATCTACTTTTCATGTGTTTACCTATTTATTTTTTCTTCAACTTGTTGTTCAGTTTGTTTCCCTTCTAGAATACAAAATGTCACCCTTTCTACATAGTCAACATTTTACTTTCATGTTCATGCTCCTAGCCAAACATTCATGCACAAGTCACTTTGTCTTGCTCTACTATGGACTATTCTTTCCTCACTGAACTCCCATTGCATCATAGAGTCTGCATATTATTTAGTATGTCAATACAGGTAGCCTTTACTAATATATCTTTCATTTCTGTTCATCTGTCCACATATCTTTGTCCATTAAAGTGCCTAGCCAACAGCCCCACCTAATATTGTCCACAGACAGTTTCTTATTACAATACTCTGATGCTTGCAACAATGAGTGCCACATATTTGTCACATTTTCTCTCAGGTATCAATTATCAGTGTGCTCTGAATATTGATGTATTTTTAAATAATTATTTCTCATTAACTTATTGAAGTATTACTGTTAATCTCCTATCTAAGAGGAATGTACTAAGAAACTAGATTCAAAATAAAATTAGAGCAATGAGAATTACAGAAATCTGTAGAAACTAGATAGCAAAGCATAACACATTATCAATTGCAAAGGACTCAGGTAGCAAGGTAAAGTCATTAGGACAGATACAAAACAAGGACTCAGAACAACAAACAAGAGATAGCACCATAAAAGATATGTGGGTTCTGACCATACATCTAATGAGGCACGCTTAATAAAACTTAGTGAGTAGTTAGCAAGAAGTACTAAATGTCAGTTACTTTACATAATGAATCTTGTTCAATCCTCAAATTGTCTTCATAATTTTGTAAATAAAATTTCTTACAGACTACAGTAGTCTCCTCTTATCCCCAACAAGGGAAAGTTCTAAGACCTCAATGGATGCCCTAAAGCGTGTATAATACTGAACCCTATATATACCGTGTTTTTTCCCTATAAATACATACCTATAATAAAGTTTAATATATCAGTTAAGCATAGCAAAAGATTAGCAACAATAACTAATAATCAAATAGGATAACCATAACAATATACTATAATACAAGTTATGTAAATGTGGCATTATTTAGTAAATTGTCACTTAAACACAAGTGACATAGTCTATCTGATAATTCAGAGGGTTAATTGACTGATGAGTGGGAAACATCTACAATGTGAATACACTGGACAATGTTTCAAATCTTAGGCAGGATGAAAGGTGATGGAGCAAGATTTTATCACATTACTCAGAAGAGTGCACAATTGACCCTGACTGGTTGGCCCAGTGGTAGAGGGTTGGCCTGGTGTGTGGATGTCCCGAGTTCGATTCCCAATCAGGGCACACAGGAGAACACCCATCTGTTCCTTTACCTCTCCTTCTCTCTTCTCCTTCCCTCCTGCAGCCAACGCTCCATTGGAGCAAGTTGACTCTGGACACTGAGCATGGCTCCATGGCTTCTGTCTCATCCACTAAAAAAATGATTCCTGTTGAAACAGACCAAAGTCCCCAGATGGGCAGAGCATCGTCCCCTAGTGGGCTTGCCAGGTAGATCCTGATCAGGGTGCATGTGGGAATCTGTCTCTGCCTCCCCTCCTCTCATTAAATTAAAAAAGAAAAAAAAAAAAGATGAGTGCAAAACTTAAAACTTATTAATTATTTCTGGAATTTTTTCTTCAACATTTTTGGATTACCTTGACTGTGGGTGACTGAAATTGGGTAAGGGAGAACTGTAGTATTGATATATTTGGACAATATAACATATATTGCCAATAAAACTGCTTAAATACAACAAACAATTCTTAGTATAAGTTTTCAACATGGTTTATATCAAATAATCAAATATAGCAAATAAATTTTGTTGTCTTGTTTTTGTAGTTCTTGTTGTTATTACCTGGTAGAACATGTTTAAATTAGTTTATCTTAGATGTTGACATGCTAAATATTTGATACTTTGTGATATACTTTTATGCCTGCAGAGGCATTACTAATTGCTGCTCTGAAATTGCACTAAGATACCATTAATTCAGTCAAACACTATGAGGAAACTTCAAGGCCACTTCTATTCATATGTTCATTTTGGCAATATTTTATAAAGTGCTTTTTCAACCACCTTTTTTTTCAGTTTGATTGTTTTGACTGCTTAATTTACTTAAGAAATTGTCAATCTTACCAGCAAATCAAGACTATGCCCTAGATCAGCCATATATTGTACTTATCCTCTAATTATTTTAGTAGAGAATATAACTTGGAACTTTTTTATACCAAAAACATATGGATAGTAAATGGGATTTATAAAAGTTTTCTTGAAGAATATGAAAAAAAACAATGTTTCTTATAAATATAAATATATAACTATAAATATACAAGTAAATATAAACATAAATATGAGTTCTGTTATATTTCTCTGTGTATAATTTAGATATAAATTGTAAGAGTGTGCTATGAAAATATGCAGAGTTAAGATGACAATTAGAGACAGCAAAAGCCCTGAGCAGAAGGGAGTCCAGGGGCCTTTCTAACCCATACTATAAATAGTGTGTGCTGGAAACAGTAGAACAGCAGGATAAGATTTAGGAATAGAAAATGTTTAGGCTCTCAGAACAGAGATTAGGAATCCACATGTTCCTTGCCCTTTTCTTCACCTCCTGAAAACTTCTGCTGTCTGCTTCCTTGAGTTATGTGTACTGGCTAATAAACATCTGAGTAAAGTTGGGAATGGGGATTAGTCCTTTGGTCTGCTGACCAGGACTGTTGCCTCCCTCCATCCCTTAGAAGCATGGCATCTGGTCTCTGAGTAGTTCATTGTTGCTGCAACAATAAATGACAGCTAAATACATAAAAATTATATTGTATACATTATGAAACTTAAAAGTTTGGGTATTTTACATCAAAATTGAGGCTTCCCTGAAAGTTGAAATCTGGCCATATGGTACCCACATCACCACATGGCAGCACTCAGGTGAGCTACAGGCAGCCCTCCAGTGTCTGAAGTTCCCTCTCATCCTCCAAGCCCTGTCCACAGTTACCTAACCTGCTTAGCTTCTGAAGACTATGTGAGTTCAGGGCACCTCTTCTGAGCCTGCATACTTGTAAAACATTGTTTTTATTCTCTAAGGATTTATTTCATTAAATTATACTTTGTTGATATGTCTCTCTTATATACCAATTATTGCTTTTACAAAACAACTGTGGGAAACGCCACATAGATATGACTGGAAGAATGTTGTTAAAAGTGTTGTACATTGTCATTCACTGTGTTCTTTCCCTTGCATTAAAGGTAGAAAGAGCTATTCTTTATGAACAATTTGCCCTGCATCATTTGGATTAGAAAACAGGCCCTGAAACCAAACTGTCTATACTTGAATCCCAGCCCGTCTTACTACCACGTAATCTTGGAAGTTATTTAACCTCTCTCTGCCTCAGCTTCTTTATAAATAAAATAAGGATGTGAGCAAGGATAGCAGCATAATGGTAGAATTAGAGGTACCCCTAACATATTACAACTCAGCAACAATAATTTGCAGCCATCCATGCACAAAAGTGCCTTTGCAAGAGTTTTAGGATTTATTCCAAGAACTAAGGATGGCTCTTCATCTGCAAATAATTCAATGTTGTACACTACATTAACAACATGAAGGACACTGTGTGTGTGTGTGTGTGTGTGTGTATGTATATATATATATAACAGAAATTAAATTAGAATCTTGAAGGAATATCTTTAGTCCCATGTGTTTGTAACATTATTCACAACAGTCAAGATGTGGAGACAACTTATGTGTCTGCCGATTTGTGAATGGTAAAGAAAATGTGGTATGTAAATATATATACACACACAAACACATGCAGACTAATATAATTTAGCCGTGAAAAAAAATCCAGCTATTTGAGACAGTATGGATTAATTTAGAGTACATTATGCTAAATAAAATAAGCTAGACAGAGGAAAATAAATACTGTATGATTTCAAATATATGTAGAATCTAAAAAAGTCAAACTCAGAACCAGAGAGTAGAATAGTAGTTAACAGTAACTGGGGAAATGCACTTCATAGTGACTATAGTGAATAATACTGTTCTGTATATACTTGAAATTTTCTAGGCAAGTAAATTTTAAGTGTGCTTGTCATACAAAAAAGAAAAAAAACGGCAACTATGTGATAGATGTTTTAATTACTTAGATGTAGTTGATTGTGGCAATCATTTTATATTATAAAAATATATCAAGCCATCACATTGTACACCTTAAATATATACCACTTTTATTTGTCAATTATATTTAAGTAAATGTGCAAAAATAAAAAACAAAAAGAATCTGAACAATAATAATAGGATCTATAATATAAGATTGTTTAATTAGTGAATTTATACATATAAATAAATGAACAAAGTGCTGGATACAGAGTTAGGGTTCAATAAATGTTAGCTGTTATTTTTATGATTAACATTATAAAAATATAACAAAACTGAAATAAAGCCAAAACATGAGCTATATTTTCTTTCAATACTAGATAATTTTGAAGCCACTTAAAATTTTTCTAGGGGAATGTATTCATTTAAAATACTGATTTGAAATTTATTGAAGATTGCATAGTTAGCAAAATTTGCTGACTTTTCTCCCAGTAATACAGAGAAGTCCAAAGTATACAATTCATTGCCCTATAAGACATTAACCAGTTTTGTTTTAATCCAGAAGACTTAAAACATTTAATTATTTATATAATTCTATAAATTTTATTAATTTATATTATAAAACACATATTAAACACATTTCTCAAGTGTCCTTTGGTTTTTAAACTTATTTTAATATCTTCTGGTTCCATCTTGTAATAAGTTCAATAAAAATTTTAATATATCTTCATTTTATGTTTGTATTTCATCACTATTTACATCCTTTAATGTACTTTAATGCCTATGATACTCCCTTCTTGATTTTTGTCTCCTGGCAAGCCCTACAACAAATGTATGATTCATCATATATACCACGCTAGGACTGACTTCAGTGGGTTATGCTGCCTTAACTTACAAGTTATCCCTGTAAACCTCTTTACCTAGGTCATCATGTAGCATTCAATATATACATTAGTGATCCAGGCTATGCACTGCATCACAATTAACCCAACAAATATAAATTATTTTGCACTTTTTCTTACCAACCTTGCATTTTATCTCCTCTGTTACGACTGTCTTGAGAATTAGAATCATGCCTTATTTTTGTTTGTTTATTGTCTTGTTTTCTTCTTAGTGAACAGAATAGTAAATATTTTAATGACCAACATTTTTAAAAAACACTCACTGAGAGTAATGGGAACAAGAGGATACACATATTTAGTAATCATTTTAAGGCAACAGTAAGAAAATTGTCTCACAATCATGGACGCCTCCATTTTCCCAAGCAAGTGTTTATTTATTTATTTTTTTATGGAGACATGTAACTTTTCACATAGGAAATCAATTGAATAATATTTTACACAGATGTATTACATTTCCCAGAGACAAACCAGTACCAGTGTCTAGTTTACAGCACTGGATCCTAAAACATAAAAAAGTTTTGTGACACACCCTTACTCACCAAGCAAGTATACTGCAAATCTGGTAACATAATTCACTTTGAAATTAAAATGTTAAAAAATGTCTATATCTAAACAATCAGACTGAATCGTTTTCAAGGATTAGAGTACTAGCCATCTGTGAGGAATATTGAAGAAGATAATGGTGATGAAAACTTGACAACAACATGACACATGAAAGGAAATCCCCACTATGATGGGAGAGGTGAAAGTCACATCTGTTATTAACATTAAACAGGAATAAGAGGAATAAGGCCACACAATAAAAAGTGGTCAAGAAAATGCAAACTAAATTGCTATTTTGTTTTTTTTTTATCTATCACATGTTTATATTAATAGATAAAACTTATTGAACACAGATATAAATGAGAATATTAGCAGTTTTACAGATAGAGTTCTGAATAAAATTGCCAGTAATAGTCAATGCATTCTAGTTTTTTTTTCATAACTATAAAAGATAACTATTGAATGTGATGATATTTTTATACTAATTCTAAAACTATAGAGCTATGGTGTTTATAAAATGCACATTTTATAATTATTCTATTTTTTTCAATTTTTGTGTTTAAAACAGTGGTGACTAGACAGTATATATAGGCTTTGCCCATTTGCTGTGCAGTTGTAGACGGAATGGTCAATGATACAAAACTCAGCTGGGAAAATAGATTATATCTCCAGTACCCTCTTATTTATTTTTGAAATTTGCTTTTTTAAAAGAAATTTATTTATTGATTTTATAGAGGGAAGCGAGGGTGGAGGGGAGCGAGAGGTATCAACTCACAGTTGTTCATTGCTTGCTTGTTATTTGTTGTATGTACCCTGACCAAGCAAGTCCAGGGTTTTGGACCAGCGACCTCAGTGTTCCAGGTTGATACTCTAACTGCCGCACCACCAAAGGCTAGGTAAAACTCACTTTTAAATCTAATTTGGTCTTGGACATTTTAATAGCTTTTAAAAGTTTGCAATTTCTTGGAATACTTGCTACTAAGATCATATAGATCACATATATTTGAAATTGCCTATCAAGCTGCATCTTCTCCATAACTATTCTTTTGCCACATTCACTCTTTCTTTTTCTATATAAACTTAGATGCTGAAAAGTTTTGTTGTATTATGTAGATAGAATCATTTCCTTCACCTGGGGAGATATGTGTGTTTACGTGTAAAAGTCTACTGACTGCAATTTGCATGAATATTACGTCCAACTACCACTGACCTACTGACATAGGCATGGAGGAAGAACGGTGATAAGGATACAGTCTGGAAGAGTGGATTACATGTTGTTTAACAACAAAGAGATTGTTAACAAATGTCAATAAAATAATCACTGGAAAAAGTTATTAATTCTGGTTTCTCTTTCACATTTGGCCATCAGCCATATCCTATTATTATTTGATTGCATTGCATATGTAATTTCTTTATTCCCTGAATGAATTGAGGTTTTTCTGGAAAACACTGGAAGCGAAAGATGGGGGTGATGATGGCTTTCTTCTTCAGCTTTTTAGTGGATAGGATCTCCTTCATGGTGAGTAGATTTAGTCAAGATTAAAAGAGTTTTGAACTTCCCTTGTAGATTTTAGAGGTGATTACCACAGAGAAATTTCAGTCAGTGAAGAAACTTTGATCTGCGATGCTCAATGAAGATCAAAATTTCTTCTGGAGAATATGGAAAACCTCAAAAGACAGAATGATACTCAAAGAAAGAAAACTTATTCTTTAAGACAAAACCCTAAAGAAGCAATGAGAGATAAACTACAGACAGTTTAATGTTCCAACATTTTGCTATCCCTTTAAATTGATTGTCACACTGTGATCTTAGTTATCTATTTTGATTGTTCATGGTGGAACATAGGAGAGGTATATGGATTGTGACAACAATTTAAATTCAGTTATTCCTTAATGAAATTCAGAATGGTTAAAATGGAATTTATCCAGTGAAATATATTGAAATGAATATGGTTTGACACTACATAGATCTTTATTTAAATTGCTGTTATTTCATCAAATTCTCATTAGATGAATAAGGGACAAAATCAATTAATATTTCTAATTCCTAATTTTTCATCTCTAAAATAAAAGTAAAAATGCTTATATCACTGATTTATTAGGAGAATTTAATGATATAAAATATGTAAACCACCTAACACATAGCAGGCACTTAGTAAGTAGGTATCACAGGGATAATAATAGTGATATTTTTAGGGATGAAACAATGCAAGGTATATGTAACAAAAATTATGTAAGCATTAATTCCAGGTGATTTGATTAAGACTGGGATTAAAGCTGAATTATTATTAAAGGTGAAATTGTTAACTGATAGAAGCTAATGTGCCCATCATCTATACTGCAGTTCTAAAGACAAAAGCCCTAATAGAGCAGACACCTTGACCTATGAACCTAACTGTACAGTCTCCATCATACAAATATTGGTGTTGTTGACAATTACACTGTCTCTCATAACATAAAATAAACATGTTTCTTAGTTTCTAAGAAAATGTCGTCCCAGGGCAGTGATTGATATAATACTCTGTCATCAATATTTTTTATAAAGCTATAATTGAGATATAACACATGTAAGTTTAAGATGTACAGTGCATTGATTTGATATACATATGTTATGACATGATTGCCACCATTGCATTAATTAACACCTTCATCACTCACATCATTACCACTTCATGTGTGTGGTGAGCAGCTTTAAGTTCTCCTCTCTAGCAGCTTTCAAGTATATAATATAGTATTGTTGCCTATAGTCACCATGCTGACCATTAGAGCTTGAGAACTTATTCATCTTATAATTGAAAGTTTATACCTTTGATCAACTTTTCCCAATTTCCCCTTCCCCCATGCCCTGGCAACTATCATTTGATTCTGTTTCTATGAGTTTGGCTTTTTGAGATTCCAAATATTAGTTATATAATAGAGTTTAAAAAAAAAAAACCCTACTCAGCCTGACCAGGCGGTGGCGCAGTGGATAGAGCATTGGACTGGGATGTGGAAGACCCAGGTTCGAGACCCCGAGCTCACCAGCTTGAGCGCGGGCCCATCTGGCTTGAGCAAAAGCTAGTCAGCTTGGACCCAAGGTCGCTGGCTCCAGCAATGGGTTGCTCAGTCTGCTGAAGGCCTGCGGTCAAGGCACATGTGAGAAAGCAATCAAGAAGGTGTTGCAATGGCAATGAAAAACTAATGATTGATGCTTCTCACCTCTCTCCATTCCTGTCTGTCTGTCCCTATCTATCCCTCTCTCTGACTCTCTCACTCTCCCTGGAAAAAAAAACAAACAAAAAACACTCAAATAATGCAAATAAACATTCCTATACCTAAAATGTAGGTATTTTGATCAAAAATATATTTGGCCATGGATATAACTTAAAATGTCATATTTTGATTTCATATTCACTAAGCAATCCTTTAATTATAAATTGATATTATAAGTCTCTTGCCTAACAAGACAGAATATGCTTTCGGCTAGATTACAGCTGTCCTGATTTGTAGTTGTTATTAATTACTGAACTAGCCATATTTAAAAATCAACCAGATTTCTTGGGTCTGATCTTTCTAAATCATTGAAAATCCAAGAATCTGGAGCCACAAAGCTGGGTACCACACTCAGACCATGATTTTTTAACCAAGGTCATGTCTTTCTGTTGGATACATTAGAACACCAATTGCTTATCTTCTAAAACACACTAATGTCTCACTAATACTTAGTCTCTCTGAAAAACTGGAATCTTTAGAAGATTTTTATTTTACAAATGCTCACGTAATATAGTTCTATGTTTAGTTTCCACTAATTTAAAACACAATAATAAATATAATTAAGAATAGTTCCAAATAGTAACCATGGTGATTAGGGTTTTTAAGGAATATTTTGTTTCTCTCTTTTTTTTTTAACACCTTAAAGGCACTTCTCCACTCTTTATGATGACAATGTAACTTACTTTAGCTAATAAAACATCACCTCATGCAACATGTTTAACTTCTGGGCAGAAGCTTTAAGAATACATATATATTTTAAAGCAATATATATAGCTACCTTTCCTTTACCTGTGTTGATGATTACGGAATCATGAATGAAGATGGAGCTTCCATCACTGTGGGTTTCAGAATGACTTAAATGAGTCTCCAGACTCTCCTCCCCTTCCTATTGCTCATTGGTTATATAAAGTGAACAAGCAGTTTGAATTCAACCAGCTATTTGGGGCTACGTTTTCTATAACATAACCCAGCCAATTCTAAATTATGTGGCAATTAACTACACACTTTTGAGAAAAGTTATTTTATAAGTTAAGAAATTCTATTATTCTAGAAATGTTAAATGATTTATCACCACATCAATTCTTAAGTCCTTTACTATTATTCTTCTGAAATACTGGGAGTCCACAAGTAATATGGTGGAGTATTGTTTGTGCCACTAAACATTCATATATATATATATATATATATATATATATCTCAAATAATGCAAAATACATTCCTACACCTAAAATGCAAGTGCTTTGAGTTATCTGCTGTATCTGACGTAGAAAAAGATGAAATCTTACTTTTTAGATAGATTCTCAACAAATAGAAATTCCTGGATTTATCCCTAGTTCCTGGTCTTCTGAAGGTAAAACCAATTGCCAGTTAAATTCACATTTATTAACCCACCATATTCTTTGCATTACGCTTTGTGCTTTTGTGCATTATTCCAGTCAGTCATCACCACATCCCAGTAAGTTATTGATATCCAATAGTACAGGGAAGAAAATGAGGCATACAAAATTTCAATTTGTGTCTTTAATTTATGAATAAAAGATGATTGTTCAAGTGTCTCTTAGCAATTCTGTATTATTAAAAACATTTGCTCAGCTTGTTCTAATTGATATCTCAAAATAATAATTAACTGATTACTTATCTACTGTATTGAATATGTGATTTGGTCTAAATGACATTTTATAAGTCAGCAATTAAAAATAACACACATCTCAAAGTGGCAAAATTTACTATAATTTTATATGTTTAAATGTGATTCAATTGTATTTAAATAAATACATTATGCTTAGACATCCACACATGCATGGCATGGATAAAGAATACAGAAGAGTTATATCAATGGGCTTATTACTTCTGCGTGTGTATCTTAATTGGCCTTGAAACTGAGGTTGACAGCACAACCTAGTTAGCTAGCTTAGTGGCTTATAGGAGAGAAACATCAGCTATTGAGCTGTTCCCAGTGTGGTATATGGCAGTGAAGCTGCTGATATGATGATTTATTAAGCAGCATGCTGCCTTTCACTAAAAACAATACCTATAGATTCGAAGGGGTGAGGACCATTATTCATTTTCAAGTCAGTATGCAGCACAAAGCACATTTCGCCACTGGTATGCCCCTTAATTGGGAGATATACCTAACCAATGGTTGAAAAGAACTAGCAGAAAACAAGTAGAACAAAATGTTAACTATTTTCTCCATGAACGATATATAAAGGTATTAATAAATTCATAAATAATAATCATACAATAAAACTTTCATATTGAGCAAGAGTTTTCATTTTAAATTTATTTAAGTTGTCTAAATATACTTTTTAATTTTCTAAATAAAATTAATTTAAAAAATGGAACACGTGCTTTATTTTTGTCTTTTAATTTTCAGTAAAATACATTAAGTAAACTATTAGCTAAATACTATGTAATAGATCGTTCAGTTTTGTATATAATATGTATCTATACAGAAGTTCATCTACATACTTGTGTATATAAATTAAAGCAATCCTATCTTAACTTCCTTAGATGAAGAGAGTGAGAATTTAAAAAGAAAAAGAAAAAAAGTAGAACCCTGTTACGTTTGGTAGTCATAAATGTAAAAAGTCTTAAATACGTGTGAGACATTTCCTTCTTAATCAAAGAAATATGTGAATGCATTAATGGAATATTTCTAACAATGAAGGCTTTTTTAAATCAATGAATATCTAGCAGTTCATTGGAGCAACAGTCATAAAGCCTCTTAATTTAAATTATTCAGGATACAAGGAGTAAATTTAGAGAACCACATGAGTGAAATATAAGATCTGAACTTCCTGAATGATTCACTTAGAGCAATAACAGGCTATCAATAAAAAGCTATGAACTCTCTCAACCATATGTAAAAAATAAATAAATAAAAAGTTGCACACACAGCTAAATCTCATGTTGCAAATTCTTTTTATATCCATGTTTAAATATTAAGTTCTAAAAAAAATACCCAAGAGAATTGTGGACAAGGGCTGGTGAACTAGGGATAAAGAAATGTGTGGAATGCCTGCAAAGCCCTTATTTTATTAAGCTCTGAAAATGGCAAGAGAATGGTTAGCAAACTCTTAATTTCTGGGCCCAAAGCCTGTTCCCCAGGAGCAATCTGTGTACCATTTGTTTATTCTAAAATGCTAAAACTCCTGACTCAAAACTTATACAATGAGTCTCATTCTGGAAATCATTCAGGCAACTGCAAGAATCAAGTATAGTGAAGAGAAAACTAAGATGAATGAGAAATTGCATCCAAAGCATCTGCTGTCAGTGTTGCTCTGACTGGTCACAAAAGCATGAGCAAGGCATGCACTCTCAATTCTCACAGAACTGCTTATTAATAGGGTGTATTTTTGGTCAAAATAATAATAATAATAATAATGTACTAATTTCTAAATGATAAATTAAACAGAATTTTATAGATGGCATGACGCAAAAGCATTTGTTCACTCTGGGTTTTTTATCTTCTGCATATTCCATTTTAAACAGGGTTTAAGACATACATAGATGGTATATCAGTAAGCTCTTGCAACATGGGTGCTACATAAAGAAAATCACAAAAGCTTCAGAGATGTGCAAACATATAATTGTTGTAGCTCAGAAATCTGGGGGCCAGCTATGAGATGATGCTCCAGGCTGGGTGAGTTGGGCTTTGCTCTGCTCCATATGTTTCTCATTCTCCTCCTAAGGACTCTGGAGCAGCCTGAATATATTCTCAACTGCATAGCAGAGGTGTAAAAGGGCAGGGCTAGCATTGCAAGTGTTTCTCAAGTAGGTGTAAGGTGTAATATTCTATTAGTAATTTGCATGACAAAGCCAAAGTCAATCAAGAGGAGTAGAAACGGACACACCTCTTCTCAAGGTGGGATGGGCAAAGGGAGTAAGCATTTTTTCATCTATAATAGCCTCTCTGTATAATCTTACTTACGCTAAGATCTGAAGAAGTTAAGGGAGTAAACTATGCTTATATGGAAGGGAGCAAATTCTCTGACATGATCAGCACTGAAGAGCAGAGATAAAGAATTGGACACATGACATCAGAGTAGCCACGGACTGAAATGAGTAAAGAAACAGATTGCAAAGCAGAGTATAAAAAAAGAGGTCACATCAGTAACAAAAAAACTAGACTGTGTACACACTTTGTTGATTGTTTGGAGTTTGGCATTTACTCTGAGATGAGAAGGTACTGGAAGCTTCTAGACCAGGGCTAGTCAACCTTTTTATACCTACCGCCCATTTTTGTATCCCTGTTAGTAGTAAAATTTTCCAACCACCCTCCGGTTCCACAGTAATGGTGATTTAAAAAGTAGGGAAGTAACTTTACTTTATAAAATTTATAAAGCAGAGTTACAGGAAGTTAAAGCATATAATAATAATTACTTTCCAAGTACTTTATGTCAGATTTTCGCTAAGTTTTGCAGAATAAATCTTTATAAAACAACTTACTATAGTTAAATATATCTTTTTATTTATATTTTGCATACATAAAACTTACATTAGTTAATTGAATTATTAGTGGGATCCCTGAGGCTGATACTGGGAAATTAAATATTGAATATCCGGTTCAATTTTTGTGAGGAACAAAGGTCTCCCCTTTCGGAAATGTTCAGGCGGTTTCTTTCTTTCTTCATAATATGATTAACAACACAAGATATGAGGTAGGGAAAGGCATCAATAAACTGAATACCATTTTCCACATATTTGGAGATAAGACCGGCATTTTTCTTTTTTGCCTTAGGTTTTCATATCCACCACTGTCGAATTTATGTTTACTTTCTTCATCATATCTATTTTCTAACAGTTCTTCTTGGCAAGTTGTATCAGCCTCTTCAATATTTGCGGTAAAAGAATTTTTCATCCAGTCATATACCTTCACTTTCAAAATATCTTCAAATCATTTTTCCAAGTCCAATTTAAGTTCATTGAGGTGGCTACTGAATCTGTCAATATCCTCTGGAGTTACATCATCTTTTATAGATGATAATTGAGGAAACTTATGAAATTCTCTCTTCAATAGATTATGATGAAGTAGTTTAAGTTTGTTAATAAATAATAGCACAATACTTTGGCAACCTATAAGAGTTTTATTAGCTCCTTGAAGCTGCAAATTGATATAGTTATATCTCTTGAAAATATCTGCCAAGTAAAAAGCATCATTCTTTACTGTTTTTAATTGTTGACACAGATTGATCTCATTATTACTTTAAAAAAATTGTATGACACAATCATATAATGCTACAAATCTAGCCAAAGATGTACCCTTTGACAGCCACCAAACTTCTGTGTGCAAAAGTAACTTAATAAAATCTTCATTATTATCCTGGCAAAGCTGCTGAAACATTTTATCATTCTTTGCATTGGATTTGATCTTGTTTACGGCTCGAATTATTATTGTTAATGATGAATGAAGACTTGTACTTAGATGTTTTCCTACAAGATGTTGTCTGTGTACCACACAATGAATACATAAGACATTTGGCACTTCCTGCTTCAAATAAGCAATAAATCCACGATAGCGACCTACCATTGATGGTGCTCCATCAGTAGTGCATGCAACAATATTATTCAAAGGAATATTATTTTTTGTAAAGTATGTTCTCACAGTATTAAATATAGATAATCCTTTTGTATCTGTGATGAAATTTATTGTGAATAGCATTTTTTCTCATAATATATTGTTTTAATCAAAATAGCATATGTATACCATCAATAAAGCATCATAATCTGCAATGGTAGATTTATCCAATTGCATGGAAAATGAAGAGTTTTGAAGAATACTTATAAGTTTGTTTTCAACATTAACTGCCATTTCATCAATTTGTCGCTTTACTGTGCTTAGGGGCAATGTTTTTAAAATTTGAGGTATATCCTGATGCATTACTGTTGAGATAAATTCTTTTATAGAGGGTATTATTACAGTTTCTCCAATATTTTAGCTTTTACCACTTTTTGCAATTATTTGTGAAATGCAATAAGTGGCAATTAATTCATCTTTGTTCATTGTATGTTGTTTCTTAAATGATGCAACAGTAGTTGAATGATTTTAAAAATTTTTATATATTTCCTGAAAATATTCAATGGGCTTGTCCTTGTCATTTGGATGCTTTGTAGAAAGATGTTCTCACAATCGACTTGGCTTCATTGCCTCATTGGATAATGTTTTATGGCACAATAAACACATTGGATATTGTTTATTTGCAACAGATTCTATGAAACCAATCTTCAGATCCTCTGGCGAATAGCCACATGCATATTTTTTTTTTTTTTTGAGACATGGGTTCACGATATTTCACAATATTTTGTTTGAAGCTGTAAGCATGTGGTTGCTCTCAGAAATCTAACTATACACTGACTTTAGTTTTGATTAAGTAACAACTTAGCTTCACTTATGTAACATGAACAAAACTTATGTGCTTGAAGTCTTCTGAGTGGTCGCGACATTACAAGTATCATGGTTGAGTGAGAGTTTGTCGAGATGAGACTAAGTTAGTGAGTATTCGTGGTTGTGCATTTTATAAAATTTTATGTAGCGGGTGTTGGCCAATGGCATCACTTCTTTGCCTTGGGGGCGAAGTAGCGAGACATCGCCTAGTTTTGGCAGTCCAAGGGGGGTTCCTAGAATGTTACCCTATTACTCTAAAATTCAAGAATTGAGACAAAAATATGAGTTGATTGGTGTCTCCACTGTCCGGAAGTTTCTGTCATAGAAAAAAGCATCGAACCATGGAGTTCTTTGTCTTCGGGTAATAAAACGACAAACTGCTAGTTTTGGGGCAACAATAGCAGTCATAAACTGCCCGCCGGATCAGGTGGCAGGTGTGGACCTGGGGTCCGGTACCTGGCCACTCGCGGATGCGGGCCAGGTGGTTGCAAAAGAAGTCGGGTGCGGTCCCAATACAAATGCCCTGTAACAGAGTCTGACCCCTGTCCTGATTCTGACTGGTCAACAGTTAGTCGATCAGTATGTAATCGCAGCGCCGTTTAGTTGCTCCACTACCGCCCACCATGAAAGCTGGAATGCCCACTAGTGGGCGGTAGGAACCAGGTTGACTACCACTGTTCTAGACAAAAGAATGACTGGACTCAACCACACTTCCAAAGGATCACAGTGGCTATTGTTTTAAGAATAGAATTTAGAGGGAATATCTGGAAGCAGTGAAATAGGTAGGCGAGCAATGCAGTAATCTGACAAGAAGAGAAATGATGAAGGAGATGATGTATTTCAATTGGGTGTATTTAGTCATTCATCTTGTCTAGAAATGTTTATTAATCACCTACTATGTGCCAGATTGTTCATGTAGCTTTATCTAGTGAATATGTTTTGAAGAGAAAACCTATAGAATTTGGAGATGGATTTGTAGCAAAAGTCACTTTTCATTAAAACAAAATACAGAACCCCCAAGATTTATGAGAGAGAAAGGAAACTTCAAATATGGTGGTGCAACAGATCAGCTGTTTAAATGCATTTGGTGGCCTGATCAGGCACCTCACCAAATCCAGAGGTTCCTCTCTCTCTCTCTCTCTTTTAAATCTTGGAGATTTTGTGTTAAAATGAAAAGACTTTCTTTCTTTAAAAACTAAATAAATAAGAAAAGTAATGCTAAAAGGACTATTGTATTGAATCTGTAATTTTTAAGCTAATGTTAAAACATAAGCATTGAACTAAAGAAGAGAAAGAGTGATATAAAACTGCATTAACTATTCTATGCCTTTCATTCAAGTTTAAAGCTTCACTTGCTTCCTACTGCATACAAGACAGCGGAAAAGGAGTGAAGTGCTGACAGCTAAAAAGAACACAGAGCATATTATTTCACGATAGAACACATCCTTCCAAATGACCCATGAGAAAGAGAAACGGACCGTTACTACGTATGTTAAGGCAATAGCCTCTGAAAAAATTTAATGTAGGGATGTGGCAGGAAAAGAGTTGAGTAGAAATTGAAACCAGTTCTTTGAGGTGGTAGCTTTTGAGACTCCCCAATACATTCCTTCCTTATGTTACATGGTACGCATGAGGAGGTCATTTCAAAAGGTTGACAAGTCTAGTGATAATAAGTGGAGATGAACTGGAACTGAAATCTGTGACATGTCTTCCGGCACAGAGTGCCAAAGCACACATGGGGAACCCAACCTGAGCAGCTGCAAAGAACAGATCCCATATATGGAATTATATATATTTGCTCTTCAAGCTCTCCATATCTTGTTAATAACACCTAAGTCATGGAGAATTTTTTTTCATCTTAAAAATACCGCTGCCTTCATCTCATAATATCCACTGAACACATTGAAGATACAAATGTTAAAATTTTTATTGTTGTCCAAAAGTATTGCTTTTGATGAAAGTGCTGAAACTATCAGTGAGATTGGTTTCTTTTTATGTACTATATTAGGCAATAATTCTATTCTTGGTTGATATCATCTAGAAATACATGAAAATATATGTACATTTGTATTACGGAATTAAGTTAAGTTTTATGGAAACTTCTTTAAGACAGATGAAAATTTAAATAAGCCAGATTTGAATATAGTCATTCTGAATACAGTTATTATGGTGACTTGACAATTCTCTTAAAAACTAAACTCTCTCCTGCCTGACCTGTGGTGGCGCAATGGATAAAGTGTCTACCTGGGAACACTGAGGTTGCCAGTTCAAAACCCTGTGCTGGTCTGGTCAGGGCACATGTGAAAGTTGATGTGCCCTGCCCCCTTTCTCTCTTTCTCTCTCTCTCTCTTTCTCTCTCTCTCTCACTCTGTGTCTCCTCTCTAAAATGAATAAAATAAAAAAGAAGTTTAAAAACTAAACTCTCTCCTAAACATAGGTATTCCAGAAGTATTTTTACTATTTATTGACTGTTCAGATAACTATTTATAGTAAGTAGTTCAAAAATATGAAAGCTATGTGTTACAGAGGATACTAAAAACAGTTTGTTTTCAGGAATCAAGTTTATAGCTGATAAATTTGAGCTAATGTTTTTAATTATTTTTACAAGTAATGTCTTAAATTTATTGTCTCATTTTATTTTCAAAGCAGAGCGAGAGAGAGAAAGAGAGAGATATTTCTTTTATTTAATATTGAGAAAAAAAGAAAAAAAATTTTCTCTTGTTGAAATTGCCCAGGATCATTACAAAAATGTTTACTATTTTTATAATGTCATATTGTGTGCAAAAATTAGATCAGATTTTTTATTTTGCTTGATGTGAATGAAACCAAGCTCAATAACCCTTTAAATATCTTTTAATACTGGAACTTTAATTTTTCAAGTCTGATCTGAGATCTGGAGCCCTCCAATGTCAATCAATATACCAATTAAGAAGACCAGAATCAGTTAAGTGAGAGATATTTTAAAGCATAATATAGTTTTTCTATCCTGCAATATGAAGAATTATAAGTTAAGTGAAATCAGTCCATGTACAGCATACTTAACACACCAGATTTTTCTCAGTTTCTAAAACAAAAGTTGTCATCCATAAACAAAAGCATGTGATGTGTCCCCAAACAGCTCATTCAATGTTCTAATTACAATTCTAGTCACTTAGCTTACATTCAGTTCAATAAACATTTGAGTGACTATCTTATGTCAGGCATCAGAAGCACTTTCAGTGGATTTAGAGTCTAGTGTGAAAGACTGACAACAAAATAGAGAATTTTAATAATAACAAAGTGCAAAATCTGAGGTTTGCAGAGGTAGCTATCTCTAGGTTAGAGTTCAAAACAGACAATTAGTCTTTGGTTTATTCAGAGGGTAAATGCCTTTCTAAATCAGTAGACTTTGAAATTTGGACTATCAATGAGAAGAAAAGTGAATTAATTTATTTTCAATTATCCATTTCCAGGATCAATAGAACGTCAGAAGAAGAATCTGAATTTTGTTCACATAAAAGGTGACAGTTTTTTTAAAAACATAAACTGAATTACCTAATTTTGTCACTATTTATATTTTTGTAGATAAATATATTTATTTATCTGAATACATTTTTATATTAACTCCTCACAAAACAGTTGCTTTGAATGCAAAGATAAGTAATGTATATATATATTATTCAAAATGAGACAGTCTAAAAATAGCAAACATTTTTTTCTTAGTTTTAATCAGTCATAGTTATTTCAAACAGAAATTATGATAGTTGCTGAAAGGGTAAAAAAGAATAAACTAATGTAAACATTTTATATCTTCATTGATGTCCAAGTCTTCACTCTTTAATACGTAAAGAAGGCAGGTTGATGACTTACCTTGGATTCTTTCCAGCATATTTGCATAAAATAGAAAACATTACCTCCAATACAATTCAAGACCAAAATAATGTGTTTTATGACAAGCAGTGGAGAAATAATGTCTTATCCAAAAATAAAATAATACATATATTTTGTTACTGTTTCAAGAACGAAAATTCTGAAGTATTCCCTTAGCAAATATGGTCTGTGATATTTGAAGTTAGAATAAAGTTTTTCAAGGAATGAGCTAGAATATCCTTCCTTCCCTTTCCTCATCATCATAATTTTGGGAATATTTAATATCAACATTTATTTCTACTATCATATTTAGATATTTTAGAATTATTTTTTGAAAATGCTTAAATGACAGCAAACACAAAAACCATAGTTCAGAAATGGGTCAAAGACATTATTATTTTGGATGTGTAGTGTTTGATTCCTCATTGTTTTGGAGTCTTCTAAACTATGTAACTAATATTGCTAGATTTTCAGTTTCTCAGTAGGACTGCATTTAATAACAAAACCACTTGAAAGATATATAGTTAACTATCTCCCTTTCACTCACATTATAGGTTTGATTTTTATTAGGTAGTAAAGTTATTCTTTTGAGAAATGCAGGTCAATCAAATATACTTATAAAAGTATAGCACATTCATAGATATATATGACTTCATTATTCATTAAAATTGCTCAGTACTTTAATTTCTACATTCAACTCTTCAGTGTACTACCTGTTTTTTAGTACTTATTGTTAATGGCCACTTCCTAGGAGAAACAGAAGGAAAAGTGTAAACAATCCATATTGGATCATATAGCAGGATTAACATTTTTATTTTTATTTTATTTTTAGACTTTATTTACTCATTTTATATGCCTTGACCAGGCAAGCCCAGGGTTTTGAACTGGCAACCTCAGTGTTCTAGGTCAACACCTTATCCACACTACACCACAACAAGCCAGGCCAGGATTTACATTTTTAAACTTTCAGGTTTAGTAGCACCTTGGTGCTTATTAAATATTTGCCATAACTATTTAAAAATAATTTTTCTTAGGAAATTGTTGAGATATTGCCATATTTTATTGAAAAATAGGATATTATCAACTATAAAACCCATTATACTTTGATGTATTATTAGGAAAGAAAAAGCTAAAATCTTTTGCCAATTAAACTATAATGAAATTTCATACATAAATGTTAGTCTGCATCTTGATTCCATAGTTAGCAAAAAATAAAAACATGTAAATTCTGAATTTGATGAAATATAGTGATAATGAATGTAATAATACCTTAAATATTTTTAAAAGGTTGGTTAAATTCTTCTTACATATCCTAGTCTTTATTGCAATTAACTATGGTCATTTGCTTACCCAACAGGAAATGTTCATGAAACTTTTTTGTGGAGTACAAGATCAAATCTTATTAGACACTTTGTCTATACTGACCAGTTTGCTGCCATAGAGAAACAACTAAAAATTTTAAAAATAATATGGGCAGCATTTAAAATTTATTACAACTGCCTTCTTCCCAGTACAACACATACAGGACAGGTTTTCCCAAAGTGTTCAGTAATCAATTTCGGGCAGTTTGAAATGCAAACACTATCTGAACCATGGGATTGTGTCTAAGAAGAAAGATGTTATTAGTGAAGTCTGTGGAGCACGTAAACACTGAATCTATGAACTGCGGAATCACATTGAGAAATCTTTGCAATTAGTACTTCAAAAAAACCTGTTGTGATTCTGAATCTATCTATTATATATTGATTCTATTAGTCAGTATATCTTCACTTATGTTACAATTACAAACAACCCCTATATTTCAAAAGCTCAAAACCACAAAAATTGGTTTCTGGCTCACACCATGCTTTTCTCCCCCTTGATCGAAAGTTTTTACAGTTTTCTATTGTCATTATCCTCCCAGCAAAAAGTCACATACTAGACCAATGGCAGAAGGAGACTGTGGTAAAGCAAGCTCCTAAAACTTAATCTGAAAGTGACACATATCATTTTTAATCATATTTCATCAGCTAGAACCATTTAGAGATCTCAACTCAACCACAGGGTACCAAGACCCTACTGAATGGTTTTCAGAAAGGCATAGATATGGAATATTTATTTGCAGCATTAATAACTACCATCAGGACCAACATAGGTCAGAAAATGTGATGAATGCATAATGTCAAAGCAGACTACAAACAAGGTTGATATAGACAAGAGTGAGGGCAGAAATATTTGCTTTATATTGCTAGTGCTTTCACCAATTTCTTCATGTTGAATATAGAGTTTAGAACAGTGGTTCTTAACCTGGGTTCTATCGAACCCTAGGGGTTCAATGACTTGGTTTCAGGGGTTCGGAGAAGCCTCTGCCGCAGAGGCCAGAATAAAGTAATACCGTAATTTGTTGTGAGTTCATGCACTCTGTTGGTTTTGTTCTTTGAGCAAGGTGATGTTCATGCACGGTTCATTTTGTGCACCATTAAAAATACATATATGCATCATCTAAGAACACACTGCAGAGGTGTGTATGTGTGTGCGTGTGCGCGCGTGTGCACGCATGAGTGTGTGCATGTGTATTTTCTTCCCCATCTGTGTTTTATTTTCTCTCAGAAAGAATAACTGATGGCTTGCTTTAGCAATTTGTATTAATGATTCAAATTGTAGAGGTTACAATTTGAATTGTAACCTGCCAACATTTTTTGATGCATAGAAACCATTTTGAATCTATTGTTTTATTAAACCTTCTTTCCTTTTCAAAATTAAAAAAAAAAAATACATATACCTATGTCTTGAATTTGGAAAAAAAATCATATGGTTCGGTGAATGCGCATATGAAACTGGTGGGTTCGGTACCTCAAAAATGGTTAAGAACCACTGGTTTAGAATGATAGCAAAAATCATGTGGCTAGGGCTGTATATGAATGATTGATAACACAAACAAACACATAAACATATCCAGGTACATTACATACATAAAGGACTTGGTTTTAGTTACTTCCACCTAATTCTTTTGGTTTTTATTGAGCAAGCTCCCAGAAAAAAATTACTTCAATTGCTGAATTCAGTCCGGATAGTATGCAGTCCCTGCACAGTTGCAGGCAAGGATCTGGACTCCAAAATGAATAAATTAGGATAACTAAACAACACATGCATAATATCCATTATGATTCCATGTGAATTTTATTTACCAAGTACACTAGTGTCAAATGCATTGCAATTACACTCACATACTGACTATAGTGTGATGCTTAAGTAATTCTCAAGTAAATTTTTCTCAGGTCAAATTTCAGTTCCATTATTTATTAGCTATACAGGATAGAAGAAGTTGCTTAACCTCTCCAATGTTAAGGATTATAACAGTACCCACCTCAGAGGGTGCTGTGAGGATTTAATGAATTAAACCAGGCAGTGCTTAGTGTGTTGGCACTAAAATGGGATGATACCAACAGAATCCACAAGAATAACCACAGTCTGGAATACGGTGTTAACCTCTTACGACCACACCTTTACTGATTTGCAGTTTCACCTTGTTGAGGACTGACTGCCCTTATTCTACAAAAAGGAGCAAAATGGGGAGGGCAGAAGCCCTTTTGAAAAGCTGCATAAAGGCCCTGTCTGGTTGGCTCAGTGGTAGAGCGTCAACCCAGTGTGTGGAAGTCCTGAGTTTGATTCCCAGTCAGGGTACATGGGAGAAGTGCCTATTTGTTTCTCCACCCCTTCCTTTCTTGCTTCTCTCTCCTTCTCTCTCACTCTCTTTCTCTACCCCCCTCCTACAAAGCCATGTCTTAATTGGAGCGAGTTGGCCCTGGGCAATGAAGATGGCTCCATGGCCTCTGCCTCAGGCTCTCAGAATCACTCAGTTGCCAGGCAATGGAGCAGTGCCCCAGATGGGCAGAGCATCGTCCCCTAGTGGGCTTTCCGGGTGGAACCCAGTTGGAGCATATGCAGGAGTCTGTCTTTCTTCCTCCCTTCCTCTTACTAAATGAAAAAAATAAAGAAAGAAAAGAAAAGAAAAAAAAGAAAAGCCACATACAGGAGCCTAATATTGCTTTCTTCTAAATGGCTTGGCTTTTCTTTTTGATTAAAGAAAGTTTCCCATCCTCACTTGCAGATTCAGAGATCGCACTGAAATTAATCCATCTGGACTTTTTTTTTCTCCTATAGTTGTCTTGTCTTTCCACAAGGTATCCCATCCGTCTTGGTGTCTGAGCTGACTGGTTGACACCATGGCTTTCATAACTGACTAGTTGACACCATGGCTTCATAAACTGTCTCAGTGCCTCTCAAAAATATCTTTCTTTTTTCTTCATTCTTACCAGTTTACCAACACATTCCAGAAAAAACTTAATACAAAGGAAGGCTTATAATATGGTAGCAGAGTATAAAATGGCCGCTAGAATTATCTCTGAATTCTCAGTCAGGGTTTACCACATTCATTCATTCTGAACAAGCAAGAGTAACAGTGATTCACACTAGTACTACAGTGTGAAAAAAGGAAGGAAAAAGCACTTCTGTACCCCTATAAGTCACTCATACTAAATTCCATTTAAAGAGAGTCCTCAGGTTACGACACAGTTTTGTACCTATGACAGTGACATAACCCTAACTTTGGTGTAAGTTGAAACACATCCTAGTCTAAGTTACTTACCTATCTTAACACAGTTGTAAAATCATAACCGAGAACATAAGAACACAACTAAGACACAGAAAAAGAAAAAGGACATAAATATACTGTACTGTACAGTGTACTGCATATTATTCCACTGCACGTAACCAAACTATATAGTTCGCCCCCATAGTCCATAGGCATAAACTGACTTTTTGCAATTCAAGATTTTAGGTTTTCATCTTATTGTAAAATTTTCAACATTTAGTTTAACATAATGAAGTAGAATGTCTTCTTGGGCATTATCTTTGTGAAATAAAATATTTTTAAAAAATTTTTATTTTTATTTTATTCATTTTAGAGAGGAGACACAGAGTGAGAGAGAGAGAGAGAGAGAGAGAAAGGGGGGAGGAGCTGGAAGCATCAACTCCCATATGTGCCTTGACCAGACCAGTGCAGGGTTTTGAACTGGCGACCTCAGTGTTCCTAGGTTGATGCTTTATCCACTGCACCACCACAGGTCAGGCTAAAATAATTTATATAATGCAGTAAATAGACTAATATACTAAAAGATATGATTTCATCAGAATTTGTCTACAATTTCAAAATAGAACATATTAAAACACTTATTTTAATCATAAAATTTGCGAAAAACATATTTAAATTCTATTCAGGCAAAAATTTGTGTTTGTAGCTCTTGTGTTTGTGTACTTGTTGAGGACAATGTCGTTTGATGCTCCAGCAGTAGTCTGCCATCATATTTCTGTCCCATAACCCCAAAAACACTCTTCCATTGTCTTCAGATCTTGATGAAAGCATTCTCCCTGCTCATCACTAACAGCTCCAAGATTTTCAGGAAACTTATCAAGATGACTGTTCAGGAAGTGAATCTTAAAGCTCATTCATGTTACATCCAATGTCGGGCGGAAAACCAACAGCATGCTTTGAATCAGAAGTTTATAGTTTGCTGCTTTTTTGTTGCCAAAGAAGTTCTTTGTAACTGCCACAAAAGACTGCCATGTAGTTTTCTCCTCCTTATTCATCTTCCTGGCAAATTCTTCATCATATACGAGGGCTTGAATTTGAGGCCCATCGAATACACCTGCTTTTATCTTCTTGAAAGAAAAGGCAGGAAAAGCAGAAAAAATATGTTGAAAGTATTCACTTTCTCTATTCAAAGCCTGAACAAACTGCTTCATTGAGCCAAGTTTGATGTGAAGTTGGGAGAAAATGATTCTGTCTTGATTAACTACAGGTTCATTCCCAATATTTTTGCATCTCTACTTCCAGAGCTTCACGTTTTGGCCACTCCTTATGTGTCCAGTGTTTCTCCCAAGCTCGGCTGTCCCACAAATACAGAAAGCAAGGATACTTCATGAAACCTCTCTGTTGTCCTAGCAGAAAATTTACCATTTTAAGATCCACACAAATGATCCAGTTATGCTCCTCATACTTCAGAAAGTCGAGGACAATTTTTATCTCATTATAATCCTCTCACAGATGAGTTGAAAAACCAATTAGAACTGCTGCATAAACAATACCATTGTGTAGGAGAACACATTTCAGACTCTGTTTAGAGCTGTCAAGAAATAGCCACCATTCTGTTGGACTATAAGTGGTAACACCTAGCTGGCTGAGAAGACTACTGATATCATGACAGTAAACAAAGTGTTTGTCTTCAAAAAAAACAATCTACAAAAATTTGTTCACGCTTCCTGAAATGGGATACTTTAGTTGACCGGTGAAGTACATTCTTTTCCTGAAGCCTGGAGGCTAATAAGTCAGCTGCTTTCTTTGATAGGCTCAAATCTCTTACTTAGTCATTCAATTCGGGTTGGCTAAGCTGCTGAGGGCTTAATGACTGCTTGGCATCAGAAGAAGACCCTTCAGATTCTACAACCATTTCCTCATGCTTCTTACTAAAATACACTTGATCACCATGTTCACTTTCTTTGTCCTTAGAAGAATTCAAACCATTGAAAACTGGAACCAGGAGTGTCTCAGAGTGTGGGATAGGCCGTATTGCTGAAGGAATATTAGGATATGCAATCATATAATTTTTTTTTCTTGCCAATGCCCTTTGTATGGACCAGACAGAAATAACAGTCACAGCTGTGGTGATTAGGTTCACGCCAAACCATGGGAATACCAAAAGGCATTCCTTTGTGTTTTCCTTTGTCCAGTAATGAAGCATTTCCTCACAATTATGACACACAATATGAGGAGCCCAATTTTTGTCTTGATCACCAAGGGGAACTTGAAAATAGGCAATATATGCACATGTCACAAATGATGAAATATTGCGCCTTTGACCTTGAAGTGTGTAACAGCCACATATATAACAGAAGGTGTCAGGACTATTTTTACATTTATACCTACTCGAAGAAGCCATGATTCAATCTTAAAACAAAATAAGAGGATGTTTTTTATCAGATAATATTTTTTTACATTTAAAAACAACTGCAATTATGTAAAAGTAATGTTTGTAAAACATTAATTGCCTTGTGGTTATGTTCAATCCAAGAGTCGTTTCCCTCTAACTCCAATTTAAAAACCAATGCATGCCATTAACTGTAACAAAAAGAAATTAAAATTGTATAAAAACTGGAGCATGCTCTAAAAAAAAAATTTCAGATTTGGAATCAGCAATGCAGAGATATATAGAAAAAGTTCTAACACCTCATGCAACAGAAAATGAAAAACAAAATTGTTCCCCAGTGTATAATGTGAAACTCTTTCAAGGCCTCTGCCTCCTGCCAGGTCTGTGTAATCTCCAACACTTGTTGGCTCACTACAGGTTTGTACTGCTTCACTAAATAGAGCAGCACTTCTACTCATCAGAGTTTTCTTGTAACTTTTATTGAGTCCCACCTCCCATGCTGTTTCCGAACTCCTTTCTTCAACCTGTTCCCTGCGCGTGCACCCGCTCACCCTCACAGAGATGACACCGTCTTGCACGTTCCCGAAAACAGTTCAACTTGCCCATTTAGACCTTATCTAAATGTGAAATGTGCTTTTCAAATAACAAGCTGGGACATAACAAAGTTGTTATTTGTTAGTAAACTTCACCTTAAGTTATGATAGCACTTTCATATATTTCATTTTTGTCTTTTTCTGTAAGGAAAACTAGGAAATCAGTTAAGCCTGTGCCAGTACAAAAGCAAGACAAGATAATGTGAAACGAAAAAGAAACTGAATAAAAGCAATAAGCCCATAAATCATATTTAAGAAACCACATATTATATTAAAGTATCATCTTTAGAGATAATTTAGAAATAAAAACAAGTTGCATAAAAATCATTCCAGGCCATACTCTATACGTTTAGGTTTTCATTCAAAATGCTGACTAGGAAACCCCTTTGAATGATACACCATATCTATATGGGAAACACTTCAATTTAACTTAGTTTACTTTCTATAATCTCTGGTTTTGAGCAGTTATACTTAAAAATTAAAGAGTGGAAATACATGGGTTGCATGGTGGTGATTTGGAATGTCCCAAATGAGATTTATGTTCTCTTACAGCTTGTAATAGATGTGCCTCAATGTCTCTTTTAGTAAAATTTTGTTTATAAGGTATTTTTTGGTCCTCTGTTTCAATGTTTAAATTAAATTCATTAACAGCTGTCAACCCCCAAGGAAAAAATGTCAACACTAATCAAGACAACATCTGAAGGTGTCAAGTTTCTTTCATTTATCTCCTGTCCCCAGAAGGTACAAAGCCATCAAGTAAAAAACTCCAGGTAATGAATGCTTTTGTCATTTGTTAAATGTGATTAGAATGCTGTTGCACAGGCATGAATAATGTTTCAAGCTTTCAATGAAACCTGTCTTTATTTTTGAAATAAAATAATAAATATCACAAACCTTTATTACTGTGTGTCTGTAATGACAGTTCCCATAGTTGGCTTCCCGCACACAGGGATGCTGTAGTTCTTTGATTCATTGTATCTGTCATCCTGGGCACATTCCACTGCTTCCTAAGACTCCTCTGCAGCCTTTCCAAGTCAAAGACAAACAAGTTTAAGTAATCAATGATTTTTATTCCACATTCTTTAGCTTATAAAATTAGGAAAAATATTAGTGATGATGATAAATGCCTTTGTATATAAATTTATTCATCTGTGGGAAGAAGGGTTTTGCTCAACTTTATTAAAGATTATTTTTCCATTTGAATTATTCATGCTACTAGAATGTTTAAGTGACATATTATATAATTATAATAAGGTTATATGTCTACTTTTCTAATATACTTTTAGAAGGAAAGCATATTAATCAAAAGCAAAGAAATGGTTCAAGTACAATTTCCTAGATTAATCTTCTTCTCTTTGTTGAAACAGAATAGTATTCTATGCAGGGATATGTGCATTTGTGCATGTGTATTTGTAACTATATATAATATATTATAAAATTATATATACATAATTAAATGAATTTGGCAATGATACAATGCTGATAGAAGCCTAAAATGTGTTTTTATTAAGATATAATTAATATTAATTTACTAATTCCTTATAACAATAGCATATGCTCTAAATTTCAGAGAAAAAGGGAATATTTGCGATCATTTTATCATCCTTGTCTTATACATAATTACACTTAGTTCTGGAAAGATTACAACATTTGCTTTAAATTCATTAACTAACTTTAAGATTTAAAATAAAAATCAGAAAATCTCTCATGTAGTCCAGTGTTATTCACAATCAACTATTTTATTATAATGTTTATTTCTCTTACCATTGCTTTTAGTAGAAGAAGCTAATGTTTATTGAGTGTTAGAATTATGTCAGCCTACTTGCTAAACTATTTACATGGATTAGACACTGAGGTAACATCTATTATTTACTCTCATGTTCAAATTAGAAAACAGAGGTTCTCTATTAAAGGGGCAATGAATAGGATCTTGCTCACAGACATTAAACTGGGGTTCTGGTAGAAGAAAGGTAACTCAGGACATATGGGAGTCATAAAAAGAAGATCAACTGACCAGGCAGTGGCACAGTGGATAGAGCATTGGTCTGGGATGCGGAAGACCCAGGTTCGAGACCCCGAGGTTGCCAGCTTGAGCGCGGGCCCATCTGGCTTGAGCAAAAAGCTCACCAGCTTGGACCCAAGGTCGCTGGCTCGAGCAAGGAGTTACTCAGTCTGCTGAAGGCACATATGAGAAAGCAATAAATGAACAACTAAGGTGTCGCAACGAAAAACTGATGATTGATGCTTGTCATCTCTCTCCATTCCTGTCTGTCTATCCTTATCTATCTCTCACTCTCTGACTCTCTCTCTCTGTCCCTGTAAAACAACAACAACAAAAACAAGATCGGGGAGGCATGGCCACAATGTGAGATCTAGAGGGTCAGCTATTGAGTCAATATTCCATACCACCCTCAGACACCAACGTTCTAGGATCAAGCACTTTTATTGTTATAATACCAGTCTAGGGAGTGCACTAACCCAGACCTCCAACCTCTGGTGACACTATGTTGGCAAGCCTGAGTCCTGCAGAAAGGTCTGTTGGCAGCACCTAGCAGGGACCTGTGATGCACACTTTTTGAGGAAGCTCTTGACAGACACTCCAACACTCATTTAGCCATGTGGCTCTGAAAAGTTTTAACCAGACTCATAAAGAAGAAGAGAGGTTCACATAAATAAAGAAAGACATGAAAAAGAAGTAAAAACTGACACAACATAAATACGAAAGATAGTAAGAAAATATGTATTTCTAACATCTCTATGCCACAATATAAACATCCTGGGTAAAATGGATAAATTTCTGGAAACATGCAACCTTAAAAAACTAAATCAGGAATACTCAGAGAATACGGACAGACAGATTACAACTAGTGAAACTGAAATAATAATAAAAAACAGCCCAACAAATAGCAGTCCTAGACTGGGTGACTCCAGTGGTGAATTTTACTAAACATACAAAAAATGAACAGTTATTCTTCTTAAACTATTCCAAAAAATTAAAGAGGAAAGAAAACTCCAAAGGTCAATTTTATGAGACCACTATTATTGTAATTCTCAGACCAGATAAAGACACTACAAAGAAAGAAATTATAGGTCAATATCCCTGATGAACATAGATGCTAAAATCCTCAACAAAATATTAGCAAACTGGATCCAGCAATATATTTAAAAAATCATACACCATAATTAAGTAATATTTATTCTGGGGATGCAAGGTCGATGCAATATTCAAAAACTAGTAAACATGATACATCACATAAACAAAATGAAAGGTAAGTCATGATTATATCAATAGATGCAGAAAAAGACATTTGATAAAATTTAGCACCCATTTATGATAAAGTCTCTCAGAAAAGTGGGAGTAGAAAACATACCTCAACATAATAAAGGCCATCTATGATAAACCCACAGCCAACATCATACTCAATGGGAAAAAAATGGAAACATTTTCCCTTAAGCTCAGGGACAAGACAAGGCTGTCTACTTTCACCAATCTTATTCAACATAGTGCTAGAAGTTCAAGCCACAGTAATCAGACAAAAAAGAAGAAATAAAAGGAATCCTAATTGAAATGAAAGAAGTAAAACTGTCATTACTTGTAGATGACATGATACCGTGTATATAAAACCCTAAAGACTGCACTAAAAACTACTAGAATTGATAAATAAATTTAGTAAAGTAGCAAGATACAAAATTAATATTCAGGAATTGGTGGCATAGAAACATACTCATAGACACAGAAAACAGAATGAGGGGAGGGGTCTTGGGAGGCTGATAGAAAATAAATGGTTGGATAGTTGGATATTTGCAAGCAAAACTAAAAGAAAATAAACTTTGAACTTTAACTTCCACCATTACCCAAATGAAGTTGAAATGAATCAGATTTAAATTTAGAGATAAAACTTCTAGAACAATGGTTCTTAACCTGGGTTCTATGGAACCCTAGCGGTTCGATGAGTCAGTTTAAGGGGTTTCGGAGAAGCCTCTGCCGCAGAGGCCAGAAGAAAGTAATATCGTAATTTGTTGTGAATTCATGCACTTTGTTGGTTTTGTTCTTTGAGCAAGGTGATGTTTATGCATGGCTCATTTTGTGCACCAGTAAAAAAAATATATACCTATGTCTTGAATTTGGAAAAAAAATCATATTTTATTTATCACTAAAGAAGGGTTCGGTGAATGCGCATATGAAACTGGTGGGTTCGGTACCTCAAAAAAGGTTAAGAACCACTGTTCTAGAAGAAAACACAAGAAAAAATATTTGTGACTTTGTCTTAAGCAAATAGTCCTTAGATACAATAATTAAAGCATAATCTACACACACACACAAAAGTGAGATTTCATCAAACATAAAAACTTTGTGTGTAAAAGACTTCATTAAGACCGATGCAAGACCGATTTTTAGCTAGAGACTTTCTGGAACCATTAAAGAGATCCTGGGCATTTCCCAGTTTGTAGGTGTTGCATTCGCCAGGCTAAGAACAGATGTCGGAGACTTTCAGGACTTAAGATGTTACTTTATTGGCCAAGTTTAACCTGCTCAGGGGCGAACTCTCTAGGTATTCAGGAACACCTTACCCACCAGAGAGGCTGCAAACGAGAGTCGCGCCTGCTGCTTACAGACTTATGGTTTATATAGTGGCAGCAAGCAAGCAGTTTACATAAGCTGACATGGCAGTTAGCAGTTGGGCAGGGCTGAACAAGCTTCACAAAGAAGTAATGCGCAGGAGATAGCGGTTATCTTCGGCAACCACAGAAGGGCGGGTTCGGGCTCAAACGGTTATCTTTCAAAAATTCAATGCACAAACAGTTCACAGTTCCTCTTATGTTAGGTTCATTGTTAGTTAGGACATTATGAACTTTGTTTTACTTTAGGCTATCTTCCTGGCAACATTCTTATGGCTCTACAGTGGGCTGCGACGTTGATGGCCACCAGCCTCATGACATCATAGATGACATCAGCAGTGGTGCAGTGGAATGCTCAGCTACAAGGAGGAATGTGGATCCAGGAAGAAAGATGGCGACGGAGTAGGCCGATGTTCCAACTGCCACCTCCCAGGATCAAATTGGATTACAACTTAATATAAGAACAGTCATCTTGAAAAACCAACTTTGGACTAAATTAAGAGGAGTCTATAACCAAGGATAACCTAAGAAGCCACACTGAGACTGGTAGGAAGAGCGGTGAGGCAGAAAGGGCTGCCCGACTCTCAGGAGGGACTCTCACTGTGGGCAGGGTACCTGAGAGGTGTAGATCCTCAGCCCCAGGACTAGAGCCCCTGCCTAGAGCCCCAGAGCCTAGAGGAGGTGCCCAGACAGCATTTAGCTGTGAAAAGAGCCAGGTTTTTCTCCGCCAGAAAAGACACAACTCTCGGATACAGATTCTGTCTTAAAGGGCCCGCGCAGAAAACCTTGTTCACAGCAACTTACCCCAGACTCTGGCAGAGGAGAGCTGAGAGGACTGGAGTTGCAGGAGTGTAAAGTTGGAGGCCCAGGGAGAGACACTGTGGAGAACAGCCACCACCCTGTACTGAATCATTCTCCAGTACTGCAATAGCCATTTTTTGGGGAGGAGCAATCCACTCTGAGTGGCATCACCCTGGGGAAAAGCAACTGCTCCGCCCTCAGGAGTCTCTCCTACCCCAGTCATGGCAACGGGTCATTTTGGGAGGCCAGGAGGCAGGAAGCACTCAGACTCAGTTAATGTTGTTGAGATCAGCGCTCCCCCAACACTCTCCCAAATCTGTGACTAGTGCTTCCACCTCACAAGAGTCTCAGCAGAAACTGTCCAGAGGGGGAGCAGACCACACCTCTGGTCTCAGGGGCCACACCAACTGGACTCCTGCAGACACACCCTGCTGAAATCTGTGAAAAAAGTCTGGACAGACTGACACCAGGGGCGGAGGAGTGAAGTGACACCAGCCACCCTTCCTAACCGCTGAATTGCCGCAGGCTCTAGCAGAGGTTTTTTTAGCGGCTGAGCCCAACAAGCAGCCAGGAGACAGGCTGCAGGAGGCGAGACTCGGAAACTTGGCTATTTGAGCAGACTTTCCCCCAGGACAAAAGTGGTAAAAGCCAGCCTAGGAGTGCAGCTTGGTATTTCCATATACACCAGGGCCCAGCAAAAGCAGCCTCAAACTCTGAATTGCTTGTAGCTCCAAGAAGGATGCTGAAGGCCAGTCATGGGCAGAGTCTCCCACTGGTCTGTGCTGGGTTCCTGCTTGAGAGGCCCAGGGATGGCACATCCAGGGGCCAGCTGTAGAAAGCATCTGTTCAAGACCTAACAACGCTTGCCAGAGTGGTTTCTTAAAGAAAGGCTCCTCACACCTGGCCCAGGTGAGACAAGTTCCACTCTCTGTGATCAGCACCAGTACATCGGTTCATGTGCACTGGATAGGGTGGAGCTTCACAGTCAGGTGGCCTGGGTGCTGGATATACTACCCTGCTAGGCTAGATCCCACAGGGGTAAGGGAGAGAGGCGTGGAGCATGGACATTTAAAGTGAGGGTTCCTTTGAGTCTATTGTTGCATCTGGTCAAGGGGCTTAGCCACCTTCAGTAGGGGTACAGTCAGCCCCAGGAGAGAAACCTCTCAGTCTTCTTCCCCAAGACTGGGGTCTCAACAGCTGAAAGAACTTCTGCTGTTGGGGAAGTTCTCAGTCACACTCAGTCTGAAACTGTTGCTCACTTTGTTGGGGAGAAAGAATATTTGAGTACCCAGCAGTGGCTGAAGAATCAAGCTCTGGAGTAGGGGTCACATTCCCTGTGCTGAGCTCCTGACCAAGAGACTCCTGAAGTAGGGGATCCCACAAACATAGTATTCACAACTTCAGCTGCTCTAACCCACCAAGCGTGCAATCTGTTGGGTGAGGCCAAACTGAACCCACACTGCAGTCTTACTACAGAAGACTCAGTGGGAAGGCCAGGCAGCTGCAAAAGGGGGAGGAGAAGCTAAAAAGTAGAGACAAATCTTACAGAGCTTGGGGCTTTTACAGAGCTGCTCTCATCTCTAAGCAGGAGGAAGCTGATCCTTATACAAAGGTTGGCCCCTCCCATAGTACCCAGACACAGGAAACACTGATACAAACAGCAAAAAGTGCAGTAACTGCAGAATGATAGGATACACAGCAGGATACAAATAACAGCAGATGCCAACCCAAGAAGAACTAGAGTCAACACTACTGGTACTGGGTGGCAGACAGTACCAACCCTCGACTCAACTACCTATACAAGAAACATCCCCAAAGATGGAGTCTAGCAGGCACCAGACACTGAAAAATAAATATGCCCAACAGGACAGACATTGCACCGTGTGTAATATACATAGTCAAGGTTGACCTTAGAGCCAGCCAGACTGGAGGGAATACTGTACCCACAAAATGACCAACTGCATCTAATACACACAGACAGCTAGAGGGAAAATAGTACCCTCAAGAAGCATTCCTAGAACAAGGAAAACCAGTGACCTGGAGAACAGTACCACTGAGCCTATCTTCTTCATATAGACCACACAAAAATTTTAAAGTCAGAAAGTGCTACCAATACACAGACAAAATGGGCAGACAGAGAAATGTGACCCAAATGAGTCAACAATAGATGACATCGAATCATTTACAACAACATGGATGGACCTTGATAACATTATACTGAGTGAAATAAGTAAATCAGTAAAATCTAAATACTATATGATTCTATACATAGGTGGGACATAAAAATGAGACTCAGGGACATGGACAAGGTATGGTGGTTACCTGGGGGGGAGGGAGGAGAGGGGAAAGCACAAACAAAACCAGATAGAAGGTGACGGAAGAAAATTTGACTTTGGGTGAAGGGTATGAAACATAATCAAATGTCAAAATAACCTAGAGATGTTTTCTCTGAACCTATGTACCCTGATTGATCAATGTCACCGCATTAAGATTAATTTTTAAAAAAATCCTTAGAAAAAGAACTAAATGAGATGGAAGTAACCAAAATACCAGATACAGAGTTTAAAATAACGATTTTTAGGATGCTCAAGGATCTTAGAGTAACAATGGATGGACACAATGAGCACCTAAATAAAGAGATAGCATCAAAAAAGACATTGAAATCATAAAAAAGAACCAGTCAGAAATGACAAATACAATATCAGAAATGAAGACTGCAGTAGAAGGGATTAACAAGAGGCTGGATGAAGCAGAGGTTCAAATTAGCAATTTAGAGGATGAGATAAAGAAAAGCATGGCAGCAGAGCAGCAAAAAGAAAAGAGGCTCAAAAACTCTGAGGAAACTCTAAGAGAGCTCTGTGACAACATGAAGTTATCATAAGAGTTCCTGAAGGAGAAGAGAATGAACAAGGAATAGAACACCTGTTTGGGAAAATCATAGCTTGAAATTTCCCTCAATTGATGAAGGAAAAAGTCACATAAGTTCAAGAAACACAGTTTCATTAAAGAGAAATACAAGGAGGCCTACAGCAAGATACATCATAATTAAATTGCCAAAGTAAAGAGACAAAGAAAGAATACTAAAAGCTGCAAAAGAAAAGCATTTAATTACCTACAGAGGAGCCCGCATAAGCATGACATCTGACTTCTCAACAGAAACACTTAGGCCAGAAGAAACTGGCAGGAAATATTCAAAGTGATGCAAAGTAAGAACCTACAACAAAGACTTCTTTATCCATCAAGGCTATTGTTTAAAATTGAAGGAGAAATGAAAAGCTTCCCAGACAAAATAAAACAAAACAAAACAAAAATACCCTCAGAATTCATTACAACTAGTACTGCAAGAAATGTTAAGGGGCTTACTGTAAAATAAGCAAAGAAAAAAATATCGAGAAAAAGAGGATTGTAGATTTAAAGAGTAAAATGGCAATAAACAACTAGATATCAATAATAACCTTAAATGTAAATGGATTAAATGCTCCAATCAAAAGACATAGGTTAGCCTGACTGGGCAGTGATGCAGTGGATAGAGCATTGGACTGGGATGCGGGAGACCCAGGTTCGAGACCCCGAGCTCGCCAACTTGAGCACAGGCTCATCTGGCTTGAGCAAAAGCTCATCAGCTTGGACCCAAGGTCACTGGCTCCAGCAAGGGGTGGCTTGATCTGCTGAAGGCCTGCGGTCAAGGCACATGTGAGAAAGCAATAAATGGACAACTAAGGTGTTGCAAGGCAAACAAGAAACTAATGATTGATGCTTCTTACCTCTCTCCGTTCCTGTCTGTCTGTCCGTATCTATCCCTCTCTCTGACTCTCTCTCTCTGTTCTTGGAAATAAATTAATTAATTTAAAAAAAGACATAGGTTAGCTGCATGGATAAGAAGGCAGGACCTGTACATATGCTGTCTACAAGAGACCCACCTCAAAACAAAAGATACACATAGACTGAAAGTGAAGGGATGGAAAAAATATATCATGCAAACGGAAATAAAAAAAAGGGTAGCAATACTTATTCATGCCAAAATAAACTTTAAAACAAAGACTATAGTAAGGAATAAAGAAGGGCACTACATAATGATAAAGGGAGCAATCCAATAGGAAGATATAACCATTGTAAATACTTATGTGCCTAATATAGGAGCACGTAAATATATAAAGCAGATTTTTATGGACATAAAGGAGAATATCAACAGCAATACTATTATAGTAGGGGATTTTAATACTCCACTAACATCACTAGATAGATCCTTCATACAGGAAATTAACAAAGAAACAGCACCCTTAAATGACACAATAAATCAACTGGATTTAATAGATATCTTCAGAACTTTTCACCCCAAAGCAACAGAATATACATTTTTTTCAAGTGCTCTTGGTACATTCTCTAGGATAGAGTACATGTTAGGGCATAAAACAAGCCTCAAAAAATTTAAGAAGATTGAAATTATATTAAGCATCTTCTCTGACCACAATGGCATAAAACTAGAAATCAACTACAATAGAAAAACTGAAAAACAATCAAACACTTGGAACCTAATAGCATGCTATTAAATAACAAGTAGGTCAAAAGTGAGATCAAGAAAGAAATAATAAATTTCCTTTAAATAAATGAAAATAAACATACAACAACTCAAAATTTATGGGACACAGCAAAAACAGTCCTGAGAGGGAAGTTCATAGCATTACAGGCATAACTTAAGAAGCAAGAAAAAGCTCAAATAAACAACTTAACCCTGCATCTAAAAGAAATAGAAAAAGAACAACAAATCAAGCCCAGAAGAAGTAGAAGGAAGAAAATGATAAAGATCAGAGTGGAAATAAATGACATAGAAGCTAAAAAAACAATACAGAAGATCAATAAAACCAAGAGCTGGTTTTTTGAAAAGGTAAAGAGGATTGATGAACCTATAACCAGACTCATTTAGAAAAAATAACAGAGGACTCAAATAAATAAAATTAGAAATGAAAATGGAGAAATAACAACTGACACCACAGAAATACTAAGGATTGTAAGAAAATACCATGAAAATTAGTATACCTAAAAATTGGACAACCTAGGTGAAATGGATAAATTCCTAGAAACATACAATCCTCCAAAACTCAATCTGGAAGAATCAGAAAACATAAACAGACCAATTACAACAAATAAAATTAAAAGAGTTATCAAAAAACTCCCAGCAAACAAAAGTCCTGGACCAGATGGCTTCACAGATGAATTTTACCAAATATTCAAATAGCTAACACCTATGCTTCTCAAGCTATTTCAAATAATTCAAGAGGAGGGAAGACTTCCAAGCTCTTTTTGAGGCAAGCATAATTCTCATTTCAAAACCAGGTAAAGACACTACAAAGAAACTAAACTATAGGCCAATACCCTGATGAACTTATGCTAAAATTCTCAAAAAAATACTAGCAAACCAGATCCAGCAATACATGAGAAAGAATTATACATCATGATCAAGTAGGATTTATTCTGGGGAGGCAAGGCTGGTACAATATTTGCAAATCAATAAATTTGATTAATCATAAACAAAAGAAGAATAAAAACACTTGATAATATAAATAGATGCAGAAAAAGCATTTGATAAAATCCCAGCACCCATTTATGATCAAAACTCTCAGCAAAGTGGGAATACAGGGAGCATATCTTAACATGATAAAGGTCATCTATGACAAACCCATGGCCAATATCATACTCAATGGACAAAAATTAAAAGCAATCCCCTTAAGATTAGGAACCAGACAAAGGTGCCCCCTTTCACCACTCTTATTCAATATAATTCTGGAAGTTCTAACCATAGCAATCAGACAAGAAGAAGAAATAAAAGGCATTTAATTGAAAAAGAAGAAGTAAAACTATCATTATTTGCTGATGATATAATACTGTACATAGAAAAATTTAAACTCTCATTAAAAAAATACTAGACCTGATAAATGAATTTGGCATCGTGGCAAGATATAAAATTAATATGCAGAAATCAGTAGCATTTTTATACACCAACAATAAATATTCTGAAAGAGAAATTACGGAAACAATTCTCTTCACTATTGCAACAACAACAAAAAGTTACCTAGGAGTAAATTTAACCAAGGGGATAAAGGACTTGTACTCAGAAAATTATAAAACATTGAGAAAAGATATCAAGGAAGATACAAACAAGTGGAAGCATATACTGTGTTTATGGATAGAAAGAATAAACATTATTAAAATGTTATATACCTAGAGCAATCCATGAATCAATGCAATTCTTATTAAAATACCAATGGCATACTTCAAAAATATAGAACAACTAATCCTAAAATTTATATGGAACCAAAAAAGAACACAAATAGCCTCAGCAATCTTGAAAAATAATAAAGTGGATGGTATCACACTTCCTGATATCAAATTATACTACAAGGCCATTGCACTGAAAACAGCTTGGTACTGGCATAAGAACAGGCATACAGATCAATGAAACTGAAATGAGAACCCAGAAATAAACCCACGCCTTTATGGTCAATTGATATTTGACAAAAAAGGTAAGAGCATACAATGGAGTAAAGGCAGTCTCTTTAATAAAAGGTGTTGAGAAAATTGGACAGGTACATGCAAAAAATGAAACTAGATTACCAACTTACATCATTCACAAAAATAAACTCAAAATGGATAAAAGACTTTAATGTAAGTCATGAAGCCATAAACATTTTGGAAGAAAACATAGGCAGTAAACACTCCGATATTTCTCATAGCAATATTTTTACTGATTTTTCTCCATGGGAAAGTGAAATAAAGGACAGGATGAACAAATGGAACTATATCAAACTAAAAAGCTTTTCACAACAGAAGACACCATGAACAAAATAAAAAGACAACCACACAATAGGAGAACATATTTGCCAATGCATCTGATAAGCGGTTAATAACTAAAATTTATAAAGAACTTCTAAAACTCAACACTAGGAAGGTAAACAATCCAATTAAAAAATGGGAAAAAGAACTGAACAGACAATTCTCCAAAGAAGATATACTAGTGATATATATATCACTAATCATCAGAGAAATGCAAATTAAAACCACAATGAGGTACCACCTCACACCTGTCAGAATGGTGCTCATTAACAAAACAACACACAGTAATGCTGGCGAGGGTGTAGAGAAAAGGGAACCCTCCTGCACTGCTGGTGGGAATGCAGACTTGTGTAGCCACTGTGGAGAACTGTATGGGGTTTCCTCAAAAAATTAAAAATCGAACTGCCTTTTGACCTAGCTATCCTACTTTTAGGAATATTCCTAAGAATACCGAATCACTGATTCAAAAGAAGAAATGCACCCCCCATGTTTACTGCAGCATTGCTTACAACAGCCTAGATCTGGAAACAGCCCAAGTGTCCATCAGTGGACGAGTAGATTAAAAAGCTTTGGTACATATATACAATGGAATACTATGTGTTTGTAAAAAAGAAGGAAATCTTACCTATGCAATGGCATGGATGGACCTGAAGATTATTATGCTAAGTGAAATAAGCCAGGCAGAGAAAGACAAATATCATATGATCTCACACATATGTGCAATCTAATGAATAAAGTAAACTGAGGAAAGGAATAGAGGCAGAAGCAGGGTCACAGGAAGAAGAGGCACAGCAGTCAGAGGGAAGGGGGATGAAAGGATGGGATCAGTGTAGGTGAAGGTATTAGTGAAACTATATATACACAACACAGAGTTATAGAGAACAGGACAGCAAATCCTATAGGGAAGGGGGGAGGGAGCTAGGGAGAAGAGGGCAAAGGGGGTGTAAGAAAAGACACAGGAGTGGGGCGTGAGGCAGTTATAGTCAATGGGACTCTTGAATTCATGTAAACACAATAAATTCAAAATTAATAAAAAATTTTAAAAAACTACAAAGAAAAATATTTCAAAATAAAATCCATTTGAAAACCAAAAATGAAAAACAAAACAATAAAAGACTAGTCATGAGCATGAGGAAAATATTTTAAAATTATATATTATATAAAACACCTGTATACAGAATGCATGTGTGTGTTTATAAACCTCTTTTGACTCAGTGATATGAAGACAAATAACTGAATTTTTAAAAATTGGTAAAGACCTGAACAGATATTTTACCAAAGTAAACACAAGGTAAGCACAAGAAAAGGCATACACATAATTAGTCATTAGTAAAATGAAAATTAAAACCAAGTTGTATGGCTGTAATTAAAAGGCCAATAATGAAAAATGTTGGTGAGGAAATAGAAAAATGGTAGAGGTGATTTGGAGAAACAGTTTGGTATTTTTTCAAAAAGTTAAATGTTAACTAACATATGACCTAGTAATTCTACTGCTGGGAATGTACCAAATAAAAAGAAAATTGATCTAGCCTAAGACTGATGATGGGAACAAAGATTGATGGCTAAAAGATTTTAAGGAATATTTGGGGTGATAAAATGTTGTTTTTTTTTTTAAAACTTACTGCCTCATGAGCCATACTATTTTATAATTAGAAAGTGTTATCTTTAATAAGGTTGAACCCTTTAACTTCTTTTTTTTTTAATTTCTTTTTTTTTATTTATTCACTTTAGAGAGGAGACACAGAGTGAGAGAGAAAGAGAGAAAGGGGGGAGGAGCTGGAAGCATCAACTCCCATATGTGCCTTGACCAGACTGGTGCAGGGTTTTGAACTGGCGACCTCAGGGTTCCCAGGTTGATGCTTTATCCACTGCGCCACCACAGGTGAGGCAGGGGTGATAAAATGTTTTAAAATTAGATGTGATGATGCACAATTCCATCAATTAACTAAAAACTATTGAATTGTACATTTATGAGAAATGGATTTTATATTTAATTTATATCTCAATAAATATTACAAATACCAGTAAAATTTTAATTACAATGACATAAAGGAAAGAACATTATGCAAATAGGAATTGCATTTATTATACAGTAAATAATTTAATACCAGTATGACTTGGGTATGATTTGGTGGCGGGTAAAGACATGTTGTTTTTATGAGGGAATCATGGAAAGGGAATAATATTAGATGATGGCACTGAAATTGTGACAAATTGTAATATTCTTTTCCATTCTTCCCCTCTTTAGCTGTCCTCTCCTTTGTATGTTGCAATCTTTCACAGACTCTTGTTATACAAAAAGCCAAGTACAGGTCAAGAGATGTCACTTTATATTTTTAAATAAAGGAGCCCAGCAGATTAACCTTTGCATTAACATTTGAACTCCTTCTTGACAAGTAAGTAAATCAAGATGAGAACATCATTTGAGCAAATGTATATCAGTACTAGTTTTTTAAAGCTGCTCTGATGCCATACTGATCAATATTTTTTAAGTTACTGACATGTAAAAGTTTATGTTTGTTTACCTTTTTTGTTGTTATCCAATGACTTACAGAATATTTGATAAACATATTTTTAACTATGAATTATATAAAGATGCCCTAAAGTATCTTACACATGAGCCTAAAACTTTAAATATTGTATCTCATATACCATAGAAAATTGTGGAAGATAATAATTGTTTTGCTTCTAAATAATTAAATAATATTCCTTCAGATTTCATTGATAAAATTAGAAAAGAGAATTTAAAAAGATGAAGTCTAAAATTAATGAGATGAAAATAGAAATATAATAGAAGAATAATAAAATCTAAAACATTGTTCTCCAAAAATAGCAGTAAAACAAGTACTGAAAATTATTTGCAAGGTCTAAAAGGGCAGGAGAGAAAAATATATATAAAATAAAATATACCTAAATATAGCTAAAGAAGAGACTTTTAAAATTTTGAGACAACTGTATGCTACTATGGTAACAAATATGAAACACAGGGAAAACATATAACTTTGTAGCAAGATAGAAATAAACCAAAATTGACCCAAGAGGAAATAAACAAAAACGTTAATAACTACTAAAGAAGAAAAGTGCTATAAGTCAAAGAACTATTATTTTAAAAAGCACATTAAACTATTAAACAAAAGAAAAACTTTCTAGGCATAGAGAAAGTTCTTCATTTTATTTTGTAGCATGATTTTTATAATAAAACACAACATGAGATGCTAAAAATGCAATTATAGATCAATCTAATGAATATGATGAATATGTATACAAAATTCTGAGATGCTTGTTAACCAAGAACAACAAAAATACTTTTACACCAAAAGAAGTGTTACATAAAGACACAAAAGATTGTAGGGATTCACCCATTTAACCATTTAACCTTGAACCCTCTATGACTTGGATTAGGGAACTTTAGTTAAAAGCACTGAGTGAATGTCTCTTGGATGCAAACACCAAGAAGCTGTGCGAGTGAGTGACCTTTGTGCAGAAATAAAGGAATGCATGTGAACAAGCTTTAGAAAATTAGCCTTGAGGTTCTAGATTGCCCCTTCCGTTGTGCTTGTTAATTAGCAAAAGAAAAAAATGTACTGACCAAATTAGCCCTGTCTCCCTGTCAGCAAAATGGCCATTAGTCATTCTTTCCCCTTGTCACCTGATCTCCCTCCCTTGTAATCCAGTTACCTTTGTTCTGCTTCTGATCAATAAAAGCTAAGGGAGAGGAAATTCAGGAGGTCTTCTTTGTCTCCCTTGGCAAGCTTCCCCCTCTCTTGACATAAGTTGGTGTCTTGAGTAGGTTTTTTCCACAGGACACCGGTTGTTCCCAGAGGGATGGAGTACTACAAAAGATTTATTATCTAATCACTCTAAAACAAGCCCTAAAGCAAAGAGTGTCCATCAATGGCTATTAAATTGTACTTTTGGTTTCCAATTAAAGGAAATGTGTAACAATGGAATAAAATAAGATTAAAAAAATATTGTTGGGCAGATAAAATATGATATGCTCACTTTGTTAAAAGATGGCGCTGCCCACATGGAAGTTCGTTGATATTAATGTGTGTTCTGGAACAGGCTGTGGGCAGGCCGGGTCGTTATAGCCTAAGGCTTAGTTTAAGAGTAAGCTCTTCCCCACACCCTTGACTGATTGGATGATGTAGGGTGGTGCACTCTCCTGAGGAATCCCATTATACAGAGACTTCCTTGTTTGTATAATTGGATTAAAGGTTTTGATTCTATGGTATAAAGTGGGAGAGACCAGTAGCTTGATCTCTCTCTTGGTTCCTGAGTTCCTGAGGTTAGTATTAGAGAGGAGAGCAGCTTAAGGCCACATGGAGGCCAGGAGAAGCAGTCAAGATGGCAGAATGCTGAGGGAGAAGCCAGTTTGTTAGGAGTTTGTGCTGGAGGAGATGGGGAACAGAGGTGAATAAGTCTGGTGAGCTAGAAACCTTTGATTCTAGGAAACTCGGATAAGTCAGTAGCTTTGTGAGCACTGAATGTGTGGGTTTTGGAGCCCAGTGTGTATTTTTGCTTGGCCGCCGGGTGCAAGCTAGAATTAAAGCTGATGGCTCACCAGTTTTTGGCTCCATTGTTTCATTACCGACTGTTCGAATCCAATGCGAACCTGCATTGGCCGGGCAGCTGTGATAGTGGCCGCGACTACTGGCTTTACAAATATTAATATAAAATGTAGTGGCATTCTATCAATGTTATGCATCTTAACTACCCTTTCTCTACCCTTCTGGACTGTGGCACTAAAAAGTAGTGGAAAATAAAAATATATTTCACCATAATGTTGATTTGTCCTTACTGAGAAGATATAATATGATTAGGCAAAAGTATATCTGACTCCCCCTAACTGCTTCTTTGTAACAATATTTCTCCTTTAAAAACCCAGAATCTAGTTCAGGAGTCCCCAGACTTCATACACAGGGGGCCAGTTCACTGTCCCTCAGATGTTAGAGGGCCACCACATACAGTACTCCATACACTGACCACCAATGAAAGAGGTGCCCCTTCTGGAAGTGTGGCGGGGGGCTGGATAATTGGCCTCAGGTGGCCGCAATTTGGCCCGCGGGCCATAGTTTGGGGACCTCTGATTTAACCTCATCTTCCCTATAAACCCGAAAACCCACATAACACCACACAAGTTTTTTTTTTTTTTTTTTTTTAAAGGTTTTTTTTTTTCTTTTTATTTATTTATTTTAGAGAGGAGACACAGAGTGAGAGAGAGAGAGAGAGAGAAAGAGAGAAAGGGGGGAGGAGCTGGAAGCATCAACTCCCATATGTGCCTTGACCAGACCAGTGCAGGGTTTTGAACTGGCGACCTCAGTGTTCCCAGGTCGACGCTTTATCCACTGCGCCACCACAGGTCAGGCAACACCACACAAGTTTTAAGTCAAGTGGAAGTACAGAAACCATAACTTGGCCATTTATCCAGAGCTATTTGCATTTTAATCTTTAGTATCTTAAATATCTTTTTAATGGTATAGAATAAACAAAAAAAATGTATCTATTATTACAAAAATAGTTTTAAATACCCAGAAATCAGTAAGGGGAGATTGCCTGAGAGAAGCTTCTCATTTTTTAAAGAAAATCTCCAAATTACACTTCCCAATTAAGATCAAATGTGTAATTACAACCTCTTTAGCCTTTTAAATGTGGTTTAGTGTTTTTATATAAGAAGAGGAGAGGAGACAATAAAACTGAAGATTGTTTTAATTGTCCCCTACTTCTCCAAGGAGGAAAAACTAGCTACACTTGCTTTGGAACATAGAGACCTTCTTTTCAATAAACACCAAGAGAAAAGCTACAGCCTTAAATCTGACCCTCAGTTTAACCATTGTCCACGTGATGGGCATTGGGAAGAAAAACCTGAGATACTGACTCAGAACTGGTGGAATTTTATAGTTTAGTGAAAATGATATGCATTTAAACAGAAGTAGTAGTTGTTTCCAAAGAAAGAGATATTCAAAATGCTATGATACAACATAAAGAAGATTATTAGTGTGACCTTGGGCGATGCAGAAAGGGGAGGTGTAAGGCCAGGGGCCACTGCCATTATAGCCATTCCCATCCAGGTTCCCATTACATTTGGGCAGACGGTAAAGAAACAGTGGAGCCAAAAAAATGCTGAGCCATTTCTTTATTCTAGCCTCGCACCTGGCTGGCGAGTAAAATACACACAGAGAGAAAACACTTCCCTTCCACTCATTCAGAGCTCATAAAGGTACTAACACATCCAGGTTTTCCTAGAATCAAAGGCCCCCACCAACTCAGTCACCTCTGGCTCCCCATCTGCACACCTTCTCCTCTCTGCACAAACTGGCTTCTCCAGCACCCTGCCATCTTGGCTTCTCTCTCTTTCCCTGCTATTTTGGCTTCCTTCTTCTTCTTTCCTCCTCCTTCCTTTTTAAAACTTCTTTGGTGCCAAAAATCTCTACTCCAGCCAACATTAGCATAACAAAATGGCCCTTCCCAAGGAGGAAGGTGATTAGCAGTTTCACTTGGGCAGCACCATTTTTAACAATAAAAGTGAGCAAACTCAAAAAATACAGATTTTACAAACTCATTTGCCCAATAGGAGATTTCCTGGAGGAAAATATGGTTGAGTTGAACTTTGGAGGAAGGGGAAGAGGTAAGCTGATAGACAGCTTGCACTGCAACATGGACAACATTCAAGGAGGAAGTCCACCAGCTTCTGATCGCTTATAGCAACCTGATAGTCAACCTGATCCCTATTGCCCACTAGTGGGTGTCCCAGATTTCATGGTGGGCGGTAGCAGAGCAACCAAAGTATAAATAAAAAGATAGATTTAACTATAGTAAGTTGTTTTATAAAGATTTCTTCTGCCAAACTTAGCGAAAATCCGACATAAAGTACTTCGTAAGTAATTATTATTATATGTTTTAACTTGCTGTAACTCTGCTTTATAAATTTTATAAAGTAAAGTTACTTCCATACTTTATAAATCACCATTACTATGGGACAGGTGGGCAGTTAGAAAATTTTACTACTAACAGAGATACAACAGTGGGCAGTAGGTATACATCTGGCTGACAGTCTGGGTCTGGCTTCTTGTTTTTGCTTTGTGTTCCTTACTGTTAAATGCATAGAATCTTTCCTTTAAAAGAATATAGCCCTGCACTGTGTGGATTTAATTTGTTAGTGTACCATTCAGACCAGGGTTTGTTTGCGGGTGTCTGTTTACCTAAAGATGTCTTCTGTTTCAGGGAGTGTGTGCTTTTAAAAATATTTGGAAATAGTCCAGTCTTCTCTGCTGACTCTGTTGTCTGCATTGCGAATTAGGAAAGACAGTGTTGGCCCTGCTTGATTTTATCTTAATCTTCACATGGATCCTTTTATTACTTAATGTTTTTCAGAAATGGTCCAGAAAGAGATGCCGGAGTGTGTGTTTCTTTTCTTTTCTTTTTTGAACTGCTTATATCTAGAATACACTTACAACAGCAGGTTTTAATCCTTTTGAAGCAGTAACCTTAAAAATAAAATGTGCTTTTAAATTAGATAGACTACTTGTAAGAGGGACCTAATATTTATGTTTGCATACATGTACATAATGTATATAAAACATGAAATTTTTTTACATAATGTATGTAAAACATGGACATTTTTACATAATGTATGTAAAACATGGACTTGATTTGCAGGTGTGGCACTGCAAGAGAGTTCTAAAGGACTAAATTTTAGATTTTAAATAGTAGTTAAATATAAAACTCTATGGCAAGGATTTTTTTAAATGCACTCACAAATATCAGTCAATAAATCATTATAACTAGAATTTGAACAACCAAGTTTAATTTCAAATCGGTTTCTGATGATTTTCACAAGCAATTTACTTATGTAGAATAATGATAATTTACTGAAATTTTCCTGAAATTACAGGTAAATGTTTGCACCTGGTTGTCTTTGCCCACCCCCTCCCTGCCAAATGGCAAAAAGGGGTATATTCTTACAAGTATTTTCCTAATTTAAAAATATCTGTATGTATCTCAAAGATAGATTGTGGTCTTTAGTAACATAAAGAGTTCTTTAGGGTTTACTTCATATAATCTCTTCTTTTTCCTTTTGTACTCTGCATGCTTAACACTCACATGCTAATATTAGCACTAATGCCTTAGGCCTAAATAGTAATAATTACTGGATGACACACTGACTTCTATTTAAGTTGACAACTCAATAACTTGACATATGCATTACATCTCTATTACACTGGAATCTAAATGGCACATTATAAAGCATTCCTTTTATATTCAGTTCATTGATTGATCAAACTTGAGCTCATGCTCATCGTGTGTTTTTGAAAAACTGGTAAGTGTGTCATTATTTCTAAGACGTTGCCAATGGTGGATAATGGAATCATGTAAAGCTGTATTTACAGATGAATGTTGGGAGTTCTGACAATACGTTTTTTGGAAAAATAAGAATCAAAGACACTTTTATAGTATAAGAAATAAGTAGTATAAAAAGCTCTCAGTAGAAAATGTCATACTTAAGAAATTCAGCCTGGGATATAAGATATATTCGCTTATTTTTTTTCTGTTCAAAGATGTTCAATAAACATATACTTTAGAGCCCGACCAGGATGTGGTAGAGTGAATAGAGCATAGGACTGGGATGCGGAAGACCCAGGTTCCAAACCCCGAGTTCACCAGCTTGAGCACGGACCCATCTGGTTTTAGCAAAAGCTCGCCGGCTTGGACCCAAGGTCGCTGGCTCCAGCAGGGGGTGGCTCAGTCTGCTGAAGGCCCACAGTCAAGGCATATGTGAGAAAGCAATCAATGAACAACTATGGTGTCGCAACGGCAACGAAAAACTAATGATTGATGCTTCTCACCTCTCTCCGTTCCTGTCTGTCTGTCCCTATGTATCCCTCTTCTGACTCTCTCTCTATGTCACTGTAAAAAAAAAAGTGTGAACATATACTTTAGAAAATATATTTTATGTTATATAAATTTTTGTTATAGCAGAATTTCAATTATACAAATGTAGAGCTTTATAATTATAAAACACCTCTGTTCTTGTGACCTAAACCTCTCATATAGTCTGAAATGTTTCAATCCATTCTGCAATACAATATGGAGTTTAAAATATGAACATTATTCTTCTCTCCTTGCCTTTTATCCTTTCTTAACCTTACTTCTCATCTTTCCTACACTTTCTCCTCCAAAGACATTAGGCAAAGATAGTAATGATGAGAAGGCATAGGGTTTATGTGGAAGGATACAGTGAGCATGGCCAGAGGGTGGCCAGTAATAGCAGCCCACACAAGACTGTATGGCCAGAGCAAAGTGATGAGGGCAGCCTGTAGGAGAAAGTTTAGCCACACATCAGGGATTTATCAAATATGTACACATATGAAAGATAATGGGACTCAGTTTCTCACTGACAGAGAATGAAGGTACAAATACAAGAAGATTGTATTAATAATGTACTCTGCATTAATGTTTGTAACACTGCATTAATAATGAATTCACCTAGCATTCATTTAACTTCTCAACTTCTAAATACTACTCTCCACTAAAAAAGACCTGAGAGTAAAAGAGAAATAGATAATTTCAAGACTGGGGCAAACAAACAAACCCAAAACAATATAATATAAAGTCAGAAACACCTTGCTAGGACAATAAAGAAGAACTCAAAGAAAAATGAGAATATTATAAAAGGATCCATGAGTTAGTTCTAAAGGGTTCCTAGTGGCCAAATATTCTACAAAATGTCAGCCCTGCAATCTAGAAAAAAAATAAAAGTTAGGAAATCACAGAAGGATTGAGAAAGTTCTTGAATAAAGCTGACTAGAAAGATAGGAAAATTGGGTACATGTATAATCCTGGCTTGGATGCTTTTTATTTTAGTATAAAGGACATGATTGAAATAAAACTTTATAAGGTTCTGTGGATTTATGGTGCACAGGTGTTCTTTGCATTATTTTTGCTACTTTGCAGTAAGTTTGAAGTTATTTCAAAGTAAAATCAATATGTTACAAATAAAAAGCGTTTTGCATTTTCTATAAATGCTTTAAAAATAACTATACCAAATTATAACTGAGATAAAAAAAAAGCTGTACACATTAGATTTATATAATCAGGTAAGTTTGGACATACAGGTACACCCTTGAAACCATTATGATAATCAAGATACTAAACATACTCATAACCTCCAAAGTCTCCTCCGGCTTCCAATTTTGTGTGGGTGTGTGAGTATTTAGAATACAACATGAGATCTATTCATTTCACACATTTTAAGTCAACATTACAATATAGTTAAATATAAAAGTACTTTTTGAGAAAAGTATTTTGTTTTCTGCTTTCTTCTCTATTTCATTTGCATGTCATAAAATTTAGGTTTTGACTAATTTCCAGCAGATGCTCACATAGAAACTTCCCACGAGATGCTAATAGAGATATAAGATCAGCAATTATGGGAGGAGTGCTTTTGAACTTCCCTTTTATTTCCTTTGACCTGGACACCTGCATCCGGGATGGTATCTCCCTAAGTTCGTCATGACAGTGCAACAGGAAATGGCAATCTTATCAAACTTCCTGGAAATCCTACTTTCCCAAGGAAAACAAGTACAAAGTCCGCTTAAGCAATGGTTCCATTCACAGCGCTTCTCAGTGTCCTCCCAAAGTGATTTTGTTAAGAGATACCCTGAAGGGATGGTATTTTGGTGGCAGAAGCCAACACTGTATCCATATTTATTAACTGCTATTCAAACAGAGTAGTAATTTTCTTTGAGACTGTGCTCTCACAAACAAAATATAACATCCAACACTTCACATAAGACATGTCATTAACTGCAAAACTATTTATCATGTGGTCTGCCTCATTGTGTTCTTTTTTTTTTTTTTTTTTTTGCTGATGCCAAATGAACACAGAATTTCCCAGAAGCAAGTAAATGGAACACCACAAAGAATGAGAACAGAAAGCAGTTCATGTACTTTCTAAAAAGGAAGAAAGACGTAGGATGAGGTCAAGTAGAAAACAGGGCTTACGGGCATAGAGGGGCAAAATGGATCTAAATGACAGATAACAAAAGATCATCTGTTTCCTCCAAAATCTCTGTGGGAATGCTATTTCATTATTTTAAATCTATATTAATTCCACATACACTATTTGAGTGCCTACAAGTCCCCAAACACTGTTGGAGATAATGGAGAGTTTACAAGAATGAACATGGTAAAATCTCTGAATCAGCCCTCTGAAAGTCTCAGAGATAACACTGCTCTAGGACAGAGCAGAATAGGACCTATTCCTTTGGGCTTTGGAGATTGTTCTATAGAGTGTAATATCTCAAGAGGATAACACAGAAAGCCATTGTAAAGCTAGATCAAACCTGAACATGCCTGCAGAAAAAAAAAGGGGGGGAATTTAAGAGTTTGAATGGGGACTACAGTGGATCCCCATTTTAGGGATGATAATGTCTGTTTCCACACTTGGTAAACTGTGCAAGATTATTAAGGGTTGACAATCACAATCAGAGTGTCCCCGAAGATATGTGCTCAAGCAAATGTAGAGTCATGATTTTCTAGGATAAGGGGAGGGAAACAGTTCAAGGAAGAAAAAACCAGCAGAATCAAGGTGAAAACAAACCTGCCATACTTTACTATTTCCTGAAGGCCAGTGTAGATACTATACCTGTCAGAATAAAATTTGGAGAAGTAATAAGAACACAGATCTCACATCCCTTGCACACACACTCCCATCAGTGTCTTAACAAGAGTCTGCTGTTCATGCTGCCTACTAGTAAATATATTGGGTGTTTTTCCCATTAAAAATTTAAATGAAATGATTTTGAAGCTTTCTTAGGATGCAGCAATGATATGACAAACATAAGACTTACAGAGTAACAGTTTTCATTAACACCAAGACTCACCTAGGGAGTCACTAAGTAAATTCCATGTTCTATCTGGGAACCATAGTGTTTTTTCCTCTCAATATTTTGTTGTAGCTGTTTGTTCATGCCGTTTGCTCTACACTAAATACTATGAGCATGTATTTGGATTTCAAGTATTTTTAGAGAGTACTTACTCAGCACAAATGAAATGAAGAAATAAAGCAGCTATATATTTTCTTCAAAAAAACAAAAAGAAAAGACCACCTGCCCAGGGTTCTGATTAACCTTGTAAAAGACATGTTTGCAAAAAAACATATATGGAATTTTCAATGTTCTGATTTGCAAAGACAATGTTTAGATCTAAACTAACAGCCTAAAGCAGGAAATATATTTTTCTTGATCTTCGCAGTGATTTATTTTATGGCTTGCTCTGGGCATTTGGTTTATTAACTGTAACCCTTAAAAGCAAAGATAATTTTTGGAGACAATGAACCTTGAACAAAAATGTAATGAAAACATTATAATGTAATTAAATAAGCCTTTCAAGTGCCAAAAGTACAGCAAACCCAACAGACTATTTTTTTGTAAGAATATTACTGTAATATCCTAAATTTGATCATTAGTTAGAATCTAAACAATCATCTTTTGAGTAAGCCAGGACAAATTTAACTATAGAAAATCTCTGGGGTAAAAAAAATTGTTCATTAAAGGAGTACTCAAGTTCATGTTTATTCCTCTACCTTTCTTTTCTCAAAGGTTGAAACTGGAAAAATATGTGCATTTTTGCTTCTTGTCATCACTCAGCCAAATAAGTAGAGAAGACAGAGGTTTTGTATTCAAAAACCATCTTAACATCTCATCTCAGACTACCTTTTTATATGAAGAATAAAAGGTTAAGTAAGGGGTTCAGAATTTAGGGATAAATTAATTAGATAAAAGTTGCAGTCCAGAGATTCTTCTAGCATTTCTTCATCTGCTGACCAATAATTGTTTATCTGTGTCTTTGTCAGTGGGCATTCTGTTCTTGGAGCATAGGGCTTAGATACCATTTTATTTGAGGATCGCCTGGGCCTAGGGCATTAAGGTGCATTGCTTGCAACCTCATGAAGTTTCATAGACCCATTCATATATCTAACTCCTGGAATAAAGCTTTTTATTTGTATTAATCATTAAAACTACTGCTTATTACTAAGATGACCAACTTTTTTACAATGAAAAGGAGGACAAAAATAAATAGAAAAAAAATATTGTAAATAAAAGAAACGTTTTATTCGTTGCAACAATAATACACTATAATATAAGTGCATAAAAACATTTGTAATATTTTATATTGTAATTATGCTTGCATGCTTATTAATTTTTAATAATAATTGTAAGAAAAAAGTACTCATTGAGTAAAACTAAATATAAAACAAAACCACTAATTTAGAGTGATATTTGGGTATATTTATCATTTTCTAATTAAAAAACATCTGTTTTATGAAACTATTTTATCAAAATGCATTATAAATAGGTATAGTCTGAGGTTAAATTTCCACTTTAAACTCGAATTTTGGGAAAATACTTGTAAATAAATTTATACATATTTAAAAATTATTAAATAGATAATGAATTAATAAAACATGAATTGTGCTTACCTGTCTATGATTGCATATTCACTGAGAAAGAAATAATCATGAGTCTACAATGTCATACGTGACCTGTTGTGTTTCAGTAAGAAGTACACAAAGCCATTTGTACGCTGGGTATATTGCGCTTTCTCTCAAGGTCTCCCACGTGGATCACATGTGTTTCATAATCGCGTCTCGCCCCAATGTACTGATCCTTGATGAATCGTCATGTCAGATACAGATACATCACATCACACACAATGGATCAACTCTGCATGGATAGAATACGGACTATTACAGATTAGTCTTCCAATATCAAAAGGGAGGACGTGTAGGAAAACACTTTTCAAGGAAGGGTGAAACTTACAAAAGAAGGACTGTCCTCCCTAAAGGAAGGCAATTGGTCACCTTGTTATAACTAAAGTAAAAGCTATTATTACTACAGCTAAATTTCTAACTCTTGAGTTCTCCTTATCACAGTCATTCATTTTTACATTGGTTTGAAGCCGTTTACAAGTTATTAATAGTAATAGCTATTATTGACTGATAGTAACTGCCTGGCATCAGGTGAAGGATTTTATCACATAAGAATTACAGTGATAGCCTGACCTGTGGTGGCGCAGCGGATAGAGCATCGACCTGGGAACACTGAGGTCGCCAGTTCAAAACCCTGCACTGGTCTGGTCAAGGCACATATGGGAGTTGAGCTTCCAGCTCCTCCCCGCTTTCTCTCTCTCTCTCTCTCTCTCTCTCTCTGTGTCTCCTCTCTAAAATGAATAAAATAAAAATAAAAAAAATAAAATAAAATAAAAAGAATTACAGTGATATATCTCCAAACAAGTTTAAATGCATATGTATATTATCTGTGAGAAATTGACTACAGAATGGTGTAAAATAGTATGGGAAAAAGTTGTTTTTGAAAACTCTTTTAAATAATTAAAGCAATATTTTTAAACAATGCTAATTTTAACTAATCTTCCAGATTTTTTTAAATTAAAATTTGGGAACAATTCTAAGGTTTTAAGACTATATTGATTTTCTATAAAACAGATACAGAATATGTAATAATTTCCCCTAGAAAATATCAACTTCCACTATATTTCCCATAGTTTGCTCATAATATGACAATCCCTACATTATTATTGTATTTGAGAAACATTAATGTAAAATAAATATTTTATTTGTGAATGATATTAATGAAAACTAAACATATAAGAGTTCTGAAAATCAGTTAATTTTTTAGATATTTCTTTAAGTGTTCTGAGTTGGGTATTTTATTAAATATATACCTATATATTTATATACTCTATAAATAATTATGTAATATATAATTAATATATGTACATATATATAATTTTCTTTAAAATAATATATTTTTACTCCATAGTTGACTAGTTCCCTCTCTTGTCATTGAGAAATCAAAAGCCATGCTGCTTCTTGATTTTTTGTATATGTATCAATCTTTCCCTCTTTGAAGGTATATTGAATTGTCTATTTGTTCCAAGCTGTTTCAAAAATTTTTCCACAATATGCATTGGTGGAGTCATCCTTTTATTTACCATGCTGGCATTTGATGAGTTCTTTAAATCTGAAAACAATTCCTTCAGTTACTAAATTTCTTATTTGATGATTTCCTTTGTACTTTTGTTATGGAACTCCTATTATTTAAATATTTGGCTTCTTAGAATGTTCTTATTCTCTTATTTGAATGTTCCTTTTAAGCAGTACTCTGTTTCTAATTCACAGAATTTTATATCCTTTGGGAAAGGCAGTCTTAAGCACTTAAGCACACAGTCTTTCCATCTCCACTTGGCTACATAAGAATGGGCCTTGGGCCTGGAACACTTTCTCACCAAGAGATCAAGGAACTTCACAGCCTATGATAGGCTTATCACCTTGTGTGGAAATATCCCTGTTGCAGAGTCAAAAAGTACTCCTTTGTTCTTTTTCAGTGTGAAACCAAAAATGTCCACATTTGTGCTGCCTGTCACCACTTAGCCAAATAAGTAGAGACAGGATTGAATCTTTATAGGCATTTTATTCAGATGACCGGCAACCTGATAGATGGAGGTCTGTACCCCAAAACCATCTGAACACTTTGTCTCAGCCAACCTTTTTATAAGAGGAAGAAAGAGGTAAATAACGAGTTTGGGATTTAGGGAGAAGTTAACTAGAGAGAAGTTGCAGTTCAGGGATTCTTACACTGTTTCTTTATCTGCTGGCCAGTAATTGTTTATCTGTGTCCTTTCCAGTGAGCATTCTGTCCTTGAAACATAGGGCTTACCCACCATTTTATTTGTGGATCACCTGGGCCTGGGGCACAAAGATGGATTGCTTGCAACTTCATAAAGTCACATAGGCCCATTCATGTATCCAGCTCCTGGAAAAAGCTTTTTACCTGCATTAATCATTAAGCCCATTTATTATAACTAAAAGCTATATTACTAAAACTAATTTCCAACTTCTTGGGTTCCCCCGTCATTCCCTACTGCTAGTTTTAACCATCTTATTTCTCTGAGATTAGTTTCATACAGAAGTAATCATTTTGCTGCTGAGCATGTATGTTAACATTAGAGAGTTTTGTAGGGAGTTTTGGAATAAACTTTATAGCAGATCTGCATAAGGGGGCACACTATATACAACAGCAAGCTATGATACTGGAACAGATAAGAAGAATGGAAACAACAAATGCCTCCTTCGTAGCTAGGAGATTTAGACAAATCATTACCAAAGAATCCCTCTCTTTGTTTCATCATGGGCACTACTTCTTTGATTAATGTACTTTGTGTTCCACAAACTGTGAGTGATCAGTCAGGTGAAGCATCAGAGTCCCTTAAATTCTTCACATCCGTGATCATGTCTAAAGAGGAGGTAGTCTATAGCTGTGTCATTTTCTAAGACTGCTTCTCTAACTTGTCCTAGCTCTTGACTGATGGAACTAATGCCTTGAGTGGTGGCATATAAACTTTTACCATGGTGCAAATTAATCTACTATTTCTATATTTAAAGAGTTTAGCCTGTCCTACAGTGGTGCGGTGGATAAAGCATTGACTTGGAATGCTGAAGTCACCAGTTCAAAACCCTGGGCTTGCCTAGTCAAAGTACATATGGGAGTTGATGCTTCCTGTTCCTTCCCTTCATTCTGTCTCTCTCTCTCTCTCCTCTCTAAAATGAATAAATTAAAAAATATATTAAAAATAAAGAGTTTACCATAACTGGCATTACCATTGTAGTCAGAGATATATATTCAGGAGGGCTAAAAAGATGCAAATCACTGTTACAGTCTGGCACAAGGGAGAGTTCCTGTCGAGTCCAGGTGGTGTGGGGTTTCTGAGGCATAAACACTGTTAGTCTTCCCAGATAACATGGTCCTCCAGAACTGTTGGCTGGAACATAGGAATAAACTGTCCTTCCACGTATTAGAAACCATCACACAGGCAATTTGACATGACTAAAGGCATAAGATACATTAGTGGAGGTGGCGCACTTCATCTTCACATCTGCCGAAAGCATAGAACACTTTTTAGTACAGTTGATAAATGTTACACATTCCCCTGCTGGGGCTACATTTGAGTATTTTAGGAACAACATTCCCCTGTCCTCCAGAGTCACCACAGCTCCCAGTTATAAATTTCAGAGTAGGTTATGGTCTTATTGACATGCTGAAACAAAGTATAATTTCAAAGACTTCCCAGGGGAGTACAAACACCTATAAGGCACGAAAAGAAATTTTGTACAACATAAGCTCCTCCTGCAAAACAAAAGTCAGAGATACTTAGAACATTTATTTTTTGCCAAATATTTTCATTCTTTTTGAAAGGAATAAGTTCTCCATGACACAGGGTTATACAAAATGTAACGGAAGAAATACAAGTCCTTGTGTTGGAAAGATGACTTTTAGGTCTTATTGTGGTTTGGTGATTCATTGTTCTGGTGCTCTCTTTACTCTAGTGTGATGAATCCAAGGTTTTCTTCCTGCCAATATTGCCATGGTCAAGGTGGTGAGGTATATGTCCCAAGTTCCAGTCTACTTTTCCTCTAATTGGCTCTCTAGGGATAGTGTCTTTTGAACCTTGAGTCGCACCTTATCTCTAGGCTCAAAGGAATGTAGTGAACTTGCGAGGAGAGATCTCCAACACAAGCAAGGTCATTAATCACAGCTAAGGTCTTACTAAACTGTTGTACATATTTCTTCACCTTTATTTCTCAGTCTACATACATGGCTCCTCCCCCAGGGGTAGCCCACAATGGCCACCCATTCACAATTTCATAAGGACTCAATTAAATCTTACTTCAAGGAACCACCAACAGAGATAAATTTCGTGACACAGTTTGGTTATATTCTTTTTCAAGGTGTGGTCCACCTTCTCTACTTTCTCAGAAGTCTGAGGTCTCTATGCTGTATGCAGTCTCCATTTGTATCTTAAAACTTGACCAACTTTCTGTGTGATTGGTGAAACAGAAGTAGGTAGGTTCATTATAGTTCTGGATGCAGCCAGGTCCGCCAGAGTGAGGAATTATTTCCTTCAGCAGGACTCTCAGGACCTCTGAGGATTCCTCAGTGCTGGCACGATAGGCTTCTACCCATCCTGATAAAGAATGAACAAAGACTAACAAATACTTCCATCCTTGGAATGTCGGCAACTGGATAAACTATATTTGACAGTCCTCAAATGGTCACTGCACTTGGTCTCATTTTCCTTCCTTCTTCTGACGGCCATATGTATTGGGGTTACTCCTCTGGCACACAACACATCTAGCTATTATTATCCATATGACATTAGAAACCCTAGGACCTGTGAGCCATGTTTTAATATACTGCTCACCAAAATTAGAAGATATTTCAAAATGAATATGAAGCAATAAAGAAAAAGAAGCATTTGGCCTGACCAGGTGGTAGCATAGTGGATAGAGCGTCGGACTGGGATGTGGAAGACCCAGGTTCAAGACCCCGAGCTCACCAGCTTGAGCATGGGCCCGTCGGGCTTGAGCAAAAGCTCACCAGCTTGGACCCAAGGTCGCTGGCTTCAGCAAGGGGTGGCTCGGTCTGCTGAAGGCCCGCGGTCAAGGCACATGTGAGAAAGCAATCAATGAACAACTATGGTGTTGCAAAGGCAACGAAAAACTATTGATGCTTCTCACCTCTCTTCGTTCCTGTCTGTCTGTCCCTATCTATCACTCTCTCTGACTCTCTCTCTGTCCCTGTAAAAAAAAGAAAAAGAAGCATTTGATTCTTTTTAATTAAACAAGAACATCAGAAAAGCAAACAAGTGAAAGGAGGGTTCAATTATGCAAATGAGATGCAAAACCAACTTTTATTTCATTGGTGAAAATGAGCTGTACAAAAGGCTGAAAGTACTGGAGTGTCTACATGATCCCTGATCCGCTCATTTTTGTGAGCAGTGTATAAGTGGTTAATGAACCCCTTCCATAGTGATTGGCTTCATGCAAATGCTTTATGGCTGGTTCCACTAAATTTTCAGAAGCAGTGTCATTTCTTTCTTGCTCTTTCTCCATCTACTATCAGGTCTTCTTTATCAAAACTCCAGCTCTTAGCTTTCTCTTCGTGTGCAGCTGAGTATATCAGAGTTGAATTGTGACGAGTCTAGAACAGGGACTAAAGGCATTGCAAATGCTTAGCAGCCTCTTTGGCTGCATGATTGGCCAGATTACTTATGTCTGACACTCCAGAGTTCACTTTCCGAGGCTGGGCAGAGTGTAACTGCCCCTGTAAAGGTGCCTGAACAGTGTCTAATAAATCTTAAAATCTCCACTACATGCTTAATATCCTTCTTATGGGAAGTTAATAGTCCTCTTCCTTCTAGAATGAACCATGTGTATGCAAAATTAGGAAAGTGTACCTTGAATGTGTATGCATAGTCACCTTCTTTTCATGCGACATTTCCAGCCTCCTCATCAATGTGATCAGTTCGACTTTCTGAGCAGAGGTTCCCACCAGTAAGGCTTTGGCCTCTACTATTCCTTCAAGAGAAACAACCACATATCCAGCCTTTCTGTTTCCTTTGTCCAAATAACTGCTTTCATCTGCATAGAGAGTCCAGTCTGGCTCTTCCAGAGGATGATCCTAGAAATCAATTCTGCTAGAATAAACTTCATCAATTATTTCATCACAGTCATGCATGAGTGTGGTTGAGTCAGATCCCAGGAGAAATGAGGCAGGATTTAACTTGCCCACAGTTTCTAGGAAAACGAGGATTGTCAAGAATTGCTTGGTACCTGCCTATTCCTCCAGCAGTGAGCCACAAATTTCATTTCCTCTTCACTCTAGTAGGCTGCATACTAGTTGGGGTACAAATACAGTGATACACTGTCCCGAGGAAAACCTTTCAGCTTCCTGTAAAAGCTCACAGGTGTTAGCTAGAGCTCTCACAGGCTGGCCGTCCCTCTGCAGTATGATCCAGTTTCTCTGACAAATGTGGGATGGGTTGTGGGATGTCACTAAGTACTTGGACGAGGACTACTAGACCAACACCCTGCCTTTCATGAACATACAGTTGAAAAGCTTTAGTAAGTTTGGAAGCCCCAGGGCAGGGACAGAAGCCAGGTCTGCTTGGAGGGATTCAAAAGCTTGAGAGCACTACTTTGTTCATTCTAAAGAGCTACATCTGGTTCTTTGAAGGTTTCATACAATGGTTTAGCAATGAGTCCAAAGTTCGGACTTCAAATATAGCTATACCCTACCATTTCCAGGAATCTTCTTAACTGCCTTCTAGTATTTGGGACTTTCATTTGAGTTATGATTTATTTTATGTTTCCAATTAGACTCCTTTTGCCAGGTTCAAGCAGGAACCTAAGAAGCTTTTTTAAAAATCTTGGCCTTCGGTGCTAATTCTTTATAGACACAGGATGCTAAATGGTTCAGGGTGGCTACAGTATTAGTTAAACATTGCTGAAATAATTCTCTGATAATTAAGAGGTCATCTACATATTTTAGCAGAGTATCTCCTTCTAAGTTTAGATATTTCTAAGCCCTGGCTTAGGGTCACCCTATGATTTTGAGCCTTTGTGGAAAGACTGTCCAGTAGTACTGAGTCTTGACCCAAGATTACAGATCCTACCACTCAAAAGCAAATAATGGTTGAGAGTCTGGGTCAACTAAAATGCAGAAGAAAGCATCTTCCAAGTCCAATACTGAATGCAAAAACAACTTCTCTTAGATAATGAAAAGCAAAGAACAGAAAAAAGTCATATTACTATTAGGAAAGAAAAAAGAACAAAGAAATAGCTTCTGACCCTCAGAATTAGGCTTTATATCACTAAACCATACAAATCTCCTACTGAGAAAACACAATCTTTTAGAACACCAACTTCAGAATGGGTTACTCTAAGTCATAACAAAGTGAAACAAACAAGTCCAGTTCATTCTTTTGCCTAAGTCCAGTCAGTAACAAGGTCACTGTGCCAACCTCAAAATTCTAACGGTCCTCTTATTTTGGCTTAATAAATGAGCTCACTGTTCTTTACCAATCATAGACTTATCCTCATTCTTGTCTCTTCTTACTATAAATAAAATTTATTAAGACACCAACCTGAAAAATCATAAAATTGCCCTACTTTCTCCCAGCATTCAACTTGTAACAACATCCTCACTGATACTGCTTCCTTAAACTCTCCTAAAAATCACCCAGAAAGTCCTTAAATTTGGGACCCTCTTAGAGAGACGCCCCATGATTACCCATTGTGAGAATGAATTTTAAATGTCAAATTGGATAGGTGCCAGTCGTTTGGTCAAACACCAGTCAATAAATATTACTATGAAGAAAAATTTTAAATACATTATTAAAATGTAAAACAATAGACTTCGAATAAAGCAGATAATTCTCTATAATATGGGTGGACCTTATCCCATAGTGTTCTCCCTGCTGCTACAGGTAATAAAATTGTGTTTAAACTGTATAAGCGTGTTCTTGGTGGTCTTTCATGAAGGGCATTGTTATACTGTCCTATCCTGCTTGAGTTCCATCGTGTAACTAAAAATAAGGACATCCTGCATCTCTGAGAAAATAAACTAAAAAATCAGGATGCTTTTTTATTTAATTTTTTTAATTTATTCTTTCATAAAAAAGAGAATTTTAAATATTTGAAAACTATACAACTTACATTTTACACAATCAGTAAAAATTTTAAACTTATATAAGATATCAAATCAATTTAAATACATCATTTGAAAGAAGATTGTGTGTCAAATATTGGTTATTTTTAGTTAATAAAATACACTAAAATAAAATACATTAAGTCTCTTTACCTTCTCAAGCCTAAGGAAACTATTACTAAGCAGATAAATAGTTTTAAAAATGTTAAAATTACCTCCTGTACAATTACAGATTTCTTCTAAGATACGTGCTTTTTTTGCTCAAAACATCAGCAATATTACAGGAATAGCAAGCACAATTTACCAAATTTTATTTAACTTACTTCCTATGTTCTGGTCATAATTTCTTTTTTTTTCATTTACTTGTATTTCCTGTAGAGAGAATCGGAACAACTTGTAATTTTCCACTCTTGCATAGAACATTAAAAACATTTTATGAGGAACTTGAATGTTAAGGCTTATGGCGAAAAGCAATCCTGTTTGAAAATTGGTGAGTTCATTCACAACCAGGAAACCATTAAGAAAATTTGTTTTTCATAAAATCCCATTTGGTCATATGTTAGTGACTGGTCCAGTGATTAGTTCATCCTTTACGTAACTACTAGAAAACAATGCTTTTATGTGGTTGTGGCTCACTGCCCTGCACCCTAGGCTGTGATCATATCAGCACTCGTAAACAGATTGGGGTCAGGTATGATCTCCATTTGGATGGAAACATTCCAAGAAAAACCCAGGTGCTATAGGAAATGATAAAGGTGATACAGGAGGTGGTGATCTTTCCTCTGAGCCAATTCTAGAACAATCACCCAGCATGGGGCAAGGGAGCAGTGCTGTGTGACAGACTGTCACAAAACTAAATTTCTATGGTGCACAATTTCTTATAGTTAACCAAAACATTTTTACAAACTGCCCACATTTTTACAAACTGCCCATTAATTTTGTCTCCTTGGCAAATTTTTATGTAGAATGTCTTATGTCTTTGCTTATTCTCTCTCTGTCTCTCTCTCTCTCTCTCTCTCTCTCTCTCTCCATATATATATATATATGAAACTGTTGTCAATTTAAAGAATTTTAGCTTTGAGTACTACTAATGCTCTCAAAGCATCTTTAGAGATCATTTGACCCAAGCCTTTATTTTATATATTTACAAAGGAGGTTATTTAACAAGTTGCAGAATTGATACTTGGATAGGTTTTTCTGACACCTAATTCTGCTGTTCTTTTTCTAGCTCACACTCTCTCCTGCTATCTTGATTTATTTGACAAGTTTTTTGTTTGTTTGTTTGTTTTTGTAGTCAGTGACTCAACAAATAAGACAGTTAAGTTTTTTAACATAAAATATCACTAGAATATTGGGGGTTTTTTCTTTTCTTATATATTTTTGTATTTAATAATACATAGCAAATATATCCCAGATATTTTGACAAATTTCAAATTCCAGTATAGCCCCAATGATTTCAAAAGATTTATTAATTTCATAAGAAAAAAATTGTTACTTTTTAAAATTTACTTTAGTAGCCTTATTTACTAAATTATTAGATTCTTGTTTTAAGGCAAATCTACAGTGTCAGTTTACATTGAACAATTAAGATGCCTAGGATGAGATTATAATTAAGCATGTGTTGGTTGTATATACAAAATTGTGACATTGTCAATAAGTATTAGAGTAAGTAAGAAATAATAACACAGAGTAGTTGTTACTGATAGAATTTTTAACATGCATGGATAAATGTCAGGAAAAAGAGTAGAAGTGATGAATTGTTTATCTTTAAAGATCTTTTGTTAATTCAACACAATGAAAGTAAGTGAATGGTAGGCTGACTATAATGAAAGGCATTTTCATCTGTCTCAAACTTTTTTGACACAGCCATACACCTGATCTATTAACTCAAAAGGACTTACACTCTCAACAACTCCTTTCCAAATATTCACTTTCTTTATAAATCACCATGTGTCTCAGTGCTTGTGTCATTTCCCAGTTTGCTCCAACTCAGAGTATACAGTTTCTGAATATTTCCAAATTCCTGACTTAACAACCTATGGCTCCAAATTCTAGATATTGTCTCTGACTAGTTCTGTAGTTATTTTTGAATCCTGGATATGTTCAACTATCTCTGGATTGATTCTAAGCACTCAGAAAGTATCAGCTATAGCACTTATGGCCTTGTGAATAACAGTCCCCAAGCCTGGTTCATTGATTAGTAAACAGCTCACTCCAAATTGTTCCTAAACTTGGCTGTGTATCTAATACCCTGAAAACCATTCTGTAATACTAGTCTAGTCTTTATTAGTCATACAACACCAATGTAGAAAAATAGAGGCAAGGATTTTCTTTTTAATTCTTTAAAACAATAAGTTTACTTAATGACAAGTACCAGTTAATAAGAAAAAGAATCCAGAAATTTGGATTCGGGATCCATCCGATGTTAGGTAACATTTTACCTTGAAATGGTGACACATTTCACATTATAGAAATGACATGTTAAGTCTGAATATTAATTCTATATTTAAAAAGCATATTTTTAGGATAATTTTCCAGAAGATAAAATTATGTGTTTTTAATAAAAATAACAAGCACACACTCTTACCATCCTTTGCAGTATCCACAAAAAATTTTATTCTAGAATAACAATTAGAAATGATTTATATTTAATCTACTTATTTACAATAAAGATTAAATTTTAAGAGCTGTTCAAGTAAAAATAGATACAGTACAAAGAAGGCCTTATACAGCTTAATTGTATTTCTTCAATTATAAATCGAATGAACAGTTAAAAACTTTCACTTTGCCTGACCAGGTGGTGGTGCAGTGAATAGAGCATTGGACTGGGATGTGGAGGACCCAGGTTCAAAACCCCAAGGATGCCAGCTTGAGCATGGGGTCGCTGGCTTGAGCACAGGGTTGGCTTGAATGTGGGGTCATAGACATGACCTCATGGTCTCTGGTTTGAGACCAAAGGTCACTGGCTTGAATCTCAAGGTCGTTGGCTTGAGCCAAAGGTCACTGGCTTGAGCAAGGGGTCACTGGCTCTGCTGTAACTCCCCTGTCAAAGCACATATGAGGAAGCAATCAATGAACAACCAAGGAGCTACAATGAAGAATTTATGCTTCTCATCTCTCTGTCTTGCTGTCTGTCTGTCCCTACCTGTCCCCTTCTCTGTCTCTCTTTCTCTGTCTCTGTCACAAAAAAAGCGCAAACTTTTATTTCATCATTTTAATTTGAGACTGTCAGAAGAACTTATTGAACTTCTCCTTATAGCAATTGAAAGCAATTCTGAGCATATAAATAGGGATGACTTTCCTTTAGTCATTTAATAATAACATATTGAGCACCTACTACATATCAGGTCTTATAATAAATTTTACATGTACAAAAATTAAACACATAGTACTTGTTCTCTAATATTCTCTGTTCCGGCAAAGAAAACATATGATTGGTAACATTATCAGAAGTTCCATGATAATTGTGTTCACGTTTGGCTACTGTGCTATCCTCAGAACCAGCACTAGACACAGATGCAACAACTACATATACACTCTTTCGGCAGCTGCTTCAATGTGTAAGAGCAAACCCCTGTAATAAATTTCTCATTCTGTGTCTTCCTTGTTGGTTTCTATGAAAGAACCCTAATGGATATAAGTTGAATCTAGGCTATTGGAAGCTCTATGGGACATAAAATGTGAAGAAACAGACAGATGTGCAGTAGCGGATTTAACAGGAGGTGCACCGGGCACACACCCTGGGCCCTGACTTCTGAAGGGTCCTGAAAAACCTCAAATTACACTTTTTTTTTAATGACAAAGGACCCAATATTTTCTTCTGTGCCTGGGCCTCAACTGACTTAACTCCGCCTCTGCAGCTGTGCACCTGTTAAAGACCATTCTAACTGCTATGGGTGATGGAGCGCATAGGAGCAAGACAAGACTCAGAAACGATAAGTAAAGAAAACTCAGCCAACGCTTCTGTAAAAGTACTAGATCCTGAGCAAAAGTACAAGTAAAGTCATATTAGAAAGGTGAAGATGTCTTAAAAAAGTGCTCAGAAAACTAGGTTGTCAGGACTGGTAACTGGGTAGGGTGGATATAGGGAAACAGTTGCTGCTTCTCACTGAGATGTTTTGTGCAGAAACAGCAGATCACAAAGTGAATTTGAAAATTTCCGTTTTAAAGATAGGAATTTGGATGTTGGACTATCACACTTGATAATCAAGTGGCCACTTTCAGAATAAGTCTGGCTGGGTGGGTCTGAAATTCAGGAGCTAGATCTAGCCTAGAGATAAATAGTGTATGAAAAATAAAAGATACAGGTAGAGTGCAAAGAAAAGATTAAAATACTGAAACTTGTAAGGGAGGCAGGTCACTGCAAAAATAATGAGAGACGATAAGAGAATGGGTGAGAGCCTTAAAAATAACACAGTCCCAAAGCTCTCCATGGTTCTTAGTCTCTGGACATAACTCAAGGCTTGCCACATGTTAGTTGTGTAATCATGAGTTCATATAATGTTAGCATCCTTAAGTGTTAATGAGGTAAAAGTAGAGTTGAATTTATAAAACTGTTTTGAGGATTAATAAATAAATACAGGATAGCCATTCAGTAAGCATTAATAACATTAAAATGCTTATTGTTAATAATTACTTTAATGGTTATTGTTAATTTTACTAATGATTACAATAACATTGTACAACAATATATTTCACACTGATGATTTTGCTATACTTTTGTATGTCTATAAATAAACCAGTTATATAAGTTATTTGGCTAAGGCAACAAGTAGCAGAGTCAGGAATAGCCTTTAAATTTTTACAGTTATTTGCTAACATAAAAATTGTAAGAAACTGCCTGACCAGGAGATGGCGCAGAGGATAGAGCATCAGAATGGGATGTGGAGGACCCAGGTTCGAAATCCCAAGGTCATCGGCTTAGCACAGGCTCACCAGCTTGAGTGCAGGGTCTCTGGTTTGAGCATTGGAATCTAGACATGACCCCATGGTTTCTGGCTTGAGCCCAAGGTCACACTGGCTTGAGCAAGGGGTCTCTTGCTCAGCTGTAGCCCCCTGGTCAAGACACATATGAGAAAGCAATCAATGAACAACAAGGTGTAGCAACCAAGAATTGATGCTTCTCATCTCTCTTCCTTCCTGTTTTTCTGTCCCTATCTGCCCCTCTCACTGACTCTCTCTCTACCTCTGTCAAAAGCAAAACAAAACAAAACAAAACAAAAAGACCGTAAGAAACCAACTCTGGATAGCAACATTTTCTCTGATGTTTCAATATTGCAGTAAAATAAGCATGAACAATATATTTCCTACAATAATCTCCGTACATAGCAATGAAGTAGGGAGCCTTATCTGAATCCTCATTACTGTTCTGCTGTATTTCTATTATCTGTTATTCAGCACTTTCTCACATTTTCAGCTTCCTTTTTAAATAATCTAAAATATTTCCATTCTAAAAAACATCCAACTAATCAACAAACCAAATAACAAAATAGAACCCAGTTTAAAAAAGAAATTTTCAATTTCATATTTTACTTCAATTATTGCTTTAGCTCTTGCCTCCTTTTCATAACCACCCTTCAAACTAATGTCTCCATTTGCTCATTGACCATTTACTTATCATTTTCAAAACAAACGTTCCCCCTGCCCCCATCATTTCAGTCAATGTTTTTTATTAACAAGATTAATATTGCCATAACAATTGGACTTTAAAAAATATTATTCTATTTGAGCCCACAACATCATTTACAATTTGGTCATATCCCAGTTCTCTTATATGACATCTATCATAGTAGGCTACTAGTATTCTTTCAGCTATGTACATTTCTGCTTTAATCTGTCTTGTCTTTTAAGGTTGGCACACATCAGCATTCTATTAAGGCTCTCTTCATTTTCTACACTATATTTATTGATTGAGCAACCTCACAGATTGTCTGACTTTAATATTCACTGATATTCAAAAGGAAGTTACAAGCCAATTATGTGCAAAATCTAACTTATTCAACTTAAATATTCCAAATCTTGACATAAAACCAGTCCTCTTTTTATTTGTTCCTTCTGTGATTTTCTCCATTCATCCAAATGTTATGCCAGCCTTTTCATTTTTTGTCAATCACTAAAGACCTGCATTTTATCTCCTACTAATCTCTTCATTCCTTAACTCCATCCTCATTGCCACTACTCTGTTTCATGCATTGTTCTTCACCTAGTATACTTCTAAATTCCCCAAACTTTTCACTTAATTTTATTCTCACAATATTCTGCACACTACAATAAGAATTACATTTTATACACACAAATTTAATGATGCCATTCCTGTTCATGAAATGTTCCACATAAAATCTAAATACTTTAATAAAAGATACTTGACATTGCTGATTTGGTTTCCAAAATTGTCTCCAGCTTTATCTTCTCAAACATCCTGCAAGCCAACCTGCTTTAAGTTTTAGCCATATTAAATAACTGTCAATATTAATTAATTGTCATAATCCAGACCTTACGTGTCTGCTCAAGCCTAGGACAGCTTCTCCATTGCCATCCCCTCCTCTCTCCCAGCCAACCCTCCCATGGCTAAGTCCTACTCATTTTATCATTCCCTAATTAGGTTTCATGCTCCTTTCTTCTGAAAGTATTCTCTAATCAATTTCCAAATCTATAACTGCAAATTTACAAACCTCTCATGTGTTCCCACAGCACCCTCTGCTTTCCGTGATTGTATCTCAACGTAAAATATACTAATTTTTAAGTTATTTGATATTACCCTTCACAAGGGTAGATCTTTTCTGTCTGTATTGTTATTGTACCTCCAGAGAGCATAAGGCATAAAAGGCATCTGATAAATGTTTTTTTTTGTATGAATTCATAGTGGAAAAAGTATATATAACTATGGTTTACTAATTATAAAATTAGTTCTTATCTATTCTTTTTTTCTTTAGATTTTATTAATTGATTTTAGAGAGAGGAGAGAGAGAGAGAGAAAGGACTGGGGAGGAGCTGAAAGCATCAACTCACAGTAGTTGCTTCTCCAATGTGCCTTGACCAGGCAAGCCCAGGATACTGAACCAGCAACCTCAGCACTCCAGGCCGATGCTTTATCCACTGCACCACTACAGACCAGGTGCTATTAATTCTTATCTAGCACTATTCTGATAACAGATTGATTACTTTATTTTTTTTCTTTTAGGTTTTTATTTATTAATTTTTAGAGAGAAAGGAGAGAGAGGGAGAGAAGGGGGGGGAGCAAGAAGCATTAACTCCCATATGTGCCTTGACCAGGCAAGTTCAGGGTTTTGAACCAGCGACCTTAGCATTCCAAGTCAACGCTTTATCCACGGTGCCTCCACAGGTCAGGTTGAGTTACTTAATTCCATTTGAACATTATTTTATATCTATAAATTGTAAGTTGTATTATTATGAAAGAAGGAATGTATTCAAATAAGAAACACCGTCTTTATCATCGGTATAACCTGAGAAGTGAGGTTATTTCTGAATCTAAGCATAAGTTCAGTTACCAACCAAACAGTTAAAGTATAACTCGTAAATAATTCTACTGTGCTTGTAAACATATTTTAATGCTTATCCTTGAAGTAATTTTGTATTTTAGATATGGTAAATTTTTAGAAAAATATTTGGATTCTCTTTTCTTACTTACTTGATCATACAGCTGTACCTGATCATTTCACCAGATTGATATTAAAAAGAGAGTTTTTAGCTCTAATAACAGTTAACATATTGTCAAATATTGAATTTACAATTTGTTTTGCATATTATTTAATGTATTCTTGAGTAACCAAATTCAAAAAATTAAAAAACATTAAAAATACAAATTATAAATATTTATGATTTCTATTACTAAAAAATATGACCCAAAGTCTGAATGGGATTTTGCAAGGAGGTATGACATCATCTATTATATATTACCTCTATTATATGGAGTAGTATAAGGGAAAATAAGCATTCCATTGGAATCATAAAGATTCCGGAAGAGTTTAAGAAGGATAGTGTTCAATCTTTTTGGAATGTTTAGTAAAATTTACTAGTATAGAGATTTGGTTCTGGACTTTCACTGTTTTAGAGGTTATTGAGGATTGTTTCAATTTCCTCACTGTTGATAGGTCTATGTAGACCCCCTCAAAAAAAGGATTCTGAATGCAGCAATGAATTTGAGCTTACAGAGAATCAAATACTGCTGAAACAAATGAAGAACAAATAATGTGAAGAAATTTCTTTATTAAAATGAAATGTTAGAATTCATCAATTAATATGATTCTTTTAGTTAATTAGATTATTGAAAATTTAATTAAGAAAATTATACTATTGTAATCTGTAATATTAAATTTGGAAATGCCAACTATCTCATCCACAAGATCTAAAATCATTAGTATTGTATTCTAAAGTGTTATGATATAATCTATGGAGAAATATAGACTGTGGTAAGGTCAGCCAAATAATTTCTTTGGAGTTTAAATTAATTTAGATTTTTATGGCTAAATTTATCCTGTGGCAATTTTAGTTTTAAAAAATGGAACCCTAAATTAATTGCAGCATTACTTACAATAGCCAAACTATGGAAGAAACATAAGTGCCTATCAATAGATGAGTGCATAAAGAAGCTGTGGTACATATATATAATAGAATAATACTTGGCCATAAAAAGAATTAAAATTTTACATCTGTGACAGCATGGATGGACTTAGAGGACATTATGCTAATTGAAACAAGTCAGTCAGAGAAACATAAATACCATATGATTTCACTTATATGTGATATCTAAAGTACAGTATTAATGAACAAACAAAATAGAAATAGAGAGAATGGGTGGTTGACAGAGGGGATGGGTTGGGGGACGGGGTCAAAGAGGTGAAGGGACTGGGAAGTACAGATTGGTAGTTACAACACAGTGATAGGGATGTAAAGTACAGCATAGGGAATAGAGTCAATACTACTGTAATAATGATGTATGGTGTCAGATGGATACTGGAGATATAAGGGGAAAATTTTTGTAAAGTATATGATTGCCTTATAACTATACTATACACCTGAAGCCAATACAAAAGAATATTGAATATAAACTATAATTGGAAAAAGATTTAATTGGGAAAAATGCTAAAAACTTAGAACACAGATAAATTACAAATTAAGCACAAAATAATGTTTGTACAACTTGAATGCACATTTATTTTTAGGAAATTGTGCTACAAAATTTTAGAATATGTTTAAAATTGCCAAATATGTTTTATAAAAAGGGGAAGTAAAAAATCTGTTGGGGAATAAAAATAACAGTATTTTCTTACCTTTTATTTACTCATTCCATAGGTGCTCTTTTAGTAAAATAAAAATGTTTCTCAGAGTAGAAGATATAAGACAGAAAAGAGTCTTGTCATCAAGAAACTCAAAGCCTACTTGGACAGAGGAGATATTAGGCAAGGAAACAAACTCATATATACATGTGTCCTTTTGTTTGTTTAACTAATGTTCAAGCAAACATCAAAAACTGACATTTTTAGCCTGACCAGGTGGTGGTACAGTGGATAGAGAGTAGGACGGGGATGGAGCAGACTCAGGTTCCAGACCCTGAGGTCACCAGCTTGAGTGCAGGCTCATCTGGTGTGAGCAAAAGCTCGCCAGCTTGGACCCAAGGTTGCTCGCTCCAGCAAGGGGTTGCTCATTCTGCTGACGGGCCGCGGGTCAAGGTCAGTGAATAACTAAGGTGTCACAACAAAAAACTGATGATTGATGCTTCTCATCTTTCTCCGTTCCTGTCTGTCTGTCCCTATCTATCCCTCTCTCTGAATCTCTCTCTGTCCCTGTACAAAAAAAAAAACAAAAAAAAAAAACCTGACATTTTAAAACTTTTCACTTTTCTAAAAGGAAATATCTATACACGATATTACTGTAGGAATCATTTTGAGAAAAACTACTAAAACATTAAACATTTTTTTTAGTCACTGTAGTTGTGTATGTGGTGCAGTTAGCCAGAGCAGGTCTTGGCTTCTATACTAGCTCCTGCCTATTTTACCCCATTTTGTCATCATTAAAGCTAAACTAAAAACAGTTTAGGAAATAAATCGACTTCAAAGTGGTTATATAGGCTTAAACACTATTTGATCTGATATTTGAAGCTGGAAAAATTTTAGGGGACCCACCTGGTTTTTACAAGGGAGTTTTTACTTACAGTTCATGTGTAGAACATTCAAAGAGAGTAAGTACCCTTAGCTGTCTTCACGTTAAACTTTTAATATAAGTGGGACTGGTGGTTGGTTAGGGACACTATGTATTCAAATTCAGAAGTGTGGGTGTACGGACTTGAGGGAGGGTGATGGGTGGTTGAAACTGTGTGTAAAAAGTTCATTTCAAATAAAATCAGAATTATAAGAACCTGTGTTGTTCATATGCTTCAATTTATACATTTATTACTTATTTCATCATATATTTAATTATTTCCCTAGGATAGAGATCCACACTTTATTTTACCGGAGGAGAAACAGAATCAGTTAAGTAATTTGAACAAGGTCATAATGAATCTTGGAACTATAACTTGGTAATTAAGGCACAGAATTTTGTTTTGCATAAGTTGCATGTCTAAATTCTCTCACACTCAATTAGTGAATGACCCTATAATTGAAATTAATTTCTGTAAGGATTTTAAAGGTATTTCTTTATTATACTTTTGATTTATAGCTTTGTGGCTTAGAATCATGATCTCCTTTTTTTTTTTTTTTTTTAAGTAACTTTTTTTTTTTAATTTTTTTTTTAATTCATTTTAGAGAGGAGACACAGAGTGAGAGAGAGAGAGAGAGAGAGAGAGAGAAAGAGAGAAAGGGGGAGGAGCTGGAAGCATCAAACTCCCATTTGTGCCTTGACCAGACCAGTGCAGGGTTTTGAACTGGCGACCTCAGTGTTCCCAGGTCGACGCTTTATCCACTGCGCCACCACAGGTCAGGCCATGATCTCCTTTTTATATTCCCCATCCACCCATCTTTTTTGTTAGTCTGTTTCTTTCTTTTTTCTTATTGTTTTTGGAGTTTGAAATTTCACTATGATGCCTTAGGATGGTTACTTTCTCCCATTTATTGTATTAGATATTCACTGCAACAGTTCAATTATACTCCCAGCATTCAGTAGTGGAACTTTCTCCTTATCTTCTTTTCCAGTCTCTGTTCTCTTTACAGGTGTTGTATTAATAGAATATTTAGAACAGTGAAACACATATCTTTAATGTTTTTAAAGTAGATATTTGTTAAATTATCTTATTTACTTTTTATTTCTTCTAATTATATCTTTTAAAATTTTTCAAGGGCTCATTTTTGTTTTTTGGATTCACTACTATACTACACTGTTTAGGGTTCATGTTTTTCTGAAGATATTTTTAAAGTTTCATGCTCCCTTATAATCTTTTTTGTTTTCTTTTGTTTTTTGTTCTGTTCTGTTTTGTATATATATATATATATATATATATATATATATATATATATATATATATATATAACTTCTGATTTTCTCATTAGAAGCATCTATAAAGTTTTCTGTGACTCATAGTTTTCTTTAATGAGACATTACAAACTGAGCTGACCATTTGTTTACTTAGACAAGACTTGTTGACCAGAAAGCTCCCTTGTAGAAGGGTAATAGTATTTTGTTAAAATCTTTCAAATATCCATATATCTTATTTGTTTTTAAAAGAATAAATTTTCCCAGATAATTTTCCAGAGTTATTCTTGTAGTTATTTCCCTTGCCCACACATTCTAAAAGCAAAGTAGTAAAATAGTTTTATCTTTTGTGTGAACCTATTTTCAGTTCAGCAACTTAACCCTTTCTTCACTGTTATTGATGCTTCTAACTTAGATGGCCCAGAATGAAAATATCCAGACTACCAGGAATGGAGAGTGTGTGGTTGTTCTGGGTAGCAGATGAGATTTGGTTATCTAAATCCTCACTGTACAATTTTTCAACCTATCGTCCTTTATAAGACTTATAGTAATCCATCTTTAAAAGCCCATTGTTTTCAATTACTGAGCCATTCAGGTTTTTGTTTTGTTTTGTTTTGTTTTACATGGACAGAAAGAGGGATAGATAGGAACAGACAGACAGGAACGGAGAGAGATGAGAAGCATCGATCATTAGTTTTTTGTTGCGACAACTTAGTTGTTCACTGATTGCTTCCTCACATGTGCCTTGACCACAGGCCTTCAGCAGACCGAACAACACCTTGCTGGAGCCAGTGACCTTGGGTCCAAGCTGGCAAGCTTTTGCTCAAGTCTGATGGGCCAGGGATCAAGCTGGCAACCTAGGGGTCTTGAACCTGAGTCTTCCGCATCCCAGTCCTACCCTCTATCCACTGTGCCACTGCCTGGGCAGGCTGAGCCATTCAGTTTTAAAGCAAAATCAATGAGGTTTTTTTTTTATTGTTACCCTCTCCCTCTATCAATTAAATGAGAATCTGAAAATTTCATCAATATATTATTATCAATCATGGAAATTTAGTCAGTAATGGAAAAGAGAGTAGAAGCAAGGTTTCTAAAACCTAGGAGATACTTTCCTCATCACTAACTCAAGAAACCTAGCTTTTTATAATATTTTTAATGACTTTTAAAAAAATTTTTATTAATGAGAGAGAGAGAGAGAAAAAAAAGGTAAAAAGAAAGAGAGTTAATGACATTTCTTAAATAGGATTCACATAGTAACTACAACAGTTAAAAAAAAACAAGACAGTAGTTTCAGATTTCTAATGTTAACAAAGTGACTGGAGTGTCACCTTTCAGGTCAACATAAAAATTACATCATCATTAATATTACTTATTAAACTTTTATTTATATAATAAGAAGAAAGCATCTGAAGTCAATGAAACCAAAGCAAATTAAGTACACATAGTATCTGCCTTCCAGAAACTAAACTCAAAATAAACATAAGCTTATATGTACATACTTTCTCAAGTCCAGAAAGGTAAAAATTCTCATTTCACAAACTTCAGACATTTTGCAGTGGGTACTGAGTAGTTGGCGTAAAGTTAACACTTAGAAGAGCAATATAGTCCATTTGATCTAGTATGTTACAATTTTGGAATCTGACAGACTTCAGGAAAAACTGAAGTTATATCACTCACTTATTTTGAATCTGTAAAGTGAAGATGATAAAAGTATCCATAATTTATAAAATTTAAAAAATACATACATTCTGTGCCTAATATTTTCTAGCATTAGCAGGTGTGTTGTCAATGTAAGGCAGCATCATTTTGTTCATTCAACAAATATCTTTCATACAAAAATTATGTGTCAGTTTATGAGTTATGGTCTAGGAAGAAATTAAACAACAAGCAAATATGATCTGTATGTAGTGGGATTTTCAACAGCAGAATTTATATCATTGATTGTTTATCATTTTATTTTATGCTCTTTGCTGGAAATGTGCTGTTGAATAAGAAAAACAGCATTCTTTTACTTGGGAAGAGGTAATAAACATAAAATTATCAGACTATAATAGGAAACTCAAATATAAGTCCAGAATATGAAGTGGAAATTTAGTAATAGGGTTTAGGAAAAAACTTCTTAGGAAATAACATTTATAGTAGGACCTGGGGATAAGATAAATAGGCATTAGCTAAGTGAAGGTGATAGAAAAACAGTTCTAGAACAGTAGAGACAGTACAAGCAGAGCCCTAAAGAAGGAAGAAGCATGGTGCTCCAATGAATGAAATAAAAAAACAAAACAAAAAAAACCATTATTGTCACTGGCATATGGAGGGCAAATGGCTTGAAATAGAGACAGAGAGAGAGCAAGTGCCAGGTCAGAAAGAAATATATTGAGCATGTTAAACACTTTGAATTTTGTTTTAAAAATAATGCTTACTCCTTAAAAGATGATTAGCTTTAAATTTTAAGATTTCTCTCTCTGCTGAGGGAGACATAAGTTAGAAAAAAAACAGAACATGGTTATAAAAAAACATGCTGGGAGATCATTTTAATATTAAAGGCAACATAGGTAACCTCAAATGTGTATGGTAATTATAATAATCACATTAAGTTTTATGAGTTAATAAGTAAACTGTATGTAGGTTCAAGGAATAAATATTTTACCTTGACTTAAACATTGAATTATTCTGACTAAATTTGGGTTTTATCTAAGTTCTATCTTATTTTTCAATAGTGGGTTATATCTAGGTTTCATGAATATCATGTAGTAAGCGAGATGCCATTCTTCCTCTCCTTTTAAGAACATCCCTTCAAGCTAATAACATCCACAGAAAAGCAAGTGTAACCGTACTTTTACCTGACAAAAGAGATTTCAAGATAAGAATGGTAACAAGAGACAGATGGACATTTTGTAATGATACAGGAGGTACTACGTCAAGCAGACATAACACTTCTCAATATACTTTCAAGCAATTAGAGAACACCCAAAATGTACACAGCAACTACTAACAGAACAAAAGGGAGAAACTGACAAGCTGTAATCATAGTTGGGGATCTTTATACACCATTGACAGTTGTAGATAGATCATCTAAACAAAAATATCAGCCTTAAATAAAATGTTAGACCAAATGGACATAACTGACATTTACAGAACTTTTTATTTCAGAACATCACATTGTACATTCTTTTCCAGTGCACAAGGAACCTTCTCAAGAATAGACCTATGTTGGGTCACAAAACTAGGTTCAACTAAGTAAAAAGGACTAAAATTATATCAAGCTTATTCGCTGACCACAATGCTTTGAAATTAGAAATTAACTGCAAAAAGGAAGTGAAGAAGCCCATATAAATATGAAAATGAAACAACATACTACTAAAATATGATTGGGTAAAAGAAGAAATAAAAGGTAAGCTCAAAATTTACAGAGACAAATGAGAAGGACAATACATAAGGTACTCCTTTAGTGAGGACAGTCCTTCTTTTGTAAATTTTGTCCTCCCTGAAAAAGTGTCCTCCTACATGTCCTCCTTTTGGATATTGGACGACTAATCTGTAAATGTCTGTATTCTATTGCTGCAGTCGATCCATTGAGTGTGATGTGACGTATTTGTATTTAAATGAGTACTTTTTTATGATTATTATTAAAAATTAATAGGCATGTAAGCATAATTACAATATAAAATATTACAAATGTTTTTATTATGCATTTATCATATAGTGAAGGAGTAGTCAACATTTTTATAAAAACCGCCCGCTTTTGCAGTGGTAGTCAATTTGGTCCGTACTGCCCATTAGTGGGCATTCCAGCTTTTATCATGGGTGGTAGCAGAGCAACCAAATGGCGCTGTGATTACATAGATTTAACTATAGTAAGTTGTTTTATAAAGATTTATTCTGCCAAACTTAGCGAATATCTGACATAAAGTACTTGGTAAGTAATTATTATTATATGTTTCCACTTGCTGTAACTGCTTTATAAATTTTACAAAGTAAAGTTACTTCTCTACTTTATATTCATTACTGTGGAACCAGTGGGCAGTTAAAAAATTTTACTACTAACAAAGATACAAAAGTGGACTTTATATAATAATAATCACTTACCAAGTACTTTATGTCAGATTTTCGCTATGTTGGCAGAATAAATCTTTATAAAACAGCTTACTACAGTTAAATCTATGTAATCGCAGTGCCTTCGGTTGCTCCGCTACTGCCCACCAGGAAAGCTGGAATGCCCACTAGTGGACAGTACAGACAAGATTGACTACCACTGCAAAAGTGGACAGTTTTTATAAAAAGGTTGACTACCGTTATGTAGTGTATTGTTGCAATGAATAAAATGTTTCTTTTATTTACAATATTGTTTTTCTTAAGTTTATTTTTGTCCTCCTTTTCATTGTGAAAAAGTTGATCAACTTACAATAAAACCTATCAAAACTTCTGGGATGCAGTGAAAGTAGTAATAAAGAACATCTTTAAGAACTAGAAATAATTGAACAGCGAAACAGTTAGTAGAAAAAAGGAAATAATAAAAATAAGAGCAGAATTGAATATAATAGAGAACAAGAAAACTATTTAAAAAACCAATACAACAAAGAGCTGGTTCTTTGAAAAGATTAATAAAATTAACAACCCCCTGACTAGACTCACTAGGGAATAAGAAGAAAAGCCTCATATAAAAAAATATTAGAAATGACAGAGGAAAAGTTAACACACACATTGTACATATACAAAAGATCATATTAGAATACTAATATGAAAAAAAGAATACTAATATGAAAGACTATATGCCACCAAATTCAACAACCAAGAAATAAAAAAGGACAAATTGCTAGAAATACATAACCTTCCTTGACTAAAGCATGAAGCATTGGATAGTCTAAACAGATAAATAAACAACCATCAAAAACCTTCTAAATAATAAAGTCCAAGACCAGATGGCTTCACCAGTGAATTCTACCAAATTAAAAAAAGATTTGGCACCTACACTTATTAAACTCTTCTAAAAAATTGAAGATGAAGCAGCACTTTCTAACACATTTTATAAGACCAATGTAACCCTGATACCAAAACATGACAAAAACAACACAAAAAAAAGAAAACTACTGACCGATATCTCTGATAAATACACATTTAAAAATCTTAAACAGCCTGACCTGTGGTGGCACAGTGGATAAAGCGTCGACCTGGGGACACTGAGGTCGCCAGTTCAAAACCCTGCACTGGTCTGGTCAAGGCACATATGGGAGTTGATGCTTCCAGCTCCTCCCCCCTTTCTCTCTCTCTCTCTCTCTCTCTCTCTCTGTGTCTCCTCTCTAAAATGAATAAAAAAAAAAAATCTTGAAAGCCTGCCAGGTGTTCAATAAATAAACAAATAAAATTAAAAATAAATAAATAAATAAAAATCTTAAACAAATACTAACAAATTAAATACAACAATACACTTAAAAAATAATACTATACAAGCAATTGCATTTTATTTCACATGCACAAGTATGGTTCAACATATGCCAATTAATCAATTTAACACACCACATTAACAGAACAAAGGATAAAAATAATATGATCTTATCAATAGATGCATTTGATAAGATACAACATCCATTTATGATTTAAACACTCAATAAAATAGGTACAGAAGAAAATTACCTCAACTTGATAAAAGCCATATATGATCAACCCTCAGCCAATATCACTCAATGGTGAAAAACAGAAAACTTTCCCTCTAAAATCAGAAACAAGTCAGGATGCCCACTCTCACCAGTCTTTTTTATTTTTATTTTATTTTTTATTAATTTTAATAGGGTGACATTGAAAAATCAGGGTACATATGTTCAGAGAAAACATCTCCAGGTTATTTTGACATTTAATTATGTTCATACCCATCGCCCAAAGTCAAATTGTCTTCCGTCACCAGGCTTATTGAACACCATTCTGGAAGTTTTAGCCAGAGCAATCAAGCATGAGAAAAACACCACCAAATACAATCTATGTTCATTCTATATATACAATCAATGTTCACTGTAGCATTATTCAAAGTGGCCAATACCTGAAGACAACCAAAATGTCCTTTGATAGAGGATTAGATAAAGAAGATGCAGAATATAATATATATATATATATATATATATATATATATATATATATATATATATATATATATATATATATATAGTGGAACCCTATTCAGCCATAAGAGAAGATGAAATACTGCCATTTGCAGCAACATGGACGAACCTTGAGGATATTAAGCTAAGCAAAATAGGTCAGTCAGGAAAAGCTAATAACTATATAATTTCATTCATATGTGGGATATAAAACTAAAACTCAGGCACAGAAAACAGTATGGTGGTTACCAGAGGAAAGATGGTGAGGGACTGGAGGGTAAAGGGGGTCAAATATATCCTGACAGAAGATGATTTGAATTTGGGTGGTCGGTGCGCAATGTAATATGACAGACCATGTGTCATAGAAGTGTACACTTGACTCCTACATGGTCCTATTAACCAAGTACATTATATATACACACACACACACACACACACACACACACACACACACGCACACACACACACATATCCCTTCTAATCCCTTCTATATTCTTTGGGGAAATTGTCTAACTAATTTTGTAAAGTCATTATTGAACTTCTATCAAAATTTTATTTCTTCAAAAACCAAGGGATAAGACAACTAGACTCTCTTTGAGTTTGTAATCAGAATCTTCAGCAACGGGAGGAGACAATTCGGCTGCTGATTGTTCTCAGCAGTTACTAGTGATAAAACTACAAATTAGCTTACTCCTTTTGGAGCCTTGACTTTGCCCCATTCCAGCTTTCTCCCAAATTTGGTTTTGCATAATTCCTTAAGCTTTTTTATCTATTTCATGTCTTTATAATAAATTTGTGTTATTATAAAGCTAGTCAGGAACTATTTCTGTTGATTGCAAGCAAAGTAACTCAGCAGATGTGTACTAAGTGATAGATATCATGTAGATTAAATTCAAGGACCTCCAAGAAGAAATGTTGAAGACCTTGCTACAGTGTAGTGGTTCTGGACTCTTTGTGAGATGGACATGGATTTTCTCCCTATAAAAATTTATATATGCACAAACACATGATACCTTGCATACAATTTCAGGGAGTTCATGAACCCCCAAATCCCTTTCTTAGAATGCCTAGGTGTCAATGGGCCCCAAATTAAAAACACCTGTCCAAATATAAAATTTTTTCTGCAAAGTAGTAAGAGACTAAGATATACTTCACATTTATTTCAATCTTGAATTTCCGTTCACAAAGTAGGTGATGTAGAATGTGAAGGAAACCATAAAACAATTGACCTAAAGCACAATTGTTTTAGGAGCACTTTTCATTTCTAAAGAAAAAATTTTAAAAGAATTAACTGTAATTTCTTTTTCATTCTTCTTAAATAATGTACATGTAAATTTCATCTGAAATGGAAATTACCCTGCTACCTATGATTATGTTGAGGCCTTAACAAGTTAAATCTTAGAAAGACATAAAAATATTGAATACTTGTAGGAATCCCTATAAATATCCTATTATCTTTTAAATTGAGAATTTTGAGTATAAATATATTTTAGTGCCATTATATCAAAAAGAAAACTATACTTTTAATTTTTCTAAGCAGTCTAATTTCCACTTAAAATTGGCACTCAGGAATCTATTAATCATTAAATAAAGCAATTTCTGACTTCTTAATATAGCAATACTATTATCATTGCTATAATTAAGAAACATTATATGTTGCATTAAATTAATAAATAACATTAATTTGGAAAATTTAGAGATAATGAGAGGACAGTTTTCAGTTTTGAAGAAAAATGGAGCAAACATCGAGTGTAGGACAATATTGGTTGCAATTACTGTGTTACTAATTTAACTTAGAAAATTGTTTTTCAACCAGTCTGCCTGTTATAGACAAATACAGATCAATAACCAACAATGATCTCACCAGCAGAAATCCGAGACATTTCACTGTTGTATTCACAAAAACTGCTAGGAGTAAAATAAAAAATATCCGAGTATTTCAAAACTATGCTTGTTTGTTCAGTAGCAAATATTTTTTATATTTATGCAGATAAAATGTACTTAATCCATATATTTATAATTACAGAATTAAATACATTTTATTTAAGCTTTTTTATGACAGAGCAAGGTTGATACCATCTGTTTAAAATCCATCATATTTTTTGAAGATCATGAAAGTTGTCAATGTTGTAATTCTATCACATACTTAAAATAAATATGTGAAATGCATTTCATTAGACATGCAACACATGCAGCCAATGGAAAATAAAGATTGTTTCCGTATGGAACTCTGTATCCTGATTGCCTTCAAAAAGATAACTCAAATGTAATAGATTAGGATCATTTTACAGACTGATGGTAGCATTTGGATTTGAAACAGAATAAAAATGCAACTGCTTATTAAAGTGACTATGTTATACTGCCACTGTAATTTGCACAAGGGACCCTAAAGCTTTGATACCCAAGACTCTATACTCACTTTTTAAAAAGCTAAATGAAAATCAGGTTAATTATCCCTCAATCTGTGTAATTCAGATGTGTCTGATCTTTTCATAGAAAGGATGTGCTGAACACGGCACTGATCTGCAGGTTATCAAAAAACATCTAGGATCATTTTTTTTTTTTAATGGCTAAAGCAATCTGTTTTCCAGAGATTCAAGATCTTGCAAACTAACCCCTTCAGGCTCTGGGAAAAACTGGTAAAGATTTTTTTTTTTCTTCACCTGCTTGAATTGAGAATGAAAAACAAGTGTGAAAGTTCTTTAATAGTTCATATGTGAAAATCAGGATTTGGTCAAAAAGAAAATCTAATCAAGATACACAGAACTGAAACAGAGAGGTTTAATATTTCATTTGGAGCAGACGTTGAACCGATATAGTCTTACGTACAGTCTAGAAATACAAAAAGCTATGAAAAAGAAGATATTTCATCCGTAGAGAATAGGCAGGCGTTCTTAGATTTAAAAGTTCTTCTTTATGAATTCTTTATTACGTGTCCTTAGGAAAAGCCCTATCATTTTTGCAGTAGATGTATTCCATATTTCATGAAACTCTGTATTTCCATTGTGCTGTTCTTAATCATGGGCAGGGTCCCGGCTCTAGTCTGGGATTTCAGGAAATTGCACAAGTAATTGTCATCACAGACAGCTTAATTTCTAGTGTAGTGATGACACAACAATTTGCCTAAGGCCAAACTAAAACAGAAAAGTCTTTTATAAAACAATGGGTGGCTTATTCCATAGCTGTATAGTTTACTATAATAATATTAGGGAAAGTAAAAAAATGGAAATTTACGTTTACATCAAACTTCAAAACTTTAATGCAATTGATTGCTTGGAAATTATTCAACATTGTTATGATAAAATAATCCTATATTACACACTTCTTTACATATATGAACTTCTATTTATTGAGAAAAGTAGATATTACATAGTCAAAAAATGGGTAGAGTATAGATAAAAGCAAGAAAATAAAAATTAATATTTAGGGATTTACATACAACTTTATTTTCAATTAGAAATCAGAGACACTTATTTCAAGTACTGCTGTGCTTCTCTTTAATTGTAAAATCTTGATAAATTTATTGACTTCAGGTTCTTGACATCAACCTTGAAAGATTCTCATACTTAAAATGAAATTAAAGAAAAAAAAGTAGTATAATGTGCCTGCCACCAATTAGAAGCACAGTAAATGACAGCTATTAAATGTGTTTTTCTTTTATCTTAAAATTTAAAGTTAATGGGGTGATGTAGATCAATAAGAGTACATAGGTTTCAGGTGAACATCTCTATAATTCTAAATGTTTTTCTAGAACTGTATGTATCATGCTGATCTTTGAGCCACGCTTACATCAGACAGAATTTAGAGTTCTGAGACCACTAAAATTGTAAGTGGGAAAGCTCTAAAATGCAATGTATCAGAAAGAAATAATTATAATTTAAAATAAGCAATCTAATTTGTTTAGTGTTAATGAGAAATTATCATTTTTTGAACAGGAATTAATTCTGATTTTTATCATGTAACTCCAATCATTTCTTTGCTCCTCAATATCTTAACTCCTGAATTTATTTTAATACACACTTTGGAAATCTCTATAATATTGACTGACTTATTTTATTTAAACCAAGTTGTGTAGATTAAAATATATACATGTAAATAAATAAAAGGCAATTAGGAGAATACTTATCAAAACCTTCTATTAGTGATAGAGTAGAAAATACTTAAAAATATATACAGCGAAGACAGGTTTTGAAAGTTAGAGCTTACAGAAAGAAATGTCTATTAAAAGGTTTTTAACATCAAAAAATTATAGACTTCGCCTGACCAGGTGGTGGCGCAGTGGATAGAGTGTGGGACTGGGATGCAGAAGACCCAGGTTCCAGACCCCGAGCTCGCCAGCTTGAGCACGGGCCCATCTGGCTTGAGCAAAAGCTTGCCAGCTTGGATCCAAGGTCGCTGGCTCTGGCAAGGGGTTACTCTGTCTGCTGAATGTCCACAGTCAAGGCATATGTGAGAAAGCAATCAATGAACAACTAAGGTGTCGCAACGGCAATGAAAAACTAATGATTGATGCTTCTCACCTCTCTCCATTCCTGTCTGTCTGTCCCTGTCTATCCCTCTCTCTGACTCTCTCTCTGTCCCTGTAAAAAATAAAATAAAATAAAAACAAAATAACATAAAAAATTATAGACTTCTAAAGGAGGTTGGTGAAGGGATTAGCCAACAAATTTATATACAGAACACAATAGATACAGACAATAAGGTGGCAATAGCCAAAGAGAAAGAGAGGTAGAGGTAGAGGGCAGGGGGGGGGGCAAACAGGAGGAAAATGAGGACAGAAAGAGTCTTTGCTTGGGATGGAGGATGCATGATGTGGTGGCATTATATTGAGTTGTACAGTTGAAACCTGTATGGTTTGGCAAACCATGTAATCCCAAAAAATGTTTTAAAAATAAGAAGAAAATAGGAAGTTGGAAGGTAATTTCTTTTTCCTGCCTTAAAGTAAAACCTCCTTAAACAAGTTCAAATGTGTGGTTATCTACTTTGTTTTAAAAGTGCTCCAAGTGGAGAAATTGCACGATTTCACAAGATAATTACTTATAAGATATAATAAATCTTAATTCATTTATTAAATGCCTTTGTTAAAATGACATTATGGTTTCTTCCCCATGTGGAGGTAATCTGTTAATATTTTGCAGCTTACCTAAATAACTTACTTTGCTAAATATTTGTGTTGAAATGAACAAGCATTTAGTAAGTCAGTTATGAATGATGATATTTTCCATATTTAGGAAGCACTTGTTGGTTTGCATTTGGGAGGAAGGGAGAGCGAAGTGTAATATAACACATATAATTTTCTGACAAATTTTAGAGGCAGAACCAGTTAGGATGGTTACATCATGATTTAGTTTTTAAACATGTATTGCAGCACTATCCAAGCAGACATATACCCAGGACAGTTGTGTATACAGTCAGAAACTCAGAAAAGAGAAATTGCACTGATCATAGAAACTTGGGGTATTCAGCAAGTAGATGACAATAAATCTTTGAAATTAGTTAGAATACTTAAGGACCTAAAGAAAGAGTAAAAATTATTAAGAGAGAATGTAAGCTTCAGCTCTGAGATACCAGGCTCCTGAGAGCAATGGCGAATAAGAAGGTATTTGAGTTTCTACTCCAAGAAAGGTAGAAATAAAACTAGCAGTTTAGTATCTGAGCAGGCAAGGAGGAGAATGTTCCAAAATGGAGGCCTTTGAGAGCCAAGAAAGGTAATGAGTGAATTTCTATATATTAGAAAGTATTGGTAAACATATGAATATCACTTTTATGAAACAGTTTGGGGTTTGGGGAAGGAGGTATTTGTAATGGGCTGAGAAGTGAATAGAAAGTAAAAGGAGGAAAGTAAATCTAAGATTATAGGAAAGATTTCAGTGAATAAAAGAAATAGATTCATGAGAAAACAGAGTGAAAAACTGGGTGGGGATATGATATCACAAGAACTTGGGAAAAGGACCTATGATTGATTGGAAGAGCAATATTTCTTCTATAATTTAAGATTATCAGTTAAGAATATGAGAAAATGGAAGATAGAAGTGGCTAGAAAAATATTAAAATGTCTTACAAGTGTTGAGGGCCGTGTTAAGGTTGATAATAATGTGTTTACATTGATGCAGTTTTTGGGTTATTCAATTTCCCCTGCTGTGTTTGGTAGCATAAAGAAAGCAACTGTTTAATTTAAGAGGTTAGGAACTGGGACTTAGTTATGCCTGGTTAGGTATTTACATACAGTGAAACCAAGCTTGAGAGGGAAGTGAAGGTAGCAAAATCCTGATGAATAGGGAGAAGCTGGGCAGGTCCAAGGGCCGTGCGTAGCAGTGAGGTGGAAGATCATTAGCAGTGTGAGAGAAGCTGAGCAAGCAAGATGAAGTCGGTGGGCAGAAAATGGGTTTATGTACATATATATTTATATAATTGGAATCATGCTCAATAGAGTTTGTAACTTTTCACTAAATACTCTTTGAACACATATTTTAGTGGCTGAAAAATTGCACCATGTAGATATATTTTACCATTTTCCTTAATGTTTTTTCTCAGGTTTAGTAATTCTAAAAACTGATGAATACACCTGTACATAAATTTAAGAGCAAGAGAAGAATTGTTTTTGTTCTAACTAACCCAATGCTTTACTTTCCAGTATCCAGAACCCCTGGTCAAGGAAATTAAGAAGAATTCAATGGAATCAAAATCAAATCATGGTAAACTTTCATACACATTAATCTAAAAGTTATTTAAGAGATGCCAGCTCAAATATCTATGCACACAGAATCACACTGAAGCCTTTCCCAAGAGTCTGTTCTTTGAAGTGTTAATAGGTTAAGCAGCTTTTACAGTCCTGTTCCACAGAGCTCTGGGAGATGGCTATTTTAGTGTGGAAGACAGAAACTGTCATGTAGTATAGGCAGCAAATGGTAGAACTTTCAGAAAAGTATCAGAATAAAACTAAAGTGTTATATAGATGGCAAGGATTTAATGGTTGTGGGTAATTGTTTGGTAAAATAATTCTCTGGTAACAAGGAATTATAAAACTAATGCTAACTAACAAAGAAATTTTATTGTTTCTGTGGCATGCATAACAAAGACTATAAAGCCAGAATTAATTCCCTCCCCCAAAACAGAAAAAAACATCTCTGAGAATAATGATAAAGTGTAATTTCAAAGATGTCATTAACATTTATACCCAATTTATGAAAAGAGATGGGTGTAATTTTGGTGAGGGAAATATGTTAAGATACAACATATAATGATACTAAAACATTTTTAAAAAACACAAAATATATCGGAGAGAGATTCAGCATAACCAGAGTAGGCCTACCCTTTAAAACTACATAGGCCTATGGGAAATTGATGGTAAAGACTTGTCTCCCAGGATAGAGAACATAGAAATGAGGGACAAGAAGAAACAAGGAAGAAATTGTGAATAGATTGAACACATTTTTGGAAGAAAAGATGCTTAATATGAGAATGCAAAAGTTTGTTATAATTACAATTGAAGAATTCAGAAAATCACTGGGATATTTTTGGAAATTTGTGCTTTTCTAATTAACATGGTATTATTTTATTTAAATGTAAAATCTGAAATATTTTCTACATCAGTTGCACAACTGAAAATTTCTCATAGAGTCTTGGTAAGCAGTTTGGTTCTTGTCATGCACATCAGGCTCAGTAGAGGCAGCCACAAACTGTGGGTCACTTTGTAGCCCCGGTGCTGGTCACAGGCAGCATGTGGCATTGGCCTTCACCAGAGTCCTACCTAGAGACCCAGAGACAACACTCTCAGTGGTATTACTTAATATGATAGCTAATTCTTTATGGATGTGGCAACCTCAGGAAATGGTGAATGAAATGGCATAGTACTAGAAATTATGAATTAGATTGGTTTTCCTTTTTGATGTAAACATAAATTATATAAATCAATACACACACACACACACACACACACACACATAAAAACTAGTAATGGCTACACAAAGTAGCCTTGCAGTTAAACCAGTTCATATTGTTCATTATAGCAATAATAATTATACAGTTATCCTATAACTTTTTGTGCTGACTATATTTAATTCTCACATATAGTCTTTGATCTCTGGGGTAGGTATAATTTCCACATTGTCATTAGAAAACCTGAAATTCTAACAGGGAAAAGAATACCATGCTTAATAAGTCTTTTAGAGTAAATAATAAATAAATTCTTACTTTAAATAATTTATTCATTAGAGTTAAATTTATTTAGTATTTTATTGTACATGGATCTGATAATAATATATAAAATGTGTTCAAATCTTAGAAAATGTTTAATTTTGATGTAGTTGTTTTCTTGGTTTACTAATTATGACTATGCCTAAAAATAGAAAAGGTATTTTTTATTTCCTTTTGTTATATACCTAGATAGCAAAATTATTTGTTGTTTTATAAGAATAAATTTGAATGATTTATGTTGATTTTACTATGCTCTTCATTATTTATTAAAGGACCAATATTTCTCCTTTTTGAGATAGCTAATTTGCTTTTCTATCCTGTTAATTTTTTTCAGTTTCTTCTTAGATGTTTTACTGTCACTTTGATTAAATAGGTAACCAAACAGTGTTTGTCAGGCACTTATGATCTTATATTAATTGAGTCCAAATCTGAAAGCCTTTTGACTGTCCTTTCCCAATACTGGATCCTAAATAGAGAAAAAGGAATGCACAATTATCAGAAAGTTTAATGCTTTAAACAGAAAAATCACAAAGTGTTTAGTGTTATATAGAAAAAGATACGAAAAATAATTGCATTTGTTTGACATATTACCATTGTAGGAGTTCATGGAAAGAAAATTTAAATCTAAGGTAGCTGTTCTAGGTTAACTTTGCATAAGAAAACATTACACTGGGGAACAAAAATCTAGTTGATCCACAAAAACACTTGTTCTTACCTAATTCGAGTGTGCTGATCTCAAATTTGACATTAGTTTTTTTCTGTAAGCTACAGTTTTCTTGCAATTCAAGATTTTAGGTTTTCATCTTATTGTAAAATTTTCAACATTTAGTTTAACATAATGAAGTAGAATGCCTTTTTGGGCATCATCTTTGTGAAATAAAATAATTTATATGATGCAGTTAATACACTAAAATATATGATTGCATCAGAATTTGTCTACAATTTTAATAGAACATATTAAAACACTTATTTTAATCATAAAATTTGTGCAAAACTTATTTAAATTCTACTCAGGCAAAAATTTGCATTTGTAGCTCTTGCATTTGTGTACTTGTTGAGGACAATCTTGTTTAATGCTCCAGTAATAGTCTGCTCATCACTAACAGCTCCAAGATTTTCGGGAAACTTATCAAGGTGACTGTTCAGGAAGTGAATCTCAATGCTCATGTTACATCCAATGTCAGGTGGAAAGCCAACATCATCCTTTGAACCAGAAGTTTATAGTTTTCTGCTTTTTTGTTCCCAAGGAAGTTCTTTGTAACTACCACAAAAGACTGCAATATTGCTTTCTCCTCCTTATTCATCTTCTCGGCAAATTCTTTGTCATGTATAAGGATTCGAATTTGAGGTCCATCGAATATACCTGCTTTTATCTTCTTGAAAGACAAGGCAGGAAAGCAGAAAGAATATGTTGAAAGCATTCATTTTCTCTATTCAAAGCCTAAACAAACTGCTTTATTAAGTCAAGTTTGATGTGAAGTGGGGGGAAAATGATCCTGTCTCGATTAACTATAAGTTCATTCACAATATTTTGCATTCCTACTTCCAGAGCTTCACGTTTTGGCCATTTCTTCTGTGTCCAGTGTTTCTCCCGAGCTCGGCTGTCCCACAAACACAGAAAGCAAGGATATTTCGTGAAACCTCTCTGTTGTCCTAGCAGGAAATTTACCATTTTAAGATTCACACAAATGATCAGGTTAGCTCCTTATACTTCAGATAGTCGAGGACAATTTTTATGTCATTATAATCTTCTCACAAATGAGTTTGCTCCAATTGGAACTGCTGCATAAACCAATTGGAACATAAACCAATTGGAACATAAACCAATTGGAACTGCTGCATAAACATCATCGTTATGTAGGAGAACACATTTCTGACTCCATTTAGAGCTGTCAAGAAATAGCCGCCATTCTGTTGCACTGTTAATGCTAACACCTAGCTGGTTGAGAAGACTACTGATCATCATGACATTAAACAAAGGGTCTTCAGAAAAAAAGTCCACTGAAATTTGTTAATGCTTTCTGAAACGGGATACTTTAGCTGACCAGTGAAGTCCATTCTTTTCTTGAAACCTGGAGGCTAATAACTCAGCTGCTTTCTTTGATAGGTTCAAATTTTTTACTAAATCATTCAATTCGAATTGGCTAAACAGCTGAGGGGTTAATGACTGCTTGGCATCAGAAGAAGACCCTTCAGATTCTATAACTATTTCCTCGTGCATCTTATCAAAATACACTTGATCACCATGTTCACTTTCTTCATCCTTAAAGAAGAAATTAAACCATTGAAAACTGGAGACGGGAGTGTCTCAGAGTGTGGAATGGTCATATTGCTGAAGTAATATTAAGATATGTGATCATATGCCATTTTTTCTTTCTGATGGCCTTTGTATGGATCAGACAGAAATAACAGTCACTGCTGTGGTCCTTAGGTTCATGCCAAACCATAGAAATACCAAAAAGCATTGCTTTGCGTTTTTCTTTTGTACAGTCACGAAGCATCTCCTTCTCTTTCTTAAATTTGACTGAGTTTCCTCTGGAGGACTGATGTTTCAATAGAAATTATAAATCTGGAAGGATTAAAGTCTACCCTAAAGTAGGTATATATTTAGAAATAAATGTATTAAGTTGCTTGAGGGAATTTAGAGCATACTACTTTTCTTTACAATAACATTTTAAAAATGTACTTAGATATATAGTTTTTTAATTTGTATTCATAGACTTAAACAAAACATTATTATTATTATTACTATTATTTTAGCACACAGGTCATTAGCTCTGTAGCACATAGGCACAGGCCCCCGCTGACAAGCTACAATAGAGTGAGAAGCACCATGGGAAGCAGGCAGTACTGATGGGGGTCCTGAGTGCCAACTCCAACTGTTTATGAGGAATGGGTGAAGGGGTAGAACATTTAGAATGAGAACACAAGGGGCAATGAGGAAAGGAAAGTGGGAGGGAGGCTTTGTGTGGGAGCCTGGATGCTCTCAAGCCAAGACATTTGAGCAAGGACACAAGACCAGGCAGAGTGACTCATACATAGAGACACTTTTCATTAAAATGAGTAATAAGGGATTCAGATTAAGGCCTAGGCATAGAGGTTCCTAAAACTCAACAAGAACTGTGGACCCCTCTTTAATTTGGTCACGGGGTAAAGAGCCATTTGTCCTACATATTATGATAAAAAAACATGAGGAAGTATGAAGACTATTCTGCAAAAGAAGTGAAAGGAGTCTAAGAGTCAAATGCAACATGACGAAAGACATTCAATAACACTAAGCATACAAACTCTTAAATTAAGGAGGTTTTAAAATTTTTTTATAGTTAATTAATTTACTTATTTAGACAAATTTAACAGGGTGACCTTGGTCAATCAGAGTACATAGATTAAGAGAAAACATCTCATCATTTATACTGTTGATTATGCTGTAAACTCGTCACCCAAAGTCAAGTCATCTTCTGTCACCCTATATTTTGTTTCTGTTTAAGCTCCTCCCATTCTCTCCAACCCCTCCCTCTCCTCTCTTTCTCTCCCCTTGGTAACCACTGCACTTTTTTCCATGTTCATGAGTCTCAATTTTGTGTCCCACCTATGTATGAAATTATACAGTTCTTGGCTATTTCTGATTTACTTATTTCATTCAATATAATGTTATTAAGGTCCATCCATGTTGTTACAAATGATCCAATGTCTTAATTTCTTATGACTGAGCAGTATTCCATAGTATATATGTACCACTTCTTCTTTATCCAGTCAACTATTGAAGGGCTTTTTGGCTGTTTCCATGTCTAAGCCACTGTGAACAATGCTGCAATGAACATGGGGTTGCATGTGTCTTTAACTACCTACGTTTTCAAGTTATGTGTGTATATACCCAGTAGAGGGATTGCTGGGTCATATAGTAGTTCTATTTTTAATATTTTGAGGAACCACCATACTTTCTTCTATAATGGTTGTAATACTTTACATTACCACCAACAGTGGATGAGGGTTCCATTTTCTTCACAGCCTTTCCCACACTTGTTATTACCTGTCTCGTTGATTATAGCTAATCTAACAGGTGTGAGGTGGTATCTCATTATAGTTTTGATTTGTATTTCTCTAATAGCTAGTGAAAATGAGCATCTTTTCATACATCTGTTGGCCATTTGTATTTCTTGCTGGGAGAAGCGTCTGTTCATGTCCTCTTCCCATTTTTTTATTGGATTGTTTGCTTGTTTGTTGCCGAGTTTTGTGAGTTCTTCGTATATTTTGGATATTAGACTCTTATCTGAGCTGTTGTTTGAAAATATCATCTCCCATTTAGTTGGCTGGCTGTTTGTTTTGTTATCGGTTTCTTTTGCTGTGCAGAAGCTTCTTAATTTGATGTAATCCCATTCATTTATTTTTGCTTTTCCTTCCCTTTGGAGTCAAATTAATAAAATATTCTCTACTGCTGAAGTCCATGAGTTTAGTACCTGTTTTCTTCTATGTAATTTATTGTTTCAGATCTTATATTTAGGACTTTGATCCATTTTGATTTAATTTTTGTGCAAGGAGACAAACTGTAACCATTTCATTCTTTTGCACATGTCTTTTTAATTTTCCCAGTACCATTTATTAAAGAGGTATTCTTTTCTCCATTGTGTGTTTTTGGCTCCTTTATCAAAGATGATCTGACCATATATATGTGGTTTTATTTCTGGATTTTCTATTCTGTTCCATTGGTCTGTGTGCTATTTTTCTGCCAGTACCATGCTGTTTTGATTATTGTGGCTCTGTAGTATAGTTTGAAGTCAGGTATTGCAATGTCTCCAACTTTTTTTTTTCTTCCTTAGGATTACTTTGGTTATTTGAGGTTTTTTATGGTTCCATATAAACCTGATGATTTTTTTGTTCCATTTCTTTATAAAATGACATTAAAATTTTAATGGGAATTGCATTAAATTTGTATATTTCTTTGAGTAATATGGCCATTTAACTATATTTATTTTTCCTATTCACAAAGAAGAAATATCTTTTCATTTCACTGTGTTTTTTTCATTTTCTTTAATAATGCTTTGTAGTTTTCAGTATATGTGTCCTTTACATTCTTTGTTATGTTTATTCCTAGGTATTTCATTTATTTGTTGTTGGCAACTGTAAAGGGGATTATTATTTTGAGTTCTTTTTCAAAGGTTTCATTGTTGGCATATAAGAAAACAAAGATACAAAATTAATTTTGTATCTTGTGACCTTACTGTATTGGTTTATTGTTTCTAATAGCCTTTCTGTGGAGTCTTTGGGGTTTTCTATACACATGATCATATCATCTGCAAAAAGTGAAACCTTTATTTATTCTTTTCCAATATGAATGCTTTTTCTTTCTTTCTTTTTTTTTGATTGCCCTGGCTAGAACTTCCAGCCCTATGTTGAACAGGAGTAGAGAGAGTGGGCAGCCTTGTCTTGTTCCTGATTTTAGAGGAAAAGTTTTCAGCTTTTTACCATTTAATATGATGATAGGTGATAGTTTGTCATAATGGTCTTTATTATGTTGAGGTATTTTTCTTCTATACCCATTTTGTCGAGTGTTTTAAACATAAAAGGATGTTGTATTTTATTGAATGCCTTCTCTGCATCTATTGATAGGATTATATGCTTTTTGTTCTTTGTTTTGTTGATATGGTGTATTACGTTAATTGTTTTACATATGTTGAACCATCCTTGTATTTCTGGAATGAATCCTACTTGATCACAATGAGTTACTTTTTTGATGTGTTGTTGTATTTGATTTGCTAGTATTTTGTTAAGATTTATAACTGTATAGAGATAAACATTTAAAATCTCACTGGCAAAATGTACAAATTAATATATTTATTACTGTTTTGTGATCAGTTAAACCTTAAAAAATTACAACATAACCTTCATCTATTTATTCATATTTTCTATAAAGACACACTTTAAAATCCCAATTAAGTTATAAACTCATATTCATTATTAAATAAATGTTATGGAGTCCTTGTCTGTATAAAAATCATGACCTGGCAGAAATAAAAACAAGAAAATTTCAATTTTCAATACTATTGACTATATATCAAAAAATAATAATAATAAAATAACTTATAACTAAAAGGAGAAATGGTTACTCAATGGATTTTCTTCTAAATATTTCTCCCCTGAATTTGCCAAAAATTTAGCAGAGAAGTATTAATACTTTATATATAAATAGAATTTTAGGTGTAAGCATTTATCTGTTATTTCTTTTAATTTTATTTTTTACTGGGACAGAGAAAGAGTAGAGAGAGGGATAGATAGGGGCAGACAGACAGGAACAGAGAGAAATTAGAAGCATCAATCATTAGTTTTTCATTGTGACACCTTAGTTGTTCATTGATTGCTTTCTCACACATGCCTTGACCGTGGGCCTTCAGCAGACCGAGAAACTCCTTGCTGGAGCCAGCGACCTTGGGTCCAAACTGATGAGCTTTTGCTCAAGCCAGATAGGCCCGCGCTCAAGCTGGTGAGCTTGGGGTCTCGAACATGGGTCTTCCGCATCTCAGTCCGATGCTCTATCCACTGCACCACCGCCTGGTCAGGCTCTATCTGTTATTAAATAACCAGTTTTACTTGGCTTTCTAAGGTGTCTCAGTTACCTTTAATTACCCAGATGGAACTATTAGCACCAAAATGCTTTTCTATTTTATGCAATAATGAACAGTTAGTTAAATAAGCTGCAAAATACACAGTATGTGGGCCACAATAAATTTAATTTTTTAATGATTTTGATATAGCAAAATAATTCATCATTTTTTCTCTTATCCCACCCAATTTAAAACTTTTGTTAGTTCAGGAATAAAAACTAATACTGATGTGATGAAGATACATTATTTTTGTCTAACTTATTTATTTGTTTATTTATTTATTGTAATTTGTAGGCATTACTACACCAAACAAAGCTGGAGCTCTTTTATTGTACAATATTTTACATCATAGTCATGTCTATGTTAATATGTGAATAGATGATAGAACTGTAATGTCCGGTAAGGAAACCATTAGCTAAGTGGTAAATTTCATTTAAATCGAAGATAAAATTCAATTCCATATACATACTAGATATATTTCAAATACGTTTCTAAGATCAGGATCTTCAAATTACCTACATTGATGCTCCCACCTAAAAACACATTCAAAATTTGGATCTTATGATTTTCTATGGGTTCAATTGTGTGCTCTCCCAAAGATATGTTAAAGCTCTAAATCCCAGTATCTGTAAATGTGACTTTATTTAGAAAAAGGGTGTTGTAGACATAGTCAGATAAATATAAAATCATGCTGGATTACAGTGGGCCCTAATCCAGTATCTGATATGCTTATAAAAAGAAGGTATTTTGGACAATATACAATATATTGCCTGCAACTGTGTAGATAGTATACACAAAGAGAAGAGGGTTGTGTGAAAACAAAGGCAGAGATTTGAGTTGTTCTGCCACAAGCCAAGGATTGTCCAGAACTGCTAGCAACCATCAAAAGCCAGAAGTAGTAAGTAAAGACTCCTCCTTAGAGCCTTGAAATCCTGCAAAGCCAGGCAACATCTTGAATTTGGACTCTAAGTTTCTAGAACTGTCACAGAATAAATGTCTGTTGCTATAAGCTATGAGTTTGTGGTAATTTCTAAATGATGACTCTAAGAAAATAATGCATATTCTGATAGTTTATAAATATTAATCCATTGAGAATCAAATAGAAATAAAACCACAAGGTTTGCCCCACAAAGGTTCATGTCTATGAAACACATGTAACTAGTATTGTTTCTGAAACGTTCTAGCAGCCCACCTGCCCTTAGAGTGATGGAAGTGGGTGGAGCAAAAGCATGCTTCTGCTCATCGTTATCACTAGGATCAAATGTAATAAAACCAGTGAATATTAAAAATCTAAATAAAATGCACTGATTTGACCTGGATATTGTACTAATATCTTTTTTTTTTCTTTCAGGGACAGAGAGAGAGTCAGAGAGAGGGATAGGTAGAAACAGACAGACAGGAACAGAGAGAGATGAGAAACATAAATCATCAGTTGTTTTTTTTTTGTGACACCTTAGTTGTTCATTGATTGCTTTCTCATATGTTTTGCCTTGACTGCGGGCCTTCAGCAGACCAAGTAACCCCTTGCTCAAGCCAGAAACCTTGGGTCCAAGCTGGTGAGCTTTTTGCTCAAGCCAGGTGAGCCCATGCTCAAGCTGGCGACCTCGGGGTCTCGAACCTGGGTTCTCCTCATCCCAGTCCGACACTTTATCCACTGCGCTACTACCTGGTCAGGCTGTACTAATATCTTTATTCTTATAATTGATGTAATGCTTCACCGATTTTGAGGCATATTATATAGAATTTCATTTGATCTTCACTAGAAACGTGAAGCTGGGTAGACATAACTCATAAAAAAAAAGTAGACTGTGCATTACTTAAGGATAAAAGTCCTATTTTATATTTATATTTATTTTAGATTAAAAAAATTACTATGCACTAAGAAAATGTTTTTTTTTCATTTTGAATGAATCTCCATTTCTCAGAAATGGAGGTTGACTTAAAGAAGCTAAGTCTATAATGGTAGACATGAATTTTCAAATCTCACTACATTACTTTGTTTCAGTTTTCTTTTCATTGTCATCTTCCCACACTGCACTTAGGAGTAAAAGTAGTAGTCTTTCATTAGGAATAGGCCATTCTACCATGCACTCATAGGTAATGCATGTAATTTACAAAGTCATCCTCAGTAATTTACAAAATTTCTTTTAAATTTAGTGATTCAGTGTTAGGTAAAATGGTCCACCAATTTGGATAAATTAAGAAAGCTATTCAAGCACAATATCTTGAGCTCTCTTTCAAAAGAATTCACCCCCATAAGGTAGAGACGAGAGAAATTAAATATTCATTTTGATTTTCTTTTATAAATTTCTAGAACAGTTATTACTAACTCTGGTATTGGGGCATAAGTGAATTCAAAATTAAGCAAAATGAAATTCTCTTGAATGGTTAAGATAATTGCATACAGTTTTGTTTAGGTAACAATATAGTTTTTAAAAGTACAACAAACAATTTAACCAAGACAGGTAAGAATTATTATTCTGGCTATCTCAGCCACCTAGTGTACATCAGGATATGATAAAATAATCCTTGCATTTGTTTATTTGCCTAAGAGAGCTTTTCCACCATAACAGCAATCTTATAAAGGGTCCAAGTGCATATTTTATGCAATATAACAACACAAAATTGAAGCAAAGTGATCTGATTACAGCACTGCATGGCAAGTAGAGGGCTTTCTCTAGATATAAAGTAAATAGAACTAGAAGTAGATGGAAAGCAGCTGGAGCTCAGAGTTATATGGAGCCTATATTTCTGTGCACCTTTCTGTGTGACATTATTTTGACTAGATGTTAGTATCCACCAGGAACGTCCAGGTGCTTTGGCCAGTAAGTAGCTCCAGAACCATCATAAAATAATGCACCAAAAAGGAAGGTGTTCAGCTCCAAAACTAGGTGCCCCAAATTCAAACAGTTCATTATGCCCAGAATGACTTGCAAATAAAACATAAGTTTAGTTTTATAAGGTAACATAAAAAATTGTTACTTAAGAGGCAAACTAGTCAAGAAATCTTTATTGCCCCCATAATCTAGTATGGAATTAATCCATTGTGTTTTTGCACCAGGTCAGTTCATGAGGGAACCTGCCTGGTATCCAAATGGGACTGAGAAGTACAGATGGAGAATCCCAAACAGAGTACCAAGCACACTTCAAGAAGCCAAGCATATGGAGTGTGTGACAGTCTCTGAACGGTTCCACTTCAGTCCTAAGATTATTCAGAAAAAAAAAAAAAGCATGGCTATTTTTCTACCGACTGTCTGTGGTGGTCTAGAAAAAAATATATTTCTTTGTTAAAATACAAAGCAAGTTATTTTGTTTCAAAATAAAGAATCCTCAGCACCAGCTTTCTCTCTTACTCTCTTGGTTCCACATGAAATTACACAAAATATATGTGGATACAAATGTCAGAGAAAACATGCTAAGGCATTCATTTTTAGATATTTTGAAAGAAAGATATGTTAATCCTTAGATATTATAGTTTTATTGACTGTAAATCTAAGATTACATTGTATATATTGAACACATAAAAATTGCTTTTTTTGATGAATAAGTAAGCATTTATAAGTTAGGAGAAGATCAGGTTAGAGAGCAGAAAACCTGAATTTAGATACTTTCTTTACCATAACTAGTCATTTGAACCACCATAGATATCATTATCTTCAATTCTAAATTAAAAAAAATAATCACCATAACCATCTGTATGGTAAAAGTTAACAAGAAGATTAAATGAGGTAATATTTGTGAAAACATTTAAATATTTAAACTGTATTAATATCAGACATTTTCCTGATAAATTTATTTGCTAAAAATGATGTAAGCAGCAAAGTTCAATACCATTTTTAGCTTTCTGAAAAAAAAAATTTTAGTTAACAGTAGTATCTTTCTTGTGATTCAATAATATAGAAAGTATGTGATGAATAAATCAATAATATATAATGCATTAATAAATCATTAATTATTATTAATAATCAATTTTAATTAATATTGCACAATCAACTAATATCTTAAAATATGTAATAAAACATGAAAATATGCACATTATATGCATAAGGACATTAACACATAAAATGAATATCATTTCTTTCCCTACATATAAGTATATATACTATACACACACATATATTGATAAATATATCTCCATTATACATGTTCATTTAAATTAATAGACACAAGCAGAATCCAGAAGTCACATCTCTATAATTAAAAGTACATTTTTATAAGAAATGTATGTATATGATAAGAGGATCTTCTCTACAAAATTTTATCCTAAAAGTGAGTTTTAAATAAATGTATTTCTTTTCTAGTAAATTTCTTTTAAATTTTTTTAATAACTTTCACATATCATGAATGAGGATAGAGTGACAAAGTTGTCCTCAACCTCCATGGCATTAGGATGAGGTAAGAGGAGAATGTGTTTCCCTCTACGATCAGGCTCACATTCTGCTTTATCTTTGACATGCCTTTAATACCCATCTCTCCATTATTTCCTTTTCTCATTTTGTTGACAAAAAATGTTAGTAGTTTTAACTTTGCTTTAACAATATTTGTTACTTATGTGAACTTATAAAATAGAGCTTAACTTTCCAACATACCATGAGGTATTTTACTTGAACCCAGTAATTATTTTTTCTCTGCCTCCTCTGTGCTACTACATGCCCAGAAATTGAGACATAATTTCAACTAAAGACCCCATTCATCTATCACTTTCTGAAATGTTGAGTCAGACACTCTTAACTAGTCAGAAGTCAACTACAGGAGAGCCTGCACAGGGCATCTTCAGGGCTGTGTGGCTCATTGACAGCTGGCAAGAAGCCTCTAGTAAAGGAAATCTGATTTGCCCTGGTTTATGTCTCCTCAGTTTTCCTGGAAAAGTCATCATGAGGTCAGTGGCTGGGCCTTCACAGCTGAGCACTAAAGATGTGGAGTGTGAGCAATGATTAAATGCCTGCACGATTCTTAGATTTCCACAGTTCCCATCTCACAGGTGTTCACACTGCAGCTGGAACTAAGATCTTGTTTTCTCAGAAGTTAGTTATCTATCTTAATTGTGGTAAGTATAAGGTATTGACTAAAGGGCACTGGTTTTCTTAATTAGTGCTAATGTAGAGTAAATTGAGCAAAATGTTTCATAGCTTATCTTCTGGACCTAGGTGAAATGTAAAAAAAAATAATGGCATATCATCTCAAATAGATGAGTAACACCAATTTAAGCATACTAAGCAGTATGAAGAATACATCAAGATGTTGCAGCATAAGAATCCTTTGTTTGACGATTTAAACAACTGAGGATGTTTCATTTGGAATATACTTGTGATTTCTGTTCTGGGGCACTTTGCAGGGCTGTCTGTGAAAGAGGGTTACAATTAATTCCGGAGGGCAAAGTCAAGGCTACAGAATAAAGTTTACAGAACAGTAGGTTTCAATTCAAACTAAGAACAAATTTACTTGTTCTAAGAACAAAATTTAAGTTGTAACTGATAAAGTAGCCATTAGTGAGTGTTCAAGGATAGTTAACTGACCATTTTCTGTAGTGGCTGCAGTGACTATTCTTACTATGAATAAAATTTTGGATGAAAAGAAGTTTCTGATATTTTTGATGCTAAGATTTAATGGTTCTAACATCAAATGAGGTATGCTCAGACAAAGGGAATATATTTTAGCTCAAATGCCAATGTCTTTGCTTTGTATACTATAAAGTGTAGGTTACAGAGTTCAAAAACTAGAAGTTAAATTCTGCACTATCAATTCACTGGTGACTTTGCAAATCACTTAAATGCCATTATAACTGCCTCCTATCTAAATGAGAATTATGCAATATCAAACTTTTATTGTGAGGATTAAATTAATGGAAAACCCCAAGGCTAGTGTCTGGAATATTACAAATATTCAATTAAAGCTAATGAGCATTATTACTATCTTTGTATATATTCAAACAGTTGGTATTTTCCACACTCCAGTGCACATGAAATGTAACTCACACAGCGTGTGTGTGTGTGTGTGTGTGTGTGTGTGTGTGTATGTGTATGTAAAATAGTAACAGGATCTGCCTTTTTCCTCTTGCCTTTATCATTAAATCCAAACTCTAGTTATGCTATGCTGGCAATATTACAACAGTCTAATCTCTTAAACTGTTCTCTTTTCTTCCCCAAAATTTATTTTGAATCTTTTCACCCAATTTACATATTGGGCTTCATAATGCAATTTTCCTTTCTGATCTTTGTGGATGATTCATACTTTAAATATGAAAAAAAATTAGTAAATTTATAACAGATAATGATGTTACTTTGAAGATTAAACCCAATTGCTTAAACACAGACTCATGGGTCCTTCTCATTTTGCCTTTAACAAGACATGTCTATCTTGCAGAAACACTGGCTGGGTTTTTGCAAACATGAGTATAAATGTTTGCTTTCCCTCCAACAGTTCTCTTGTTTGCAGTCCTGAAATTCCTGCCTACATCATTCCGTTACTATGAGAACTACCTCCTTTTATTCACCCAGCCAATTCCTCTCACTCCATTAAAACTTTCCTTAAAACACAAATTTTCCAAGGAGTCTTTCCAGATGAACACCAAACCCACAGACCACCCTGCTCATGAGTTGATGCATATCTTGTTTTATTGAATTTGTGTCTGCTGCTTGAGGTATCTGCATAGTTTTCCCAGAAACTTTTAATGTATACGCTGTATTTCCTGTAATTTCTTTTCCTGGGGTATATGTGTAATAAACACCAAACACATAGCTTATCCCATGTCTAAATATTTACTAACCTCTTATTTGTTAGAAACATCAAGTTTTACAATTTACTAAAGTATTAGAAAATTTGAATCTATAAAAACAAAGGAATTATTACTAAATAAAATTGGTAGGGAACATTAGATAATGTTTGGGATTGTAACAAAATATGAACAAATGCATGTCTGTGTCTATCTATAAAGAGAGTAATTGTTCACATTACATAGAAAGAACGTCTGTGCTTCATTAACATTAGCTTTTAGGTCTTTCTTAAGATTAAAAGCAAAATACTTCACACGTATTGCAGATGGTGTACTTCCACCTAAAGAAAACAGATAGCTTCTGTATTTAAATTGAATTTGGGGATGACTCTTAGCATCTTTGACTAGAAGCCTAGGAACAATGAACAATTTAGATGATTTTTAAGTCAAGAAATATTGAAATGAATATATAGCGTTACCCACAGCATTATTGCAATTAGTAACAAGAAGAAATACTGTGATAAGCAGACTAACTCTCCCTCCATTATCCCCTTACTCTAATATTTTGTACCTATGCATATGTTCCGTTATATGACAAAAGAGAGTCTGCAGATGTCACTAAGTTAAGAACCTTGAGATGGTTTTATTAAGCCCGCATTAAATAGGTGGCCCTATGCAATCACAAGATTCTTAAAGAGCTAGAGAAGGTATGTGATGATAAAAGCAGACATAATTAGATCTAGAGTGGCATAATTAGATTTAAAAATGCTATGCTGTTGGCTCTGAAGATGGAGAAAACAGTCATGAGCAATGAATGCAGGAAGCCTCTAGAAGGTTGAAAAAGCAAAGAAACAGATTTGTCCTCAGAATCCTGTTGACATCTTGATTCCCAGTGAATCTTGTTTCAAATTTCTGACCTATAAATAGTAAGATAAAATAATATGTGTTGTCTTAAGTTACTATGTCTGTGGTAATTTACTACAGAAACAACAGGAAACTAGTACCTACAGATTTATTCTCTGTGATGGAAACTGCCAATGAAGAAATTCTTATGAATTCAGAAGAAAATGATCAAGCAGGACATTTGTATTTCCCCCTTTCAAGTTGCACCAAGGACTGGCTTCATAAGCATGTGACCCGTGGAGTCAGGCTTAGAAAGTGGCTTAAAAGGCCCTCTGCTTGTTTTTATGTCTTGTTTTGTTTTGTTTTTTTTCTGACAGAGAGAGAAAGAGCGAGGGACGGATAGGAACAGACAGGAAGGGAGAGAGATGAGAAGCATCAATTCTTCGTTGCACAACCTTAGTTGTTCATTGATTGCTTTCTCATATGTGCCTTTATGGTGGGGGTGGGGGGCTACAGCAGAGCAAGTGACCCGTTGCTCAAACCAGCAACCTTGGGCTCAAGCTGGTGAGCCTTGCTCAAATCAGATGAGCCTGTGCTCAAGCTAAGCTGGTGACCTCAGGGTTTTGAACCTTGTTCCTCCGCGTCCCAGTTCAATGCTCTATCCACTGCGCTACTGTCTGGTCAGGCCCTATGCTTGTTTTAATGACTGGCTATCACATCTTAAAATCCTGAAAACTCCTTTAATAAGGTGTCCTGTATTTTGCATTTTCATTTTGCATTGAGCCCTAGAAATTATATAGTCAATCTTAGCATAGCCTTGCTGTTTACAGTTATTGTAATACTTCACTCAGAAAGACAAGAGCGCCTGACCAAGCGATGGCGCAGTGGATAGAGCGTCGGACTGGGATGCGGAAGACCCAGGTTCGAGACCTGGAGCTCGCCAACTTGAGCGCAGGCCCATCTGGCTTGAGCAAAAGCTCGTCAGCTTAGACCCAAGGCTGCTGGCTCCAGCAAGGGGTTGCTCGGTTTGCTGAAGGCCCGCGGTCAAGGCACATGTGAGAAAGCAATCAATGAACAACTATGGTGTCGCAACGGCAACGAAAAACTAATGATTGATGCTTCTCACCTCTCTCTGTTCCTGTCTGTCTGTCCCTATCTATCCCTCTCTCTGACTCTCTCTCTCTGTCCCTGTAAAAAAAAAAAAAAGACAAGAGCAATAATGTGTTACAACAACAAATAAATATAAAGGAGTAATAATGTGTTACAACAAATTTAAAAAAAGGAGGAAGAGAAGTAAAAAAGCAAAGCTGTGTAACATCTCCAGAATTTTTTCTGTATTTTTAATTTTCTCCTCCTCTCCCAAATTTTTATGTCAGAGTATATGTAACCAATAATCATAATAGCTCAGTCACTGTCACTTTTTATCTAGTGAAGGTAAGAAAGTAAAAAGTATTTCTCAACAAGTTTCTCAATCTTCAATTCAATACATGTTTAATAGACTATAGAATTATGTGATACAATAAAAAGTTACAAAAATCTAGAGAGCCATTGGGTAGCAAGTTGAATTATACACTTAAATTATACACAAAATGCCATCCTAGGAAAATAATTAGAAAATTTGATATAAAATTAATAAAAATGAATCAATTGCAACTAAATAAAATCATTAGGAAATTTACCAAACAACATATCATTATCATCAAACATCAACTTCACCTGTTATTTTATAAAATATTCTTGATTTCTGAAACCCTAACCGACACTGATTCTTTCTGTTAACAATGAAAGAGTATTCCTCATTAGTCTTTCTTTGATGAAATCCATAATTCAAGTGGAATATTAAAATCAAGTAGTTAACAAAAGGTTCTAAATATGGTATAAAGATATATATACATATATATTTAAAAATCATATGTGTGCATCCATTAAGTGTCAGTTGTTACATATTAAGGAAATGAATATAAGTGTAAATTTAAGTTAATAACTAAAAATATTTCTTTAGGCTACCTACCTGAAAGTTTCATATGTAATTGCTGCTTTATTTTAGAGAAGAAATCCCAAAAGTACAAGTTGCTAATATTTGTAACTAATCTCACCAACATTATTAATAAAGCCAGTTTTCAAATCAATCAAGAAATTAAAGAAAAATGCTGTTTTTTGTCTAATCAATACAAAGCTGATATAAAAATGTTGCCTAAAATATTCTTTGAGTATAACATTATATAATTATAACATGATAATGTAACATTTTACAATTATAAGTCTATTAAATTGAGATAAAAGAGATCTGGGTTTGATAGACAGTTTTTATTTGTGGCTTGGACAAGTCATTATATATCTCTGGCTCCTTTTTTTTTTTTTTTACCTACAAACAAGAAGTCCAAACCAAATTGTTTCTAGGATGCTTCCCAACTCAATCCAATATTACTTCCAAAGGAATTTCCCCCAAAGGAAGTGAGATACTTGCTTTTTAAATCCTATTATTTCTTAAATAAAATTAGATGTTAATATTTCTCAAATTCAGAAGGTATATAAAGAAAATGCTCTAAAACTTCAGCTATATAGAGACACCTGTAGTATCTATAATTTAAACTCAAATTTGCCCAAATCTGTTGTCTTATAAATACTGTAATAAATAAAACATTGCTGTTCAATTAAAATATTTGTTTTCAATATTTTACTTATTGATTTTAGAGAGAGATGGATAGAGAGAAAGAGAGAGAGAGAAAGTCAGTGGTGGGGAAAGTGAGAAGCATCAATTCATAGTTCCTTTTCCTATGTGTCTTGACCAGACAAGCCCAGGGTTTCGAACCAGCGACCTCAGCATTCCAGGTAAATGCTCTATCTACAGGCCAGGCTAAAAAATTATTTTCTATTAAATTTTGAAAATAGTTTGTTTGTCTTTTCATGTTAATGTAGGTTTAGTCTAAAAATCATCTTTGCGTTGTCAGAAATCTACTGTCAAGTTGACCGTCACATTGTTTCTTTCTAACCACAGGTGTGAAAGACATTTCCAAATAAATTATACTTGCCTTTGCTTGAATCAAGTGTCTCTTTTTCTTAGCATTTAAAACAACTCTTACAAAAATGTTTATTTGACTTTAAGAAGTAGTTTATACTCTCCTACTAAATAAAGCCCAAATATTTCAACCTGTCATTCAAGAGCCTATACAACCTGGCGCCAACCTATCTTCAGTGTTTCATCTCCTACTACCAGTTTGACACGTCCCACACTCTAAACCTCTTTACTTTCTTAAACACATTTTGTGTTTTTCTGCTCACCTATCTTTCTAGCTTGAATGTCTTCCAAGTTGTCTTTGCATTTCCAAATGCAACTTCAAGGCTAGATCTAGCTCTAGGTCATTAATAAAAACATTCCAGGTCCTTTTCTCTTCTACATCCCCATCTTCCCTTGTCTAATCAGTGTCCAAAATTATTTTACTGTCTTCTGCAATTCAAAAACAATCTCTTTTTTATATCCCTAAGATTATTTAGACATCCAAATACATACTAAGAAAAGTTTCTGTATAAGGTTTTTGAAAGATTCTTGAAGCCAGAAACCCTATTTTTTAGCTGTTTTTCTTCCCCATATCACTAGGCGTGTCTTAGTTTGAGAATGTGCACATATATAAAATAATATATGTGAATGAGACTGTAACTAGTCAAAGGAAACTAAGGGTGTCCTATGATTTTAATTATAACAATTTTACAGACTAAAATAGACAGCTTTCAACATTATGGTTCAGTCATAATTACTTATGCCATCTTAAATGATCTAATATAACTGGTTTTAGAGCTGTCCCTAGAAGATTTTATATCAAAGTAAAAAATGCTTAGTTTAAAAAACTCGACTGAAATCTTTACAATCCTAGATGACAAACCATCACTCTTTAACCTTCCTCTCCTCGGACTTATCCCAAGGCTGAAATGTTTTATTAATTATATAGAGATTTATATTTTGGAGCACTTTAGAGCCATTGATTTGTTAAGCCAAACAACATACAGTAGAACAAGGTGAGTGTGATTGAATGCACTTGACAGATAAGAAAACAGCAGTGATGCAAGAGCGCTATTTAAACAGCCAGGGGCAGGTGGAGGGCTAGTTATTCATTTATTTATTTAGCGTTACAAATGTAATTTTTCCATTCTAAAAACAAGAAAACAATTGGCCTGCTCTTATTTGTTTCAATTTCAATTATTCTTCTTTTCTATAACCAGAGTTAGGGGCAAATCTTATGTTAATGATTTAGCTCAAATATATGACTAACTATATTCTCTTCTTTTAGCTTAAATGTCTTAAGATAGTGATCAATAATTAAGCATGACAATTATTTACATATCACTGAAAAAAGTAATTGTCAGTACCTAGATAAATAAAATCAAACCTACATTTTATGGTCATTGTCATTTATACTGGGTCTTTCTAAAGACTTGATTTTTTAACTCTAATGGTATGAGAAAATACATATGTACATAATAAAAATATCACCTCTAAAATATTCAATTGTCTTTAGAGATATAAATTTTGCCAAAGATAACTTTTCCCTTCAAAGTTTCAGTTACACTTGTCATTATAAAATTGATTTGAAAGTAGAATTTCTTCCTTTATGTTCAAGGTTGTGATTTGGGGTGATGTAATAAATTATTTAAAGTTATTTTCTCTCTACACTTGGACCAAACAAATCTCTAAAGAAATTGTCTGTTCCTAGTCAGTATCTCAGGAATGTAATGTTATTTTACCCCAGTGGGGATGAGGGTTTTCACCTTTATTTATGGCTGGCATTTTTATGTTTTTGACTTACACAACCACTCTCTCACTGTGAAGCCAATCGTGTTTCCTGAGAGGTTAAGATAATTTACCATTGTTGGCTATATATTTTTGCTCATACTGATGCAAAGAATTAGCCACATGACTCCTGTTAGTGTCAATTTTAGTGATCCAAAATGTAAAAATCAAGACTTTGCATAAAAAGCATCTGCTTCCTTTGATTCAAGACCTTAAAAGTGCTTGCATATGTCCATATACACAGGCGCTGGTTCACAGGCACAACACAAGGGAGGATCCAAAAGTTTGAACTGAAGATAGAACCAGTCTGTCATTTTGATACTAAGTGGTCACCTGCATGGAGAGGGAACTGAATTGACTGTTGAACGCACACGTTTTAAACCTTCTGTTAATTTTTTCTTTCAATTTATTTCATAGCTCTAACAAAAACAGTAAAGATTCTTAACAGATCAGCAAATAGAGTGCATAGATTCAATCTTAATTGCCCCATACCTTTTATTGTAATTTCTTTGTAATTCCACACACCATTTTCTTGTTAGTGTCACTTCAGTCGTTTTCACATATTTACAAAAGAAATGACCAACTCTTCAGACACTATCACTGACCTGGAGTGGCTAAAAAACAACTTCCTCTGAAATGACTGATACCTGCAGCTCTGGGTAAAAACAGAACATCTTCCAAAGAAACAAACACAGTTTAAACTTTTAAAATGTCTTTAATCCACTCTCCTTTCAAGTATCACGGGGGAAGTACGAGAGCAAGGGTCAACCATGCATCTGAGTTTCATTACAGGAGGACACTGTACTGGGATACCTCTGGAGACCTTTTTCCTTCAAGTTACAGCATATGTTATGCTTAAAGGTGGAAAGGCTGTTTTCTCCCTTCACATCACTGGAAATCCAGGCCTCTTGTTCATTTCGGCACTTTGATGTTTTCATTGGGGTTGGGGCTACTAGAGGAATTGATTTAAGAGAGACTTCTGTTTTAGCATCATGATTGCTTTAAATGGCAAAATAATTGACAAATGGCTGGCTCGACTAGAGCATTTTAAAAGAGACAGGAAGAGATGCACATTTTTTCAATCTTTAAACTGCTAGTATAATTCTTCATAATTCTGTCTTTAAAATGTAAAAGAAAATAAGTTAAAGGGCACATATGCAAATTCACTGTTTATAACAAATATAGATATACACATGCCGTTATGTGCATTATACATGTGGATGCATATGAAACTTTAGAAATAGGAAGTACAATGAACTATGCAAGTCTTTTGAAATTGCATGTACTTCTTTGTGACTTTAGTGTTTAACAGCTGTTTTCATTACATAGTAAAATCCATGAGGCACTAATCACTAAAGATTACCTCTAGGTAAATAAAACTAACACTCTGACCTATGCAGTTAGCCTTTCCATCGTACTGTGATTTTCTTTTAATGCTAGGTGGAAATTAAACTGAACATCTGGAGAGAATTCCTGCTCCATCCAGATCATACTCTCCTACTCCTTAAACATGAAAGTGTATTGCGTTGAGATTTAAATATACCAACTCACCCCTTGTTCATAACTGTCTGTAGTGTGGAAGTATATGGTATTGATTTCTTTTCAAATAAATTCTGAATTATATAGTAATCAGCTCCAAATAAAATAAGCTACTAAAGAAGTTCTTTTCTACCCTCTCCCTGAGATGGCTAAATAAGTTAAGAACACTTAATCTCAGAAAAAGATTCACACAAACATAATCAAATGTATGTAAGTATAATTTGATTTAACATACTGATTGATTCTTTTTCTTTCCTTTTTTTCTTACTTTTATTATTTATAATAAATTTTTATTCTATAATAGTTTTAGACTTAGAGAAAAATTATGAAGATTATTCAGAGAATTCCTATATATTCCACATGTAGTTTAAGTAGTTTCTCTTATTCTTCACATCTTAAATTGGTATACACTATCCATTACAATTAATGAGCCAACATTGATACATTATTGTTAGCTAAAGTTCATACTCTGTTCAGATTTCTTAGTTTTTAACCTACTGCCATTTTTCTTGTTTGGACTCTGATTTATAAAATTATATTGGGTTTAGTTGTCATGTCTTCTTAAGCTCCTTGGCTGTAGCATTTTCTCAGAATTTCCTTGTTTTTGATGACTTCAATATTTTTGAAGGGTACTGGTTAGGTATTTTGCAAAATTGGGATTTGTCTACCGTTCTTATTATCAGACTGGGTTTATAGGTTTAAGGAGGAGGACCACAGGGGTAAATCATCATTGTCATCAAACCACAATAAGGGTACAGACTATCATCATGACATCACTGATCTTAACCTTGATCGCCTGGCTGAAGGAGTGTTTGTCACGTTTCTATTCTGTAGTTATTCTTTTCTCCCACTTTCCATATTTTATTCTTTTGAAGAAAATATCTATGTGCAACCCACACCCAAAGAAGAAGTTAGGCTATTGCTCCTTGAGAGTATAGTATCTACATAAATAATTTAGAATTCTTCTACATGGGGAATTTTTAAATTCTTCCCCATTTATTTATTTATTTAATCATTAATTTATATCAGCGTGGACATGTGGATATTAATATTACAGATGGATTGTAATCTGATAATACTTTATTCATTCATTTATTTATTTTGCTAAAATTCTTTTATTGGAAATTCTTTAAGATAGCTTCTGTGTCCCTTTATCATATATTATGTTTATGTATGTGTGTATGTACAAATATACACAAACTATTTATTTTTTTACTTTCTTATTTTCTGGCAATACAGGCTGCTCTAGCAGGCTTGTATTATATGTTAAAATCAGACATTCATCCAAGGAGACCTGGTTCTTTTTAATGGGGTGTGGTAAGAGAAACCAAGATTAGACGCTAGGTAAGGATTTGTTTTGGGTCAGGAAATTTAGATACATGTATAATGAAATCTTGAGTAAACCACATGTGGAGTGGCTAATGGGGGACGGTCAGGTGGGGAAATCAGAGCCCGGGAACTTTGGCTGGGGTCGCCCAGACAACCAAGCGCGCCAAAAGAAAGTTCCCAGAGGACTTTGGGAGAAGATTGACTGTCCATCAGCCAGTGAGATTTTACCATGGCATAACTACTCGCCCACCCTAGAGAACCCCTTTAAATACCTCTCAAACAGTCAAATTAGGGCAACTCGCCTAGCCTCTGAACCCTGGGGCTGGGAGACCTCGTTGGGCGGGATGTGCGGTACTTAATAAAGCCATTTGTTATTCCACACTTTGTAGCTCTCTACCCTCCTGTTCCTTCTTTCTCGACAGGGAAAAATACCTTACATTTTGGTGCTGAAACCCGGGAGGAGTCAGAAGCCCGCTGGGGCCGCTCCTCTCCTCGTCCCCTCTGAGAAAGAAGCAGGATCTCACGATCTCCGACCATCTAGCAACTTTGGCTCCAACTATCTACCCACTTCGGCGCACAGTGCAGTAATTTCTATGCCTCCAAACCTTCCCCTCAGTTCTTTCCACCGAGGCTCCCTGTCCAAAACCATAGCTACATTAGGGAGGCCTTTTCCGTTTGAGTGCGTATGTGCCCTGGAGACGTCCCAGCACATCCACTTTCCTTCTCTGTCCATGGCCAGAGCTTGAGTTTTGAGATGCCAATTCTCAACTCTGATCACCCCAAGAACTGAGGCTGACCATGGGAGCACAGAAATTCCAAAACACTCCAGGAGTTTCCTTATCTGAAATCTCTCTCTCCCTAAAGAAGAGGAAACTGTTCCTTCTTCTCCACTATGGACAGGCCATAGAACCCACTTGATAATCGGACCAAGTAGCCTCCTGAAGGGACTTTCGGTTTTAACACCCTCACCAATTTAACTATCACCGAGGTGGCTGGGAGCTTGAAGATCCCTTTATACTCAGGGCCTCTAATTATTCGCACGCCCATCCTTAATCTCCGTGCTGCCTGTTACACCGCGCAGGTCATTTTTTGGCCAGAGAAAACCCTCTGCTCGTAATCTTTTCTTCTCCATGGACTCTCAACTTTCTCTCTCTCCTGTCTGACCCTCGAGGGTGCCCCTCTCTCGCCCCACTATCTGTTCCCTCTGTGGACCTCTTTCACTCTGGGAGGGGCAGTTTTACCATGGCATAACTACTCGCCCACCCTAGAGAACCCCTTTAAATACCTCTCACACAGTCAAATTAGGGCAACTCGCTTAGCCTCTGAACTCCGGGGCTGGGGGACTTCATTGGGTGGGATGCGTGGTACTTAATAAAGTCGTTTGTTATTCCACACTTTGTGGCTCTCAGCCTTCCTTTGCTTCTTTCTGGGTGGGGAAAATACCTTACACCACACATTATCTGCTTTTCCATTACTTACACTGAAAGAGAGCATTCCAGTTTACCCCTACTTTGAAAGTGATGCAGCCATTTCCAAACATCACAAAGCACAAATGGTATTTTCAGTTGCATTAAATATATTTGATATCCACAAGGTAAAATAGAGAATATTTTCTGAAATCAAATTAGTATGTTCTTATGACCATTTTAATCTTTAATTGTGACTTTTTTTCCCCTAGTTTCTTGTCATCATCAAAACGAAAACTCCCTGATGGAGCTTCTTGATTTATGTGAGGATGGGCAAAAATTAATTTAAAAAATGGTGAATGAGTGGTGACCCTAAGTTGAAAATACTTGAGAATTATGAATAATCAGGCAACCACTAAGGAACTACAACTTTATCGATATTATAAATACTGCATTATTTAAAATTGCCATTTTCATATTTTTTAGAGAGACAAATTGCCACCAACATTACCATCATTACCAATTTTACAAATATATTCAACGGTTTAAAAATCAGCTCTCTCATTATTGAGCACAGGTGAGAAGACAGGAAAAGAATTATATACAGGGATGAACTCATCTTTTTCCACAAAGCCTACTTCAATAACATCTTGTTTGCCCAATTTATCTTTCTTAACTATCTTTTATTTATAATAAAATACTCCTCCCCCATGGAACTGCAAGTGATGGGCTGACAACACTGCCTAGGGTAGATAATAAAGTTTAATTTGCACTGAAGTAGGAAGTCTTAGGAGCAACTTAACATATCTTATTTCCTAGCTCTAATTTACTATTGTATAGTTGGGTAGCATTCTAAAATAACTTTGACATTTTTCCTATATTTTTGTTATTTGATCCTGATGCCCATGAGATTATCTAAAAATTTTATAAGAGGCCTTGTTCTATATGCAGAAATCAAAACTCAAAGTTACAAAGTAACTTTCTTAGAATTTTAAGTTGTACAAGTGATCATTTTAAAGGTAAGTTCTTGGCTCTGGTTCAGTGGATAGGGTATTGGCTAGCTTATGGATGTCCTGGGTTTGATTCCTGGTCCAGACACACAAGAGATGTGAACATCTGTTTCTCCTCTTCATTCTCCCCCTTCTTTACTTTTTCCCCTTTTGCAGTCAGTGGCTCGATTGGGTTAAGTGTGACCCTTGGCCCTGAGGATAGCTCTGTTGGAGCACATCAGCCTCAGGTGCTGATTATATAGGTTGGTACTCAAGCATTGGACCTAGATAGGGTTGCCGGGTGGATCCTGGTAGGGGTGCATGTGGCAGTCTGTCTTTCTATCTACCCTCTTCTCACCTAAAATAATAAATGAATAAATAAAGGTGAGTCTCCTCTGGCACAGGGTGAAGAATGGAAAAGTGACATATCTAGGACTAGAAATAAAGTACTCTTTGTATATGAAGGAGATGAATAAACTTCCTCTACTCTCAGAGTTGACCCAATAGGTGGCTAATTCTGAGTCAGCAGAAATCTGAGATTGGAAGAAACTCAAGGTTTTCTCAGATTAGGCAGGTAGTCAGGGGAGGAGAAGTGCTAGCATAAGCAGGGTATAGGGAAAAGCAGAGATGCTTTGGAGAAAATGGTGTGCACATATAAACTGAAAAGGTTTGTCTTACTAAAGTATTTTTTTCAATTGAAATCTAAGCATTGATCAGTGAAATATTAATATAATGCATTCTTATCCTCCATGTGGAGAGAACACATCTTAAAAAGTGGTATACTAAGTCACCAAACTAGTGTTTCTCTGTGATCAGGGCCACCCAAGCTCTAGATCAGCAGCCATTAGTGATGGCTCATGTCTAAATCCAGATTGTATTGTGACTTGATAAGAACATTACAATTCAAACTGAATCACCTCTGCTAAAACAGGTATATGTGCTATGTTTAGATAATACAAAATTTGATACATTAAAGAATGCTTCTGAAATCAAATTAATATGTTGAATTATATCTCAAGTATAAGAAAGTTACCCTAACTTGGTATTAAGGTAAAACTTTATATTTCAGGGCAATATTATTTAAAGGACAATAAAGCAGAAATTGGAGAATGAAAACTTCATTTACCAAGAGTAGACCATAATCTGTGGAGACCCAAAAAAGCCATAATCTGTGGAGACATAAAGAAACAGATTTGTTGATGCAGTCTGAAATTGATACAATCTTTTGACTCACTGGAATCTTGTTTTTATTTACTATATCACTATGTTTTAACTCTTGCAAGAAGTGTGCATTCCCAAGTACCTGAATCTCAGTGCAATCAATTAAAGATTTTGAGTTATATAAGTAACTATTCTAATGTCCTTGTAGCTACTATTATCATTCACCCTATCAAAAGTATAAAAATATTACTTCAATAATAGAGAAGTTCACTGTTTTATTTTAAAAGACAATAATTAGTTTTCTCCTCACTAGTTAAAATATAAAATCTTATTTTCTCTAGTAGCAGTGTCATTTTTATCAACAAATTTTAAAGTGGAGCTCTTAAAATATTTAGTTTTTATTTATAAAATTTCTTCCACAGTCTTTCAACAAAAAACATACCAAACCATACATACATACATACATACATACATACACACACACACACACACACACACACACACACATATATATATATGTTTAAGTCATGTTAAACATTGCCAAAAACAGAGATAAAAGATATTAATGAGACATCACAGGGAGATTCTAGACTAATGGGATGATCTAATGGAAATAATTTAATCACAAGAGTGAATGCAGGTGTTATGTGGAAGACTTAGAAGAAAAGTTCAAGATTTGGAACCAGACAGCTGTGAAGTCCAAGTCCTACCAAGCACAATTTTGTGATCGTGCAACAAACCAGACTCCTTAACTTTCATTTACTTATTTGTAAAATGGGGCTGTACATAGAATCAAGAAAAAACCAGTGGTGGAATTCAGCCGGTCCACACCGGTGCTGAAGAACCAATACCTAATTCTTTCGTTGAGTTCAGGGAGCCGGTTGTTAAAATGGCACTTGTCATCAGGGTTCTCTCTAAGGTGGGCAGCTGGGTAGCCACCCAATGTGGAAATCACAAATTTATGTTCCTTACTCTTTTTTAACATTCATCTGTGCAACAGCGTATTCTTAGCACCCATAGTAATGTTCATTCTGTCCATAGGTGATAATATTTGCAAGTGAGGACACCAATCAACAAACAATATGAAAATATCTTAAAAAACAGTTTTATTGTTTTTGTCAGGTATTGTTTAATATTTTATTAATATTTTATAACTCTTATAATCCAGTTTTGTGTACCTCTTCAAATGTTCTTATTTAAATATTAAATGCATGAAATAATAAACCACCTTCCAGTATATCATTTCTTAATTTTTAAAATGGTCATTAGGGCTGAGAACCAGTTGTTAAATTATTTAAATCCCACCACTGGGAAAAACGTTTCATATAGCCCAACATAAAGTGAAAAATGATGTAAAAATTCAAGCTGATAGATAAGATTTCAAGGATGAATGGGACACTATTTGTTATGATTAGAAATATTTTCTATCCCACCTGTGTGCATAAGCTTGCTAAGAAAGTGGTGCTGGAGGTTGATGGATTAAAGCTACAGAAAACAAAAAAGACGGCATCTCCAGAGAAAGAGACAGCATGGGAAAAGGTGTGAAGATTGTTAAATTCAGATGGTTTTAGTCAAACATGGAGCAATTATATTTTGCAGAATGAGGGTCATAGATACAGGATTAGTGAGATAACAGGTTGAAAAGATAGGGTAGGTCTTGCCTGACTAGGTGGTGACACAGTAGATAGAGCATCAGACTGGGATGCAGAGGACCCAGGTCTCTGACTTGAGCATGGGGTCACCAGCTTGAGCCCAAGGTTACTGTCTTGAACAAGGGGTCACTTGCTCTGCTGGAGCACCCCGTCAAGGCACATGTGAGAAAGCAATCAATGAACAACTAAGGTGCCACAACAAAGAATTGATGCTTCTCATCTCTCTTTCTTTCTGTCTGTCTGTCCCTTTCTCCGTCTCTCTCTCTATCTGTCAAAAAAAAGAGAGAGAGAAAGGAAAAGAGGATAGGAGGAAGGGAGTGAGTGAGAGAGAGAGAGAAAATGAAAAGAAAAGATAGGGTAGGTCTTGATGCCAGGGGCTTAAAGATATGGTTATGTGAATGCAAATTTAAATACAATAGGTAACAAATGGTTTATAAAGTAATTGCACAATTTATTCCGAATGAAAAGAAGACACACCTGATGGCAGTACAAAAGATGGATTCACATTTAGAGGAAACAGAGGGTGAAAGTAGCTACAATCCTCTGGGTGAGTCTGAACTAGAGTAGGAACAGTGTGAATAGAATGATGACAGCGAGAGACCCTGATGATTCTGAAGTCCAAATCATTAGGTAACCCCCCCTAGACCTCTGTATTTAGCCACTAGAGGCATCTCAAATTCAATAAAATTTTATTATCTCCACTAAATTTGCTTTTCCTGTGTATAACCATTAAGACTGCCATCCCTGAATTTATTCATTGCCATATGCCCAAATTTTGAGGCAAGTATTTTCTACTTTGACTAAACATATCTGCAATCTACTCAGCTTCCTTACTCAGAAACATTGAAGTCATCAATAATCACATTCTCTCCTTTAATTCTTATAACCAGTAATTTGTCAAGTCTCGTCAATGCCTCCTTGCCTTTGTCATGTGTCCTTCCTATCACCTTTAGCCACCATCATAAATTTAGACTTTCATCATCTTTCTCCAATATTATTGCAAATATTTATTTGCCATCACTTCTTGAACATTTTCTTTTTAATTCATTGACTTTTAAATTTCTACACTTATTTTAGAATCAGTTTGTTAATTTATGCAAATTTACCCTGCTGTGCTTTTTATTAAAATTGTATTTATAGAGCAATGTTAAAAGAATTGACATTTATGTAACATTGAGCTTCCCATTTTGTTAACGTGAACTTGCATACTTTATTTAGGTCTTTAAATTCTATCAATAATGTTTTGTAGTTTTCAGTGTAGAGGTATTTCACATATTTGGTTAGTCATAAAATAAATTGTTCTGATGTTATTGCAAATTGTATTTTTTTCATTTTCTAGTGTATATATTTTGATATTGAATGTAGCAAGTTTGATAAATGCACAAAGAATACATTAAAGTAGTAGGGATAATTATTTGTATATATGACCACATGATGAATCTCACAAATGCATTATTGAATAAAAAAGGGTAGACAAAATAGTATGCATGATGACTTCACTTATATGGAGTACAAAAGCATAGAAAACAAATCTCTGCTGTTTGATGTCAGGATGGTAATTACTTTTGGGGAGTAATCATGGCTAGAAATTACAAAGGGGCTTATGAACAACTGATAATGTTCTATTTCTTCCTCTGGATGCCAGTTACATGCATATGTTCAGTAAGTGAAATCAAGAACTGATCATTAGTGTGCACTTTTTTTGTATACTAGATTTTGGTGAAAAGTTAGCAAACTAAAAAGAGCAGAGATGAGTCTTACTGCCAGTTCACTTTTACTATTTATCATATTTCATGGTGTAAGCCTTATATGCTATATAGGGAAGAAACACAGAAGAAATCAATAACAGGGGTGCAGAGAGATACAAACACTGGGAGTGGTTGTGCATGCTTTGTATATTACATATTCCTAAAATATCCCCAAGCTGTGACATCTTTTCAGGTTTCACTGCTGGAACAACTAGGTGTTAGTTGAGTTCCTTCTAAAGTCTAAATGCATTTTGACTACTAAGGCTCTGGGGAGAAGCGAGGATGGAGCTGCCCTGAAAACACATTTGCTTTAAGAGGGACAGTCACACAAAGCCAGAGTAGGAGGTGGGAATAAAAGAACTGCTTATTGGTGACAACAGCTGTTAAACAAAGGTGAAACCTTGGAAGCAGGTCAGCTTTATGGGAAAATGTTAGCATATTAAATTCCAGTGTAACTTAGGTACTGAGATGCCTTGTACCCTGAAAGTCTTAGTAATAATTATCATCAAAGGCATGCTAAATAGCCACGGGATATACATAGATAATTTCATAACTTGGAATTGTACTTTCTCTTACCTAAAAGATGGTACAAGATTTTGCAAATGTATTTTTGTTCTGTACATTTATTTATGGTCTTCTCTTGGTAAATATACCAATGTAATGCCTTATGACAAAGTTATGTGTTTAAAAATAAAAAAAGCCTTTCAGTGTTCTCTCAGAATTTCAATGTTATTATTATAAGAAGGTTTTCCAATACCTTTATGTTTTATCCACAAACAGTAAGTGAGGCTATGGAATTTATCTAAATAACACTAAAGTACATGTCTACATCAATTTTAATTATTTTTAGTGAACTTCCAGACTTGTTAACAGATCTTAACAAAATTATCTACAAACAATATAAATGTACTTTCCCACTCTAATGATAGCCTTACAACCTTATGTTAACTTTAAATTAAAATTTCCTGTCTAATTGTACTGTTCCAAATTAAATTACATTCTTTTTTTATTTTCTGACAGAGATAGAGAGAGGGACATATTGAAACAGACAGACAGGAAGGGAGACAGATGAGAAGCAAAAATTCTTCATTGTGACACCTTAGTTGTTCATTTATTGCTTTCTCTTATGTGCCTTGACTGGGGGGCTACAGCAAAGCGAGTGACCCCTTGCTCAAGCCAGAGACCTTGGGCTCAAACTGGTGAACCTTGCTCAAACCAAATGAGTCTGCACTCAAGCTGGCGACCTTGGGGTCTCAAACCTGAGTCCTCTGTGTCCCAATCTGATGCTCTATCCACTGCGCCACCGCCCTGTCAGGCAAAATGACATTCTTAGCGGAAAAGAAACCCACATCCAAAATAAGCTAATTCTACCCCCCCCCCCATGTGTTTAAGAGAGCAGCGGGTATTGGGAACATGCACAGTATCAGGAGTTGAGATTGAGATTTTTAAATGTAAATTAACTGCAAAGAAACTGTAACCACATTTGAAAGCTGTCTTTGAGCTTAGCATCATTATTATACCTCAGCAAAGTCAGTATGCTTCAGAAAACCTTTAGAAATGTTGAGGGTGTTTAATTTATGTTCAATCTTTATACAATCCCATCAGAAAAAAAATGTTGACGTAAAATGGTTGAAGATTAAAAAATATTGTGATGAAAAAATTAAAATATGACATCTATGAATTTTAAAATAATTCAATGAATATAATAAAATAATATAAACATTGGTGAGCATTGTCTGGAGAATAAATACCAATGCACATCAGATATGCACCTGGCTTTCCTTTTTTATATTCTTTGCCTACTCCCACTAAAAACAACCTAATCAGTTTGGCAAGCAATGATGACAATATAGGCTAAGGTGACTGCTCAAATGATGAGCAATTTTTCCAGATTTAGCATTTTCTATAAAGTCAGAATACATTTATAGCTGTGAAATGTCACTGCTGAAAAATGATCTGGAATACCTGCTTAGCAGATAATTTTTAAAGAAAGTCAAGTCAATTAGAACAGATGAACTAAATTGTAACTGCTTTTAGCTTTAAAGAGAAATGAACTACATACGTTCCTTTAATGTGTATGGTCTTTACTTAAGAAAGTTAAAGTCTCAAAAATATTTCTGAAAGTAGAACTCTGGATGCAAAGTTAAAATTATAATGTTCTCAAAATCTCAAGCCTTTCATATGAAAAAATGCTCAACATCACTAATCATTAGAGAAATGCAAATTAAAATCACAATGAGATATCACCTCACACCAGTCAGAATGGCACTCATCAGCAAAACAACACAGAATAAGTGCTGGCGAGGATGTGGAGAAAAGGGAACCCTTCTGCACTGCTGGTGGGAATGCAGACTGGTGCAGCCACTGTGGAAAACAGTTTGGAGATTCCTCAGAAAATTAAAAATCAAACTGCCTTTTGACCCAGCTATCCCACTTATAGGAATATACCCTAAGAACACCATAGCACTGTTCGAAAAGAAGAAATGCGCCCCCATGTTCGTGGCAGCATTGTTCACAATAGCGAAGATCTGGAACCAGCCCAAGTGTCCGTCAGAAGATGAGTGGATTAAAAAGCTTTGGTACATATATACTATGGAATACTACTCAGCCATAAGAAACGATGACATCGGATCATTTATAACAAAATGGATGTACCTTGATAACATTATACGGAGTGAAATAAGTAAATCAGAAAAAAAGAAAAACTGAGAACAGCACGATTACATACATAGGTGGGACATGAAAGTGAGAATATGAGACATGGACAAGAGAGTGGTGGTTATGGGATGGGGGGAGGGAGGGAAGAGTGGGATAGGGAGGAGGGGAGGGACACAGGGAAAACCAGATAGAAGGTGACAGAGGACAATTTGACTTTTGGTGATGGGTATGCAACACAATTGAATGATAAGATAACCTGGAGATGTTTTCATTGTACATATGTACCCTGATTTATTGGTGTCACCCCATTAGAATTAATAATAATAAAATATATAAAAAAAACAAACAAAAAACTCAAGCCTTTGACTTTCCTGGATTCTTACTATGCAATGATTTCACAACATCTTATCTCTTGATCACTCAAAAGAAGGATCAGTGTCAGTGTGAAATCCATCTCACATGAAGGAAATCAGCTCACAAAATATACATGCCCACTCAGACAAATGTAGAATAGGTACCAAGAAGAACTTTAAATGAATTTGAAAGAATAAATTTGGTCTATCTGGTTGAAGAGTCAATAAGCTATTATAAGAGAAATCACCTCCTATTTCATTTGACTGATTTAGAAATACATTTATAATTTACATATAATTAATACTTTATATTAATATAAATAAAGTTTTATTTATAATCAGATTCATTATTCTTTCTTATAAAGATATACAGACATAGGTCTATATTTGAAGGATAAAAAATCTACCTTTACATATATTTCTATTTAATTAAATGTGTTGTGTTTCTGGTGTTGATGTCACAAAATAATGTTTGGAAGTAAAAAATTCTAACAATTTGAGCCAGGACACAATATAAGAAATATATCATCTTCCCTTAAATGTCTAAATTTTTTATTATAATAGTTAGATTCCCAAGATATGAGTTACTCAATGAATCTTAATAAGTCTTTAATAACATACACCATTTACTAATAAACCTGATCTCAGATTCAATTAAATATAAAATAAGAACACTTTTGGATTAAATTTGTATGTGTCCATCTTCAAAAGTATATAAAATCTAATTATACTAATGATTTTATTCCTCATCGAAACATATAGTTTAGCACGGCATTTATCTGGCTCAAGGTCTGGTTTCAGCACTCTTCATACACTGCATTTGACTGAGCTACATTTTCAGTACAGGGCTAACTAGAATGTTATATGAGACAAAAAGTACATCTTTACATTTTTTCCAGAGAGTAGTACTGTTGATAAATACTTTTGTAATCATTGGGCTTGGCAATGTAGGTTTCTGAGATCAGAGCACTGACACTTGTAATGATCTGTCCCACGACAGGAGAGAAGAACAGGAGGAGAAGAAGGATTTGGTCTGAGGACAAACAAATGCCAGGATTCTTGTGCAGCTGTAACTCCATGACAGAATGCAGTGATCTAGAAAGGTAACCTGTATTATGTGGTTAGTAGTCATTTCTCATGGTTGTGCTCCCTTGGAGATTCTTTTCTCTGCATATTGAGTCTTATTCCGCTTTTGGAGTATCATTACTTCAAATATTGAAAGATAAAATCACCTTTCTTCCAAAAGATAAAGGTGTAGCAATAGGGAGGCAACCAGACTCTCACAGAAGCCTCAAGAACCATCTCAGGTCCTTGAGTTAATGTTTTTTCCAAGTTCTCAGAAAAAGAGAGAGAACGTGGCATGCCATTAAGGTCTCTTTTAGCTTCTCGGGTACCAAGGAAATCACTCTTACTAATAAAAGACTTATGTGAAAGATTCCTATGAGCATCCATAAAACCACCATAAACTATTTCACTCCAGGGCTGTGTAATGTGGTGCTTTACTTCCTGACCAGCCCATCAGAAAGCCAAAGGCTTCCTTCACTCAACTGCTTGCCAGTTCCAGCAGCAGCTCAGGTCTAGAGGAGCCAGTAGAGTGGAGTTCAGGTGTAGAGGGAGAACAACGTATGTCCCAAAAGATAATGTCTCAGGATTCTATCTTTATTTATTTTAGATCAGTTTTTCTAACATAATTGATATATAATAAGTCTACATTCTGTAGTCCGTAATACTTACAGACTTATTTAAAAGTAATTTAAGGCTATAAATTAAAATCAAAAAAGAGCTCTTGAAATCGATTTCCTGACTTTTTTAGTCATCAGGATAGCCAACAGATGAGATTTAAGCAGTTATTAAAAAGCAATTTAAAATTGTTTTAATAAAAATATGCTAATTGTTAAAGGGAAGTGGATTTTTTTTAGTACAAAGGAAGACTAAAGGTATTTATTTTCCAAGTAAAACCATTCCTAAAGGGAAGAACTCAAAACCATCATTTTGTTTAACCCTTAAACATGATTTCAGCAGGTGCAGGCCAGCTCAGAGTATAAAATACCACACCTTGACCTTAAGAAATACTTAGCACATGTATGCCAACAACAGGCCACAGCACACCTTGAAAGACCACAGATGCAGCTGAGGTAAGAATTCAATTACGCAGAAAAAAATGATCAATCTGTAAAGATCGTTTAGGTGTTAGCTAACAAAGCATTATTTGCTGCTTTTAAAATTGCAAGGTAATTGAAATCATTATTCACTTGGGGGCACTACAAAGGGTTCTTCATAACAAACAATAATCATTAAGAGAATTTGAAAATTTTGAACGTAAAGAAAGAAATCACAGATAAGACCTTCTGACTGCGGTTGCCACAAGTGTATATTGCTAAACTGCACAAGAAAACAACAAACACTATTCTCTGAGAACTGAAGGTTTATGTATATATAAATGAATTATTTCCTAGATACGGTTAAGTCAATAGTGCCCAGTCTTTCTCAGCTTAACCTTAGTTCTCAGTTAATGAAGTCGGGTCAGTCGTCATGAACAACCAAGAATCCTGATAAGACTAAACACAAGAATATTCTCTATCTGCAGTTCTTTATTTAGGGAACATGTAACTCCCACTGTGACCTTTTAGTAACCTGCTGGGAACAAAAAATAATTTTGCTAGGTATAACTGCTATTTATAGCAGAACTGGGATATAGACAGTGTTTTGATAATCTTGTATGTCCTATCAAATCTGTGACGTTTTTTTGTGACAGACAGAGAGAGGGACAGATACAGACAGACAGACAAGAAAGGAGAGAGATGAGAAGAAACAATTCTTTGTTGTGGCACCTTAGTTGTTCATTGATTGCTTTCTCATATGTGCCTTGGCCTGGGGGGCTACAGCAGACCAAGTGACTCCTTGCTCAAGCTAACAACCTTGGGCTCAAGCTGGTGAACCTTGCTCAAACCAGATGAGTCTGCACTCAAGCTGGCGACCTCGGGTTTTCAAACTGGGGTTCTCCACGTCCTGGTCCAATGCTCTATCCCTCCACCACTGCCTGGTCAGCAAATCTGTGGCTCTTTATCAATAGGATTCAAAAGAGATTTGGAGTTAAGCAAAGATAACTTTGGAGTTCCTGAAGGAACTATACTTGTTGAATTAGAGACAGCCAGTTTATAGCTAAAGGAATTTCATGTAGGTGAAATGAGACTTTTATTAGTGGTTATGGGCTAAATTGTGTCCACTCACACTAAATTCATACCCTGAAGTCCTAACCATCAGTACCTCAGATTGTGACCATCACGTCTTTACAGAAATGATTAAATTAAAATGAGGTCATTAAGGTGGGATTTATCCAATATGGCTGGTATCCTTATAAGAAGGGGTAATTTGAACCCTGACATGTACAGAGTGTAGACAATGTAAAAACAAGAAAGAAAACCACCATCTACAAGCCAAGCAGAGAGGCATAGAACAAATCCTTCCCACACAGCCTTTAGAAGGAGCCATGTCTACCAACTCCTTGATCTCAGACTTAAGAAAAATAAATCCCTGTTGTTTAAGTCACCTTTTTAAGGCAGTCTTATTAAATACATATTTATTTACTTAGTTTCCTTTTAGTGAAACAAATTCATTAAAAATTCTGGTGAAGTATATTTGGTTTCTTTTGCCTTTTCTCTTTACCTGACCAGTTAGAGGGAGAGACCAAAGTTTTCCTCTCTCTTTCATTGCCACGCCTGGAAGGTAAGATGTAGTGAGCCCATTTTCTCTAATGTACAGATGTATCTGCCTAGCAATATTAGTGTCATTGTGGTTTTCTACCTCTTGAATCTTTTGTTATTTTTCTCAGTTCTTTCATAAATTAGGTAGGAATGAGAGAAGCTGTTTCTTGACACCCTTCACAAACTCCAAGAAGCAACAAGCTAATTGTGAACTGGATTGATGAAAAGGAGACTGAGTTCTGCTTTAATAATAATGACAGTTTGTATGATGACCACAAATTCTTTTTATTTTGTATTTTTTCAAACTGCCAGAACCAGTATTTTTTTCTTCCTTGCCCACTTGCATGAGACTGTGCTCCGTTTTAGCTGGAGAAGCCTTGATAAACATCAGAATTCGGGATATCATCATGATTAACTGTGCCCTAGAGTTGTTATTGTTTTCAAGATTTTCTTTTGATGTGTATTGTACAAGGAACAAATGAACAAACCACATTTGAAATTGCTGAACTATTTCTCAAAATATTTTTCAAATTTTTAAAAACCAAAATCCATTTTCATAAACACTTTTGCCATTAATGTAGTGTATGTTGTAAGAAAAATTCTTTCCATGTGTTTCTGATTCATTTACACTTAAGTCATCAAAAAGTTGTTTGGAGAACAAAATTACTTGATTGCCCAGTAAATTGTTTTGATCTTTCCATTTTAAAAACAGAATATGTTATCGAAAGTAAACAAAATCCAACTTGGACAGTTTACATCTGAAATCTATTCTGTTGTTCTAAGTGTCAGTGTTGTACACTGAAGCTGCTATCATTTCTAAGCCAAACAATTACTAAAATATTTATAAATAAGCATTATTTTCTAGAAAAACGGTAAGTTGTTGGCTTATATAACTCTGATATATATTAACTCCATGATAAAAATTTACCCCAAATAAAATGAAGAATTATTAAGGTTATTAAAATCTAGGCCATGTGTCAGATAAACACACTACTAAAACATGTTTCAATGAACTGGAGTAATATTAGTGCTACTAGATTCTACATATATTTAGAGATGAATATAGTAATTTAGTCCAAAATTGTATTTATTTTGTACTTGAAAATAAATTAGGTTTTCTAGTGAGTAGAATATTTTATAAAGACTTTATAACTACTTTGAATAACTCATAACTTGGTAATGTAAAAGTTATTGAATCAGAAATGTATTTTACAAACAAAGTTGGGAAGATAAAAAAAAACTGTGATATTAAAGTATATATTCAGAGTTGATGATAATTTTAACACATTTTGAAGTTTGATATATTCTAAGCAAATAGGTTTTAGCTCCACTTTAATACCTTGTAAGTTTTCACAAAGAAATGTATCTTGCATTATTATAATATCTCATAGAAACTTAAATTCTAATGATTTGTTTTAACATAAGTTTTAATATTTAATAACACTTAAACTTATGAATACCTAAACTTTTAGATATAAATTTAGCATATATCAAAAATATATGTTAAAATAATTTATAATATCCAGATGATTACTTGGTATAGGCATATTATTAATGAGCTATTAAATGTTTTGTATTCCATTTATTAAACATTATATTCCTCTATATTATTTTTATCTAAACAGTAAAAACATGCAAAAAAGTGAAACAGAAGTTGATAAATAAAAATTCTCTCCTCAGCTAACTATGGATCAGTACTTTTTTGTGAAATATGTCTATAAATTATTTGCCTAACAAAAGATTTCTCCGATAAGTCTAAATTTATTATGATTGAAAGCTTCACAATTATCTTACATTTTAAAAATACTGTCTTCATATTACATGAGGAAACAGAGGCTCAAAGAAGTGGCATAATTTTGAAAGCTAGTAAGAAGTCACTTTAACATTTAAACAGTATCTGATGTATTCTAAGAACTAAGTTCTTTCCACTGTTAAATTCTTTCTATCTCTTAAGAAGAGTCTGAATTTTTTTATTTTGCAGAAACTACTACATATTTTAAAAAGTTATCCATGGCTAAAATTTTGTAACACAAAAATCTCTTAGTATCAATACAAACATTAGATTTTTTCTTTAAAGGTGTTACAGATTTTTTTATCATTACTATATGAAAAGAATTGACAAATGACAGTCATGGGTTAAATCTAACTTTGTGCTTGCTTTTGTAGAGGCTGTGAACAAAAAAATTGTGTTTATATTTTAAAATAACTGAAAAAAATCACAAGACAATATTTTGTGATACCTAAAAATTATATACAATTTTAACTTCAGTGTCCATAAGTAATGTTTTAATGGAATTCAGCCAATTTCTTTTGTTCATTGTCCATGGCTACTTACATGCTACAATGACAAAGTGAGTAATTACAACACAGACTATATGTTCAACAAAACCTCAAACATTTACTATCTAGCCCTTCATAGAAACATTTACTGATCCCTGATATATAATAGAATAATAGCTAAAAATTAAAGTTGAAAAAAATTTTCCTATTTTATATGGTAAGAATAACATTGCACAGAATGAGTTAATTGGAAGAAAATGGCAATTAAGCCAAAATATAGATCTCTAAGGCAACATGTTTTATGCTATTTAAGTTTGTTATATTGTGTACTGCCTTATAATGTTCTAATTTTTGATTCCCAGTTGCTATATGACATCATTGGTAGAGTGGTACCTTCACAGAGAAAACTACTAATTTGGGGAGGCAAAAAGTGAAAGCACATCAGATCTTCTATAAAAAGAATGCCTCACACCCACATAAAGTAAATGTAAGAAAGGAAAGTTGTTCCGAAGAAGATTTAAAATTTCTGACATGATTTAGTTTTTACATATTAAGTGGTATGTGAAAAATTCACTGGAAATCAAATTTGTGAATTGATGAAATTAACAGGGAAGATTATAAAAGAATTGTATTAGTTATCAAATAGTCCAGTTAGAAAATAAATAATATAGGTGCTCAGTGATAGAGTATCAGCCCAGTATGTGGATGTCCTGGGTTTGATTCCCGGTCAGGGCACACAGGAGAAGCACCCATCTGCTTCTTCATCCCTCCTCCTCTCCCTTCTCTCTCTTTTCCCTCCTGCAGCCAAGGCTGCATTGGAGCAAGTTGGCCTGGGCGCTGAGGATGGCTCCATGCTTCTGCCTGTGGAACTAAAAAGAGCTTGGATGTTGAGCAATGGAGCAAGGTCCCAGATGGGCAGAGCATTGGCCCCTAATAGGCTTTCCATGTGGATGACAGTAGGGGAACATGAGGGAGTACATCTCTCCTTCCTTTCCCCTCAACTGAAAATAAAAGAAAATATAGTATAGCCTTATGTTGTTCTTTTAATATGTGCAATATGCGTTATGGCAGTAAGTCATCTTGTAAAAATGAAAATAATTTATTTTAATAGAAAATATTTTTGGTCAAAACCGTATGTACACCAGTCTCCACAGCTCCTTTTGATTACAGTGATATACTACCATACAAATAAGGGTATCATATAATACTTAGCATGAAAGTGTCAACTTTCATCTTTTATTTAGAAACTACAGACATTTAGAGTCAGAATGTATGAACTGATATAAAACCTGCTTTTGTGATTTATCTAAAAGTCTGGAATAAGGTAAACTTATCAAACTAATGGTATTAAAATACAACAGGATATCTTAACTTTATTTCCTAAGGCTACCTGTGTGTCTAACACAGGAACCCATAAAGAGAGAAAATATCTGTATACTGTCACCTTAAAATTAACCTGATTCCAATGTTTGTCAGTCATCTATTTCCATAGAAGGGTAAAGATTCATTTCTTCATCTTTTATAAAAAACTGATGAGCACTTAGATCAACAGAACTAGGGCAAATAGGACTAACTTGATTATACTGAATACAAAAAAAAAGTGGGCAAGATATTATCACAGTACATCCATACAATAAAACTATGCAGAAACAAATCTAATAATGTAGCAATAAATTAAAATAATAAATAAAAATAAATTGTTGGACCAAGAAATATATTTCATAACTTGTCATGTTTGCCTTCCTATAAAGCATACCACAATGTAAGTGAATCAATTTTTAATAAACTTGGTGTGAGGGGAAGATAGTGCATCACATAATTATTAAAAACAATTTTGACGTAGGTTTTGAAAATGTGAAACATTTTTCTGTATCAATGCATTATATGCTATACTTCTGTATGTAACTTCGAATAATCCTGAACAAAAGTATAATATCATATACATAAAAGAGGAATATATTATTATTAATGTATATCAAATATAATAAATACCAAAAGGGACAAATATGCTGACACATAAAGTCTCTTCTTATCTGCAGCACTGTACAACAATTATTTGTATGATTTGTAGTAAATTCAGGCAACAAAAAAGAAAACCAAATTTTAAAGCAAATAAACATTAAAACCAAATAGTATAAAAAGGAACAGTAAAAATGGTTAATAACAGCAAAATAAATTTGAATGAGTTTTTTACGGAGCATAAAAATAATGCAGGCAAATACGTCATAAAATAAGTACAAACCACATAAAATAATAAATCTAAGCACTTTTATATGACACGGTCATGCATGAAATAAAACCAAATATTTCACTCAATGTTCAGAGCAAGAAACAAGGACAAAATGAATTATAATAGAAACTAGTTTAAAACTAATGTTTGCATAAGGCTGCTGTAATTTACACAATGGGTTACAGTTACAGTAAATTTAAATCTAAATCAAACATGTCAGGTAAATAGAATAGAATCTACCTCTCATCAGCCATGTAGTTCTTGGCTTGGTATTTTGTTAAACACAATTGGAAACAAAATTTATGTCTCCACAGTATTTGTTATCATCCTTATCCTAAAAACAGTCCCATAATTACTGTGTGCATGCTGACCACTCAAGTAATCACTTTTAACATCTGATATTCATTGTTAATATGAATATACTAGATGTATGAGAGTTTATGAAAATATTTTTTCTTTATTCATTAAATGGGGTGACATTAATAAATCAGGGTACATACATTCAAAGAAAACATCTCCAGGTTATCTTATCATTCAATTATGTTGCATACCCATCACCCAAATACAAATTGTCCTCTGTCACCTTCTATCTGGTTTTCTTTGTGCCTCTCCCCTCCTCCCTCTCCCTCCCTCTCTTCCCTCCCTTACCCCTTAACCACCACACTCTGGTTCATGTCTCATACTCTCATTTTTTATGTCCCACCTATGTATGAAATCATGCAGTTCTCAGTTTTTTTCTGTTTTACTTATATCACTCCTTAAAATGTTATCAAGGTCGATCCATTTTGATGTAAATGATCCAATGTCATCATTATATACGGCTGAGTAGTATTCCATAGTATATATGTACCATAGCTTTTTAATCCACTCATCCTCTGACGGACACTTGGGCTGTTTCCAGATCTTTGCTATTGTGAACAATGCCTGCCACGAACATGGAACGCATTTCTTCTTTTCAAACAGCGCTATGGAGTTCTTAAGGTATATTCCTAAAAGTGAAATAGCTAGGTCAAAAGACAGTTCGATTTTTAATTATTTGAGGAATCTCCATACTTTTTCCGTAGTGGCTGCACCAGTCTGCATTAGCACCCGCAGTGCAGGAGGGTTCCCCTTTCTCCGCATCCTTACCAGCACTTATTCTGTGTTGTTTTGCTGATGAGCGCCATTCTGACTGGTGTGAGGTGATATCTCACTGTGGTGTTAATTTGCATTTCTCTAATGATTAGTGATGTTGAGCAATTTTTCATATGCCTATTGGCCATATGTATGTCCTCTTTGGAGCAATTTCTATTCATTTCATTTCCCCATGTTTTGATTGGATTGTTTGTCTTCCTGGTGTTGAGTTTTATAAGTTCTTTATAAATTTTGGTTATTAATCCCTTATCAGGCGTATTGTCGAATATGTTCTCCCATTGTGTGGTTTGTCTTCTTATTTTGTTCTTATTGTCTTTAGCAGTACAAAAACTATTTAGTTTGATATAGTCCCATTTGTTTATCTTGCCTTTTATTTTATTTGCTCGTGGAAATAAATTGGCAAATGTATTTCTGCAAGAGGTGTCGGAGAGCTTACTGCTTATGTTTTCTTCTAAGACACTTATGGTTTCACAGCTTACATTTAAGTCTCTTATCCATTTCGAGTTTGTTTTTGTGAATGGTGTAAGTTGATGGTCTGGTTTCATTTTTTTGCAGGTAGATGTCCAATTTTCTCAACACCATTTGTTAAAGAGGCTGTCTTTACTCCATTGTATGTTCTTTCCTCCTTTGTCAAATATCAGTTGTCCATAAAGATATGGGTTTATTTCTGGATTCTCTGTTCTGTTCCATTGATCTATGTGCCTGTTCTTATGCCAGTACCAGGCTGTCTTGAGTACAATGGCCTTGAAGTATACCTTGATATCCGGAAGAGTCATACCTCCTGCTTTATTTTTTCTTTTTAAGATTGCTATTCGTGTTCTTCTTTGGTTCCATATAAATTTTTGGACTATGTGTTCTATATCTTTGAAGTATGTCACTGGTATTTTAATTGGTATTGCATTGAATTTATAAATTGCTTTGGGTAATATAGACATTTTAATGATGTTTATTCTTCCTAGCCATGAGCACGGTATATGGTTCCACTTGTTTGTATCTTCCTTGATTTCTTTTATCAATGTTTTATAATTTTCTGAGTACAAGTTCTTAATCTACTTGGTTAAATTTACTCCTAGGTACTTTATTTTTTTGATTGCAATAGTGAAGGTGGTTGTTTCCTTAATATCTTTTGCTGACAGTTCATTGTTGGTATATAAAAATGCCTCTGATTTCTGAGTATTAATTTTATATCTTGCCACCTTACTGAACCCATATATCAGGTCCTGTAGTTTTTTGACAGGGACTTTAGGGTTTTCTATATACAGTATCATATCATCTCCAAATAATGACAGTTTCACTTCTTCTTTTCCAATTTGGATGCCTTTTATTTCTTCTTCCTGTCTGATTGCTGTAGCTAGGACTTCCAGAACCATGTTGAATAAAGGTGGTGAAAAAGGCAACCCTGATTGGTTCCTGCTCTTAAGGGGATTACTTTTAATTTTTGCCCATTGAGTATAATGTTTGCTGTGGGTTTGTCATAGATGACCTTTATCATGTTAAGGAATGTTCCCTGTATTCCCACTGTACTAAGAGTTTTGATCATGAATGGGTGCTAGATTTTATCAAATGCTTTTTCTGCATCTATTGAAATTATCATGTGATTTTTGTCCTTCCTGTTGTTTATGTGATGAATCACATTGATTGATTTGCGAATATTGTACCAGCCTTGCCTCTCAAGAATAAATCCCACTTGATCATGGTGTATGATTTTTTCATATATTGCTGGATCTGGTTGGCTAATATTTGTTCAGAATTTTAGCATCTAAATTCTTCAGGTATGTTGACCTATAATTTTCTTTCTTTGTGTTGTCTTTGTCTGGTTTCAGGATCAGAATTATGCTCGCCTCATAAAAGGAGTTTGGAAGTCTTCCTTCCTCTTGAATTTTTTTGGAATAGCTTGAGGCGAATAGGAGTTAGTTCTTCTTTGAATTTTTGGTGCAATTCACTTGTGAAGCAATCTGGCCCAGGACTTTTCTTTGTTGGGAGTTTTTTGATAACTGTTTCATTTTAATTTGTTATAATTGGTCTGTCTAGGTGTTCTGATTCTTCCAGATTGACTTTTGGAAGTTTATATGATTCAAGAAATTTGTCCATTTCACCCAGGTTGCCTAATTTTTTGGCATAGAGTTCTTCATAGTATTTTCTTACAATGCTTTGTATTTCTGTTGTGTCAGTTGTTATTTCTCCACTCTCATTTCTAATTTTATTTATTTGAGTCCTGTCTCTTTTTTTCTTGGTGAGTCTAGTTAAAGGTTCATCGATCTTGTTTACCTTTTCAAAGAACCAGGTCCTGGTTTTGTTGATCCGATATAGTGTTTTCTTAGCCTCTATGTCATTTATTTCTGCTCTGATCTTTATTATTACTTTCCTTCTACTAATCCTGGGCTTTATTTGCTGTTGTTTTTCTAGGTCTTTTAGATGCAGGGTCAAGTTGCTTATTTGAGCGTTTTCTAGCTTCTCATGGTATGTCTGTAGTCCTATGAACTTCCATCTCAGTACTGCTTTTGCTGTGTGCCATAAATTTTGAATTGATGTATGCTCATTATTATTGGTTTCTAAAAACATTTTTATTTATTTTTTTATCTCATTGTTAATCCATTCATTATTTAATAACATACTATTTAGTTTCCAAGTGTTTGAGTATTTTTCAGTTTTTCTTTTGTGGTTAATTTCTAGTTTCATGCCACTGTGATCAGAGAAAATGCTTGATATGATTTCAATCTTCTTAAATTTGTTGACACCATTTTTGTGACCTAACATGTGGTCTATCCTAGAGAATGCACCATGAGCGCTTGAAAAACATGTACATTCTACTGCTTTAGGGTGAAAAGTTTTGAAGATAATTATTAAATCAAGTTGATCTAGTGTATCCTTTAAGTTTGCTGGTTCTTTGTTAATTTTCTCTCTTGAGAATCTATCCAGTGATGTTAGTGGGGTATTGAAAATCTGTACTATTATAGTATTGCTGTTAATCTCACCTTTTATATCTATCAAAGTCTGCTTTATGTATGTCTGGGCTCCTGTGTTCGATGTGTAGATATTTATAATGGTTATATCTTTCTGTTGAATTTTTCCCTTTATCATTATGTAGTTTCCTTCTTTATCTCTTACTACAGCCTTTGTTTTAAAGTCCATTGTATCAGATATAAGTATTGCTACCCCAACATTTTTTTCATTTCCATTTGCATGAAATATATTTTTCCATTCTTTTACCTTCAGTCTATGTGCATCTTTTGTTTTAAGGTGTGTCTCCTGTAGACAGCATATGTATGGGTCCTGTTTCTTTATTCACACCACTACCCTATGTCTTTTGATTGGATCATTTAATCTATTTACATTTACGGTTATTATTGATATGTAGTTGTTTATTGCCATTTTATTCTTTAAAGCTGTATTCTTATTTTGCTATATTCTTTTCCCCCTTTGAATTGTTCACAACAGGCCTTTTAGCATCTCTTGCAGAATTGGTTTGGTTTTAATGAATTCCTTGAGGTTTGTTTTTTTTTTTTTCTGGGAAGCTCTTTATTTCTTTTTCAATTTTAAATGTTAGCCTTCCTGGAAAGAGTAGTCTTGGTTGTAGGTTTTTGTTCTGCATTACTTTGAATATATCTTGCCATTCCCTTATGACCTCAAGTGTTTCTGCTGAGAAGTCAGATATCATCCATATGGGGCTCCTTTTTATGTGATAGCCTTATTTTCTCTAGCAGCTTTAAAATTTTCTCTTTATCACTTAGCCTTGGTATTTTAACTATGATATGTCTTGGTGTAGATTTCTTTGAGTTTCTCTTTAATGGAGTTCTCTGTGCTTCTTGAACTTGTGAAACGTTTTCCAGCCTTAATTAAGAGATGTTTTCAGCTATGATTTGATTGAACAAAGTTTCTATCCCTTGTTCTTTCTCTTCTTCTTCAGGAACCCCTATGATGGGGATGTTATTTCTCTTTATGTTGTCACAGACCTCCCTTAGAGTTTCCTCACATTTTTGAGTCTCTTTTCCTTTTTCTGCTCTGCTTCTGTGCCTTTATTTTGTCCTCTAACTTGCTGATTTGATCCTCAGCTTTATCCATCCTGCTTTTAATTCCTTCCATTGTGGTCTCAGTTCTGATACTGTATTTGTCATTTCTGCCTGATTCTTTTTTATTATTTCAATTTCCTTTTTTGTACTTGCTATCTCTTTATTTAGGTGTTAATAATGACTATCCATCGTTGCTCTAAGCTCTTTGAACATCTTAACTATCATTATTTTAAACTTTCCATCAGGTAGTTTGGTTATATCTGATTCATTCAGGTCCTTCTCTGGGTATTTCTCTTGATTCATTTTTGTTGCATTTCTCTGCCTGCCCAGTTTGTTCTGTCTGTAAGAAGGGTTTGGCTACTGGAGTCCAATGGATGTTGCTTCTGTGTTCCCTAGGTGTGGTCTGTCTGCAGCCCCCTCCTCTGATGCTGCCTAAGGCGTATGAGTGTGGGTGTTGCTGGCCACAGCCTTGGCTGCTGATTTCTCCACCTTGCCTCTGCAAAAGGGGCTATGTTCTCATTCCAGGCTCTATAGCCTCAGCGGTCTAAGCCTTCACCCCTCTCCCACAGGAGGGGAATGTGCACCACACTCGGGAAAAATACTGGGCCCCAACGACAAGGGTGAGCACTTTATGCATAGCTGCAGGTCCCTGTCAGCCTGTTCCTCTGGCCTGGAGGGGTTTCTGGTGTGCGCTCAGCAGCTAGCCCAGGCCGGAAGCCCCGCCCCCACCAACATCGGCTCCTCTGATGGCCAGGGCTGCTGCTATGTGCTCAGCTGAGCACCGGGCTTCCACCCCACCTCCATGGGCAAAGCCGGTTCAGACAGGGCTTCAAGCCTCGGAGGCCAGGTGCGGCCACACGTCTGCTTGCCCCTGCCCAGGAGCAGATCTCTGCCCGTTTTGGGCTCCTGCTTTTTTCTCACGGGAGGGGTCACAGGCGATCCCACAGGCACCGGACCAGTTTCGCATGTCCCTTTTGCCCTGGCTGGGCTAGACCAAGCTCACGCCAGCCGGCTCGGCCTCTGCCCATCCTCCGACGGAACCACACTTCCACGTCCCACCACTGACCGCCCTCCAGCAAGCCCTCAGCCAGTGTGAGTGGGGGCACTACAGCTCAGACCCTAGCACTCCATACTGTAGTCCTGAAACCTCCCTCCTTCTAAGCGACTGTGCTCTAATAGCCACAGGAGAGACTGTCTGGTGTCTTGCTTCCCCTTGCTGGTTCCAGGGGAACTATTGTTTCAGATTTGTGGAGTAACTCAGCCCAGGGTTTAGGGTGGCTGACCCTCAAAGCTTTTCTCCCTGTTCCTTCCAGACTGCACTCTCTTCCCGCTGCTCCAGTCCTGTCCTCTCTCCCTATCTCCCGGAGTTCCAGGTGAGTGGTTGTAGCAGAGGTTTTCTGCGCCATCCCTTTAAGAAGAATCCTGGATTTGAGACAACTGTCTCTTTCTCACAAATAGTATTCTAACCTGTTTCCCAGCTAAATACTGTCCTAACGCCTCTTCTAGGCTCTGGGGCTGCAGGCTGGGGCTTTGTGTTTGGGACCTAGGTCCCTACCCTTCCGCTGGCCTCCCTTCCCGGCACACGAGTCTCTCTGGGCTGCCTTTTGCTCCAGGGAGCTGGGAAGCCCTTTCTGCATTTTCACTTTTCCAACCAGTCTCAATGTTGCTTCTTCAGTGTCCCCCAGTTGAAGAGTCCTCTCAGTCCAGTTCAGCGTTGGTTTGTCCAGAGGATGGTTCTTAAAATCAAGTTATAATCCACTTTGGTTCTGGGAGTTGGAAGTTTGTACGTCCGCTTACTCCATCGTCATTTGCCCTGCATACATGTAGTTTTAAAATAAATTATGTGTGACTTCAATGTGACTGGGCCCCTGTGGGCAGCTTCTGTTCTTATCCCTCCATCCTTCTAGAAACAGGGCTCAGCATTGTAGCCTCAAAAAGCAAATCTAGTTTCACAAAGGCATGTTTTATGTAAAATAGATTTCACAAGTGATTAAGGCAAGAGGTAGTAGAGAAAGCCATGTCACCTGAAAATATTTTGAAGACAGCAGAGGAATATAGAGAAAGGAAAATGTGTTTAATATGACAGCAAATAAAATAATATTGGCACAAAACAAGTCTTTTAATCTATACAAAGGATACATCACCTCTGAATAATGTTCTATTGAATGAAAGTAAAACAGGTTTTTATCCAGTGACCTACTGAAGGGTGCCTTTTTTACTCCTACTTTTTGGTGATTATGAATAATGCTGCTATAAACATTTGTGTACATGTTTTTGTGTGAATATAAGTTTTCAGCCCATTTGGGTAAATACCAAGAAGCACAATTACTGGATTGTGTGGTAAAAGTACGTTTAGCAGGATAAGCATCTCATGGTTCTTCTAATTTAATAGAAGTCTATTTTGTTTGAAAACAGTATAAATGTTCCAGCTTTTCTTTGAGTAGTGTTATCCTGGTGTATCTTTCTCTATTCTTTTACTTTTAACTTAGATTTGAGCCTTTAAAGTGGGTTTCCTTAGAAAATATGGAGTCAGGTTTTGTTTTATCTTTTTTTAATTCACTATGAGAAATCTGTCAATTAGTTAATACAGTAAGAGCATTCACAGTTGAAGCATTATTGATAACAGTTGGGTTAATATTTACTATGAATAATTCTTTGGTTTTACTTGATCAACTTACATCTCTCCTTTTTATATCTTCTCCTAGCACAGTGAGGGGCAATCTTTTGAGCTTGGTGAGTTAAAATTCACCAAAAAACTGAGCATAACTCGGGTGGTGTGTCACTTCGAGAAAAACAGCCTAACCAGAAGTCCCAGAACTAGACGCTCTGTGCCGGAGTTCTGTTGTTTTGGCCTACAGACCTCTGGCACAGAGTGTCTACACTACAGCAAATGTTTTATTCTCAGCTACTGTACCTGGCCGTGCAGGAGCCGAGGATGAAACGTCCTTCTCGGCATGCAGCCCCATACTTCTCTGTTAAGCGGCCACATGCAGCCGCATATAATTGAAAATGGCTACGCATGTCAATGCTGACACACGTGTCATAGGTTTGCCATCACAGTCCTAGCATAACAATTATGCTTTTTCTTATATAAAAATTCAGTGGTTTCTCTACAGAAGGTAATATATATATCTATATATAGATATATGATATACACATATAAATGAATTTTCAACAAACTAGTCTCCTTTCAAATCAAAATACCATGTTAAGTTTAATACATATAACTTTTAACAGAGTATTCCTAATTTCTTCCTTTTCTCCCTAATGGCATTGCTATTATTCTCACCTATATTATAATCAAATACATTTTATATGACTTTAAACTAACTGTTATTTTAGATTAATCAATAATATTAAAAATAATTTTTTTAACTTTATTTATTACTTTTTTATTTCTTTTTTTTATTTATTCATTTTAGAGAGGAGACACAGAGTGAGAGAGGGCGGGGGGCGGGGAGGAGCTGGAAGCATCAACTCCCATATGTGCCTTGACCAGGCCAGTGCAGGGTTTTGAACTGGCGACCTCAGTGTTCCCAGGTCGATGCTTTATCCAATGCACCACCACAGGTCAGGCTATTTATTACTTTTTGACACTCTTCCTTTCAGTAAGTAGATTTCTTCTTTGACATTTTTCCTTTCCATATGTATACCAATCAGACCTATAACATTTTCTTTCTCCCTAAAAAACTTTCACATGTCTTTTGTGGGAGGTCTGCTGGTGATGAATATTCTAGGTTGGTGGAGTTTTTCTTTCCTACAAAAGTGAGCTGGAGAGGGAATATTTCACTTCACTCTCTTGTTTGCATTAATTCTTTGGAAAAGTTCACTGTAACTTTTTTTTTTCTACTAAAGATAAGCTGATTTACTCCTTAAGCTTTTTTTTTTTTTAAGATTTTCTCTTTGTTTTTGTTTTTCTGCAGTTCAAATATGATATACCTAGGTGTAAATTCTAGGTGTAATTTTTTGGGGGGTGGTATTTATGCTGCTTTGTGTTCTCTGCGGTTCTAGGATCTGAAATTTGACATATGTCCTTAAATTTAAAAATTTTATGCTATCATTTCTTCAAATATTTCTTTTGCTTCTTTTTCTCGTCTGATATTCCATGGTCTGTCTCACCTTTTGATATTGTCCAATAGTTCTTTGATTGGTGTTCTGTTCTGTGTTTGGTTTTTATTCTTATTTTCCTTTTTGCATTTCAGTTTGGGAAGTTCACTGATTCTTGTTTCAGCTTGCTGTTACTGACGGGCCCATCAAAGGTGTTCTTTTCTTTATTAGTATGCACTTCTGACTTCCAGTATTTCTTTCTGGTTTTTTTCCTAGAGTCTCCACCTCTGTGTTGGGCATATTGTCTACTTTTCCCATTCAAACTCAGTATATTCATCAGAGTTATTTTAAAACCACTGTCTGATAATTGCAATATTTTTTTGCTGGCCCTTGTGCTTGAATTGCTTCTTTTGGCTATTTTCTTCTTACCATGCCTTAATATTTGCTGTATAAAGCCTTATAGAATGTATTGGGCAATTAGAGTTAGGATAAGTAGACATCTAATGTGATTTTTTATGTTAACCTGGCTAAGATTTAGGTATGTTTACTGTATGTTATAGTTGTAGGTGACAGAGGTCACAAATTCCCTGGTGTCCTTGTTTTGGTTACCTATTTTGCCCTTGGGATTTCCTAAGAACTCCCCATCACAGAGCGTCTCGTCCTACAGCTCTTTCAGCTGTCACCTTCTATTATTTTACTAGAGCCCAGTAGGTGTGTGGGGCATAATGCAGGAAGGGCTAAGTGTTTTATAATCTTAAATTTAAATCTGTTCTTTAGTGGGCTTGTGTCCCTTGACAGTGACAGTCACAAGTGACCCCTAGCTTCCTTCATACCGTTAGGCGAGACGTAGGCTAGGAGGGCATGAATTTAAAGACATGTTTCTCCTCCAGTAGTGTAGGATAGACTGCTGGCAATGTCTTCTGCAGAGTTGTCCTGTTTTTTGTAAAGAATGCTCAGGGCATATTTCACAATACTTGTTCTTCCCTTCATCTTGACAGAGACAACAGGGGATGTTTTTTGGCTCCTCCCTTTGAGAAACCCCTGGGGTGCCTGCAGGCAAACCCATAAAAGTGTGTTGACCCCCACCATGACCTCAGACTACATACAGGCCCTGGAGTTTCTCAGTGTCAAGTTCATCCATGTTCAGGTTCTATAGGAAATCATCAAAATAAAAATTTTAATCTTCCTACCATTTGGTGGCTCCAGCAGCTTCTGCTCCAAGTAAGCAACTCTGGGCTGTGCTTCTCTATGTTCCGTTGTCTCTTCAGATTTGTGGACGGTAGTGTGCCTTGCTCTATAAACTCAGTTCTCCAACAGGTCTAAGAAAATTCTTGATATTCACTTTGTTAAAATGAGAATGACCACTTAATGAAGCTAAAAAGAGAACTCATTTATTAATGACAGGTAAATTGACCAAATTGTCCATAGTTGACCTAGTTTACTAAGTTTTTTCATTAAATTCATGAAATTCTTTGGTCTTCTTTCAAATCTAAGCATTTTTTAAAATATTAAAATCAGAGAGAGCAAGTTTTATTCCCTAACTGCCTCTAATCTAATTTCAAGAGCTGTAAAACAGCAGTGTACCTTGCCCTTTCAAATACATAAGAATATCTTGAAGAATGTTTCTGTGATCTGGATAGATAGCCTTTTACAAGTAGAAAGTATTGAATATTTTAACAGATTGATAAAGTTTTTCAAAAGCGCAAATGTCTCTGAACTTATTATTTCACTCCAGCAGCCAAGAACAAATTAATAGAACTTTAAATTTCTATTAGTTTTCTGCTGACTGTCAAGAAGGGCACAAGTAATAGCTTCCAGGGAAAGTGCATACAGTCCTCTGTCCTGTCTACCTTTTCCTCACATTCTGCATCTCTTGCATCTCTTCTTTAGGGTTGTATTTAATTAAAAAAAAAAAAAAAAAAAAAACAACACTCTTTCTTAAGCCACACAGTAGGTTCTGTCTTTGTTCCCTCTCCTCATCTTTGTCTTCTCTCTCTCTTATATCTAAGTCTTCTTCAGTACTTTAATTTTTTTTCAATAAAAATAATGTACTCTTTCATTCTACTATATTTCATCCCATTCTTGGGTATAGCAAGTAACACAGACCAAAGATTGATACTACATATTTTTGTCTCCATTGCATAATTACAAAGGTTTTTGTCCAAAAAAAATTGCTTTATTTTTTAACTCTTTACATTTTTAAGGAAGTCAATTGTTTTTTCTTAATGAGAACATAATTTTACTGTTATGCAAATAATATTCCAGTGACAATATCAGCAACTTCATAATAAGAAATCACGGTGCAGGTTGACAATACTAAATTATCACATAGAGTAAGACTACTCACCTGGTTGCCTGGGGTATATTTCAGGATGTCAACCTGCAGGCTCACCAGAAAGATGTTTCTCAACCAAGACAATTCACAGAAACTTTAAGATGTTCTCTTACAGTCAAACAAGACAACAGGGAAATCTTTCTTGCATTTTTCAATATAAAGTTGGCTATGTGATTTTTATCCTGTTTTATTGCTATGACTTCTTAAGCCTATATTCTTTTGTGCCTCCAATTTAAGGCTCAGAGCCTTTCAATTTCTTACATAGTATCTGACAGAAGCAAATGCTTGACAATTGCCTCTGATTTGTTGCCACCTACCTGCCTCTGCCACAATTTCCATAATGTGTCCATCCCCATTCTCTTTAGGATTTAGTGAGTCCTAGAGTCAACATAGTCCTTAAACTGCATTTTTGTCCAATCCCCAGGGTTGAGTTTCTGCTTACATTTTCTTTCCACAGTACCACATTGGTGGCCCTTTTCCTATAGATCTGGAATCCTTCCTCGACTTTCCACCAATGTTTGGATCCTTGGTGCCCTGCTTGACTTTGACCAGTTCTTTTTTCTGGAAATGAAAATGGCTTCTATGCAAGTGGCTTCTTGCCAACTTTCAGTGTGTGTATTTACTTTGACCAAACCCCCTACTGATGAACCTAAATTCCTGAGGCTCTGTCATGCTTAGGGCTATGACATAAATTATTTCTACACTTTTCATCTTGTTATACTCTATGGCCTTAGGCAAAATTCTTTCAGCACTAGAGCTAAATTTGAAGTCTTTTCATAAATATAAAGTTGTTTCTACTCAAAACCCTTGTAATCATTTTCACTGCCATTTTCACTTTCTTTATAAACACTAGCTTTGTTTTACCCTTCTCATATTCAAAGCATATGGATTATCCTCAATCATTATGGCCAATAATATGCACTTCATGTTTTCATCACCAAGTTTATTTCACACAGTTTGCTGTCAGAACTCTATTAAAGTCCAATGTAGAGAATTAATATCTGAAAGAGTATTATTTAAGAACATTCTACCATCTCATTTGTCTAGGTATTCTGAATTCTACAAGTTATATGACCAGAAAGCTGTGTACCTGGAAGTCATTAACTCCCCTTCCAATATAAAACACTTTCAACAATCCACATTTTAGTGTTATGTTTTCAGATTTTATTGAGTCAATATAGAAAATAGTCATGAAAACAATGTGTTGTATCAGTTCTAAAAGTATTCCTAAAATATATTTAAACAAACAAGTCTTGATCACCTAAAAGGAATCAGATACCATGGCACCAGAGGTATGAAATAAATAACTAAAGTTAATTCTTTGCCTTCAAGACATTTATAGCCAGAGCACTGGGAAATAGGAAGAGAGAAGAAAAGATATGCAAACAAATATGTAAGTGATATAATCACCCTTTAATGACCCTTTATATGCTAAATTAATTTTATTAAATTAATATTTTAACACAAATAAATTTATTAAATTAATGATAATATGCTTTCATTCATTGAATAATAAAAATCATATGCTCTCACCCATAGATTTGGTAACATGAGAGAATTTAATTTTAAAACCAAGCTATTTATTAACTTCAGTGATAAGAGTGTTTACATTCCTCTCCATATGCATTTCTTCAAGAGATTTTTTATATATGGTAAAACATCAATGTTCAATCATAAAAAATAAAAATAAATAAATTTCTATAATTTATACACATAACTTTGATTTTAAATGTGATATGTTATCCATTTTAACATATATTTAGGCTGAAATTATTGGTTTCATATATTATAAAGTACTAAGACACAAATTTCATATAAGAAAATTTTTTAATTTTTTTATAAAATTAATATACTTTAAAATTAACCAAACTCATCATTTGATATTCATTTACAATAGTACTTTTCAACCTTGTTTTCTAATTTTTATTCATGTAGAGAATTTTTCAGGTAAAAGTACTTTGTAAACTAAATTCATAGTTACATATCCCAGCTATTATGGATATTACATCATAAATTCAGATTCACAAATCATAATTATTATACTTTTTCCAGTTGCTTCTTGGACTTTTGGCTAAAATCATGTGTACAATTATTATACTTATTCTAAATATACATAGTCAACCAGCATCCAGAGGAAACAAACAGGTTAGAAAGAATATTTAAATTCTACTCTCTTGAAAAATGTCATGTATATATGAAGTATAATCAACAGTAGTTATCATGTTATACATTAGGTCCTTAGACCTTATTTAACTTATAACTAAAAGTGTGTATATTTTTACCATCTTCTATTTTCCCCAACCCCAGTGCTTGGCAAATGCTATTGTACTGTTTCTAGACGTTCAACCTTTTTTTTAAGATTCCACATAAAAATAATACAATACAGTATTTGTCTTTCTCTCACTTATTTTACTTAGCATATTATCCTCTAGGTTCATCCACATTGTCACAAACAGCAGAATTTCTTTCTATTAAAGCTTACCAATATTCCAGTGTGTGTGTGTATCATGACCTCTTTACCAATTCATCTGTCAATGAAAATTTAGGTTGTTTCTACACCTTGGCTATTGTGAATAATGTTGCTATGAACATGTGAATGACAATACCTCTTTGAGATCCCAATTTCATTTCTTTTAGATACATACCCAAAAGTAAAATTGTAGAATCATATGGAAGTTCTATTCTAAGTTTTTTAAGGAACCTCCACACTGTTGGCTGTACATCTTCACCAATAGTGTAACAAGGTTCCATTTTCCCACATACTCACCAGCATTTGTTATTTCTTGCACTCTTGATAATAAACATCCCAATAGATATGAGGTAATGTCTCACCATAATTTTGATTTGCATTTTCCTGATAATTAGTGATATTGAACACATTTCAATTTACCTGTGACTCTATGTATGACTTCTGTAGAAAAATGTCTAGTCAGGCCCTTTGCCTCTTTTTAAATTGAGTTGTATTTTGCTATCGAGTTGTGTGAGATCCTTGTTTATTTGGAATATTAACCCCTTATTGAATATGTGGTTTGCAAATATTTTCCCCCATTCTATTGGTTGCTATTTCATTTTGTTCATGGTGCTTTTTGCTATGCAGAAATGAACCCTTGAATTATGAAAATTTTACTTATGTCAGTTATCAAATATATATGCTTGTTCATTAATTTTTAAGTGGGAATTATGTAGTAAAATGATATTTTATAAAAATAAAGTCATAAGTGAGGTAGGCATAATATTGGGGAAAAATGATGAACTAAAATTTCACTTTTCCTTCTGATTTTCAAGTTGTTTCACTTTTGCTAATGAAATATGAAAACAGTTGTCCTTCTAGCTCCTCTGAATGGCAAAAGGAAGAAGAAAAGAAGCAATTTGCAGCTCTCTTAAAGAAAGTATAATAAAGAATAAAGGTATAGTTAGGACTCGGTATTTATTAATAGTGCATTTCTTTTGTATTTTAAAAATAGAGGAAAGCTTTATTGTTTTTTATATTGAATTAATTCAAATTCTGTCAAGTTCTACTTAAGAAAGCAAATTGTGTGAGCTATCAAGAAAACAATGATTTATTACTGCATGTTCATTTTATTATAAAATTTATTTATGTATTTGTAATAATTGATTCTCAAGGAATCCCCTAACTTCAAAAGAGAAAATATGATTATGTGGTGATCATAAAGCCTGAAAATTAATTTCATTTATCAATAACAAACATTTTGATTATATGGTGATCTTAAAGCCTAAAAATTAATTTTATTTGTCAATAACAAACATTTGATTGAATAAAAAAATTATATATATACTTGAAATCTATATAAAGATTTGTTATACATTGATTGGTAGTATTATATAAGTATATTGATTGACATTGAAAGTACCACAATGCATGAATAAATAAAAGCAGATTACAAAACATATACACAATATAGAATTTTTTTATTTCATACAAAAAACATATATGAATAAACCTAAGGTAGTGATGTATTTAGAAAAACATCCTGCCCATTAGTTCTTTTTGTTCATTGGATTCCACCTATGAGTGTAATCATATCATACTTGTCCTTCTCTGAATGGCTTAGTTCACTGAGCATAATGCTCTCCAAGTCCATCCATGCAGTTGTAAAATATAAGATGAACTAACAAGCAAAATAGAAACAAAGTCATAGATAGAGAGCAGGCTGACACTGTCCAATGGGGAGAGATGAAAGGGTAGGTGGGAGGAGCTAATGGAATTAAGCAAAAATAAAAAGCAACTCATGAACACGGAAACCATGTATGGTGATTGCAGGGGGTGAGGGAGGGAGAAGCGGGGAAAGTAGAGATGCAAGAGGGTTCAGTGGGGATAAATGGTGATGGACAGAAACTTGACTTGGGGTGGTGAACACACAGTGCAGTGTGCAGAAGATATGTTGTGGAATTGTGCAACTGAGACCTGTATATTTCATTAACCACTGTCACCCCAATAAATTCAATAAAAAGAGAAAAAAATTCACCTGCTATTCTATATTAAAATGTACCCTGAATCTTGACCCACACTTATAGATAATTATCATAGGACTGAAACCTACCAAATTTTATCTTAACAAGCTTTTCTGTATTTTACACTTGCTACACTTTGCATAGCACTAATTTAGAAAATGAAAATTACAGATTTAAAGATAGTATAATTTTTTTCATTTCTAATTAAATAGATGTTGATAGTAACAATATTGAGTACAGCTACACATCATATGAACAAACACACAGTTATTTCACTGTCTTAGTTATGATGTCATTACAGAAATTTTACATGAATAGACAAATAGCTTTTCAACAATTTCCTCACCCATATAAAATTAGTCAATTAAGCAAATTTTTTTCATTGTTAAAACTATTAAATACCTTAAATCACAACTAAATAGCTGTTTTCCCTAACTGCAGTATTAATTACCTCCTAGCTTAATGAAAATTAATTGCTATTCTGTCTTAACAATTACATTGTAATCGATCAAGTTTAAAGGTCCTGCAAGGGTCATTTGTTATAATTCTATTGCAATCCATTAAATCTGCAACATATAACAACCTTTAACTTATTCACATATTAGGGAATTTTTTGGCAGCTCTAGATGTCACTGTTTATACAAAACATGATATATCAAATTGCCTCTTTTGGTCAGCACATTTAAAGTGGTTTGTCTTCACTGAGGCATTTTCAATTCTACTACAGTACTTTCATAACTAAGATATTTAAATCAGATTTTGTATTCAAACAACCAATGAGGATTAAGAAAATGTGATGCAGGTGTGCTATCAAGCTAATTGCAACTAAAAATAATAATAATTTAATGTAAATTTTTTTTCAGTAGTAAAAGAAATAATGTATCTCTTCAAATAATTTTTACTTCAAACATTAATAAGATGTGAACTTATACCTATCAGGAAGACAAAAAATCAAAAAGATTAGTAATATAACTCTTAGCAAGAAAGAGAAGAGTTGGGAAGAATAGCATATTATAGGTGGAAGTCTAAAAGGTAGGGTCAAATCTGGGAAGTGCTCTAGTTCTGGAAGGTCTGGTTGAAATTAAATATGGCCCTGGTCAGTGGCACAGTGGATAGAGCATCATCCCAAGGGCATCACTGTGATCCCAAGGGTTGCAGCTTCATCCTGAGCGTGTGGTTGGAGTCCTGTTCGGGGCACATATGTGAAGCAATCAACAGCTGCACAACCAAGTGAAACAATTAGTTGATATTTCTCTTTCTTTCTCTCTCTCTTCCTTTCTCTCTCTCAAGAAAAATTAAATTAAATGTAGAGTATAACCTATGACCCTATGATCTTACTGCTGAGTACACATCCCAAAAGCTAATAAAAGATCCACATAGTGAGAAGTACAAAACCTGTTGCTGAGTAACTATGTCTGTAGGAAGTTGAGAGTCAAGAGCAGTACTCATCACTGAAAGAACAGATAAAATATTAAAGAGAAAGAATGAAATATGATACTGTAGACTGTGAAATATGACTCTACAGCACATACTTACGTAAGTATGATAGTGTGTATCAATTTTACTTATTATTACAAAATATACTATAATTTTGTTTACTCTTATATTTAGATAAGTTTGAGTTGTGGTAGTCAATATAAGTAAATGTAATTCAGTTATCAAATACAATAAAAAAGCAAAAGCAAAGAAAAAAATTATATATATTTTTAAATCTGCAAACTCAGAAACTTAAGGGTTAAAAGTAATAACATAACTTTCAAATTGAAGGTTAGGATTCACAGTGAAGATATGAGAGATTCCATTCATCAAATAATACTGTCAACACTCTCCTAGAGCAAAAGCTATAAAAAATTTAAAAATACATGAGGAAATACACAGAAGCACACTAAAAATAGATATTTAATACATTTTCAGTGCAATTCAGATCAAGTGAATACAGGTAAGTCCACTGAAGTCCTAAATGATATGATGACTAGAGAAACACACACTTAAAACCCTAGTAATAAAAGATAAACTGTATTCTCAATTGCACATAAAACATTCAAAAAAACTGATATTAGGAAACTGAAAATTTTGTGAAGTAAAACTAATAAACAAGATTTTGTGAATATAGTGGAATAAAAACAACTTTTAATATTTAAATATAGAAATAAAATAAGTCCTGGCCATCTAGATATTTTATACCTATTAGGTAAAAACAATATACAAAACAATTTATTTATTTATTTATTAAAAAATCAAATATTTAACATCAAATATTATGGAATAAAAGTAGAGCACTGATTAGTATTTAAAGTCATGAGTTTTCCTGTAATATCAATGAAAATGAATAAATAAAAACAGATACATTTAGTTCCTAAGTCAAAATACTAGAGAGAAAAAAATATAGTTATGAGAGAAAAATATTCTGAAGTGCCTCTAATTAAATTACAGAAAGCCAAGAGGTTGGAATAAAGAGACAAGAAAGAATAACCAGTTAACAACTGCAGGACAAAACCAACAAAAGACTGCTTACATTCCTGAGTGTATATTGGAACTGATTCACTTCCAGGTGGCTTTCTCCATGATTATCTAAGAGAATAGCCAGGCGCCACCTGCCATGAGGTGCCTCTACTTTTTTCTTGCACATGAACTTTCTGGACTATTGCCCACAACTGATCCAAAGAAGCAAACACTTCTTCATTAAAGACTATAAACTTATCTCAGGACTAGCCCATTTCACCCTCTCCCACACCTTTTATCTCCAGTCAATGTAAATTCTTTCAAAACAACTAACATCTTGCTTCCCCAAACTGTTTTCCTAAAAACAGTCCAGCACCCCTTAGACAGCACCTACTTGACTCTTCCACCTGGCCCTGCTGCTGAGGGTTCAGGTTGCCCCACTGCTTGGCTCCTCTCTGGTTAGCATATGACTCAATAAGCTCCTCCCTTCAAAAAAACTTTTGGCCATGGAAGTTTTTTCCATTTAACAGTTAACAAACAGGAAACAACAGAAGTTCCATAACAAAAGATAACCAAATTGAACCCAGTAATCTATAAGAAAGATAATACATCTTGACCAAGTGGATTTTTTTCCACGAATGCAAGTTTAACATTTAAAAATCAATCAATGTAATTCTACATATTGATTAAATAAAGAAAATACATACCCATTTCTATGGATGAAAAAAGTCACTTCAGAAAACTTAACATTCATTTGTTAAAAATCCTTAGAAAACTAGGACTAGAAGGAAACTTCTTTAACATCTCCGTGAAACACCTATATCCACTATCAGAGTTAATGGTGAATAGCTGAATGCTTTTTGCCTAAAATCTTAAACTTTGTGAGGATCTCAATCTCATCATATATATGCAGAATTCTTTTGAATTACTAGCAGGTGCAACAAGGCACAAGAGCATATATATAAGTAAAAGCAGACAGATTGTGGGGAAGAAAGAATAAAACTGTTTTGCATGACACAATTATTTACATAGTGAATTCTAAGTGATCCAAAAATCTACTCAAAATAAGTGAATTTAGCCTTGGCTGGTTGGCTCAGTGGTGGAGCATCGGCCTTGCGTGTGGAAGTCCCTTGTTTGATTCCAAGTCAGGGCACACAGGAGAGGCAACCATCTGCTTCTTCACCCTTTGCCCTCATTCGTTTCTCTCCTTTTCTCTCTTCTCCTCCTCCAGCCATGCTCAAATGGTTTGAGCAAATTGGCCTTGAGTGTTGAGGATGGCTTTATGACCTCCACCTCAGGCGATAAGAAGAGCTTGGTTGCTGAGCAATGGAGCAGTGGCCTAAAATGGCCAGAGCATTCCCTGGTAGGGAGTTTCCAGGTGGATCCCCATCAGGGTGCATGCGGGAGTCCGTCTCTTTGCCTCTCTACCTCTCACATCACTAAAAAAATAAAAATTAGTGAATTTAGCTTGTTTTCACAATGCAAGATCAATATGCAAAAATAACTTGTATTACTAAATTAGAATTACTAAATGAATATTACATTTGAAATGAATAAATATATGGAAAGAAAATTATAAAAATTATATTTACAATTTTAATAAAATAATGAAAAACATAAAGATAAATACAACAAACTACGTATAAGATCAATGCTATGAAAACTACAAAGTATTTCAGGAAAATTTACAGATTTCCTAAATAATCAGAGAACTAAACAACTGTTCACAGATTAGAAGATGAAACACTATTACAATATTAATTTTTCTCGGATTGATTTATAGATTCTATATTAATTCAAACCAAATCTCAAAAAGGGAGTTTATCAAAACTGAAAAGATAGGAGGGCAAGAAGGCAATATAGTAACTGAACGTACCAACTTCCAACTCCCAGAACCAAAGTGGATTATAACTTGATTTTAAGAACCATTATCTGGATCAACCAACGTTGAACTGGACAGAGAGGACTCTTCAACCAGGGAACACTGAAGAAGCAGCATTAAGACTGGTAAGAGAAGCAAAAACGCGAAAAGGGCTGCCCAGCTCCCCAGAGCAAAAGGCAGCCCAGAGAGACTCGTGTGCCGGGAAGAGAGGCCAGTGGAAGGGTAGGAACCTGGGTCCCAGCAACAAAGCCCCAGAGCCTAGAGGAGGCCTATGGACAGTATTTAGCTGTGAAACAGGTTAGGTTATTGTTTGTGAAAAAGAGACAGTTGTCTCAGACTCAGGATTCTTATTAAAGGAATGGCGCAGAAAACCTCTCTCACAACCACTCACCCGGTACTCCAGGACACAGGGAGAGAGGAGAGGACCGGAGCAGTGGGAAGAGAGTTCGGTCTGGAAGGCACAGGGAGAAAAGCTTTGAGGGACAGCCACCCTAAACGCCGGGCTGATTTAATCCACAAATCTAAAACAATATTTCCCCTGGAACCAGAACGGGAAAACAGGACACCAGCCAAACAGGTTCTCCTGCAGCAATTAGAGCACAGTTACTAAAAGGGAAGGAGCTTTCAAGACTACAGTATGGAGTGTTAGGGTCTGAACTGCAGCAGCCCCGCGCACACTGCTGAGGGCTTGCTGGAGGGCAGGTGGCAGTGGGATGTGCAAACGTGGTTTCGTCGGCAGAGGCCGAGCTGGCTGGCGTGGTGAGCTCAGTCTAGCCCAGCGGGGGAAAAGGAGATGCACGAAAGTGGTCCGGCAGCTGCGGGCCCGCCTGCGACCCCACCTGTGGGGGAAAGGCGGGAGCCAGTAACAGGCAGAGATTAGGTTCTGGGCAGGGGCAAGTGGGCATGCAACCTCATCCGCCCTCCAAGGTTTGAAGCACTGCACAAACAGGCTTTGCCCACGGAGGTGGGGCAGAAGCCCAGGCTCGCAGTTGAGCGCACATCAGCAGCCTGGCTGAGAAGCTGAGGTTAGGGGAGCGGGACAGAAGCCCAGCTCGGGGCTGAGAACATAGCAGCAGCCCTGCCCAGTTAAGGAGCCAAGGTTGGTGGGGGCGGGCCAGAAGTCTGGCTTGCAGCTGAGCACAAAGCAGCAGCCCCGCCCAGCTGAGGAGCCTAGGTTGGCGGGGAAGAAGCTTCCGGCCTGGGCTAGCTGCTGAGAAGGCACCAAAAGCACCTCCTAGCCAGAGGAACAGGCTGACAGGGACCTACAGCTGAGCAAAAGTGCTCACCCTTGCCCTTGGGGTCCAGGCTTTTGCCCAAGTGTGGTGCATGGTCCCCCCCATTGGGAGAGGGGCAAAGGCTGAGACTGGCTGAGGCTTATAGAGCCTGGCACTAGAACACAGCGCCTCCTGCAGAGGCAAGGTGGAGACCTCAGCAGCCAAGGCAGGCGCCGGCAACACCCACACCCAACCACCTTAGGAAGTGGCAGAGGGGGTGGCGGGCCTGCAGACAGACCACAACTAGGGAACACAGAGACAAAACCCATTGGATTCCAGTAGCCAAACCCTTCTTACACACAGACAAAATGGGCAGGCAGAGAAATATAACACAAATGAATCAAGAGAAATACCCAGAGAAGGACCTGAATGAATCAGAAATAACCGAACTACCTGATGCAGAGTTTAAAATAATGATACTTAATATGTTCAGAAAGCTTAGAGCAACAATGAAAAGTCATTATGAACACCTAAATAAAGAGATAACAACTATAAAAAAGGAAATTGAAATAATAAAAAAGAATCAGACAGAAATGACAAATACAGTATCAGAACTGAAGACCACAATGGAAGGAACTAAAAGCAGGATGGATGAAGCTGAGGATCGAATCAGCAAGTTAGAGGACAAAATAAAGGCACAGAAGCAGAGCAGAAAAAAGAAGAGACTCAAAAAATGTGAGGAAACTTTAAGGGAGCTAGCTCTGTGACAACATGAAGAGAAATGACATCCCCATCATAGGGGTTCCTGAAGAAGAAGAGAAAGAACAAGAGGTAGAAACTTTGTTCAATCAAATCATAGCAGAAAACTTCCCTAAATTAAGGCTGGAAAATGTTTCACATGTTCAAGAAGCACAGAGAACTCCATTAAAGAGAAACCCAAAGAAATCTACACCAAGACACATCATAGTTAAAATACCAAAGCTAAATGATATAGAAAAATTTTAAAGCTGCTAGAGAAAAAAAGGCAATCACCTACAAAGGAACCCCATAAAGATGACATCTGACTTCTCAACAGAAACACTTGAGGCCAGAAGGGAATGGCAAGATATATTCAAAGTAATGCAGAACAAAAACCTACAATCAAGACTACTCTATTTAGCAAGACTAACATTTAAAATTGAAGGAGAAATAAAGAGCTTCCCAGACACACACACAAAAAAACCCTCAAGGTTTTCATTAAACCCAAACCAATTCTGGAAGAGATACTAAGGGACCTGTGGTGAACAGTTCAAAGGGGGAAAATAATATAGCAAAAGAAGAATACAGCTTTAAAGAATAAAATGGCAATAAACAACTACATATCAATAATAACCTTAAATGTAAATGGATTATATGATCTAATCAAAAGACATAGAGTAGCTGCATGGATAAAGAAACAGGATCCGGCCTGACCTGTGGTGGCGCAGTGGATAAAGCGTCAACCTGGGAATACTGATGTCGCCAGTTCAAAACCCTGCACTGGTCTGGTCAAGGCACATGTGAGAGTTGATGCTTCCAGCTCCTCCCCCCTTTCTCTCTTTCTCTATCTCTCTCTCTCACTCTGTGTCTCCTCTCTAAAATGAATAAATAAATAAATTTTTTTAAAAAGTTAAAAAAAAAAAGAAACAGGACTCATATATATGCTGTCTATAAGAGACACACCTTAAAATGAAAGATGCACATACACTGAAGGTAAAAGGATGAAAAAATATATTTCATGCAAATAGAAATGAAAAAAAAGTTGGGGTAGCAATACTTATATCTGATACAATGGACTTCAAAACAAAGGCTGTAGCAAGAGATAAAGAAGGACACTACACAATGATAAAGGGAAAAATTCAACAGGAAGATATAACCATTATAAATATCTACGCACCAAACACAGGAGCCCCGACATACATAAAGCTGACTTTGATGGATATAAAGGGCAAGATTAATAGCAATACTATAATAGTACAGAATTTCAATACCCCACTAACATCACTGGATAGATCCTCAAGAAGAAAATTAACAAAGAAACTGCAAACTTAAATGATACACTAGATTAACTTGATCTAATAATTATCTTCAAAACTTTTCACCCTAAAGCAGTAGAATATACATTCTTTTCAAGCACTCATGGTATATTCTCTAAAACAGACCACATGTTAGGTCACAAAAATGGTCTCAACAAATTTAAGAAGATTGAAATCATATCAAGCATTTTCTCTGATCACAATGGCATGAAACTAGAAATTAACCACAAAAGAAAAACTGAAAAATACTCAAACACTTAGAAACTAAATAGCATGTTATTAAATAACAAATTGATTAACAATGATATGAAAGAAGAAATAAAATAGTTTCTAGAAACCAATGATAATGAGCATACATCAACTCAAAATTTATGGGCAAAAATTAAAAGCAATCCCCTTAAGATCAGGAACCAGGCAGGGGTGCCCCCTTTCACCACTGTTGGGCAGATAAAATATAATATGCTCACTTTGTTAAAGATGGCGCTGCCCACATGGAAGCCCATCACCCAGGTGATATTATTTGCCCTTGTGCTTGGGATGGCTGTGGGGGAAAGGCTGTAATGTAAGCAGGCCAGGTTGTTATGACCTAAGGCTTGGCTTTAAGAGTAAGCTTTTCCCCACACCCTTGACTGATTGGATAATGTAGGGTGGTGCACTCTCCTGAGGAATCCCATTATACAGAGATTTCCTTGTTTGTATAATTGGATTAAAGGTTTGGATTATCTATGCTATAAAATGGGAGAGACCAGTAGCTTGAGCTCTCTCGGTTCCTGCTATTGCCATTGCAGGGGCCTCCCTGATCCCTTGACCTCCATGGGAAAAGCTGGTTTTCTGCTTCTCCCTTGTCTTCTTTTGTGGCTTGCCTGTATTGGTGAGACACCAATAAACAGAATGGCCTACCATCCTCCGACTCTGCCATTTCTTCACCGTCAGCCCGAATCCAATGGGAACCTGCATGTGAATGGCCACGATGACGGCTCCTGGCCTTACAACTGGCGTAGTTTGCAGCAGGATTCGGAGATCGGTATGGGGCCACCACCCCTTACGGGTGGGGTAGAGGACTGGTTGCAGTTCTGGCTTCCCATGGCTATCCTTTTAGGAGCTGTGGGCTGCGTGTTTTTTACTCAAGAGGAAACCAAGAGTTCTGTGAAAGAAGTTGCTCGAGGTCGAAAGCTTCAGTATGAATTGCAAATCAAACAGCAGAAAAGGCTGGAATTGGAGCGAGCACTGGAGAAGGAATTACGGGTTCGCGAGTTGCAGTTTGCCCTGGAAGCTGAACATTTGCACCGGCAGTTGTTGGAGAAACAACTGCGGATTCAAGAGCTCAAGTCTCAGCTTTTGGCCAAAAGCCAGCAGCCACAGGAGCCTAAATGGTCGCCAAAGGAGCAGCAGCACCCGTGCCGGTGGACTGGTTTTGAGTCAGCGGGAGCAAGCGCTTGCAACTCCTCTTCTGAGGATGAGAAGGCTCAGGCTGAAGCTGCCATACGCACACTGAGAGCCCGACCAGTGGTCGCCAAGAAGGTAAAAACCCAGCAGCGTAGAGTCCCTCAGGGGCAACCACAGCCTCCTGCCCAGGTAATGGAGCACTCTGTGGTTCGGCCCTATACCCAGGCAGAGCTGATGGAGTTGGGGGCACAATTTAGGCAGAAACCTACTGAATCCCTGGTAGCCTGGTTACTACGATTATGGGACATAGGGGTGGATGGCATCATGCTCTCTGGAACAGAGATGGAGAAATTGGCCGCCATTACCACACACTCCTCCTTGAGGCAGCGTCTTCAGAACTGCCATGGCAACCCAGGAGACCATACCCTATTAGAATGGGTGATGGCTGCCATTCGTATGGTCTGGCAGAATGCTGGAGAATTGCCAGGGGCAATGAGTCGGTGGCAGTGCTACAGCGAGTTAGTAAAGGTCCTTCGGGAACTAGGTATGAAGAATGCTGTTTTCAACCCTGGGTCCCGTGGGCCAGATGAGGAAGTGTTTACAGCAAAAATGAGGGAATTTATTCTTGCTAGCGCCCCGTCAGCCCTTTTTGGGTCACTTCTGGCTATCTTGGGCCCCTATGTGGGGCAGCCCATCAATGCGGTTACACAGATGGTATCAGATTTGGGAGAGTTGGAAGCTGCTAGGGATCATAAAGCAGTGAGGGCTGCTGCCCATGTTGCCCCCCCAACTAACAAGGGAAACGGGCCTATAAAGGTTACCCGAACACAGATGTGGGTAGATTTGATTGCGGCTGGAGAAGATAAGGGGAAATTGGATGGCCAGTCTAATAAAATTCTTTTGGAGCTTTGGTGGCAGCTTAAACCAGAACAGAAGTTCCAGCCATTGAGACGAAGGGCCCCAGCAGCTACCAATAAAACGTTTGGTGCGCGGGCAGCTCGGTTACAAGATTATATGATAGGGACGGCTGAGGGAGAGAACTCCCAAGACCCATTGTACCAGTTTGAATAGGAAAAAGGCTGAGGGACCCGTCTAACAGAGATGGGCGGGGACCGGAGGCCACACATGGAACTGGCTATCCACTGGTCCCCTTCCAATGTACAATGGGTATTGGCCTTGGTGGATACAGGTGCAGAATGTTCCCTCCTCTATGGGAACCCAGAGCGGTTTGCTGGGACCCCAGTGGCCATTGATGGCTATGGGGGCCAAACTGTTCAAGTGAAGCCAGTAACTATTCCATTGGGGATAGGAAGACTGCCTCCTAAGCCATATAAGGTGTATGTATCTCCTATTCCTGAATATATTTTGGGGGTAGATGTCTTGCAAGGACTATGGTTGGAAACTACAGCCGGGGAGTTTCGGCTACGGATCAGGGTTGTGAAGGCAGTGTTGCGGGGACATGCATCACATTCCCCTTTGCAATTGCCCATCCCTCGGCGTGTGACTAACACCAAGCAGTACCGCCTGCCAGGTGGTTATGAAGAAGTCACAGCGACAATCCTCGAACTAGAAAAGGTGGGGATCATTCGGCCAGCACACAGTCCTTACAACTCCCTGGTATGGCCTGTGCGCAAACCAGACGGAACCTGGAGAATGACAGTAGATTACAGAGAACTTAACAAAGTTGTTCCCCCTTTGCACGCTGCTGTTCCCTTGATAGCTAACATGATGGATCGGCTAAGCCATGAGTTGGGGACATACCACTTTGTGGCAGACGTGGCCAATGCTTTCTTCTCCATTGATATAGCTGCAGAGAGTCAAGACCAATTTGCCTTCAGTTGGGAAGGGAGACAATGGACCTTTACAGTATTACCCCAGGGCTATTTGCATAGCCCCACTTTGTGCCATGGGCTGGTGGCTGCTGACCTGGCTAAATGGAAACAGCCAGAGGCAGTTCGCATGTATCATTATATTGATGATATTATGTTAACTAGTGATTCTCTTCCAGAATTGGAGCAAGCAGTCCCTACCCTGCTATCCCATTTGAAAGCATTAGGCTGGGCAGTCAATGAGGACAAATTACAAGGACCTGGGTTATCTGTTAAATTCTTGGGAGTTGTCTGGTCGGGTAAAACAAAAGTTATCCCTGACGCAGTTATAGATAAGATCCAAGCATACCCCGTGCCCACTACGGTAAAACAGTTACAGGAATTCTTAGGTCTGTTGAGGTATTGGCGAGCATTTATACCCCATTTGGCTCAGATACTATGCCCCTTGTACAACCTTATTCGGAAGGGGGTTCGTTGGGATTGGACCGAGCAGGCGCAAGGTTCATTTGCAGCAGCTAAAAGAGCTGTCAAGGTGGCACAGGCCTTGAATGTGTTTGATCCTGCCAGGCCCTGTGAGCTAGATGTTCATGTAACCTCGGAGGGGTTTGGATGGGGCTTGTGGCAACGAACAGAGCGCTTACGGCAACCTATTGGGTTTTGGTCCCAATTGTGGAAAGGTGCTGAAGTTCGTTACTCATTAGTAGAGAAGCAGCTGGCAGCTGTGTATGCTGCCCTCCTGGCCACTGAGAGTATTACAACCACAACACCAGTTACAGTCAAGACAACATACCCTATTGCAGGATGGGTGAGAGACTGGGAGACAAAACCACGTAGTGGTATGGCCCAAATGTCCACCCTGGCCAAGTGGGGTGCCTACCTGCAACAATGCTGTGCTCTTAGCACCAGCCCGTTGAGGGCAGAACTGCAGGAAGTCTTGGGTCCAGTCACCTATGCAACCTTAGAGTCAGGTGCAGCTGGGGCTCAGGAGGCAGAACCTGAAGTCAGTCCCTACCAGGAGGGGCGGGTGCCCATCCCTGAGGATGCCTGGTATACTGATGGTTCCAGCAGGGGACAACCTGCCAAGTGGACGGCCATAGCCTTCCATCCGGCCACTGAGACTATTTGGATGGACACGGGTACAGGCCAAAGCAGCCAATGGGCAGAATTAAGAGCTGTTTGGCTAGTTGCCCACAATGAACCTTCACCTCTGGTGATCTGTACTGACAGCTGGGCTGTATATCGTGGACTGACCCTTTGGATTGCTACTTGGCACATTAACCAGTGGATGGTAATGCACCGTCCACTATGGGGTCAGGCCATGTGGCAGGACTTATGGGAAATAGGACACCAGAAGCAGGTGACAGTATATCATGTCATGGGGCATGCCCCTCTAGCCCATCCTGGGAATGATGAGGCAGATACATTGGCAAAGGTGCGATGGTTGGAGACTGCACCTGCAGGTGATGTGGTGCAATGGCTCCACCGGCGCCTGCTCCATGCGGGACAGAAAACTATGTGGGCTACGGTTAAAGCGTGGAACTTGCCTGTGTCCTATGCAGAGGTACTTGCAGCTTGTGAGCAATGTGCAGTGTGTTCCAAGGAGTACCCTCGGAGACCACTGGTGTCACCTGGACAGATCCAGAGGGGTCATGTTCCACTGACACGATGGCAGACAGACATCATTGGACCCTTACCAAAGTCAGAAGGGTACCAGTATGCGGTCACTTGTGTAGATACTGCCACAGGTCTGCTTGCTGCTTATCCCGCCTGTAATCCTGACCAGAGGGCAGTCATACAGGTTTTGGACCGCCTGAGTGCTGCATATGGGCGACCACTGGTCCTTGAAAGTGACAACGGTACCCACTTCACTGGTTCAATGGTGAGGCAATGGGCTCAAGAGCTGGGGGTGGACTGGAAATACCATGTTCCCTACCACCCCCAAGCTGCTGGTATCATTGAGCGGTATAATGGACTCTTAAAGCAGGGACTGCGACAGGAGGGGGGCACCAGCTCCCTTACTGGATGGACACGCCGCTTATGGACAGTACTCCGGATTTTGAATGAGAGACCTCGACGTGGGAGCCCAGCTCCAGTGGACACCCTCCTGCATCGGGCAGCTGCCCCATTCAGTTGCAGATACACACCAAGGACATTTTACTCAAGCCAGGCTTTGGACAGCAGGGCAACGTGCTCTTGCCTGCCCCAACAGCCCTTCTTAAAGGCCAACGGCTTCAATGGACTTGGCCCTGGACTGTCCAGGCCCCCATCTGAGATGGGTGGCCTTGTTGGCACCATGGGAAAAGGGGCTAGAGATGGACCTCCAGTTAACTCCTTGGGCAACCAGCACCTGGCCACCTAAGGTAGAAGTGTATTATCCTTTGAGTGCTTAGGGGGACAGCATAATGAAGGGCACCTTTGTAATTTCTTTATGGCCAATAATGAGTTCTCCTATTTTACTACACATAGAACCAGCAGAGATGCTGGTGTATTGGCCAATAAGGTTTGGTATGCCCACTCAGGGCGGCCTCTGGTACCAGCTACGGTGCTGTCTGCAGATAAAACTCTGGCCTGTATTCTGCCAGAGGGAAAAGATTTGCCTCTCTTGGTGCCGTTGACAGCTCTGTCATTTCGCCCATAGCTTTTGATTTGTTAATCCTACTGCTGTAGTTGGTACTGTTTCTGTTTATGCAATGTACCTTTGTAATTGTTGAAACTGTATGATTTGTGCTACTGCTGTAATTTGTGTAATGTACTTAATTTCCTTGTACAGGGATGCCTTGTTTGAATTGTGGGTAGTAAAGTGAGCATAGAGGTGGATTGTTGGGCAGATAAAATATAATATGCTCACTTTGTTAAAGATGGCGCTGCCCACATGGAAGCCCGTCACCCAGGTGATATTATTTGCCCTTGTGCTTGGGATGGCTGTGGGGGAAAGGCTGTAATGTAAGCAGGCCAGGTTGTTATGACCTAAGGCTTGGCTTTAAGAGTAAGCTTTTCCCCACACCCTTGACTGATTGGATAATGTAGGGTGGTGCACTCTCCTGAGGAATCCCATTATACAGAGATTTCCTTGTTTGTATAATTGGATTAAAGGTTTGGATTATCTATGCTATAAAATGGGAGAGACCAGTAGCTTGAGCTCTCTCGGTTCCTGCTATTGCCATTGCAGGGGCCTCCCTGATCCCTTGACCTCCATGGGAAAAGCTGGTTTTCTGCTTCTCCCTTGTCTTCTTTTGTGGCTTGCCTGTATTGGTGAGACACCAATAAACAGAATGGCCTACCATCCTCCGACTCTGCCATTTCTTCACCGTCAGCCCGAATCCAATGGGAACCTGCATGTGAATGGCCACGATGGCGGCTCCTGGCCTTACAACCACTCTTATTCAACATAGTTCTTGAAGTCTTAGCCACAGCAAACAGACAAGAAGAAGAAATAAAGAGCATCCAAATTGGAAAAGAAGAAGTGAAACTGTCATTATTTGGAGATGATATGATATTGTATATAGAAAATCATAGTCTCAGTCAAAGAACTACTGGACCTGATAAATGAATTCAGCAAGGTAGCAGGATATAAAATTAATACTCAGAAATCAGAGGCATTTCTATATACCAACAATGAACTGTCAGCAAAAGATATTAAGGAAACAATCCCCTTCACTACTGCTACCAAAAAAATAAAGTACCTAGGAGTAAATTCAACCAAGGAGATTAAGAATTTGTACTCAAAAAATTATGAAACATTGATAAAAAAAATCAAGGAAGATACAAACAAGTGGAACCATATACCGTGCTCATGGTTAGGAAGAATAAACATCATTAAAATGTCTATATTACCCAAAGCAATTTATAAATTTAATGCAATACCAATTAAAATACCAATGACATACTTCAAGGATATAGAACACATATTCCAAAAATTTATATAGAACCAAAAAAGAACACAAATAGCCTCAGCAATCTTAAAAAGAAAAAATAAAGCAGGAGGTATCACTCTTCCGGATATCAAGGTATACTACAAGGCCATTGTACTCAAGATAGCCTGGTACTGGCATAAGAACAGGCCCATAGATCAATGGAACAGAACAGAGAACCAAGAAATAAACCCACACCTTTATGCACAACTGATATTTGACAAAGGAGGAAAGAGCATACAATGGAGTAAAGACAGCCTCTTTAACAAATGGTGTTGGGAAAATTGGACATCTACCTACAAAAAAATGAAACTAGACCATCAACTTACACCATTCACAAAATCAAACTCAAAATGGATAAAAGACTTAAATGCAAGCCGTGAAACCATAAGCATCTTAGAAGAAAACATAGGCAGCAAGCCTCCCCCCCACCCTCCTCTGCAACAAAACCAGATGTGGGAATAAACCCCTTCTCCAGGAAACAATAGCAAGCAATGGAGGCAGGCAATCCGCATTTTGCAATCTGCCACCCTGAGGGCAAACGCACTCAGCCTTCCATAGACTATATACACGTGCTGCTGCCCCAATAGCAGCGAGCAAACCTAAAAAAACACTTGTTTACCCAACAGCTATAGATAATTTTGTTATCTATACTATATCTAATTTATTAAATAGCTTTGTTTAATAATTAAAGGCTGTGTTCATAAAGAGATGATTATTTTACAAGTACCTAGTACTCAAATTGTTGCTTAAATTAATTACTCTTTTGCTTTGCTATGAGGATATATAACTTCTTTGTGTACCACCTCAAAAACAGGTCACACTCCAAAAACTTCAAACAGGCCTAAGTGGCTGTAATTTATCTTATCTTAACCATGAATGTTCTCAGAAGAAAACTTCAATAGCTTTGAAATTAAGACAATCCTTAATTCAGGTTCTGAGATTCTTGTATCAGATTAAATCTCATGACATTCCAGAAAAACATTCTACTTCAGTCTAGCCAGAGATAAAAACCATTCATTTCTCAGTAAAAATTTATCTGTTTTCATTGTAATCACAAAGCAATTTTTTTCTCCTTTACTGTTATTGTCTTTCATCTGAGACACTCAAAATGTTTTACAAAAGACACAATAGTATTATCCATTATAAAGAAAATAAAAAGGAGATGGCAAGGGCTTACTCTGTTTCAGAGTATCTCCCCCAAGGTCTGCCCGGAGGCTAAAGAACTGGCAATCTTAACTTCTTAGAAGTGGTGCAAAATTACATGCACTCAAATACAGTGCCTGTTGTAGGTTCAGAAAAGGCTTTCCTAAATTTATTTTTTTATAAAGCAAAGTACAGGTCATTCTTTAACAAAGGTAGTAATGCTTTTTAAAAGTGAGCTTTTAAACATTGACAGGAGAACTGTGATAATTATGTTGAGATACATACACATTAAGCGACAAAATGTGTGGGAAAAACACATGTGAAAAAGTAGATTACCCCGTGCCCAGAAATCTTTAAATCAAAGTCATCCACTGAGAAATGATCATTATGGTCCATGAACTGAAGATGAACAGAAAACTTCACAGTCAGAAGTGGATTTAATGGCGGGCGCATGGGGCGTGCGCCCTGGGCCCCGACTTCTGAAGGACCCTGCAAAACGCCAATTTACACTTGTTTCTAATGTAAGGGGCCCAATATTTTCTTCTGTGCCCAGGGCCTCAACCTACCTTAATCCATCTCTGTTCACAGTGGATGTAAATTGTATGCTGAGCCATTTGAAGACGACATAGGTCATCTGCAGTTACAATGGGGTATGTTCCTAAAATCTCATTATAAATCAGTTGACTAGAATTTAGAAGGAATTTCCCCAAAGCAGCTACATTATTCATGATATATTGTAGCATATGTTTTAGAGCAAGACAACAAAAACCTACTGTGTCCCAAATGTGGTACAACCTACTACCTTTCTTTCGCACTAGAACAGACACACAGTCCCTCCACAGCCTCTTATACTGTTACTGCAGGAAAAATGAATGCAGTGCCTGCAAGGAGAATACCATGCCCTATAAACTGGTCACCAGGGTCAAAATGAGACTTTAAGTCATGAATACCTGTCATGAATGGGGAAGGTCAGACCCAGTTCTCATAGAAGCCTGTTTTCTAGTAATGGCTAATCCCAAAAGCAAAAAGGTAAAACTAGGAAAAATCCAGGCATAACCTTGGAAAAAGCCATTTACATGATATTGGTGTCTGCAGCTCTCCTCCTCCCAACCCTTTTATAAGAGTCATTGGGGTTCTATCTATTTTTCTAAGTTGACTTAGCTTTGATGTTTTATTAATTACAAATAATATATCAATGATTGACTACTAAGGATTACCATTCTTAATCATTAATAATTATGTTTAAATATTAATATTGCACAAACTTTTAACAATACTAGCTACCTTTTACTGCATACCTACACATACTGGAAGGGGCCATTGCTGCCATGGCCATTGTAAAGCCAGTAGCCACGGCCACCATCACAGTTGCCTGGCCCATGCAGGTTCGCATTTGATTCAGACAGACGGTAATGAAACGATGGAGCCAAGAACTGATGAGCCATTAGCTTTAATCCTAGCTCGCACCCAGGGGTTGAGAAATACACACAATGGGAAAACACTTCCCTTTCCATTCAGGGCTCCCAAAGCCACTGACCCATCCGAGTTTCCTAGAATCAAAGGTTTCTAGCTCACCGAATTTAATCACCTCTGTTCCACATCTTTTTCTCTCTGCATAAACTCTGCACAAACACAAACTGGCTTCTCCCTTAGCACTCCACCATCTTGGCTGCTTCTCCTCTACAATTCTAATTTCAGGAACCAAGAGAGAGAGCCCCTGGTCTCCCTTATTTTATAGTGTAGGAATTAAAGCCTTTAAGCCAGTATACAAATAAGGAAGTCTTTGATACAAAGCCACTTATCTGAGGCACAAATGGGATTCCTCATAAGAGTGCACCACCCCACATCATGCAACAGTCAAGGATGTAGGGAATAGCTTAGTGTTGAGATCTTAGTATTAAAAGGGTGGGAAAGGCTTAGTCTTAAAACTAAGCTTTAGGCTGTCCCCACACCCAATGCAAACTATAAGCAAGCAAACATATATATCATATTTGCAAACTTATTTGACCCACAGCCATGCAGGTTCCATTAGATTCAGGCAGATGGTAAAGAAACAGTAGATCCAGAAAATGGGGGGGGCATTCTGTTTATTAAAGTCTCGTAACAGCGAACAAGCAAACAGGCAGAAAAGACTGCTTCCCTCTCACTCAGGGCTCCCCAAAGCCCCGACTCATTCTCTGGACTCTCCCTGACTCACAGACCCCCACCAGCCTCAGCCGGGTTCCCAAACCCCTCAGTTCTCTCTCTCTCTCTCTCTCTCTCTCTCTCTCTCCCCTCTCCCTGAATTCTCTAGCAAAACAAGCTTGGAGGTGGGGGGCAATAGCAAACAATTGCACCTCCCAAGCAGGAAAGAAATCTGCAATTTGCAATCTGCTGCCCCGAGGGCAAGCACCTGAGACTTACACACAAAACACTGCCCCAATATAAGAGAGCAAACTTAAAAACATTTGTTTACCCAACACATACCAAATATTTAACTCACTTTAATACTTATCCTCCCAACAACTCTGAAGAGAACTTATTAGCTTCAAAGAATAGAGGAAGAAACTGAAGTTCAGATAGATTAAAACTATAATTTTTGTCATTCAGCTCTAAACTGGTGGAGCTCAGATTTTTATTTAACTGCTATGCCCTTAATCACTAAACTTTAATTAATTAACCAATAAATAAATTAATAAACAACTGTTTGTTGAGTGCCTATTACGTGGCACCTGCATTTTGAGAGAGGTCAAACTTTAAGAGGTAAAGATGCTTTCAGTTACTTAATCTAGCCAGAAATAGAGGGGAGTGATTAAGGAGAGAGACAGCAGCAGAAATAAATGAAGGCATGTAGGATAGAGGAAGAAGAATGATAGAATTAGGCTAATAATTTTGAATTTTGAGTTAGAAGAACCAAACAAAAGAGACAATTTTAAGTGCTTATATTATACATAATATATTTATATATACATATATACACACATATAGATATACATACATACATAGAGTTGCTTTCATATTCTGATGATAAATTCCATATCAGATATTATAGATTTTTACAGTTGAGTTCCACTTGCTTTAAATGATAAACTGATTTCTTGGACAGAAAATTAGCCAGAAAAGAATGGTATTGCTTGTATTTACTTTAGGTAGCTAGTTGTGTAAATACAGAGTGCTATAAAAATAATAAATTTATGTGAGATAAAAAGTTGAACTTCTGACTAAAACTGAGATATAGAGAAAAATTTTCTACTTGGACTTTTTTTAATTTTAATGTGATGGTGGTATACACATGACAGGTACATGAGGAGGAAAATTATTTTTGCTAATACATGAGAAAGTTTGGAAGACATGTGGGTGGGAAATACACATGCTTTAGAAAAGACAGAAAAATAGATTACTATTGCATGGTATGAAGGTAATAAAGAAAAAAATAATAGCAGCTATGGAACTAAGGATAGAAATATTTTCTATCTACTTGTCAGTTATTTAGAAAAATATTATGAATATAGTAGTCCCCCTATTAACAGTTTCACTTTCTATGGTTTCAGTTACTTGTAGTTGACCATGATCTGAAAATATTAAACAAAAAAATTGCAAACATAAGAAACTCACAAGTTCCAAATGGCATAACATTCTGAGAAGTGTAATGAAATCTCTCACCACCCTGCTCCATCCAGCTGGAGACCTGAATTATTCCCTGTCCAATGTGACTATACCAGTTAGTCACTTAGTAGCCTTCCTGTTTATTAGTTTGTGTTCAAGTAACCCTTATTTTACTTAATAATGGTGCCAAAACACAAAGAAGTGATGCTAGAAATTCAGATATATCAAGAAAATCTGTAAAGTGCTTTCTGTAAGTGAAAAGGTGAGTATAGCACAATAAGTTATTTTGAGGCCCTGGCTGGTTGGCTTAGTGATAGAGCATCAGCCTCGTGTGTGGATGTCCCAAGTTTGATTCCCAGTCAGAACACACAAAAGAAGTGACCATCTGTTTGTCCATCCCTTCCCTTCCCCTTTCTCTCTCTCCCTCTCTTTCTTTTTTTCTCAGTCTCTTCCCCTTTTGCAGCCATGGCTCAATTGGTTCAAGCAAGTTGGCCTTGGAAACTGAGGATGGCTCAGTGGCCTCTGCCTCAGGTGCTAAATATAGCTCAGTTGCCAAGCAATAGAGTAACCGCCCCAGATGGGCAGAGCACCGCCTTGTAGAGGGCTTGCCAGGTGGACCCGGTTGGGGTACATACAGAAGTCTGTCACTCTACCTCCCCTCTTCTCACATAATAAAAAAGAAAGATAATTTGAGAAAGAGACCACATTCACAAAACTTTTCTTATAATACATTGTTATAATTGTTCTATTTTATTATTAGTTATTATTCATTTCTACTTTGCTTGCTATATAAGTTAAACTTTATCATAGGTATATATGTATAGAAAAAATATATATATATAAAGGGTTTGGTACTGTCTAGTATTTCAGATATCCACTGGGAACGTTAGAATGAATTTCTCTCAGACAAAGGGGATTACTGTCTTCACAGAAAATTAGTAGTGCTCTGAAATTCACAATTGTATGAATACCACACTGTTAATATTTTATGGTGCTGTACTATTTCTACCATCTTTGTTTTAAAGAGTTCTCAAATGTTAAAAACTTGTCTTTTTAGTGGCATGTTACCCCTAGTTAGTTGATATGAGCTCCAGCCAAGCGAAAGGTAATTACTTGCATGCCTTCCAACCAATGTCAGCCCTTTGTGTCAGTGACGTTTCCAACATACATGTTATATATGTATAAAGCTGTTATGGTTCAAGCGAGTCAATTTATGACACCACTTCTCCTAGTCTGAATTCTGACACAAGTAGGGTAAGAAGAATAGAAAAAAGGGAGATAAAAATGCCAGCTTCATAACTGATGGAGCAGATGGAGATCATGGCTTATGTATGCAGCATCCTAATCCTTAAGTGTCTGTCTCATCTGTTTCTGAGAATTTAATGGCTTATCCACACAGGAAAAGGCAGAGCTGCATAATCATAGGTTCTGTGCTGCAGGTTTTTACTTCCAACCTCACACCTGGCCAGGGGCAGACTTGAACACCTGCTTTACACTGAGTGGTGGATCTTAAAGTGAGATCAGAAAGGGGCTGGCAGAGCAAGCCCAGTTCTTCCTTCCAAACTACCTGTCAGTGAAATCAATCTTTGGCTCCTAGGAAGGCCTAAGTGGGAGTAGAAAAAGGTCAGAAAGGTTAACCTACTGGCCATTCCTCCATATGGAATAAAACGTGAGGACTAGGAGTTACTATCTCTTTAAACAAAAACAATGTAATAGTCCATTTTGGACATAGCAGTGGATCACCAATGCATGAAAAATGCTAACCTTTCCTTTCCATTCATTCAGAAAACATCTACTGAATCTCTGCTTCATGACAAGCACTATGCTAGCACCTGAAATACAAAACATATAAAACTTGACATCTAATCTTAAATAGTTTATATTCTATAACTATATAATATATTCAAATGATAATTTAAAAATAATGTTAGGTATTTAACACAAATTAGAACTCTACATTAGAATGTTAGAATCTTTGACTAATTTAAATTATGATATAATTAAGATAGCATCTATATCACTTTATAGACAAAATATAGTCTGGAAAAACAATAAGCTACTTTAAATTCAACCAACTGCAATGATTCAATTCTTATCAGATGTTTTTCATTCTCAATTTTATAAAGAATCAAACTTCCAAATCTTTGTTTCTATACAATATGAATTTTTGCCTACCAGACATGTGATGCCTCCCTATCAATGCCTATACTTCATTTATTTAACATAAATACTTTATGAGTTCTGTAGAAGTGAAGAAGAATCATACTTTGTTCCATTATTCTCTCAAAGAGGGACTTCATTAAAACAAGATTCACTGGGTCTTTGCCAAGCAACTGAGATATAGATAAGTAGTATAACAAGAACCTTCTGGTTCTTCAGTAACAAGCTCCGATCAATAGAATTATGCTAAATTTTATGCTATAGCAGGTCATATTTTATCAAGGTTTCACTGCATTTACAATGAACAATAGCCCACTATGTCAATCCTTTTATTAACCTCCATAGTAATCCTTTAGGTTTGAAAATATTCCTCTATAAAACTTTTAATGTAAATGGTGAAAATATGAAAATACAAGAAAATCAAAATAAGATGAGTTTTTGTAACATAAAATATGTTGAACGCATATACTCTTAAAAAGAAAAAGTTTACTGTTGTACAAATAAACATTTTTGTACGATAATAGAAATAAAAATAGCAAATATTTATTAATCACTGTGTAATGGCTACTGAGTTTAGGATATGACCCATATTATGTCATATATCAACTTCATGATAGTCTTATGAAATTGATACTATTTCATGAAATCTGTTGCATACATAAAGAAACTGCAGTATAAAGGAAACAAATTTTGGCTAAAAGAGAGTGCTTAGATAATTGCTTAAAATCACAGTTAATAAATATAAGCAATCCTGGATTTAAATGGGGTCTATAAGACTCCAGCCTCATACTCTTAAATATTTTGCCTTCAATAGTCCCACCAAATGAGAGTTTATATGTATATAAAGTTTCCTAAATGTTGTTAAATGCCAATAAAAATAAATACAATATATAATATATTTGTGTATCATACATTATATTATATATCTACATATAAAAATAGGCATATATAAATTATAAACACTCTTAATTTACTTATAAATGTGCTTATAGATGGATTTGAAACAATGCATATCTCTATATATGTTTAGACATACAGATTATACCAGAATCCTACTAATTCCACATAAATGTAAGCAACCCCACAGCTAAAAAAACAAACTAATCTTTAAATATTTACATCAGCAAACCCAAAACATACTTGAAAAAATTATATCCTAAACATATATATATATATATATATATATATATATATATTCTATATTATGATGAAATAAATAGATCAAACCGTACCATGAAGTTGAGTCTGTAAAAACTGTAATATACTGCCAATATATAAACTATGTATTCCTTTAAAATATGAATTATGCAATCTAGTTTTTTTTTATTCCAAACTGAAAAAGAGGCAGAACGTACAAATCCCTACTTAGGTTCTTTGGGTTTAAATCCCTCTGAAACTTTAGCATGCATCAGCATCAACCAAAGACCTCACCTCTTGTTTTTTCTGATTCAGTAGGTCTGGATTGGGTCTTAAAATTTGTAGGACAAGCAGGTTCACAGACTATGTCAATGATGCTGGGTCAGGGTCCACAATTTGAAAAATACTCTTTAGAACCTCAAAGGTTAACAAGACTTTGGCCTCTCTGCTTACCATCATTGTGCAGGTCAAACCTCTGGCTATAAGCTGTGGGGTGGACATCAATAGGTGAGGAATATAGAAGTAATTAGCAAAGTTGTTCTCAAGAATCTCAATCCATCAGAATCACCCAAAGAGCTTCTAAAACCTCCCACTGCTCAGTCCCTATCCAATACTAACAAATTTGGAATCTCTGGGTGTGGACCACTAGTAACTCTACAGCATCCCAGGTGATTCCTGTGTGTAGCCCATGACCAATGGTGGCAAGCAGCAGCCTGCATATGACAGATCTCAAAGATATGAAGATTGTCAATCTTAGGTCAGTCACTATATATTGTTTTTTTTATCAAATGTATAAAATTTTATAGTTATAATTATATAGTCAATACTTAACTATTTTAACTTTTATAAATACAAAAGATATCTATAATATAATCATGGTTTTCCTCTTAATTTTTCTGTCTCTCAACTTTTACATGTTTCATAGCTCTTCAAACATAGCCCAGAATGACAGACTGTGTTCCATACACCAAAATAATACAATGGGTAACCTGGAGAGCAGGGATAATTGTTGAACATACAAAATCTAGTGTTGGCATGAGGGTTCAAACTTTGGATTCATACTTGGTACCTGTATGACCTTGAGTAAGGTCCTCTGATTTTAATCTGTAAATAGAGCCTAATGACAGTACTTGCTTCCTATGACTCTATAAATGAGTAAAATAATATGAGAAGGTAATTAATATATAGGAAGGACTTAAATATAGGTAGTTTTATTTCCTTTTTAAAATAAATGTTCATTTAGCTTTAAAAAAACTTTTTGACAGTTTTACCTGAAGTTTATGACTAAAATATTTCTGATTATTGCATCTGTGTTGAATTTATTTAATAATTATAAAATCTCACCTTACTCTCTTTAATAGAAATTAAATTAATATGGCAGTGAAAGTAAGGATGATTTTGATTAAGAGATAATTGAGTCAGATTATAAAGGAAATTTAGTCATAGAGAGTAAAAGTTTTCCTGAAGAGTACATTCAAAACTCTATGAAATTAAGCTCTCAATCTACTCCTGAACTTATTAATAGACATCTTTTAATATATCAGTTGTGTCTTATATTTTTATTCTTTAGACTGCTAATCACTATATTTAAGCATGCAGCTTTTGATAGATTCCTTACTCTGTAATTTTTTCAGTTATGTTTATTACTCAAGCAATTTATAAATATTAAAGGTTGCTCTAAAATATTTATTTCTCTTTTATAGTAATGTTATATTTTTGTTGTAGAATCTATGCAATAAAGTGAAAATTAATAGAACACAACTGATAAGCAGTGAATATTTATGATGAGATAACCTAAAAACGGGTTGGCAAACGTTAACTATAAAGGAAGGGCAAGCTACTAAATATTTTAGGCTTTGTAGACCACTTACTCTCTATATTGTTCTTCAATAACCATTTACAAACCATCCTTGGCTTGAAAGCTATACCCCAACAGGCTATGAGCTGGATTTGGCTCATGTCCTGTATTTGCTTGACCTCTGACCTAAAATGCTTTTAGAGTTTATGAGCATTAATACCATTGTGGTTTTTGAACCAAGGCTCGATTGAGTAAGATCATCTGCAAGTTTTCAATCATAGTTAGAGAACATTCATGAAAGTAACCAAGAAGTGAAAATGGTTACAAATCTGCATAATTAGTCCAGAATTGTGGAAACCCAACGATGCAGTGAGTTATGCAATAGTCACACCCTAGAATAAGCATAAAGAAAACCTAAAATAGAGACAGCTGTACATCATTTACTTTAGTTTTAGCCATAAAATCCAAAATCAGATGCCAAGAATCTGAATTATGAGGCAAGGAATAAAAAGGCACAGACTTTTATAATGAAGTGTCACCCACACAAGAGGAAAAGAAATGCAAATACTACATATACTTGAATAAGGACAATATTCAGTAACATAGAATGCAATTATTTGTTCATGACTCCAGATCCAAAAACATATGCATACTTTTATTTTTTTAAAGCCTGCGTAATGACTCCTGTTTTTATGCTGAAAACATTCCTTGTACCCACAAAATATAACATTTTAAAATATAAGTTTTCATTATTTGAGATAGATTAAATTACACTATATTGAAATAACATAAACATAGTTTATGTAGTTAATGATCTGGCAAAGCCAGTTAAAAATTACTTAGCTATCTTTTTTTGCAATTATTTTGTTATTGTTATTCTTTGGAAAACTTTTGAGAAAGCAAGCAAGCATATGACCTATATACATAAATATATTGCATCCATTCATATATTTTAAGAATCACTGGGCTTGAAATAGGATACTTTTTTCTACAAGACTGTTTTTACTTTTGCCTGGACACTGCAGCAGTCATTATCAGTCAAATCCCAGGAAGGGAAGAAAACCCTGTGGTAGAAGACCCATTTCAAGACCAATTGACTTTATTGCTTAAATACCAATTCTGCAGAAGTGCTGGGGAAATGAAGCAGAAGAGAGATGCTGAGCAAGCACAGTAGGAATCCATCTAGAAAAGAATTAATATGAACCAAATCACATCATGCAGATATTACAGAATATTATAAAGGAAGTACAGAGGTACACATCTGCAATTTATGAGAGATAATTTATATTAAACACAAATAAATAATAAAGCAGGTAATGTTATATTTATTACAGTAAAACCTAATATTATGAAGTTTATTTTGATATATACATCTATTTAAATGTAAAATGTATATTAAAATAGTTACATCTACAAAGCTTGCCATTTCCTGCCTTTGAAACATTTTTTAATCACAGAAACTCTGTTTTTTTAAGTTGTTTAGTTTGAGAAATTCATCTTATTATGGGTTAAAACATGACCAGTAACTAAAGTTTTGTGTTTGAAAATTCACTGAATTAATGGGCTAACCATTTTGGATCAGTTACTGAAAATGGAGAGAAATAGTCTGAGTAAAAGATTTCTGTGCCCACAAAATAGTCAGCAGTCAGCAGCCGTTCTTTCACAGAAGGATTAACAAGAGCAGTGTTGAGGCGCCAGAGCAATGTTAGTAATGAAGAGAAAAGATGCATTTGGCAATTGAGCACTGAATACCTATCCCTAACTCCTGCTGTACAAGGTCTGTCAGTTCATGCTTTTCGTAGGTTTACTCACACAGAACAACTACCTAAGTGGTTAAAACACATATCTTAAATTTTAACATGAACTGTTCTCTTTACTGTTATTATCAAACATGCATTACCCTTTACATTCACTTAAGGAGGTGTATTAAGTCAATTTTCAGGCTTCTGCAGGAATAGACTCATAGAATTTCAACAAAGGCCCCTGTTTGCTGAAGAAGCTACTCTAACTAATCATTTTTATTTATCTTCTGTCATCTGTTTATTATTTTCAAAAACACTTATATACTTGCTGTTTTGTTTGCTAGGATCTGCAAAGAAATATTTAAATGTTTTTTTTTTTACTCTCAAGATTCTGGGAGTACACTTGAAACCTGTATGGTGTGGTGAACCATGTGAATCCAACAAATTTCTAAATAAATAAATAAATGGAAGGTAAAAGAGATTCAGGGAGAAAGATGGATAAAACACAAAATTGAGGTTTGCTAGAATAGAAGTATACAAGACAGACACTGAAGAAATAAGGAATATATTGGTAAATTTTGTCCATAGTAATGTAAACAAACTTTAGAAAGAGGATAATTCTCCAGAAAACTTTAAAAATTAGAAGACATTTCCCAGACATAAAAAGGAAGGAATAGAAGAAAGCTTGAAGTTTAGAAGTATCAGAGGATTAATATATTTGACTAATGAGAAAAGTTAGATTATATGAAGATTGTTTTTTAAACTGTTCTGATATTTTGTTTCCCTAGTAATGAAATGGCAAGCATCTTTTCTGGTAAATTAATATTAGAAAAAGGGCACAGATATTTAGACATTAAAAAGCTGTCATTAAAGTTCATTTACCAGCCTGACCTGTGGTGGCGCAGTGAATAAAGCGTCAACCTGGGAACACTGAGGTCGCCAGTTCAAAACCCTGCACTGGTCTGGTCAAGGCACATATGGGAGTTGATGCTTCCAGCTCCTCCCTCTCTCTCTCCCTCTCTCTCTCTCTCTCTCCTCTCTAAAATGAATAAAATAAAAAAAAAAAGTTCATTTACCAGAGAGCCACAATAAAAACGTTGAATTATATATTTCTAATTCCGATCTGCTGAAACAAATTTTTTTATATAGGACATTTGCATGAAGCTGTTTTATGAGAATTATCCCATCAAAACTGAAATGTAGAAAAACTCAGGAACTTTGCATAATGTATTTGCACATTAAAATACTTATCAATATTATAAAAACTGTTTCATGGAATAATGAAAAAATAATTTCTCCAGTTTATAATAAATGATATGAAAAAGAGTTATCTGGCTCCCAACGGAAACTCCTCTGAACCTACAAAAAAGTGACAATGTAAGTGACAAGTCAGATATCTTATAAAAACTGACATTTGCCTATGTAAGCTTTTGTCACTGTCTTTTCTTCTCTCGGGTGGAGTGGGCAGCTGAAACCTACTCAGCGGGCAATAGAAGAGAAGTGACACATTTTATATGTATCTATCCTATTAAAGAAAATAATTATGTTATGAAAATGAACTTCTCTCAGATTTTTACTTTCAGAGAAATAAAAGTAAAACTTGGTCTTATTTTTTATGTGTTATTCCATATAGCATATAACCATCAATGAAAGGAATGCTATAACTATGAACTTTCTTAAACCAATATTTGAATACTAAACTCTCAAATTTTACTTTACTTAACACAGAACAAATTTGTTCTGTTCAATGTTGCAATCTAAGACTTAACTAAAATGGTAGGCTCTCAAAAATATCTACTATATTTACTATTAGTCTGCACAGAGATACAGAGATAAGCATGATAAATTAGGGTATCAACTGATAATGAAACATGTTTCAATAATTGTGTCAGAGGCAAAGGTTGATATCAGCTTTATTTTTAACTATTCTCTTTTTAATATGCCAAACAGCTTGGGCTTAGTTATATGCATAACATTAAAACATTTCTCCTAATTCAAAAAATGTTGCCTAGAATCTTTCCAATAATGCAACCGATGCATCAGAAACAAAAGTGCTTTTAAGCTTCTCAGGAGAGAAACACATTAAGAAGGAACGCTGCATATCACATGAAATATTTACACCTTTTCATGTTCTGTGCTAAGGTTTATTTTTCAAATGTGTATGGCTTTATTTAAAAGTATGTCTTTAAGTGGATAGTAAGGCAGGATAGGAAGGAGCTAGAAAAATTCCTTGGCAGGTGGAATGCTGAACAAACTTGCTGACCAATTTACAGCCAGATATTAAATCAAAAGATGTTGACTTATACATTCTAGACACTACTGGGCAGACATGCCTTAGTTCTGACTCCTTTCAAGGACATTCTTTGTAATTTTTATTGATTGATTGATTTTTTTTAGAGAAAGAAGGGAGAGAGAGAGAAAAAAACTATCTATTTCTTATTATACCCCTTCATGCATTCTTGTTGATTCTTGTATGTGCCCTGATGTAGGATTAAACCCACAATCTTGGCATATCAGGACAGTGCTCTAACAAACTGAGCTACCTACCCAGCCAAGGCCAATAAGTGACATTCTTTGAAGGTAAAACTGATCAGAGAATGACCTATATGCTCATTTTGATGCATCAGCATATTAAAAAACACACCTGTAAAGCTGATGAATATTCTATTGAGATCCTCCTGAGAGCTCTCCTAAATTTCCCACCTTTAAAATACAGGTGAAACCTTCATGAAAAAGAACCCTGTGTGTGCTCTCTTTTATGAGCATGCCCATGCCTTCTTACTTCAATGTGTATCTTTTCTTTCTTTCTCCTAAACTCTAGGGATTCCCATGAGACTTGAAAGCAGTGAAGCAGTGGGTAGCTGCAGCTCATCCTAGGCTCACCCCTGAACTTAACTCCAAAGGCCCTTCTTTCACCTCTGTAACTTGTTTCCTGAGTTCATGCTGCCAAGCTGGCTCACTTCTGTTGCCTCTGTGATGTTCTTTCTAAAAGGTCAAGGCAGAGAGAGAGAGAGAAGGCCAAGGCAGCTCTCTGAGAGCATGCTCAAATGTTCTCTTCTAATATACTTTTGTTTTGCATACAAAACTTTCTTCCTCTTGCGCTAGAGTTCTTGGCTCTTAATTCTTTCTTTGCTGAACTCAATAACTGAGACCTAACATTGCCAATAACAATTTGAAGATTCTTCTGCCTTTGTGTTTCAATAGAATGTCTTTGTGTTTTTATATACTTGATAACATATTAAAAACAAATATCTGGTAAGGCAATGCTATGACTTTATTTCTCATTTAGTTTCTATCAAAGTGTTTCTTTCTTCAGATTGAAGAGCTGCTATATGAAAATGGAAACAATATGTTTAAAATGAGGTGATCCACCGCATTGTCTCCTGAACACTTCTGTTTATTTTGGGAATGTGAAGAATGATGTGATAAACTACATTTTATGTTAATTTCAAGAATTCATCCTCCCTTATTTTTTCCTCTGAAATGTCATCATTTTGTGATTTTGTAAAAACTACTCAATAACCTTTTCCTCTCAGAGATAAAAATAAATATTAAACTAAATTAAAAAAATGGCACGTTCTTAGTGGTACATCACAAAGTTGACACAACATCTTAGGAAGCCCATTTGGAATTTTGGCTTTCTCTTCCAAACCATAAGTTATAATTTTATGAAACTTATTTGCAATAGTTATTATAAATGTAATGCTTTCTCTAAAACCCTCAAACTCAATAATTACTAATAGAACTAAGAAATTGTACAATGAAGTATCTTGCTGATTTGTGAAATATGGTTTTATATTTGGAAACATGTAAAAAATCAGTGAAATCAAGTATAAACTAAAAACACCAAGAAGTATTTGGTAAATAATTATCAGTGGACATTACTAGAAGAAAAGTATTTCAAATTGTCTTAGGTACTTTTTTGGGGGTAAAATTATAATATTATCTTCAGATTTTGTTTTTAATTGCTCAGTCCTACATTTTCTATATTTTTAATACAGATGCATCAATAGAGAAACATTGATCTCAGTGTATTTTCTCCAAATAAAGTAAATATTTGCTCAAAAAGAATCCTGTAGAGAGTAAGCCAAATGCTTCTCAAAGTATAGCCATTTTAAATTTTACCTTAACTCTGTAATAAAAGATGGTTCCCTTTTATTACCAGAATAAAAAAAAAAAAGAGAGTGGAAAGATTTGCTCTTCAGAAAAATGTATAGCCACTGCCATAACCATCCTGTATGACAAACCACTGCAAAACTCAATAATTTATCAATTATTTATCCTGCCAGGTTGAGAGTCTATTGTCTAGGGTTTGCCTGATCCTCAAGAGTCTTTGCCTAAGACTACAGTAATGAGGCAGATCTTCTCACTGCATATTTTTCAGAGTTTGTTTTGTTCTACTAGGTCTCTGTCCTCTTCCTCATGCTAGCTGGGGAACCCGCACACACGGACTCCTCAAGAGAATAGCAGAAGTGAAAGAAAGACAATGGCCTGGACTACATGAGCGCTTTTATAGCCCTACTTGTATCATGACTCTACATATCCTACTGGCTAAAGTGAGACACAAGGCTGGGCCTGGAGTCAAGAGACAGAAAAGTACACACTGCCCTTAAGTAAGAGAAGAAGAAGTTTATGACAAAAAAAGATTTATACACATACAAAGAATTAAATCAATAATGTAATCTACCAACCTAGTATTGGACAATGTTGCCTCAACCTTTGTTTAAATTCAGCTATAATTTTGAAGACACCTTTTTTGATCATCTAGATGTAGACATTATGAATAGATTTATCAAAACATAAAGATACTCTGCATTAAAGATATTCCTTTAAATGTTAAATGAAAGCCATTGTAGGAGTTGAAAAATTTGAGCATATTTGGTATTATAGAATATTACAAAATAAAAAGATTAAAGTGGTATATTTCATTTTAGTAATCTTTCACATACATATTTTCAGGAGTCTATCTTACAAAATTATTGCTTCAGTAAACATGAGGCATTTATTATTTGACTAGTTCACAATTTTAATTAGTGGTCTTTTAACATCTTCTATTAAAGTAAGACTAGCTCACACTTCTTTTTTCTCTTCTCAGTTTTTAAATTTTAGTGTTCTGTTTCTAATTCTTTTTTTATAGATTTAGTGACCCCTAATTTCCATGTAAATCAGTGGTTCTGAAACCTGGTTACATATTAGAATAACTTGAGGAGCTTTGAAAAAAGAAACAAAACATTGATGCCCAGCATACAACCCCAGAAATTCTGGTTTAATTAGGTTGGGTGGTGCTGGAGCATCATTATTTTTTTTAATCTCCTAGGTGATTTTAATGAATGGCCAGGATTGAGAAGCAAGTATTCAAACTCAAATCAGTGTGTATAATGCCATAAATTTTTTGGTTGCAAATATACACTGACACGAACAGAATTGTCAATTAAAGAAGAAAAGACATATAATATCTTAACCATCTGAATAGATGAGTTTAACTTGAGAAAGGGCTCACATGATGTAACCAAACCCCAACTCTCTGATCTTTTTCCTGTGTGTGAGTACTGTTCTTAGTGTAATATCATTATTACAAAATGACCTCAAGCAACTTCTGTATTTGGGTCATTTACCACTTTATTCATATTCAATAAGAAGAGACATCTTGTCTCCACAGTTAACAAAGAAAGAACTCCTTCATTTAAATCATATGCCCTACCCTAAGTAGATCACTGTGATCAAAAACGTGAAATTATGCTGCTTTTAAATTCCATGTTTTATCCTAGGCTAGGAGTAATAATAGCCTCCTAAATATAGGTAAACAAAATTTAGCATTCTGGTTGCATGAAAAAGAATTAAGAGAATAATCAGAACACAGAAATTAGTCAATTCTTTATACTCATATTTTTAATTAATAGGAAGAGGAGCATTTATCTGTTATATATTATGGTATGTAATTTATATTATACAAGTATATTATTCTAAATAGAAAAACAGGGTAATATTAGAATATGTAACAATTATAATTGCTACAATGCCAAAGTATTAAAACTAAATACTCAAAAACATAACCAAAAGTCCAATGAAATTAATTTGCATCTCTGGCTATCAGTAAAAATGCTATTTAGAACAGTTTTCCCATCCTTTTCAAATACTAATTACAGCTGGTACAAATCCAAATGACTGCTGATTGACTATTGTAATGGAATTCACAAAGTACAAGTAATCAGGAAAATAAAAAAATTAGAGTTTGCCTTGCATGGAGTTCAATAATGTGAAAAATTGGCAGATTTCAAATTGTTTTATTGCATGAATCTAAATCAGATCGAGGGAGACTTGACTTGGGGTATGAACACACAATACGATATACGAATGTATACGAATGATGTATTATAGAAGTATACACCAGAAACCTAATGATATTATTAACCAATGTCACTCCAAAAATTCAATTAAAAAGAAAAAAATATGAATGATTTTGACAATTATTAATTCTATAAACATAATTTTAAAAGAATATAAATATATGAACAATCAGGATATAAATTTTTAATAAATTGATGGAGTCCATTGTTTATAACATAAAAACATAAAATTATCTTAATGATTTAATGTAGGTTTTATTCACACAAACCTAGAAAAATAATAATTATTTTTATGTAAGTGTTAATGTTAAATAGGGAGATCTTCCTATAAAAGTATGCCTAAATATATATTACCAATGATTATCATAAGTTAAAATATACTTTACAGTAAACAAAGGTGACCCTGGCTGGTTAGATCAGTGGTAAAGCATCAGCCTGCCACCTGGATGTCCTGGGTTCAATTCCCAGTAAGGGTACACAGGAGACACAACCATCTGCTTCTCCAACCCTCTCCCTCTTCTTTCTCTCTCTCTCTTGATTGGCTTGAGCACATCAGCCCAGAAGCTGAGCATGGTCCTGTTATGAACATGGGTCCCACATGGGCAAAGCATCGGCCCCAGAATGGGATTGCCAGGTGGATCCTGGTTGGGACACACATGCAGGATTCTATCTCCTCTTTTCTCACTTAGAAAAGAATAAAGAAAGGAAGTAAAATTACATTTATTTATAAATGTGGGCAAGTATTCAGTAAGTGATATCTTTTGATAAGAATTAGATATATTTATGAATATTTTAAAATTAATCATTATAAAATTAAACTAATTTATTTTATAAGTTTAAACACATAAAAATAATTGACTTACTTTATATTTAATGAAACTATAAATATATTTATAATTTATATTTCTGAATATTTAATTAAAAACAAACTTTTAGTTTATTTTTGTACTCAAGAGTTTAGAATTTTAACAAGTGGTAAAATTATTAAACAGTTTATGAGAATGATAAAAGACAATAGAAAATGGTAATTAAATATAAGGGGAAAAATCAAATGTACTAAAAGACCAAAATGAAACTCTAAGTTGAGGAAACTGAAAACAAGACAAAAATATAATATATAGAGAGATAAACAGAGCAAGTCAAAGCAGAGCAGAATAAGGTAGAACATAGATTCTTAAACATTTTTAAATTTTCCAGGAAGAGATTTCAGCAACTGTTAAAAGTTTTTGAAATCTAAATTTAACTCCTTTCTACTTTATGCTTTTCTCTCAAAATATGATCATTTGACTCATTATTTAATAAATCTTGGAGTGATGTCAGAGAAATGGCACCATGAGGGGTGCTCCCAATATCTCCCCTTGAAATTTCAACAAATTCAACAACTAAAGACAGAGAAAAAATCTCAGGACCACTTGAAATATACACACACCAGACAAAGGTATGATTGGGTGAAAAGGTGGCTGAATATATAATCTACTCTGAAGGAAATAAGACAGAGAACAGAGTATTCTGCTTTCCTCACTGATCTGAGGAAGGGGCGCTTTTGTCTGAAGCTGAGCAAAGCAGATGGTCAGAGGCAAAAGGAAGAAGCTGGGTTAGGGTGGATGACTGAGCAGAAGAAAGAACACTTTAGCTCCTTCCAGGAACAGGGATGAGGGGCAAGCAAGAGTGGCAGGTTCCAACAAAGGTTTCTGGTACAGGGTGCCCATGGGAGCCGGTGCCGGTGCAAGCAGCTTTGTGCCCTCCTGCTCCACGATCACAGGTGGTGTGCAAGGGGCTCCACCTGGCACCACTGGCATGGATGCACACGCTCACAGGCTGGAGGACTTGGCCCAAGATTATCAGCTACAAACATCTGCATGGGCTGTTGCCAGTATTGTTGTGCAGTGCCAGCTCTGCCACCAGCACGAGATGTGAGCAAATGTCAGAATCCATGAGCTTGAGACTGTCCAGGTGGAGTGATTCTGTAGGCCTACATTCTCAGCTCTGACTGAGATCACAGGCGCTCTCTGCCTAAGTGGGTGGGTGCAAGCCTCGCTGTGCACAGCTGAAGGCTGGGAGTTAGGCATGCCCATGGCTTACTGTGGGCTACTAAACAGAGCACAAGGGAGAAGCCTGTGGAGCAGGGGTTCCCAAACTTTTTACCCAGGGGGCCAGTTCACTGTCCCTCAGACAATTGGAGGGCTGGACTATAAAAAAAAAAACCTATGAAAAAATTCCTATGCACACTTATTTTAAAGTAAAAAAACAAAATGGGAACAAATACAATATTTAAAATAAAGAACAAATAAATTTAAATCAACAAACTGACCAATATTTCAATGGAAACTGTGGATGGGGATGCATCTTGTGCTCCTCTCACTGACCACCAATGAAAGAGGTGCCCCTTCCGGAAGTACAGCAGGGGCCAGATAAATGGCCTCAGGGGGCCGCATGCGGCCCATGGACTGTAGTTTCGGGACCCTTGCTGTGGAGATTGGACCTGTTGAGTCCTGCGGTGTACCAAACATGCCCCGGGGCTCTTAGAAAGGCACTGTATCTGCAATTGGCTCCCAGCCCTGCCAGCTCTCGCTGACAGCTCTGGTTGGCACAGCCTTACCCAGAACTGTGCTTGAGTGGTACTGGAGGAAGGACCTGGCTGGTCTTAGAGCCTCTTGCACTGCAAGCAGTGGCTGGGGTGAACCTCACAGCTAAGTCCCCAGGCTACTAGCTCAGGTGGGAGAGATGTGGGGAGAGACACCTGGAAAACTGAGTCTACCATTGTCAGAGCCTCCAAGCAATACAACAACAAAACTCTACCCAAGAACCCCACAGGGCAAAAACCATAGTAAAGAGCCACCTGCCATAAAAAAGAAAAAAGTTACCTCTCAAAACCAGTAAAAAATTACACTTTTATAACTTTTTTTCCATTTTGGTCATTTTATCTTCTTTTTTTTTTATTCCTTCCTTTTCCTCTTGAACTTTATTATACATTGTTATTACATTCTTTATTCTTGTTTTTTATAAAGGTTTCATTTCAAAAACTTTTTTTTTCTTTTTCTCTCATTCAATCATCATTTATCAACAAATTATTATATTTTGGATTCATATTTTTCTTTGTGGCTTCTTGTGTATTTTTTACTTTATTTTTTATCTCTTTTATCATCTTTCCTCTGTTCCTGCTCCTTGTTCTCTGTAGTTTTTGTTCCACTTATCATTATAGAATTTTCTTTTTTTCACTGTATCTTTTCAATTTTTAATTGTGTTATTGACAATACCGCTCTCAAATGCCATTAATGAAAAAGAAATAAAATATCATGGATACAAAAGACAGAGATATAACTTAGATAGATGATGAAAAATCTCTAGAAAAATATTCCAATTGCTTGGAAACCTTAGAGTTAAATGACAGAATTAAAAATTGACATCCTAAAAATACTCAGGAAAATACAAGAAAGCACAAAAAGGCAATTTAGAGAGCTCAAAAAACAATTTAATAAACAACAACAACAAAAAACTTTACCAAGGAAATTGAAACTATAAAAAGGAACGAAACAGAGAAGAAAAAATTAACACATGAACTGAAAAACGAAGTAACAAGCTTAGCCAATAGAACAGGCCAGATAGAGAAGAGAAGAGAGACTCACAAATTTTTTTTTTTTGCTCAAAAAAAATGAGAAAGCCCTACAGGAATTTTCTGACTCCATCAGAAAAAAGCATCATAATGATAATGGGTATATGAGTAAGAGAAGAGAGAGAAAATGGAATGGATAACATATTCAAACAAATAATCAATGAGAACTTCCCCAGCCTGTGGAAAGAATTAGAACCTTGAATCCAAGAAGCAAACAGAACACCGAGTTACCTTAACTCAAACAGGCCTACTCCAAGGCACATCATAATGAAATTATCACAAACCAATGACAAAAATTCCTCAAGGCAGCCAGGAAAAAAAACCAAAACACAACATATAAAGAAAGGCCCATGAGGCTATCATCAGATTTCTCAGCAGAAACTCTGCAAGCGAGAAAAAAAGTGGACCCCATTATTTAAAGTAATGAAAGAGACAAACTTCCAGCCAAGAATACTGTACCCATCAAATCTATCCTTCAAATACAAAGGAGAAATAAAAACATTCACATATACAGAAAAGATGAGGGAATTTATCACCAGAAAATCTACACTTTAGGAAATACTAAAAGGGGTTATCTGACCAGATACAAAGAACAAAACAAAACAAAATCACAAGTAGAAGCTCCAACAAGATTACAATGAAAATAAGATTAATCTGTGACAACAAAAACACAAAAGGGGAGAGGACAAAGATTAACAGTAACAAAGGAGGACAGAGTGCAGAGCACTCATGAGATAATGTGCTACAATCAATATGATATATATCATTTTTATTACCTAATGGTAACCATCACTTTAAAAACCACTACAGAAGCACATGGATTTAAAAAAAAAAAGAAGAAAGAAATATGAATACAACCAGATAAAAACAAATGACAGAAAAACAAAAGAGAAGAACCAAACAAGATACAGAGCTATCAGAAAGTTATATATAAATTGTCAATAGGAAACCCTCAAGTGTCAATAATTACATTAAATGTAAATGTATTGAACTCATCAATAAAAATACACAGAGTAGCAGAATGGATCAGAAAAGAAAATCAAACTGTGTGCTGCCTTCAAGAAACACATCTAAGCTACAAGGATAAAAACAAATTAAAAGTGAAAGGTTGGAAAACAATTCTCCAACCAAATAATATCCTAAGAAAAGCAGGTATAGCCTTACTCATAGCTGACAATGCTGACTATAAGACAGCAAAGGTAATCAGAGACAAAGATGATCATTTCATAATGATAAAAGGGACATTAAATCAAGACACATAATACTTCTTAATATATATGCTCCAAACCAAGGAGCACCAAAGTATATGACATCTACTAACTGATCTAAAAATAAAAACTGACAAAAATACAATCATATTTGGAGACCTCAATATACTGTTGATGGCACTAGATCATTCATCCAAACAGAAAATCAATAAAGAAATATTAATCTTAAATGAAACACTAGAACAATGGGATATGATAGACATCTACAGGACATTTCATCCCAAAACACCAGATTATATATTTTCTCTAGTGTACATGGAACATTCACAAAAATTGACCACATATTGGGCCACAAGATTAACATCAACAAATTCAGAAAGACTGAAATTATACCAAGCATATTCTCTGACCACAAAGCTTTGAAACTAGAATTCAGCTGCAAAAAAGAAGTAAACAAACCCACAAATATGTGAAAATTAAACAGCATACTTCTAAAAAATGAGTGGGTCAAAGAAGAAATAAAAGCAGAGATCAAATATATATATATATATATACAAAAATATATACAGACAAAAGAAAATGATATAAAGACATATCAGAATCTCTGGGATGCAGCAAAAGCAGTAATAAAGGGAAGGTCATATCACTATAGGCTCGTATGAACAAACAAGAGAGAGCTCAAGCAAACAATTTAACATTACATCCAAGGAACTAGAAAAAAGAACAAAGGCAACCCAAAAACAGCAGAAGAAAGAAAACAATAAAATTCAGAGCAGAAATAAACAAAATAGAGAACAGAAACATTATAGAAAAAAAATCAATAAAACAAGGAGCTGGTTTTTTGAAAAGATCAACAAAATCGACAAACCCTTGGTAAGACTCACTAAGGAAAAAAGAGAAAGGACTCATATAAACAAAATCCCAAACTAAAGTGGGGAAATCACCACAGATATCATAGATATACAAAGAATTATTGTAGAATACTATGAAAAACTATATGCCACCAAATTTAACAATCTAGAAGAAATGGATAAATTCCTAGAACAATACAATCTTCTTAGACTGAATCACAAAGGATTAGATGGCTAAACAGAACCATAAGCAGGGAGGAAATAGAAACAACTATCAAAAACCTCCCCCAAAATAAAATTCCAGGGCCAGATGACTATACTAGTAAATTCTATCACACAGTCAAAGAAGATTTGGTTCCTATTCTACTCAAAGTCTTCCAAAAAATTGAAGAAGAAACAATACTTCCAAACACATTTTAAGCTGCCAACATAACCCTCATACCAAAACCTGGCAAGGAAAACACAAAAAAAGAAAACTACAGACCAATATCTCTAGTGAATACAGATGCTAAAATACTAAACAAAATACTAGCAAATCGAATACAACAACATATTAAAAAAATAATTCATCATGATCAAGTGGGATTCATCCCAGAAACACAAGGATGATTCAACATACGTAAAACAGTTAACATAATACACCATATCAACAAAACAAAGAACAAAAACCATATGATCCTGTCAATAGATGCAGAAAAGGCATTTGATAAAATACAACACCATTTTATGTTTAAAACACTTAAAATGGATATAGAAGAAAAATATCTCAACATAATATAGGCCATTTATGACAAACCATCAGATAACATCATATAAAATGGCAAAAAACTGGAAACTTTTTCTATAAAATCAGGAACAAGACAAGACTGCCCATTTTCTCAACTCTTACTCAACATAGTCTGGAAGTTGTAGCCAGTAATCAGAAAAGAGAAAGAAATAAAAGGCATTCATGTCGGAAAAGAAGAAGTAAAGGTTTCACTTTTTGCAGATGATATGACTCTGTACATCAAAAACCCCCAAGACTCCACAAAAAGACTATTAGAAACAATAAATCAATACAGTAGGATCGCAGGATACAAAACTAATATACAAAAGTCTATTGTCTTCTTATAAGACAACAATAAAACTTCAGAAAATGAACTAAAAAGAAATAATTCCTTTCATGGTTGCAACAAAAAATAAATAAAATACCTAGGAGTAAACATAACAAAGAATGTAAAGGACCTATATATGAAAACCACAAAGCACTGTTAAGGGAAATTGAAAAAGATACAATGAAATAGAAAAATATTTCTTGTTCGTGGATAGGAACAATGAATATAGTTAAAATGACCATATTACCCAAAGCAATATACAAACTTAATACAATTACTATTAAAATTCCAATGTCATTTTTTATAGAAATGGAACAAAAAATATCATCAGGTTTATTTGGACCTATAAAAAACCCCGAATAGCCAATGTAATCTTAAGGAAAAAGAACGAAGCTGGGGGCATTACAATACCTGACTTCAAATTATGTTATAGAGCCACAATAATCATAACAGCATGGTATTGGCAGAAAAATAGACACTCAGACATATGGAACAGAATAGAGAGCCCAGAAATAAAACCACATATATATAGTCAAATAATCTTTGATAAAGAAGCCAAAAACACAAAATGGAGAAAAAAATGCCTCTTCAATAAATGGTGCTGGGAAAACTGGAAAGACACATGCAAAAGAATGAAACTTGATTACAGTTAGTCTCCTTGTACTAAAATTAATTCAAAATGGATAAAAGACCTAAATATAAAATCTGAAAAATAAATTACATAGGTATTAAATTCATGGACCTTGGTCATCAAGAACATTTTATAAATTTGACTCCAAAGGCAAGAGAAGTGAAGGCAAAGATAAATGAATAAGACTACATCAGACTAAGAAGCTTTGCACAGCAAAAGAAAGTGACAACAAAACAAACAGCCAACTAAATGGGAGATGATATTTTCAAACAACAGCACTGATAAGGGCCTAATATCCAAAATATACAAAGAACTCATAAAACTCAACAACAAACAAGCAAACAATGCAATAAAAAGATGGTAAAAGGACATGAACAGACACTTCTCCCAGGAAGAAATACAAATGGCCAACAGATATATGAAAAGATGCTTATCTTCACTAGCTATTGGAGAAATGCAAATCAAAACTACAATGAGATACCACCTTATACCTGTTAGATTAGCTATTGTCAACAGGACAGGTAATAACAAGTGTTGGCGAAGCTGTGGGGAAAAAGGAACCCTCATCCACTGTTGGTGGGAATGTAAAGTAGTACAACTATTATGGAAGAAAGTATGGTGATTCCTCAAAAAATTAAGAATAGAACTACCATATGACCCAGCAATCCCTCTATTGGGTATATACCCCCACAACTCAAAAATATTAGTACATAAAGACACATGCAGCCCCATGTTCATTGCAGCATTGTTCACAGTGGCCAAGACATGAAACAACCAAAAAGCCCTTCAATAGATGATTGGATAAAGAAGAAGTGGTACATATATACTATGGAATACTACTCAGCCATAAGAAATGATGACATAGGATCATTTACAGCATGGATGAACCTAGTTAACATTATACTGAGTGAAATAAGTAAATCAGAAAAAACTAAGAGCTGTATGATTCCATACATAGGTGGGACACAAAATTGAGACTCATGGACATGGACAAGAGTGTGGTGGTAACCAGGGGGAGGGGAGGGACAAGTGAGAAGGGGTGGGGTGAGGGGTTGGGCATAAAGAAAACCAAATAGGGGGCGGAAGGCAATTTGATTTTGGGTGATGGGTATACAACATAATCAAATGTCAAAAATAATCTGGAGATGTTTTCTCTAAATCTATGTACTCTAACTAATCAATGTCACCCATTAAAATTAATTATCTAAATAAAAATTCTTTTAAAAAGTAGTAAATCTTGGAATATGATTGATTATAAATGGTGTTCACACACTAAATACATTTATTGAGTGACTACTATGTGACAGAGAAACAGTGTGGAAAAAACAAAAACAGATATAAAATATCTTAATTTTCTGGAGCTTATATTATAGTGAAAGAATGAGACAATAAATAAATAAATAAATAAATAAATAAATAAATAAATTCTATGCTTGCTCACTCACTGCAATGTGAGATACAAGAAGGTGATCATTTGCAAGCCAGGAAGTGCTCTGTCACCAGCAACAGAATTGGCAATCACCTTGATTTTGGATTTTCCAGCCTCCAAACAGTGAGAAATAAATTTCTGTGTTTAAGCCCCCCAGTCTGCCCAATTTAGTTATGGCAGACCAATCTGACTAACACAGGTGTCAAACAGAGCATCCAGCATGCTGCACTATTTCTATGGTAGGAAAGAGTCTGATATGCGTCAGTTTGTGGAACAAATTGGCCCTTTTGATTATATGCGCAATTAGATAGTGTTGGGCAAACACATTTGTAACAAATTTTTTAGGTTTGCTCACTGGTATGGGGCAGCACCATGTGTGTATAGTCTATGGAGGGCTGTGGGTGCTTGCCCTCAGGGTGGCACATTGCAAATTGCGGATTGCCTGCCTCTGTTGTTTGCCTTTGTTTGCTGGAAAAGGGGTTTATTCCCCAGCAGGTTTTGCTGCAGAGAGAGAGAGAGAGAGAGAGAGAGAGAGAGAAAGGCTTGGAAGCCCTGAGATTTTGGCCCCACCTGTTTGGCTGAGTAGTGCTGTTTTGCTTTTGAAGGCCTGTGAGTCCGGAGTGAGTCCAGAAAGAAAGAGGGACGTGGTCTTCCCCACCTGTTTGATCGTCCGCAGTTAGGAGACTTTAATAAACGGAATGGCCTACTATCCTCTGGCTCCACAGTTCCTTTACCATCTGCCCGAATCCAGTGAGAATCTGCATGGCCATGGCAGCAGCCACTGGCCTTATAGATGTGTAAGGAGAAAAGGAAAGGACTGGAAGATGAATTCAAAAGGTAATTGGGGACCTGATCATGCAGGTTCTTGTAGTTCATACAACCCTTTGGCTTTCACTCTGAGTGAAATGGGACATCAAGGAGCATTTTGAGCACAGAGGCATATTTATTAAATATTTAGAATTTTCTAATGAAACTATCTGGTACTGAAAATTTATTTTTTGGATTATTTTTATATACTAATTCCATTTTCTTAATAATTATAGTGCTCTTCAAATTACACATTTTGTATAAAATAAGCTGTAATAGTTTATACTTTTTTGAAGAATTGACTCATTTCATTTAAGTTATCCACTATATGTTTGTGGAGTTGCTCAGAGTATTCCCTCATTTTGTTGACTGCAGTGTCTGTAATGATAGCTCCTATTTCATTCCTGAGTTTAGTAATTATGACTTCACTCTGATTCCTCTGTTCATTTTATTAGTGTTTGTCAATTGTAATAATCTTTTCAATGAACCGGCTTTTTGCTTCATTGATTTCTTGGGTATTTGTTTGTTTGTTTGAATTTCTTTGATTTATTTTTTTAAAAGAATATTGAATTTTTTGAGTTGACATTGGTTAATAAAATTATATAGGTTTCAGGTATATTATTCTATAATACATCATCTGTATATTGCATTGTGTGTTCACCAGCCCAAGTCAAGTCTCCTTCCATCACCATCTGTCCCTCCTTTATCCTCTTCTTCATTATTTCCTACCTTGCTCTGAGTTTATTTTGCTCCTTTTCCTTGCTTCTTGAGTAGGTAGATAAAATTGTTTGGCACTCTATCTGTTTCCCAATGTAAGAATTTAATGCTCTGAATTTCCCCTCAGTACTATTTAAGCCACACCCCACAGATTTTTGTATATTTTATTTTAATTTTTATTCTGTTTAATGTATTTTAAAGATTAGTTTAGAACAGTTTCAGGTTTATGACAGATTTGAAAGGGAAGAGTAGAGAGTTCTCATTATCTATGCCCACAAACATGCACAACCTCTTCCATTATCAATATCACTCATCAGAACGGCACATTTTCCCCCAACGATAAGCTTACCTTGCTTGCTACATCATGGTCACTTGAAGTCCACTATTTCCCTCAGAGTTTATTCTTGGTGTTGTATTATTGATGGGTTTTGACAAATGTATGTTAAATATATTTTTAAGTTCCCTCTGGCACTTTCTTTTTGATCCATGGATTAACTAGAATTATGTTGTTTAATTTCCAAGTGTATATTTCCTCATTTTTGTTATCAAATTTTAGCTTTATTATAATTGTGGTCAGAGAACATACTCTATATAATTAAGTTTCTTTAAATTTTTCAATGTTTGTTTCAAGGCTCAGAATATGGTATATCTTGTGTGTGTGTCTGTGTGTGTGTGTGTGTGTGTGTGTGTGTGTGTGTGTGTGTATACCATGGACATTTAAAAAAGTCGGTGTGGCTTGACCATTTGGTGGTGCAGTAGATAGAGCGTTGGACTAGAATGCAGAAGGTATAGATTTGAAACCCGAGGTCACCAGCCTGAGTGCAGGCTCATCTGGTTTGAGCAAGGCTTACCAGCTTGAGCCCAAGGTTGCTGGCTTGAGCAAGGGGTCACCTGGTCTACTGTGCACCCCCACACACACCATCAAGGCGCACATGAGAAAGCAATCAATGAACAACTAAGATGCCACTAAGGTGCCGCAGCAAAGAATTGATGCTTCTCATATCTCTCTTCTTGTCTGTCTGTTCCTATCTGTCCCTCTCTGACTCTCTCCGTCTCTGTCACAAAAAACAAAACAACAATAAACACAAAAATACTGTGTGTCTTTTGCTATTTGTGGATTGGAGTACTCTATAAATATTGGTTAGATACTATTGATTAGTGGTGGTGTTAAGTTCTACATTCTTTTATTCTCGATCTGCAATTGTGGATTTGTTCATTAATTTTCAGTTCTATCAGTTTGTGCTGCACATTATTTTCTAGCTCTGTTATTTGGTGCCTACATATTTAAGACTTCCCTGTTATTTTGGTAGATTTATTTTTAATTATTATGTAATGTTCCTTTTTTTACTGATAAATTTCTTTGCTCTAACATCGACTTTATGTATGTGAATATGTATGTTCTTTTCCTGTTAATATCATATTTGTCATACTTTCCCAATATACCTTTAAACTATATTCAATAGTTATAATTATTGCTTCAACTATCAAACATAATTTGGAATGCTTAAGAAGAGAAGAGATTTTATTTATTTTTATAGTTAGCCATACTTTTACTCATGCATTGTTCCTTCCTTCCTGATATTCCAGATTCTTTCTTTTATCATTTTAGTTCTGTTTGGAGAACTTGCTTTAGTTATTGTTTTAGAGTAACTGTGCTTGAAAAACATTCTCTTTGTTTTATTTTGTATGATAATATCTAGATTTTCTTTTCATTCCTGAGAAATATTTTCACTGAATATAGAATTCTGGGTTGATAGTAATTTTGATTAGCTTTTAAAGAGTATAGTATCACTATATTCTGTCCTGTATGGTTTCTGATGAGATATCTACGGTCATTGTTTTTCCACAACAGATGAGGTTTCATTTCTGTCTGGCCTCTTTCAAAATTTTTATATTTTTATTAGTCTTCAAAGGTTTACTATGATATTTCTTTACATGGATTTAATTGGTCTTACCCGTTTGAGTTTGCTAAGCTTCTTGAATTATAGTTTTATCATTTTTTCAGATTTTGGAAAATTTAAGCCATTATTTTTTAAAATCTTTATCATCCTGGCATAATACATCTTTTCTTACTAGTGACACAAATGGTAGATCTTCTGTAATAATCTCACATGTTCCAAAGGCTTTGTTCATTTTTTGTGTGTACATGTGTTTTCTGTTATTCAGATTGGCATATTTGGTATATTTCTGTTGTCTTAATTTGAAGTTTACTCTTTTTTTTCTCCTTCCTGTCCACATATTCTTGAACCTGCTGCTGAGTTTTTATATTGACTATTGCATTGTTTTCAGTTCTAAAGTTTACATTTGGTTCCTCTTTATATCTTATGGGTTTTGGGTTTTTTTTTTTTTTTTTTTTTTTTTTTTGCTGGAACTAATTTTATTTTCATTTGCTTCAAGCATGTTAGCAATTGCTCATTTAAGCATTTTTATGATGGGTGCTTTAAAATTCTTGTCAGATAATTCTAACATCTGTTTCATGTCAGTTGCATCTGTTAGTTGTCTTTTCTCATTCAGTTTGAGATCTTCCTGATTCTTGGTATAACTAGTAGTTTTCAATCAGAACCAAGGCATTTTCGATTTTCTATTATAAAACTGTGCACATTACTTAAATATTGTGTTTTAGCACTCTCTGCAACCAGTCTAGTGGGTGAAGGGTGCTGCTGCTTCATTACTGCCAGATGGAGTGGAAATCGTGTTCCTAATTCAGCCTCCACTGACTTACGAGGTGGGAGAAGGGATCCTCTTTATTGCTGGATGCGGTTAGAGTTCTACCTTCCCAGGTGTTCTTCCTTGATACTGTGTTTGTGTATGTGCTGGGAAGGGAAAATATGATATTATTACGGCTAAATGGCAGTAAATATCCTGATTTTTCATTAGGCCTCTTCTGACAGCATTTCGGTGAGGGGAGGGAGGATGTTTTATCACACTGGGTGGTACTGAAAGTCTATGTGTCTCCTCACAGTCTCCCCTGATATCATTAATGATGAGTAGGCTGAGGGAGCTCTTTACTTCATGGCCAGAAAAGAAGTCCTAGCTTAGCACTTAACCTTCCCTGATATCAACTGGAATCCCCACTTGACTACCTAATACCACCCTGATGTCCCCAACTGCTATCTCCCTGCTATCCCCAGTTAGCCTTCGCTGGCATAGTCCAGGGCGGGGCCACTGATATTTCTGTGCTGTGCAGTTGAAGTTGATGCAATGCGGTCTGCCCATTTTCTGATTTGTTTGGCTAGAAAAAGCAAATTTGACCTGGGCTATTTATTTTTCTGTGTCTGACGATGTTTCTGAGTTGCTTATTTCACCAGTACCCAGTCCAGGATATGCAAAACAGAAAGAAAACCAACGAATTTATCACTATATTATTTCTTGGGTCTTGAGATGCCTAGCTAATTTGATTTCTTCTCTCTACCTTTAGAGTCTTCTTAAATTTGTTTTACAAAGTGTTTTTAATTTTACTCTCTCAAGCCCAGGCATTTTTATAATAAATACTTTATTAACATATGGGGCTTCTTATATGAATAAATATAACCCATTAAATCAGTCATGCATTGATTTATCATGCTGTATATAAACTATCTTAGCAATTTTTGGATTGCTTCCTGTCATGACCGTGTCTTCTCTCCATCTCTTCCTGACTCATGCTGATACCCATAAGGTGATATTCTCATTTTTGAGAACAAAGTTCATCAATAGAAGCTCTTCATTCACTGTAAAAAAAAGAAAAAGAAAAATGTTGTACTTCCCTATGCTTCAAACTGACCCAAATTCACACTTCATACTTTCAGTGTATGTTGAAATATATGTTGAAAATGCCAAGATTACTCTAGTGGGAATTATGAATACAACTTAAAAGAAGAAAAAATAAAGGACACTTTTTCATTCAAAGCTGTAGCAAAAAATCTCAGAGAGTAACTTTTTCCAGAGTTGGGGAATGCTTGAATCTTTACAATGTAAGCGGAGGACCACAGCCCAAACATTTTGCAGACTAAAGCAGTGCATGGAAATCTACCACAATGTACAGAAAAGTTTAAAAAGTATCCTGATGTAGCAGAAGTTATCAATCAAAATAAGCTTCCCTGGTGATTTGTGTGATTTGGGGACTGCAGCTGCCTGTCCTACCAACTAACCCAGCAAAGGTATCCCAGCTGTTTCTAGTGAAGACCCACACAATGGGAATTCTGTTCTCTGGGAGACACGGGGATTAGCTGCCAGTGATCCTGCTTGTGTGGAGGACCACACACAACTCAATACAAACAGAAACCCAAAGTACAGCATTTGTGTGCCATGATATTTGTAAAAATCTGAGCTAATACCCAAAAGTAATGGACCATTCATGAAATAATTATAAATAGAGCAATATCAATACATAGTCTTTTTATTAAGATGACTTCAAAAATGTTCATAGCTTTCTAAGTTGTTTAAACACTTGCCCATTTTATTATCTAAACTGATTATAAAGTATTTTGACATTTCCATCCCCAAAGATATGTTTACACACAAAAATTCTGGGAACAATTACTGCTTCAGCTGATGGCAGTTCATGAATGTGCCTAATTCATTCGTCATTGCATGCTTAGCTTTTACTTTGAGTATTCACTTTCTCTTGCTCAATCTTATTTAGGCAAAGAAAATTTGGTTCTATTTTAATTAATAATGTGCCATTTTAAAAAAAGAAAGCTTGATTATCTTGGGACCAACCAAATGCCTCAATATAAAAGTGGAACATTAACAAAGCCAGAAGGGAAAAGGCTGATCCGTGGCTTGTTCTAGACTTGCTTAAAATGTTTCCATGGTTGTACGTGACCCTCAGGAGAAAGTTCAAGCCTTTTCAGGGATCAGAGTCTGCATTCCCACATTGCATCTCCAGGCACATCTTCAGCTGCTTCTTTCAGTTTACCAAAATTGTCACTTCTTTACTCTCCTATGTCTTGTCAGGTGCAATGTCCTCTGCCAGTAGTAAATGTATTTCTAGAAAATCCAATTTACCTAGCAAACTTGTGCACATTTTTAAAGCTCCAGCTCAGACTTCACTTGAAGTAAGCCTTTCTTGAGCAATTTCATGCAGAGATCCTATGCCATCCCTATGCTTTCGCATACTTTTTTAAAATTCATTTTGGAGAGTGGGTAGAGAGACAGAGAGAAAAGGGGGGAGGAGCAGGAAGCATCAACTTCCATATGTGCCTTGACCAGACAAGCCCAGGCTTTTGAACCAGTGACCTCAGTGTTCCAGGTCAACACTTTTTTCACTGCGCTACCACAGGTCAGGCTTGCATACTTTTTATAATACTTTTATCACACTGTATTATAGCAGATTGTTTATGAGGACGTCTCTGTTAAGTATATTGTGAGTTCTTTAAAGATAAGTGCTTGTCAATTAATATCTATGTTTCTAGGATCCTATATTATTTGCTTTGTGTATAGTAAAATTTAAGTAAATGTGTGTGTGTGTGTGTGTGTGTGTGTGTGTCAGAGATGGAGAGAGACAGAGAGAAGGACAGGTAGGGACAGACAGATAGGAAGAGAGATGAGAAGCATCAATTCTTTGTTACAGCACCTTAGTTGTTCATTGATTGCTTTCTCTTATGTGCCTGACCGGGGGGCCAAGTACTCCCCTGCTCAAGCCAGCAACCTTGGGCTCAAGCTGGTGAGCCTTGCTTAAACCAGATGAGCCTGCACTCAAACTGGCAACCTCTGGGTTTCGAATCTATGCCTTCTGCATCCCAGTCCGACGCTCTACCCACTGCGCCACTGTCTGGTCAGGCTTTTCCTGTGTTTTTTAAAAAAGTAATATGCCAGTGAGTTGATTTCTCATGCATTGGTACCAACCATAATGTATTGTCTGTCAGCCTACAGCCTGCCCCAACCCTGACCTTGTTAATCAAGACTTGAAGCAAAAATGCTCATGCCTTTTGGTGGATTTAGCCCCTATCCTAGAGTGGAAAGCTAAACTAAGCTAAGGTGAACTGCTCCAGAGTATCTCCTTCATCTACTCTCCACAACCCCCTGTAACACAGTACTATCCAAAAAAAAAAAGAAGAAGAAAGAAAAGGGTAAACCATTACTCAAATCCCAAACCTGTGTTGAAAAATAATGAGAGAATTTATTTTGTAGGCACTATTGTGATTTGTGAGACCGTAGTACAAAAGTATGGCATTACTGACCCTTGTTTTCAGGACCTTATTTCCATAGGCAAATATTACATTTTAATAATAGTCAAAATAATACAGAGTTATGTACTTAAACATGTCACCCATACAGAATCATGTTTCCCGTACCCATTGAACTCCACCTTCTAAAATAACCAGGATTATCAATTTGATATCTATCCTTTCACAAATTTTTTAATGTATGTAGGTGTGATTGAGATGTGCTATTCCTTTTTTTAATGATATTTAGAGCTAGCATTAGTATATACCCTTCTTCTTTAAATTTCATTTTTCTCTTTCTTTTTTCAGTTTTTACCAAAGTTTGTAACTTGTCAGGACTAGAAAGTAGTTATGTCTGTTCCTAGAGGGGAGTTAATGATGAGGACTTTCTTCCACCTTTACTAAATACTGAATATAAATTTGCCCCATCTTTCAGCCCTTCAGTTACTAGGAAATCAAATAGGATTATAATACCTGCACTTCAAAGAAGGCTCTTTACACAATAACAACTTGCAACACGCAGACAAATCTGATTACATGCCCCTCTCCTTTCTTTCATGCACGTGCCAACTCAGACCAGTCTACCCAGAGGCAGAAGCAATGCCTCTGTTCTGAACTTCACTCTTTGTCTATTTTCAGTTGTTTTTCAGAAGAGCTTCTGTTAGAGGAAATTTTTATTTAATGAAGCAGAGCTTCATTCGGTATAGGGACCATGCTTTAACATGTAACCCCTAACAAATGACATTTTGTACAATATATGTGCCAAATAAATATTTGTTGAAATGAGTAGATTTTACACTATATTCAACCTGTTTCACCTTTCTAAACAGATTATAAAGTCCATGGCATTATCTATATTTTCTATAACATGTTATTATATTTAGCATGTATATATTATCTATCAATATATTTTCTATATTATTTATAGTATATATTATCTATATTTTCTTCCTTTAATGATGGTCATTGCTTAAAGTATTTCTAATGAACCTCATGTTAATGCCATTTGAAGCCATCAAATTTATAATTGAAATTGAAATTTTACTCTGTAACTATGTCAGGAAGAACTTTATGAATATATTTGAAAATAGTTAAATGTAACAACTAGGAGGAATAACAGCAAGTGAAAATTACAAACCAGTGGTGGTAATGATGGTAGTAAGACGATAGAACTATTTCCTTCTTCACTCAAACAAAAATATGCAAGCTTGAAAAATGTTTTTGCTCAATCTTCTTATTTTTCCTTATTGTTATACTCTCATCTATGGTTTTCCTTTCTTTGCATATATTTTGTCTTCTACAACTATCTATTCTCTAAAATGCTCCATTCAGCTTCTCTAAACATTCTGCTCCCTATAGCTTTCATTTTCCTAAATATGTACAAGATTTATTTAGCTGACCAGGCAGAGGTGCAGTGGATAGAGCATCAGACTGGGACTCAGAGGACTGATGTGGGCTCACCAGCTTGAGCATGGGGTCATTAGCTTGATTGAGCACAGTGTTGCTAGCTTGAGCATGGGATCATAGACATAACCCCATAGTCACTGGCTTGAGCCTAAGGTCGCTGGCTAGAACAAGATGATACTGGCTCAGCTGGAGCCACCTGGTCAAGGCACATATGAGAAAGCTATCAATAAACAACTAAGAAGCCACAACAAAGAATTAATGCTTCTTACCTCTCTTTCTTTCTGTCTGACTCTATCTGTCCCTCTGTCTGTCTCTGCTGCCATATATATATATATATATATATATATATATATATATATATATATGATTTAAAAAAAACAATAGTAACACTCTTCTGTGAAAAATAAGTTAAATTATTACCTAATATCTATATCTATATCTATGTTTCATAACAATAGTTATGTCTATAATTTTATTTCTTTTTTAATGTGTATATTCATCTTTGTAATTCAATTAAGGGTAGCATTAGAGAATATATATATATATATATATATATATATATATATATATATATATGGATTTATTCATTTTCTTAAAATTTCATTTTATAGCTGACAAAATTGAGACCCCAAAAGGTTGTGGCTCCTTAGTTGTTTATACAGGTATAGCTAATTTGAGCAGATCTTTACCTAGAGCATTGGTTCTTAACCTTTTTTGAGGTACCAAATCCACCAGTTTCATATGCGCATTCACCAAACCCTTCTTTAGGGATAAATAAAATATGAATTTTTTTCCAAATTCAAGACATAGGTATATGTTTTTTTACTGGTGCACAAAATGAGCCGTACATGAACATCACCTTGCTCAAAGAACAAAACCAACAAAGTGCATGAACTCACAACAAATTACGGTATTACTTTATTCTGGCCTCCGTGGTAGAGGCTTCTCTGAACCCCTGAGACCGACTCATCGAAACCCTACGGTTCTATAGAACCCAGGTTAAGAACCACTGACCTAGAGACACATCTCTGACATTCAATCTGTGTTCCTTCCACTGCTTCACTATCTTTCAAATAAAGCTAGTAATTTTTCAGAACTGCTTAATTTAACACCATGGCTTAAGTTAGTATTAAATTAATATTAAACATCCATTATAAAAAGAAAATACATTAACACCATTTTATTAGAAGTAGAATGCCAGGCTAATAGTGCTGCATTATGTATCTCTAATAAGAAAACACAATCTATGATATTAATAGCTTTACATATAGCAAAATAACAATCCAGTATTTAATAACTTCAATTAATATTTTTCAACTGCCAGACTAAAACCAACATGTTTGTCATGTTGAATTTCTAAATTACGACCACAAAATAATAATAGATCTTGTTAAAAATGAAGAAAAGTAATGAGATACTTTAAATATGTCTTCATAACCTAATAGAAAGAACCACACACATACACTAACAGTTTTAAATTCTTAGCAGTACATTAAAAGTATTTTTATTATATAAAGCTCAAACATTGGCACAAAAAGAGAAATGAACTATAAAAGTAGATAATGTTTGTTATAGTTAGCATCAGCAGTCTTGATATTATCTAAATATTCTAAATAATCTAAAAGAAATGACTTATGTTATCATCTACTTTACTGACAAGTATGCTGAAGCCTTTTTCTAAATAATTTTTATGATATATTCTAATCGGCCCCTGTATAAATACAGTTACTTGCTCTGATGACCTTTACTGCAAAAATATCTAGGTTTACTGAAATACTGAGCAGGGTTATTGGCTTTTTAGGAAGACAGAGATGTTATAACAGGAAACATTCAAAAGAATATGGAACTACTGAAATTAGTAAAAATTATTTGTAAAATTTCAATAAGAACTTGGTTTTGACTTTAAAATCATAGAAAGCTTTTTTCCCCTTCTAAGATTTTAAAGTAGGACTCAAGAAGTTCTTACTGAAATTTTTCACATATACATATATATACACATTGTTATATGCAAATTTACATATGTGTATTTATGTGTATATGCACAATGTATATACGAAATTGATAGTAACAGGTCAGACAGTAGCCTACTGCTTACAAAGGCTTTTACACTAAGCCACGTTTCCTTAGGCTGTGCTCTGCTTGGTTCTTTTATGTGACATCCTCAATGTTTGACACTACCTTCTCAGCAACTGTTTTGAACTTGCCCTGCTTTGCCTTTAAATCATAGTGTGCACATAAGTACTAATAAGGACCATTACATAAGAGAATTTTTTGTTTTAAAATGTTAAAAAATTTACATTACATATAAGTATAGGCTTAATGCAGTGGATCTCAAAGTGTGTGCCTGTTGGGCAGATAAAATATATTATGCTCACTTTGTTAAGGATGGCGCTGCCCACATGGAAGTTCGTTGATATTAATGTGTGTTCTGGAACAGGCTGTGGGCAGGCCGGATCATTGTAGCCTAAAGCTTAGTTTTAAAAGTAAGCTCTTCCCCACACCCTTGACTGATTGGATGATGTAGGGTGGTGCACTCTCCTGAGGAATCCCATTATACAGAGACTTCCTTGTTTCTATAATTGGATTAAAGGTTTTGATTCTATGGTATAAAGTGGGAGAGACCAGTAGCTTGATCTCTCTCTCTTGGTTCCTGAGGTATTAGAGAGGAGAGCTGATTAAGGCCACATGGAGAAGAGAAGCAGCCAAGATGGCACAGTGCTGAGGGAGAAGCCAGTTAAGAGTTTGTGCTGGAGGAGATGGGGAACAGAGGTGAATAAGTCTGGTGAGCTAGAAACCTTTGATTCTAGGAAACTCGGATAAGTCAGTAGCTCTGTGAGCACTGAATGTGTGGGTTTTGGAGCCCAGTGTGTGTTTTTGCTTGCCCGCCGGGTGCAAGCTAAAATTAAAGCTGATGGCTCACCAGTTCTTGGCTCCTTTGTTTTATTACCTACTGTTCGAATCAAATGCGAATCTGCACCGGTCAGGTGGCTGTGATCCTGGCCCCGGCTACTGGCTTTACAGTGCGCTAGAAGATTTCCAGGTGCGCCCTATGGTATTCCAGAGAAATATGTGCCTGTTGGGGACCAAACCACCAACAGGGCTTTTGGAGTTTAGATTTTGGGGGACAGAGGTGTGGGGAATTGGCTGTAAGCTGACATCTGCCCAACCCCCCACCTCACTTGCCTGATTAGGTTGCAAAAGGCTGTTAAGCTGTGGTGCTGGATTGTTTACAATACCCCCCATGTTCCCCAGAAAGAGTGGAGGCAAGTTTCTTCTATCCTTCGTTTGGTGTAAAGTTAAGATGATATGTATGGTGGGGGTTTTCTGCACTCAACACAACAGTAAAAAGAGAGAAATTTTTCAATGTATTAACGAGGAAATGAGAGTTTGCCTTTCAAATATATGCCCAAACATTGAGGAAATCACTAGGACACATCAGGCTCATATTTCTCATAAACACAAGAATGAAAAAACTCATTTGTGCCAGGACCTGCCGAATTTACTAAATCTTACTAAGAATAAGCATATATATATAAAACTTTTTTGTTGTTTTTATTTTTAACCCCTCTTTTTTATGAATTCTAAAAAGCATAACTCAAAAAATGTAACATAAAATGTTTTTTAATGTCAAAATGAATTTAGTTTTGTTGTATTTATTTCTATAAAAGCACACTTGGACTTTGTATTTTTTCTTTAATATTTGACTTAATCATTATAATATATTTCTCAGACATTTGTATATAGTATGCCTAAAATTATTTGTAGTATTTTAAATGTGCTCCGACTTCAAAAAGTTTGAGAACTCTGGCTTAATGTATGCACATTGATATTAATGAGTTCACAGAAAACTATGCCAAGATATGATTTGCTAGAAAGAGGAAATTTGAAAGGAGGTAAGTCAAATGTGAGTTGTAAACTCATGCAGACACTCAGGTGTCTTTTTCTGCTTTTATAGTAATAAAATCTTTGCCACAAACCCATGAAATAGTTTGATAGAGATTTCTTCTTATTTACTAAATTATATGGTTTAATAATAGACTGAAGAACGTTTTGTTGCTGTATACATTTATTTGAGCATTTACAAGCACATGATATTTATGATAAATAATAACTTCTGAATTCATATAAATAAGAATTTCTTTGATGCAGTACATTATACAAATAATTCTACATGAAAAAAGCAACAATTCTACATGAAAAAAGCAAATATTTCTAAGAATATTTTTAAAGAAGAGAGTGACAGTTCTAAACAATTAAGTTTCTTCATGGTATTTATCAGGGGTACCTCAATAATTGAACAGACTGGAAACATTAGGGTTCAGTGCTCTTCAAAATGATGTTTCTATCCTTAGAGAGTGGGATATGGTATTTGTTTTCTGGGAAGATTCTAGTTTGTATTTGGGGTGAAAGTAGGAAAAATATTCATTTACGGTATTTGAATGTATTTTGAAAACTAACTATATATATCACAAATCATCGCCAATACATAATACTCCTACTATTAGCTACCTGCGGATCACCATAATAATTGCTCACCAGGGATTATTTAACTTGCATGGCTCCCAGTAATGAACATGAGAACACTGAGATTCTGTTAACACACATACACCAAGTTTACATCCTGAGTCATAAAAAAGATGTGACTACAAGTCTCATAAAGCCCCAGCAGTAGTGCCTAAAAGAAGAAAATGGGGAAGGAAGCATTAAAGTCACTAAAATACATATTGGATAGAAAAATAAGGTGAAAATATGTGATTGTTTTAGAACATCAGAAGAATTAAATTAATTCAATTAATTCCCAATCTCAATGAGGGATGATTCCATTAGAAGACAGATGGTTCCTTTCCAAAGAGCCCTGTCTAGTTGTGTGTTCCATTCTGCTCTAAAAATTTTGGCTCCTCACAGTGAGAACTATTTTATTATATTGTAATTTCCATTCACATGAGGTTGTAAATACTAGTTAGATGACTTACATATTCAGAGGATAAATCTTTCTGATATAAGGATCTAAAATGTTCAATATTCAAAAAATTTTGAGCTTTTACTAATAAAAGCTGTTATTATCCTTCTGCATAAAAAATTTAAAAGAATGTTCAGGCTTATAAAATGCAAAAACATGATTACTAAAATAGCTATTCTTGAAGTCCAAAAGTATGATAATCACTTCTTTGTCTAAAAGGAATTAAACAGTTGTTAAAATGCAAACTTAACCTTTATATTCTATTATGTAATAATATATAGATTTCTACAGTACTCTCAGAGATTCTATAGGTGCTTTACAAAATAGAAATAAGAAACTAAAAACAGCCTGATGAGGCAGTGGTGCAATGAATAGAGCGTCAACCTGTAATGCTGAGGACCCACATTTGAAACCCCTAGGTCTCTGGCTTGAGTGTGGGATCATAGCCATGACCCGATAGTCACTGGCTTGACCCCAAAGGTTGCTGTCTTGAAGCCCAGAGGTCACTGTCATGAGACCAAGGTCACACTGGCTTGAGCAAGAAGTCACATGCTCAGCTGGAGCCGCCCCCCTCCCTGGTCAAGGAGTATATGCAAAAGCAATGGATGAACAGCTAAGGAGCTGCAACTACAAGTTGATGCTTCTCATCTCTCTCCCTTCCTCTCTGTCCCTCCATTTCTCTCTCTTTCCCCCTTCTATCTCTAAAAAAAAGAAAAGAAAAGAAAAAGAAACTAAAAACATCCATCTTTTTATTTCTTTACCATTATTCTATTTCCCCCAGAAAAAAAAATAATATAAATTCTTAATATCTAGGGTCTTGGAAGAAGTCAATCACTCTTGAGAAACAGCTTTATATGTATAGCAGCTTATTTTTTTCACCAAGTCTAGATGGCAGTAATCACTAAACTATTATGCATAAATGACTGGAAATGATGTACAATGATGAATATACATATATCCTTACATATAATTATCTATACTCAATTCACCGTACTCTCTTATAGATCACTTTCTCAAATCTCAGACTACCAAAATCATTTCACATATATTTCTCTCAACAATGGTTTTTCAACAATGACTAGCTGGTATGTGGTATGCTTGGTTAAGCATTCCCTTCTGTTTCTGTTCTTCATATTTTGGCAACTAAGCTTTACTAGTTGACATATGGAATTTGCAATCAAAACTACCTCAAATGAGCTCTTTCAGTGAGCATTAATAAAGAATGATGAAACCCAAGAAGTACAAAAACATCTCAGACTCATTTTTTTCCTTTTTTGTAAAACTATCAAAATACCAGCATTTAATATGATTATAATTCTTCTACTGCCATAATAGAAATTAATTCACAGACAATAAAAATTTCCAGACAGAGACATCAGGGCTGAAAAAGAATACTAACATTGACATACTATGGTTTTCATACTGAGAAGGAAGGCAGCTAAAATCACAGCTATACACATTAGTGCTTTTACATTTATATTCCATGCAATAAAGAATCTGTTACTTGTTTTGGACTTTAATTCTGACATGATTGTTTTTGTTTTTCATGAATATCTGCAATATAAAAGTCAAAAAATTAATTGATTTTTATCAGGCAACTGAATTCCTTCATAGTACAGGTAAAATATACATATATACACAAACATTCACTTACACATGTGATTAAAAACTATTTGATTGAGAGAGAGAGCAATCTATGTTTTAACTAGTTAAGTTTTGAAACACTTTACATTAGAATAGAATAAGATTTCAGCTCTATGCATTTTAAACACATTTACATCATTTGATTTGAAAAAATGTGAGCATTCAGAAGAGTTACATATTGAATTCTGATAAAGGACTAGCATCCAAAATATGCACACACACAAAAAAGCCACTTTAAATTTAACAATGAGAAAACTAACACACTTAAAACATGGCCAAAAGAACTGCACACCAATAGTGATAAGCAGATAGCAAATAAGCATATGAAAAAATAATCAATATGATTTGTCAATAGAAAATTGCAAATTAAAATAATAAGATATTATTACACATCAATTAAAATAGCTGAAATGTAAGACACTGACAATTTTAAATATTGACAAAAACATGGAGCAACAGGAACACTCATTCAGCTCTGATGACAATGAAAAATAGCACAGCCACTTTGAAAATTAGTTTGCTAATTTTCCACAAAGCTAAACATAGTCTTATCATATGATTCAATTATTGTGCTCCTGAATATTTAACCAAATGACTTGAAAACTTAGATCCAAACAAAACCTGCACATGAATATTTATAACAGCTCTATGTATAATTTTCCCAAACTGAAAGCAACCAAGATGTCCTTCAATAGATAAATAGCTAAACAAACTGTGCTACATCTTTATAATAGAATATTATTTAGCACTAAAAATAAATGATCTATCAAGAAACGTACATACATTAATGAATTTTAAATACTTATTTCTAAATAAAAAAAGTTAGACTGAAAAAAAACCATGTATTTTATGGTTCCAAATATATGGATTGCTGAAAAGAGTTAAAGTACAGACACATTAGAAAGAGCAGTATTTATGAAGGCACTGGCCAGGCAGATGCTCAGTGGTAGAGCATCCACCTGGTCTGTGGAAGTCCTGGGTTTGGTTCCCAGTCAGTGCACACAGGAGAAGCGACCATCTGTTTCTCTACCCCTCCTCTTCTCCCTTCTCTCTCGCTCTATCTCTCTCTTCCTCTCCTGCAGCCATGGTCCATTCCAGCAAGTTGGCCCCTGGTGCTAAGGATGGCTCCATGGCCTTCCTTCAAGCACTAAAATAGCTCAGTTGCTGAGCAACAAAGCAACAGTCCCAGATGCCATATGGGCGGAGCATCCCCCCATAAGGGGCTTGCCAGGTGCATCCTGGTCGGTTCATACAGGAGTCTGTTTCTCTGCCTCCATGCTTCTGGCTTAAGAAAAATAAAAATAAGAAAGATCAGTAGATGTCAAGGGTTTTGGAAAAAAGAGGGGGGAGTGCTGACTAGATAAAACACAAGTTCTTTAGGATAGTGAAACTGTTTTCTATAACACTGTAATTGTGAATATATGGCATTATGCATTTTTCAAAATTAATTGAACTTTACAACACAAATAGTGAACCTTAATGCATGCAAGTAAAAATAATTAGGAGGCTAGTAATATTTCAGGATGGAATAAACAGTATGACAAAACCATTTAATTGCCTTATAAACAACTTCAGTTAAGGAATTTGGGAGACAGATGCTGATATAACTCACTTTGGAAATGAAGTATTTAAGACTAAAAGAAGGGGAAAAAACCACTGTATTCTAACTGGCAAAATTGTTTCCCATGGGGATGAATTAGAAAAATTTATAATGTGTGTATGTGTGTGTGTGTGTGTGTGTGTGTGTGTGTGTACTATTAAGTAAATGAATAAATGTATGACTTTTGGTGAAAGCTAGATTGTTGAATATGAGGTTATAAATAAACAAGCAGACCGGCTAGAGTGATTGATGTGATAATGTATTGGAGTTGGAGACATCAATATGAATTTATGTCTGGCTTAATATAGAGACAGATAATTACATATAGAAATTATGTTATATATATATATATATATATGTTAGTATAACAATATATATATACACATGTTATACTAACATATGCATATATGTGTTAGTATATATATTAGTATAACCATATATTTCCTTATTCTGTCATATGAGAGAGCTTAGAAATAATATCACCCCAGTAGCAACGAGTACTCTTACCACCCATATCTCGGTTTCTAATATTGTTCTCCAATAAAAAAAACAAAGAATCCTTGGAAAAATAGATAATTCTAGGAGTAGGGCAAGAAATATACAAGATAAATCATCTTGTAGGTCCAGAATTAAGAAAATGTATTTTAAAAATACAACAGCCCCAGATCGTGGTTGACAGGTGAATCCCAGGCAGGGCACTTGTGGGAGTCTGTCTCACTATCTCCCCCTGTCACTTAAAAAAATAAAGTCTTAGAGCTTGTCATAGCCAAGAGGAACCTAAAGAGACAACCAAATGTCATGTGGTGTCCTGTATAGGATTCTGGACCAAAAAAAGGAGATTAGGTAAAAACCAAGAAAATGTCAAAAATTGATGAGCTTTATAAGTTAATAATAATGTACCAGAATTGGTTCATTAATTGTAACAGATATACCATACTAACAAAACACTAGTAATGCAGGGGCGATGGAGGGTGTTGAATGCAGTTCATCTAAGAACTTTCTGTATTATCTTTTTAACTTTTCTGTAAGTCCAAAACTGTTCTAAAAACTAAAATTTATTTTTTAAAAGTATAGTGACAATTGAGTAAAGGCCTAAAGGTTTTTAATGGCCAAGACATGTCTATTATTTGGTGGGAAGAATATTCCAGGAAGAAAAAGCAGACGCAAAGTCTTGAGAGAGACAAATAGACCTGATGTGTTCACATATGAGTAATAAAAAAAGAACAGTGTTGCTTGAGTGGCACATATCTAGAGAAAAATAGTGAGAGTTGCAGTCAGGAAGCTGGAGTAGTTGGATAATGAAATAAGTCATGATGAGAAATTTGAATTTCATTCTGAATGAGTTGGGAAGCAATTATAGGATGCTGACAAAACAAGTTATATGATTTGATGTGATTTTCACAGGATAACTTTGAATATTTATACAGAATAGACTTTGGAGTTCCAATTCTGATGTAACTGCCTGAGCTCCACCCTCACACAATTAACAATCCTAAATTTGGGTCAAAGCAAAATAAAGGAAATACAACAACTTAGAGGCTTGAAGTATGAATAAAAGCAAACCGTTCTGAAGGAGTGTGAATAGACACCAGGTCATGGCAGTGGAAACGTGTGGGTTACCTCTTTTGTAGATTAGGCTAAAAACTGTAAGAAAAACAATCCAAACACATTCTTTCTAGATGAAAGAGCCTGAGTTTAGGGTTCAGGACAACCATGCCCAGCACTGAGAAATAAAGGAGCCATTTGAAGTTGTAGAACTAGGTATAGGCTACCATAAATTATGTACATACAGTAAACTGTGCCTAAGTCTATGCTGCCCCAAGGGCTATGCACGTGTCAGGCAGAATGCTGAGTTCACTCAACCTGACAGTGTCTGCAGTTTGAGTCCACTCAACTTAATTTCTTGCTAAAATCAAAAATTAACTCCATTTGAAGGAATATGATAGAATCCATGGTCTCCATTATAACATGATAGAACAATTAGAGTCTCAGATATGATTCAAAATTACTCAACATACAAAGAACTAAGATGTGTCCCAGTATCAAGAGAAAAGACTCAGATGATTTAAAACGTCAGTTAATTTAAAAGGTATTTTAATTATTCTCAATGAACTAAAGAATATCATACTTCTATAAATAAAAAGATAAATTTTAACAAAGGAAACTATAAAAAGGAACCAAATAGAAATTCTAAAACTAAAAAGAAAAGTATATAGAATCAGTGAAGACATTGATCATCTGAACAACTATATCAACCTCCTTAATCTAATTGTTATTTGCAGAAAAATATATCCAACAACTACAGAATACACATTATTTTCAAGTAACATATCTTGAGTCACAAAACAACTTTTAATAAAATTAAGAAAATTACAATCAAAAAGGGTATCTTACCGAGTCACAAATTAAGTTAAATATCAGTCACATTAAAATATCTAGAAGACATCAAATTTATAAACCTAAATATATTTTTATTTTGTCTTATGTCAAAAACAATACTGAGACAATTAGAAAATACTTTGTTAATTAGAAAATACTTTGTTAAGCTGAGCAATAATAAAAATTAAGATACAAAATTTGGGAAATATAACTAGAATAATGTTTGAGGAATATTTGTAGCTTTAAATGTTTATATATTCATTTCATTTCTTTATTAAGTGAGAGACGGGAAGGCAGACTGACTCCCACATGTGCCCTGACCAGGATCTACCCAGCAAGTCCCCAATGGGACAATGCTCTCTTCATCTGGGGCTGTTGCTCTGTTACTCAAGAACCGAACTATTTTAGTGCCTGAAGTGAGTTCATGGTGCCATCCTCAACACCCTGGGCCAACTTGCTCAAATGAGCCATGGCTGTAGGAGGGGGAGAGAGAGAGAGAGAAGGGGGAAGGGCGGGATAAAGAAGCAGATGGTTGCTACTCTTTTGTGTCCTGACTGGAAATCAAAGCCACAATTTCCATATGCCGGGTCTATGCTCTATTGCTGAGCTAACTGGCCAGGGCAAAATGTTTATATTTTTAAAAATAAAATTAGTCTGGCCTGACCAGGGTATGACACAGTGGATAGAGTGTCAACCTGGGATGTAGAGGACCCAAGTTTGAAACCTCAAGGTCACCAGTTTGAGCATGGGATCATCAACATGACCCCATGGTCACTGGCTTGAGCCCAAAGGCTGCTAGCTTGAGCGCAACGGTTGCTGGCTTCAGCAAGGAGTCACTGGCTCAGATGCAGCCCCCAGGTCAAGGCACATGTGAGAAAGCAATCAATGAACAACTAAGGTGCCACAATGAAGAATTAATGCTTCTTATTTCTCTCTCATTTCCTGTTTGTCCTTATGTGTCCCTCTCTGTGTCTCTGTCTCTCTCACTAAAAAATTAAATTAGTCTGAAAGGAGCGGGTCAGAAATAAGGAAACCAGTTAGAAGGCTTTGCTATAATCTAGGTTTAGATGTTGGTGGTTTGGGAAAAAATCTGATGGTAAAGGCAATAATATGGAAATGCATGTTGAAGATAAAACTAGTGGTTCACTTTTGGACAGGTCAGGTTAAAGATGAGACATCTCAGTAGAGGTATTAGAGCATCAGTTGGACAGATGAATCTGAAAATAAGGCATCTACTAGATATGGATGTCCATTTGGAAATTATCAGCACACACACTTGTTTAAAGCGAGACGAAAAATCACCAAGCCAAGGAATAAAAATGAGGAATAGCACAAGAAATTAAACACCAAACCCTCCAATGTTTAAAGTATTAGGGAGAGAAAGAAAACCCAGGAAAGAAGACTGAGAAATAACAGGAAGAAATAAGAGCAAAAAAACCAGAAGAATGTGGTGTCTTAAAATCTAAGTGAACAGAGTATTTCAAGAGGGAGAGTGTGCTCACCATTTTCAAATTTATTTATTTGAAGTTGAAATTTTAGATATAAAGAAATGTGGTCAAATTGGAGTAAATGGATGTAAAAGTGCCTGGCAAATATTTATAAATTTTCATAGTATACAATCACAGGACTTCAAAATTAACCAATTTGAATCAAGAATTCAATTAATCTACAAATTAATGACAACAATTTTGGATATTTTTAATCCTTTTTAACTTTTTACTTGAAAGCCATGCTAAATTTTAAGAAGTCACAAAAAAAAATGTACAAGGACACCATATAACCTTTATTTGCATTAGCCTATTGTTAACAGTGTATCCTATTTTCTTTATGATTTGTTATGTATACATCTATAAATACATTTGGAGAATGTGAATAAAATTTCTCTAACTTTGAATAGACATCTCAATGATTCAGTTATAAAGATTTAAAATCTGATCTCATGTTTTGGAATACTTTTCAGTTGACATGTTCTAAGAATTGGTATAGATGAGCATTAAAAGATAATTGTATAACACAATTTTATTTTAAAACTTTAAAGAAATCTAAATGTTATTTTGTACCAGGACAAGAAGTATAAAAATTTGGGTGGACTAATTTCTCTGGGATAATTAAGACAGACTTTTCTACCACAGCATTTTTTTCCCATATATGCCTTTTTCTTCAGCAAATATGTGAAATATACAAATTATTTAGGTGTTCTATGGCTTAAAAATATATTATTTTCTGGGAAATTCTCAAGCAGTAATCTAAAATTTTATAAAATATAAAATACATTGTCTTAGTGAATAAGTGAAAAATTATTTCACATTTTTGCATGCTCTTCTGGCATACAAAACAGTAAAATAATCTTGGAAAAATACACTCATTTAAATGTTTTGAGATCCATATTTTAATAAAAATTTTGGTGATGCAATTTATTCTGCAATTAAACAAAAGGCTAAATATATCTTATTTATCAGTTGGAACAAATATTATATAATCACAATTATACTATTTTACCAATTTTTTCATACTGAAATTGTAAAAGTCTTAAATAAACTAATCATTTGATTTTGATACGTATATACAAATACACGTGTGTACACGTGTGTACATGTGGCACACAAAATAAACTAAAGAACTGAAAATTATCACATATAAGACATTTTATAAAAATTTTAACTTCCTAAGAACCTGTTTCAGATTTGTATTTCCCTTTGAAACCTCAGTGTTTCTAAGAAAAAAGTCTTATGTCATATTGAATTACAAAATAAAAACTTTTAAGGAAGTCCTATAAATAACTCCAAGATTTACCCAAATTCTATTTACCACAGTCCCCAGTCCCACATGGAAATCATATAGATATTCAAAACAAATTACCATTCAAGAGGAATAAATTATTCAAAAGAATAAATTTGGGTGATGGGTGAAGATTTGACTTGGGACAGTGAACACACAATGTGGTATTCAGAGATATGTTGTAGAATTGGACACCTGGAACCTGTATAATTGTTAACTAGTGTCATCCTAATAAATTAAATTTAAAAGTAGAAAAAAATCACAAAAGAATCAATTTAAAACAATATTTAAAATCATGTAGAATAAGGTTATCTAGATAAATCATGTACTTGTATCTGGCTTAGTTTACATTTTAAACATTTTTTCTAACAATAGCTGTTACAGAATTTAGAAAAAAAAGAATCTCCCAGTACTGCATGCAAACAGGTATATTAGTTACTGAACTGTGCTTTGGGGACCCAGTTACATTTTAAAATAATCAAGATTGATCACTCCTGATCTAATTTTCAGGATGAATCCCCTCTAGCTATCTAGGCATTTCAAAGTGGTTTCTATTTGCAGTTAACCATTTTCCCATTTAGAAATAGAAGTAAAAGAACTATTATTTTGTTCACAATATAAAGTCTAATTATATGATTAAATGATTATACCTTACAAAAGTTTAAAGCTCTAAATATGAAAAACCTGTACTCCTGGAATTTCAATCTCGGTAAGCACATTTCTGTTCCGTTTATAAAATGCTCTTTCAAGAAACACAATAGCATAGCTCTGGATGTTACTAGAATTTTATTGCCATCTGTAAGGTAAAATAGTGACTTAAAAGTCAGATCAGATTTCCAGAATATCTAATTCTAAAAAAATACCAGTCTGGAAGAATAGGCATTATTCTTTAAATCATACATTAGATCATGTTTCTTTGAGGACAAAAAGTCATATTGCTATAAGCCTACAAACTTTTGAATTATTGAAATATATTTTTTAAAACTGTTGAAGGGCAAAAGGAAGTTTTCTAGTTTTACTACAGAAATGAGGGAGGGATCACTGCTTTTCCAATCAAACTAGATGGCACAGCAGGGAAAATATTTCAGGCAAAAGAGTTTATTTGAAGAAACAGATCCCTGATTAGAGTAGAAGTGATAAATCAGCCACACAGTATTCTGGGCTGCTCCCCGGTTTATTTACTCAAACAGGAATAAACTCCATTAGACTTTAAGTAATAGTAGCAAATGAGACAATGAAAGGAAATATTTTTAATCTACAGAGGTTAAGGTGTATGTGAATATTTAATATTTTTCTTAGGTTTTTTTATAGTTTCTTCCCAGAAATATTCAACAAAGTAATTGTTTTTATTCCAAGTGATTGGCACCACAAATTCTCATTTTTTTTAACAGTGTTTATGGACAAGGCCCTCCTGGTGGTGAGGACGATGGAGATACACAAGACCCAACTCCGGGGACAAGGTTCAGTGATGCAAATCCACTTTATTCAGGAAGTAAACTATGCATGGGTTCAGCCAATAGGATGTTATAGTAGGGCAAGTGGCCAAAAAGGTCAGGAGGCTACCTGGCTGGCACTGAGTCATTTCTGTATAGAGAGTGAGCTCCCTTCCTGGGTGTTCCCAGGAGGAATTTAACCTGCTAGAGTGTTCTCACAGCATAGCATCAGCCACAGCTGCCAGGTAAATGCTCTGCGCTCTACCAACATTTCCCCCTCTCTTTTTATTAAGGCCAGTTGGACCTGCTGGATGACTGCTTGCTGATGTTGTAGCTTCTGAATGCTATGCATTATGCAACGGAACCCTAGTAGAACTAAAACAACTATAATACCTATTATTAGCTGTATTAAACAATGAGGCAAGCTTACTAGTTAGGAAATAGAATGGGGGCCTTAAACAGGGGATTCCTCCTAGAAGTGGGGATGTCATTTCCCTCCCATTGTGTTACAGAGACCTTCCAGGTGCGTTAAACACAGTTCTATTTTTGATTGTAAAAAATGGACGTAGGTCCATGCATGTCCCCTACCCACAAAGGTCCCAGCATCTAAACATGAAACGAATGGCTTGCTGCAGGCTGTGTACTGCATATGGTTGCATTCTGTCTCCCAGCTTTCGATGCCAAACTCTGAAGTTGATGGTCTGTGCCTCCAGGCCAGAGGCAATGTGGCAGCCTCTCCAGGAATTCCTTCTCTCGGGAGTGTTCTTAGATACACATAGTCATACAGGAACAGGCAAAGAGGCGACCCTGGGCATCTTGGGTCACCGGGAGTGGCAGTACGTTCCTTCCTGGGATCCAAATTGGATGCGGGTTATTTTCTGGAAAAACACAAGCATAACCTTTTCCTTGTGTTAGAAGGAGGTGCGATCCTTGCCACTGAGCTGTGGCTGGGTCCTTCCAGCGTACCAACAGCAACAGGGTAAGTTGGCTATGAAGGCCTTCCCAATGTTTATAAGAGGGAATTACTCCTTCAGAATCAAAAGTTAAATAATTGAGAATGAATACAGCACTGAGGAGCACTTCTCCAGGTGAGGCCTGGGGCATATCCCCCCTTTCGTTTTGAATTTGAAGCTTGATGTCTCTGTGTCACCATTCTACAAAGGCTTGTCCTTGGGAATTATAAGGAATGCCAAGGTGGTATTTGATTTGCCATTGGGAACAAAAGGCCTTAAATTGACTGCTGGTATAACAGGACCATTGTCAGTTTTAATTTCCCAAGTTACATCAAGGCAAAGCATGGCCTGTTGAAGGGCATTAATTGCAAGTGTAGTTTTCTCTCCTGACCTCCTCCACGTGGCCCTTCTCTGCTCTCCTCTCCCTGATAATCTCTGGAAGTAAGAGAGAGCAAGTTCCTGGTCTGCCCCACTTTATAGTATAGAAATCTAAACCTTTAAGCCAATCTACAAATAAGAAAGTCTCTGACACAAAGTCACTCATCTGAGGCATAATGGGAGGATTCCTCATGAGAGTGCACCACCCCACACCATCCAATCAGTCAAGGGTGTGGGGAAAAGCTTACTCTTAAAACTAAGCCTTTGGCCTGCTTACAACCTGTCCCCCACACGCAATAATATAATCATGCCCATCCCAAGAATAAAGGCAACTAATATCACCTGGGCCATGGGCTTCCACGTGGGCAGCACCATCTTTAACAAAGTGAGCATAATATATTTTATCTGCCCAACAATCCACCGCTATGCTCACTTTACTACCCACAATCTACACCACCAGCATCCCTGTACAAGGAAATTAGGCACATTACACAAATTACAAATACATGACAAATCATACAATTTCAACAATTACAAAGGTACATTTCACCAGTCTCTGAGCACTTTGTCAAAAGCACAAAATATCCTCGGCCTTCTTTCTAGCCATTTGAAAGGCTTCCAGGGCAGGGGAAGGGCCTCCAGCAAAGTCGCCCCTCACCCCCGTCAGGGTATTTCACATTGTCCAAAATTTGAGACATATGAAACAGGGCATGAAGTTGTCTAGCTTGCTCAATAGGGGAAACTATTAAAAGGCCAAGAGGGAAGGTTTGTCCTTCATGTACTTCGGCCAAACGAAGGCATCAGAGAGCCCGGGCCCAAGCGCCTGGGTCCTAGAGAGGCATGTCCCCAAGCCAAGGGTTGAAATCTGAGAGGATTTTCCAAAGATTCTTTTCATTAACTTTAACTCACTAACTTTGCAATAGGGCATGGTTCTGAGGTAGGTGCCCCTCGGGTACAGGGCGGTTGCTGGGAGACTGTTGGCACTGCCAGCCGGCTTTCATGCGAGCCCCTGACTTGTGCATGTGTTAGACTCCTTTCAGGTGGGTGGCTGACGTTGCTGCTAACCCCATGCGCACCTGGAAGACCCCCAGGCTGACTGTGTGACCTGCCCGGGGTGCACTGGGAACTTCCACTGACAGAGATTCTTTTTACTAACTTTAACTCGCCTACTCTGCAATAGGGCATGCAGGGCTCGCGCCTGCAGGGAAGGCTTCCCATTGCAGAGGGTCACTCACCCGTCCTATAGATGCCGGTTAGGTCCCTGTTCGAGGCGCCATTGGGTGGACAAGGTCCACTGGGGGTGAGGACGACAGAGCTGCAGAGACCCGACTCAGGGGACAAGGTTCAGTGACGCAAATTCACTTTATTGAGGAAGTAAACTAGCTTATATGCATGGGTTCAGCCAATAGGATGTTATAGTAGAGCAAATGGCCAAAAAGGTCAGGAGGCTGCCTGGCTGGTGCTGAGTCATTTCCGTATAGCGGGTGAGCTCCTTTTCTGGGTGTTCCCAGGAGGGATTTAACCTTCTAGAGTGTTCTCACAGCATAGCATCAGCCACAGCTGCCAGGTAAATAGGTAAATGCTCTGCGCTCTACCAACAAGTGTTTCCAATAGAACACAATCTTGAGACAGAAAATAAAACACAGAAAAATGTTGGCTGAGCTTAATAAATCAGGGCATGTCTGCATATATCAATGGAAATTAAAATTCAGTAAGTTATCTGGTTAATTCATATATCATCCTCAGATAAACATTTTTAATTGCCTTATTTGTTTGATTATGGTAATAATGTTAGAAATAAAGAGTTATAATTTTTCCCTTGTTTTAACGTCTCATTGATTTATAGTTATCCACGAACAAGTCTGAGATTGTTACTTCTATAGAAAACTCAAATAATCAAATGCAATGTTCTAGGAGAAACTCCTCTACCACAGGGCATGACTCAATCTTCATCTGTCTAATGCAGAACCCGCAATTTATACCATCAGCCTCTTTTCTAACCCATATTCTTAATGAGATATGTTTAATATAACTGATAAAGAGTTAAATTTTCTAAGTAAAATAATATCTTGATATAAACTTGGTTACAGTATTTATGTATTAGAAAGTAAAGCTTTCAAAAATGTAGAGATAACCTATGATGGGGAGACAGAGCAATAACAGGAAAAATGAGCTCACAGGCAGCTTCTGGCCAAAGACAGAATGAGAAAATTGGGCATTGAGGGTAAAAGTTGCAGGGATATTAGAAGAGAAAAGTCACATTGGAGGTAAACTTTCCTTTATAAGGCCTGGAGCTTCCATATTTCTCTATGAAGTACATACATGAATAGGGCTGACTCAGAACCGAGAGTCTATTGCCAAAGGGAAACTATAGCTTTTTAGCAAGACTATGCTTCCTCATACTGAACTAGCTTCAGATTGGGCAATCTAAATAAGAAAATTAAGTAATTTAAATATATATATATTAAATTATATTTAAAAATTATCATTCCTAGTTATTTCTCTTCCCTTCCCCATGAGGAATTTATCCCCCAAATTCCAGTTACTTGCACTGCCTTCCCTTGCAAGGAGTGTTCTTTATAGCGCCATGGGAAGACTTTTCAGGAGACTCACCTTGGTCAATGAAATATGAGCGTAACTGACACATGCCTAGTTTCAACAGAAGTTTTTTTTTTTTTTTTTAGGTAGTTTCAACAGAAGTTTTAAGAACTTGTATATTACAGTGTGAGAGTGAATTGATTAATTACTCTGTACATTTCAGGTTGGATTTTGGAATAAAGATGCAAGGAACACAGCCTCACAGAACATCCCTAATCTGTAATCAAACAGAACTTCAGCATTGTTTTTAGGCATCTAAAATTGTGGGGTTGCTTGTCACCAACATAAAATCTAGCAAAAGCTTCCCTGGTAGGTATGAGATTGGATTATTAGGCTTCATAATTTCACTTCTGCAAATCTATTATTCTAATATACTTACATAAAAATAACCAATTTAGAAGATTTTTACAAATAATATGCTATTATTTTTACCAAAAATGCTAGTGGTAATTTATGTACTGAATGAAATGACTTTACAATAAAGTGAAAAATGAGTGACAGCTCAATTTTGGCAGTAGAATTGTATAAATCTTACGATAAAAAATGCAATATATAAGAGTAGACTCCCTAAGATTTCAATAACTATTTTTTATAGCCAATCACAATCTTGTGAAAGACTCAAAAGAGTTTTTATAAATTGTGTCTCATTTTTCTTACAAATGAAGGGACTTTCTTTTCCCTTTTCTTCATGAATAGAATTTCTGGGATTTAGGAGGGTTTAAAAGGAATGGAGGATACCAATATTGACTGCCAGTTTTATTACTATAGGTAATATGTCACTATAATGATGTCACCAATAAAAGACAAATAAGGACACATAAATTGGATTTATATATATAACATTATGATTGGTTTTTGACAAAGATTTTTAAAGTGGTCCCATGAAGCTCCTGAAAGTTTATTTGCTAGATCTTATAGTCCCGTTCTTCTAGAACTTTAATGAGATCCACAGACCGCACTTTGAATAGCAAGGTTATAGATCAGTTCAAGTTCTGCATCAGTATAGAAGTAATTTATCCAACTCAGCTTGCAATGAAAATCAAAGAAGTAGACCATGTAACGTAGAGAACAGAAACAACAAGCAAAACTATAAATTTTCCTTTCTTTTACTGGAAAACAAAAAGATATACATAGTTTACCTTGTCAATTCAAAGACAAATCCCAGAGCCAGGTTTTAATGTTTTATATATATATATCATGAATTATATTAAAAAATTATCATTTCTAATTATTTCTCTCTCCTTCTCCATGCATGAGTATGTGACAGAGACAGAGAAAGACAGAGATAGGGACAGAAGAAAGGAAGAGATATGAGAAGCATCAATTCTTTGTTGCAGCACCTTAGTTGTTCATTGATTGATTGTTTTCTCATATGTGCCTTTGGTGGGGCTACAACAGAGCAAGTGGCCCCTTGCTTAAGCCAGTGACCTTGAGCTCAAGCCAATGACGATGGGGTTATGTCTATGATCCCACACTCAAGCTAGTGACCCCATGCTGAAGTTGGTGAGGCTGCAATCAGGTCAGATGAGCCCACATTCAAGCCTGTGACCTTGGAGTTTTGTACCTGGGTCCTCTGCATCCCAGTCCAATGCTCTATCTACTGCGCCACCTCCTGGTCAGGTTCAATGTTTTATATTTTTAAATAATTGTAAAAAAAATCTGCTCTTCATAAGACATAGAATTGATACTTATCTAAAAAATCCACATTCATAAATGGCTATATTTTTTCTCTTAATTTTACTTGGATGATACAACATGAAGAATAAAATAAGTTTTATTGACAAGTCATGACATAATAAATCCCAACAAATGTATTTCTCACCTATCAGTGATTTAGATGTTTTAGACAAAATTGGTTCATGATTCAAATAGTTTAGGTGCCATATTTCCCCATGTATAAGATGTACCCTTTTTTGAAAAATTTGACGTCTAAAAATGGGGTGTGTCTTATACAGTGGTTGTAGATTCTTTTACTTGCACTTCCTGCTTTTTTCCACTTGTTTTTGCTCTCATTGTTGTAGATTTTTTACTCCCATTTCCCATTTTTTGTACTTGTTGACAGATGAAAACAAGCTAATGAATGGGAGTTTTGACAATGATGAGGAGTTTTATGAATTATATGATAAATAAAACATGATTTTAATAACTTTATGTAATGCAATTTTTTTTCAAATTTCAGGTCCCAAAATTAAGGTGAGTCTTATGCATGAAAGTGTCTTATACATGAGGAAATATGGTAATTCCTTTTACTTTACACTTTATTCAGTAATACCTCTTTAAATACTAAAGACCAACTGCTTAGCTATGCTCTCAAATCCTCTGTACACTTCCAGCAGAAGTGGGGTGACTATAAATTGAATGAAACTTGGTTTTAGGGCCCCTCAGCATGAGTCTTTTTTATGGAAGGAACATAGTTTTGTGTTTACATGGTCATGTTATTTGAAAATTAGCAAAATTAAAGTACTCTAATAACGATCAGTGGAGACAGTTGTATTTCTCTACTCTGACTCCCCTCTATTCCACTCCCTTTCATTTTGCATGGCAATTAAATGACCAAAGGCATTTTTTATTTGTGATATTGAATTCTGTTTTTTAAAATGGCTCCCAAAACTGCATAAGACTATGGCTCCACAAAACCTGGATTTTACATCTAATTTCAAGTCATAGTTATGTCTGTAGTCCAGGAAAACTGTGATGATGCTCTGTGAAGAGAAACTGCCTGTTTGTTTTTACACAGAGTTAAATCCTACTGTCATCGGATATCAAGTTAAAAATTACATTCTGCTTCATATCTATAGCCATGCCTCAAGTTAAAATAAACACGTATTTCTTAGAATAACCTTTACAGTAGTTCATGCGTAGATTTTATCTAACCTATAATATTATGTATTCCCTGAAAAAGATACCTCCATATAGTTGATCATTTCATTTTCCATAGCACCTAGTAGCATGACACGTTGCTAGAAACTCAATAAGTATTATGCTTTAAAAACTGAAATAACAAATATATTTTCACAGTTTTGATTCTGCAGACAATCTGAGTTAACTTGTAAGATTTTTCCTCCATCTTCTGATGAGAATGCAGCCAGCTAACTCCTTGATTTGAGCCCTGTGAGATCCTGAACAGAAAACCCTGTTAAGACTTACTGGATTCCTGACTCTCAGAAACAGAAAGATAAATTATTTCACAGTAAGTTTGTGGTAGTTTGTAATTTAGCAGTGATTCTCAACCAGTGTGCCACAAGAATTTTTAAAACATGCAATACCTATTTAGTCAGGGCACTGACCTCTTTTCCTCAGATTTTCAAATTTAAAAAAATGACAATAGCCAACACAACAATAGCTGTCTGATGTGAATGACTCAAAATTATACTTTTTTTAGCCATGTCAGCAAAATACTTTTGTTGTACCACAGAATTTTATTAATTAGTTTATGTGTGCTATAAGATTAAAAAGATCGAGAAGTGCTGTTATATAGCAATAGAAAAGTATATAATAGTAAAAGTCATCTTCTTTCATAGAGAATCCCAATTTGCCACAATTACTTTCTCTTACATAACAAACTTTTTTTTTTATTCAGCTACTATGTCACAAAACTTTGTCTTCTTTCTACCTCCTGGGCTATTTCTTCTTAATGTATTGATTCAGTCTTCCTTTTTGTTGTTGTTGTTTTGTTTTCATGACTTTTAATATTGAGGTATCCTAGCTCATTATATATTTCTCTTCTTGACTTAACTTATTTTCTTAATAATTTCACCCAATCTCATATGTTAAAAAAATATTATATGTGTAGCAATGACTTCTCAAGTTTTATCATTAGTTTAGATAGTTCTTTTTATTTCCAGTCTTATATCCAACAATCTCCTCAACACCTTCTATCTCAAAGTCAATATAACAAAATGTACTCGGGATCATTTTGCCATTATTTGCTCTATCCAGTCTTTCCTACCTCATGGGAGCGCTATTTCTCCAGGTGTTTGGGTAGTAAACTTTGGAGTTTCTTCTCTAAATCTACTACTCCAGCAAGTCGTGTTAAATCTATATTGAAAATATACAGCTCACAAAACTTGGGGGATATTTCAAAATAAATATGAAGCAATAAAATATCCCCTAATTTTTGTAAGCACTATTATATCTAGGCTCTCTCATTACTTCCACTATGACCATCTCCTATGGATGACTGTATCAGCTGCCTGACTGGGTCCTTGCTCTGCCTTGGTTCCCCACATAGCCAGTTTTCAAAACAGTATCTAAAGAAATCCTTTCAAAAAGTAATTTAAAATATTCCGATCTTATACTACAAACTTTCAATAGCCCCAATTTTATTTCCAAACTGAACTTTTTTCAATGGCACAAAGTCATCTCTATAAATGTTCCATGACAGCTCTATGACGCCATCACCTTCTACTTTTCTATTTGCTCACTTTACCTGGCCATGATGCCTTCTTGCTGCTCCTCATACCAATCAGGTGCATTCCTATCTTAGGGCCCTTAAGCAGCTTAGTTTCTCAACTGAAAAACTACAGAAGATCCTCAGGTTAAGACACAGTTCTGCCTATGACAGTTATGTAACCCGAATTTTGGTGTAAGTCAAAACACACCCTAGCCTAAATCACTTACCAAAAACAGTTGTAAAATCATAATATAGAACATAAAAACACAACTAAGCCACAGAAAAAGGAAAAGGACATAAATATAGTATACTGTACACTGTGTATAGTAACAGAAAAAAATGAGTGTAAAAATATATCCCTTACCTTCATTCTTGTGGTTGGCTTGCACACTGGAAGGATCATTGCAAGGTGGGAGAGAGTGACCTATTGGAAGAGGGAAGCTGGAGAGGCAGGAGAACCTGGAGAAGGTGCTGGAGATACTGGGTCAGGTAAATCATGGTTGCCTAAGGAACATGCAGGAGATGCTGGAGATGATTCTATCTGTAAGACTCTAACAGCATAAACCCGAATACTCACGTTCAATTTTTTTAAGTATACATGGGAGTGAGTGTCGTAAATTCAAAACATCATATGTTGAGGCTGTCCTAACCCAAGAACTCCTTGTATTCTATTAGAGAACTGCATGGCAAATTCCCATATCTCATTTATATATTTGCTCAATGATGACTTTCTCAGTATACCTACCCAAACCACCATTAAAAAAAAAAATTCATCCTTGTAGAATCTAGTCTAATCAGCTGTTTTGTTATACCTACCAGTTATACTGGCATGAACACTTATTTACTAGGTTTAGTGTTCATTGTCTATGGGCTCTCACTTGAATATAAGCTCTGCATATCAGGGATTTGTATTGCATGAGCTTACTAAAACACTGTAAGTCTTCAGAATATTTTAGGTACACAGTCGGTACTTAATAAATATTTGTGGAATAATCATCACCTTACTAAATCTTTGTTGTTTCATTAAAGTAGAAAACAGAAAGCCGTCCAGGTAAAATAAACAATTGGTATATATGTCTGGAGTTCTCAACTGGTATAAAAACTTGACATTTAAAAAAAGTCCATGGATAGGAAAGACATTATTTTAATCTTGAGGTAAGATTGACAAATAAAATTGTGCATATTTAGGTTGTTTTGGGGCCAGATGGCTCGTAGTTGCACTTGGGAGGGTAATCACTTCTATTAAGAGGGACTTGCTTAAGAGTTCTGTGCTGTCACACTCCCAGAGGTTGGGGGAATGACTGCCTTGGACCTAAAGGGGAGCTCTACATCCTTCCACAGTGGTGTTTGAGCAAACTTTGCCGCTCCTCAGAATTATTGAGAGGGTTTATGAAAAGAGAAATTCCTGGGTCCATTTTGATTCAGCATCAGATCTAGAATAGAGAGAGCCTGAGAATTTTTTGACAAGGTTGCAGGTGATACTGATATTGCTCTTTCGGAAACCACAAATTGAGCACTAATATTCTACAGCAAGATAGCAAGAGTATCTATCCCCAGAGTACATAGTGCCATGAGAGGTCAAAGTATAAAAGATTGAAGAATATATGAGAGGTGAGAGAATTTTTTTCTGAGAAGCTTGACAAAGAAAGTCAAGAAAAGGTAAGAGACCCAGCAAGATTGAGACAGATCTTGATGTTGTTTTGGTTTAATATTGGAAAAGCTTGAACATTTAATGTGATGATGCCATCTCACAAATAATATTCCCAAATGAAACTCTTTAGTGCTCACTCTAATTTCAAACGTGTTGTTACTCAAGCTCTCTCATTCAGTAATGGTACCACTCAGCTGTGCAAGTGAAAAGTATTGGTCATCTTTAATTATCCCATTTCTACTTTCTTCCATACTCATCCCACCATTGAATTTTACAAATTATATCTCAAAAATGTATGTCTTGCCTAGATTACTGCCATGGTTTCCAGAGGATTTTTCAACGTTTACTTTTGCCTTTACAATTCATTCTTCCACTGCAATCTGAATGATCTGTTAGAACTATAAATCAAAGCACGATTCCCCTGCTTGAGATGCTTCATTGTCTTCCCTTAGCAATTAGATGAAAGTTTAAATTCTTTATAATGGCTTGCATGGCTATTCTGCCTTTGATCTTTTCCTCAAACTGTAATTACTTCCTTCCTGGCTCAAAGCCTTAGTTCTTGCATTTTCCTCTGCCTAGAATTTCTTCATGTCTATATTGTGTACTACTGGAAATACCAATGGGAGCCTGTGATTTAGCTACAAGATCTTTTTGCTCATTTCACACAAAGAAAAGCAAACATTAAATTATCAAAAGCTAGCAATTAGTAACAATGGATGGGTACACAAAATGAAGCACAAGTTGAAGAGTACACTAGCTTTTACACTTATTTTATTTTTGCTCTTTGGAGGCTTTAATATTTTTATTGGCTCAGAGGATGACTCAAGCATCCAGATATAAGTGGATGGAAAGAGAGGAATATGGAAAGGTAAGAATGAAGAGGTAACCAGAGTTTGAGGGAGTACTGGCAGACCAGCTCGAAGTCCCCTGGCTAACACAACATCCAGTACTTGTAAAAGAACTTCAGTGGGACCATCTGAAGCTGAGAGAGAGATATAAGGTGATATTTTTATATGCGCAGATTAGAGTTTAGGATAACATGATTTTATTATAAACTGCATCTTTTCAGGGCTAGAATTGTGTTCTGAAAAAATAAAATTATTTCCACCCCATCACATGATCATGTCAAATGTTCCTAAAAGGCCCGACCACCAGCACATCTGTCCTCTTGCTGGCTTTTAGATCAGTAGAACAAAATGTAATATATCCTTCAAGACTAAAGTATTCCAGGTTAATCTATGCAATGCAGTGTGTCACCATAGAATATAAGTTTACTGACATATTATAGGACCTTTCTGAGGCTAAGAAAAACTGGATTCCTTCAAGTCATCATGCAGAGGAAGATTTATTCTTGATACAGTGAAACTATCGTGACTGTACTTTTCTTAAGTTATAATCATGAACATTCAAGTTTAGTTTTATAATGTTTTTATATTTACCAATATTGAAAAGCTGACATCCTGATGGGTCAGCTAATTTAATATTTTTTATTACATGCTGGAAAAAATGATCTTTCAAAGTAAATGCTTCAGAACTAATTTTATTTCAAAGACTAGAAATAAATAATAATAATCAGTGATCCTTGTTTTAAAAGTATGATATATTTTGATATTAATGAGCCTCATGTTAAGAACTAATAGTTTTAGTCAGAAATTTATTTTCCTTTCAGGCTTAGATTAGATACAGTCTATATATATGTTAGACATTTTGATGATGTTGGCTATTGAAAACAAAGTTAATAATAAATTAAATTTACAGTAATATTTTGTTCTCATATAATCCTGTTGTAAGAATTTCTGTTACAGATAAGGAACGATAAAAATTTCATTCTATGTCATTCAATACGCATTAAATGTAAATTAAAAATTAAATTTATTGTATTTTCTTTCATCTTTTTAATTTCTAAGGTAGTCTGGAAAATGTTTTCACTAGAACATGAAGAAGAAAATACTTATAACCTTTTTTAAAGATACATGTACAAAATATTACTTTCTGTATTAATGAGGAATTATATATGAAGAGTTTAATCCAACTACTAGTAGTTTAGCTTTTACTGAACAAGTATCATTCATTTTCAACCATCTGATCAGCAAATTTTAAACTGAAAAAAATCAAGGAAAAAAAAAGCAAAGGTACACATAACTCTTCAAATTCAGGGAACATTTCCCAGAGAAACTTTCAGCACTATAAGAAGTTTCCCTAATAATTCTTAATACAATACTTATTTGGTAAAGGCAGTTTACAAGCACTTTCTTTTTTCCTTTTCCTTTCTTTCTTTTTTTTTTTTTTTTTTTGAGAAACATCTCCATGAAAAAGGTGCATAAATAATGTTTAAATAACATTAAAATACTCATCCATGTTCCCATCAAAGAGTTTGGAAAATAAAAGAATAGCAATAATTTAAAGCCCCTGGTATTCCTTCCTAATTACATTTTCCACAGTCTCCTGATCTCTATATTGACTTTACATTCTTCATCATTCTCTTTCTTTTTCTCATATACAATAACCTTAGTAATTTTTCATGTAAAGTGTATTATGTCACAGTGGGTATACAGCATGTTATATAATTTATATATATGTTTGTATAGGTATGATTTTAAGCAATATATACATGCTATTTATGTAAATAAAATAAACAATAATTTGCAAACATTAAAATTATCTACAAATAAGTAAGTAAAATCAAAGTAACCTAATTTTATTTATCTAAAATTAAAAGAGTAGTTAAACTCACATGTTTAATTCTAAATCTATGGCTCTTTCAAAAAATTTCATGATAGCTCATCAATAAAAACCTTATAAACACTTCTAAAGGCACCCTTAAGCCAAAGGGATTGTGATGTTAGCAAATAAATGCCCAGCTTTTTCAACCCTTCCCTCCCACTTCCATACTTCAGTGGGATGATTCTAAGACCTGTGCCACATGGCATGAGTCCCAACAAGATTGGGTTCCAGCTGCTATCAGTAATAATCCAGTCATAATACACTCTTACCATCTCATTTATCTTGCAGGTCTTACTTTTCTCATTTTATTGTAATTCTTCCTAAGATCACCTTCCTCCCAGTGATCTACTTGCAGTGAAGCCTGTCATTGGATCTGCTTTCTGTGAGTACTCAACCTAAGACCTCATTGTCATGGTTGTCATCAGCACAATATTCAATCATCTTTATAAGTAACACTGATTAAGCACATGATTTTAAATACTTGACATTTATTAACAAATTTAGCCTAGAAGTACGAAATCTAAAAACTTTCGAAAAGCTATTTTTATCATTCTTAAAGACGAGAAAACCATGACACATAGCAATTAAATTTCTAGCCTAAGTTTTGACACCAGAATTTGCACTGAACAGGTATGGTATACCATCTTAACCTTTGCTACTTTTGTGATATATATGAATAGCTTCTTAAAGATTTAAAACCATGGCTTTTTCTTTAAGTGAAACTGTTACTCATATTTTATTCAATCTTCCAGTTAGATGCACTTTGGTATTTACTCAAACAAATAATTCTGTCATACATTGGAAACACTCCAGGTTCGAGTGTACATGAGTTCAATAAGATTTGGAGATTAAAATATTTTCTGAAAGGACCAATCACATTTTATATATTGGTCTGATAAAAAGATCACTCAAGAGAGAAACAAAATTTGAATGTGCTTACAAGATTCTAGATTTCAAGAATTTATAATAACACACCAGGTAGGTCTTAGTAGATCATGTATGCTTCTTATTTCATAAATTTATCAAAATAACCAATTTTAACAGTAATGCCAAGGCTGAAATAGATTATTTTCTATTCTTGGCCAAATTTTAACTTGTTAAACAGTATCACAGATAAAGTATAGAATCAATAAGTAATATGCGGTTTATCAATGACTAATATCCATGTATTTAGTAATATTAAAAGGTTTTGAACATGTATCACATATATATGTATAAGTATATTTACTATAATCACAAGAATACATTTTAAACTATTAATCCAAAATGCTATTGCTGTCCTTTTTCCTTTCATTCTTCCCTTTAAAAGTTGGCCTTTGTCACATTTAAAAAGTGATTCAAAACAAATACATTATTTAAATTTTAAGATGAGAACTAGATTCACCGACAGGGTACAAATCTGACATTGCTCAGAATACATATATGATGATGTTTTAAAATTGAGGTAAAGCTGTTGTCATAAAATTACTTGTTAAGGTTTGAGGTATTAAGACATGACTTTTGCATGTTTAGTTGGTGGTTTGTGCGATGCCAAATATTCACTGCCAGAGAGATTCTTCAATGCTATATAAATTTCGGTTTACTTTGTTGCTCTGTGAAAATTGTAAGTCTCCCAGATGGAAAAATGTGTTAAAAGTATGTATACATTTCCACATCTCTAAATCAGTATTTTTTTCTTCAATCACAAAATATTTTAAGAACTTATATGCATCACAGAGATAGAGGGTGACTAAGAGGTGCTAAAGAAATAGCTAATTTATTCCATATATTCTGAATCTTCTAACAGATCAAGTAGTTTCAGTAGATAACACCTAAATTATTACCTTGGATGATCAACACTTGTTAATAGGTGGCTAGACACATTTCTATTTAAAACATGAATTTTACATTTAGATAAAGCAATCTTTTAAAACTTTAATATTTTTATAATGGTTATTGATAATAAATAATTTATATAAACTTATAAATTATCCCTAGGAAATGTTGTACATTTATTTGTTTATGTATATTTAAAAGAATTAGTATCTAAAAAATAACTTTTATTTGCCTTTTTAAATGCCACCATTTGCTTTGACCTAATGCTAAACATAATAAAGACTACATTTATTTAATATTTAATTTATATTATAATTAAATGATTAATTTAATTTTACTTAACATTGAATATATATATTTTATAAGTGAGAGGAGGGAAGATAGAGACACAGACTCTGCATGTGCCCCAACCAGGATCCACCTAGCAACCCCCATCTAGGGCCAATGTTTTCAACCCAGTTATTTTTAGTGCCTGAGGTAGAGGTTCCATGAAACCATCCTCAGCACCAGGGGCCAACATGCTCAATTCAATCAAGCCATGGCTGCGGGAGGAAAAGAGAGGGAGAAAAAGCAGATGGTTAACTCTCCTGTGTGCCCTGACTGGGAATCAAACCTGAGATTTCCACATGCCAGGTCAACACTATCACTAAGCCAACTGCCTGGGGCCTGAATATCTATATTTTAGCCCTTTGAGTAGTGAGTGAGTTTTTTTTTTTAATGCTTGCTGACCCCCAGGAATGAGTTTTTTTCAAAGAATGAAATTAGTTCTATTTACAGTTTTATTAACTTAAAATCATGTTTGTTTGACAACCAATTTATGGAAACAAGAAGAACATACATTTGCCTTTTTTTAATGTTGCCTAACTCATTTTTAAAATAAAAATTTTTGTTATCTTGTGCTCTGGACAGTCAGGAGGCACGAGAATATATACATGAATGTTCATACTACCCAAAGGGTTAATCTTTAATTGATTGGTATTGATATCATGGATTTCTTCTCAACTGTGTTATAACAACTTTTTTTCTGACATAGTGGTCCTTACCCAAATTTGCTGTGACATAAAATAAGCATTTAGCCTGACCTATGGTGGCACAGTGGATAAAGCATTGACCTGGAACAGTGAGGTCGCCGGTTTGGAACCCTGGGCTTTCCTGGTCAAAGCACATATAGAAGTTGATACTTCCTGCTTGTCTCCCCTTCTCTCTCTCTCTTCCTCTCTCTCTTCCTTTCTCTTTCTCCTTTCTCTTTAAAAATAAAAATTTTAAATTAAAATAAGCATTTAAAAGACAAGTTATGTTTATCACAACCCATAAGTAGCCCGAGACTTGTATATGTGAAACATCCTATTATCTAGCATCAAAATTAGATCTGATGTTGAAATTACAAAATTATGCAGGTTCATCTTAGGTCCAATGAGAAGAATTGCTCCAACTCAAGACAAGCAATTAAGGAGCTATTTTTAAAGCAAAAATATTAGATAAAATATCTTAGTACTCAGTGGCAATATTTATATTTATTCATTTTACTTCTTTCCCACTGGACTTAAGTTTGAAATAAATTTATTTTTGTCATAAATTGTTTGTAACATTTAAAGATGTATACTTTTTAAATGTGTGCATGCATTTGTAATTAGAGCTAAAATTACAACTTTGTATTCAAAATAGAAACGCTGTCAATTAAAATGTTTTTAAAAGGCAAAGAAATTGGGTAACTAACATCAATTTGAAAAGTGTTTTGCTTTCTGAAATGTATTTATAAATATTCATGGAAAAGTTTGTTACATGTCTATATATTGTTCAACTATTTATCTAACTCCCTCAGTTTCTCTGTGGTTATCAATTTATAATTGTTGAAGTGGTAAGGCAGGTTCCTGTCCTTTGCCTCTCTGATTTAAACCATTATGTATTCTTGTGCAATCAGGTAGAACATAATGTAAGAAAATAGCAAAAACACAACTTAGTTTTTTTCCTAACATTACAAGTTGTAGAATGAAATTTCAATATACTGTTTTCCAAATAGTTTTTTAAATAATACATAGCCAATAATCTTAGATTTTAAAAAAGCATGTTTTAGCTTTGAGAACTCATACCTTTTTTAATGTTTGGTATATCTACTGAGAAATTTTGCATAATTTTTTTATCTATACCATTCCTACTGTTCCCTTGTTTTATATCCAGAAAATAAGTATACAGCCTTTACCAAGCTGAAATAGGTTTTAAGCTTATAAGCTTATATGTCACTTTCACTTTATGTTTTGGATAATATGCATCAAATATTACATACTTTATTTGAGACAAGACTGAAAAAATAACACTTAATACTGATGAATGTTTTATTGAATACTTCATTTATTGTTTTTTTTTTTTATATAGGGACAGAGAGAGAGTCAGAGAGAGGGATAGATAGGGACAGACAGACAGGAATGAAGAGAGATGAGAAGCATCAATCATTAGTTTTTTGTTGCCGTTGTGACACCATAGTTGTTCATTGATTCCTTTCTCACACGTGCCTTGACTGCGGGCCTTCAGCCCCAGCAACCCCTTGCTGGAGCCAGCGACCTTGGGTCCAAGCTGGCAAGCTTTTGCTCAAGCCAGATGGGCCCATGCTCAAGCTGGCGAGCTTGGGTCTCGAACCTGGGTTTTCCGCACCCCAGTCCGACGCTCTATCCACTGCACCACCACCTGGTCAGGCTATTGTTCATTTTTTTTTTTTTTTTGGCAAACTTATTTCTATTTATAAACTTTGAAACAGACATAAATAGTTTGTATTGGACTTTTTTATATATTCCTTTATTTTTTCATAAAATATAGTTTTTTTTGTGATATGATCTACCTAAGTTGAAAGAATGCAATGATGGTCTAGTATTTCTATTTAAAGAGAAGTTATCATGTGGGAGAAACTAATGTTTAACAACAAGCTATAATTTAGTATGAAAATGCTATAACAAAAAGACAAATATCTCAATTTAATTTAAAAATCTTACATTTATTGAAACCCATAAAAATATCTAGGAAAACAATTGTAGAGGAACTTTTAAAATACAATATTTGTAAAATAGTATATGTATCTATATGTAACTTATATAAAACAATTATTTATATATTCAATACTGTTTTAGTCAAGGTATACATTGGCTACCTACCAAACTCTCCAGAAAGACTTCTTTGTTATTCATATTACTTCTTAAGGTCATTTCCAAATTCAAGGGGAAGCTTGTTAGGTCTTTTTTGCAAACCCCCAAGTAAGAACCATGGAAAGTTTTTAATCAGCATTGACATGATGTTTTTATTTACATTTCTATTTTTTGAGAATTTTTAATTAACAGTTTGCTTTGAAGAAGTCATCTGTTTCTATTGTTTATTTGTCATATGATTTTCTAATCTTTTACATTATAAGAACTGTTTGCATTGACAATAACTAGGCCTTATCAAAGAACAAGCTGAAAGATGGGGAGAACTTGGCAGTGTGCTGAATGCCTCAAGTTATTTTCAAATGCTTTGCATACAGATATATTTTTAATAAAACATGCAAACAAGACCTGAAATTCCATAGCTGTGTATAAATTCACTTCACAGAGAGTCATACATATTAGTTTCTGAATTTCTGATTCTTTAACACCCTCTTTGGCTACTGAACTCTATCAAGAAGTTCAAAAGCTAAAAATTAACACTTATTTTTACAGTTCAGGTAGAATTTTCTATTGCTTGTATTTTACTTATTTCTAATTAAACACATGCTCTCTATTGGTTTCTCATGTTCCAATCTAATGTATACTTATATACCATTTAAGATAAACTATTTCAAAACACAGCTTATAAAATATAGTTAACAGGTAAAAGAGAAAGAAGGTTTTAAAGAGAGAAGAAACTTCCAGAATATGTAGGCTTCACCAGGTATAAAAAATGGTAGTCACATTTTCTGTTTATGGATCTTTTAAGATTGAGTTATTTAAAGTTTATAAAAATAAAATAAATAAATAAATGATAAATAAAATATAAAAAGTAATATCTGTGGTTTTTATCAGTTTATTTAGACATTAAAAAATCCACTAGTGTCCCAAAAATACTATGAAAGCTACCTCTTTGAAATGAGAAATTGTATTTCTACAGCAATAAATCAGGCCTGAATTTTAAGTGTTAGATTCACTTAAATACTTAAAACTGAAATGCTAAGTTTTTGTATCCTAAATAAAATTTGAATTAAACAATAAGTAGAAACACATGGTATTTCAAATACTATTTTCACAAACATCAATTAAGGCTATAAATAAAGCTCCTAAATATTATTTAGGTGCTTCTTTCACAGATAGCAGATATTAATAGATAATGTAACACATAGATAAGGTAAAGTAAATTTTTAAAAATATTTTAAGACAACAAACTAAATTGAACATTTCATGGAAGAACTCTGTCAATGGTTTTAAAATGACCTGGCATAAATACAGAGTGGGGCCAAGGTTGCAGGTTCAACCTCTGCTTCTCATGTGTATGAGAAGCAACCCATGAATGCACAACTAAGTGGAAAAACAAATGAATGCTTCCCTCTCTCTCTCTCTCTCTCTCTCTCTGGACTCAGTCAACTAATAAAAGAATTGAAGAGTGTTAATAGGATATTATTGGTAAACTCTGGAAGTTCCAGAGTTTGAGAGGCTTTTCAGAGAAGAGCAGAAGCCAGATAAGTTGAGCTGTGGTGTGGATAAAAGATGATAAAGGATGTCTGACCACACAGTGGTGCAGTGGATAGAGCATGATCCTGGGACATTGAGGACCCAGGTTCAAAACCCTGAGGTCGCTGGCTTGAGCATGGGATCAAAGACATGACTCCATGATTGCTGGCTTCAGGCCAAAGGTCACACTGGCTTGAAGCCCAATGTTGCTGGCTGGAGCAAGGGGTCACTCGTTCTGCTGAAACCCCCCAGTCAAGGCACGTAAGAGAAAGCAATCGATGAACAAATAACGTGCCACAACTATGAGTGGATGCTTCTTATCTTTCTCCCTTAAAAAAAAAAAAAGGATGATGAACAAAAGATAGTGAGTATGGACTAAAACAAAGCTTGGCTAAAAGTAAGGGTAGCAATAACAAGTAGCTCAAAACTGAAGAAGAAACTCTCCCGATGTGGTTATTTTTTTCCCTCCTGCTCTTCCCTCTTTCTATTCTTTAACAAAGTTCTCCTGCCACCTTGTTGGTCATAACCAGTTTCAGAGTGGAACCTGAAACATTTATAAAATCACTCCTAGGTCTTGAAGCATTCTAGTAAAAGTTACTCATTTATAATTTAAGGGAGCTCTTAATCAGTATACAAAGTCATAGAACTACTTTTTATAATACTGAGGGTTTTTTTTACATAGAGGACTTTAAACTGTCTAAAAAATGGTTCAAAATGTTTCACTTAGTTAAAGCTTCCCTTGTGTTTTCACTATTTCCATGTTAAAGCCTTTTTGAAAGTCATTTCCAGAAAAAAAATTGCTAGGGAATACCCAAATATAAAAAGAACAATACAAACTTGAACACACAATAGAAATGGAATACATAATCAGCACACATTAATCCCTTTTAATGCATTCATGACAATGGCATCTGGAATTCTATGGGACTATAACTATAAGAAAATGGCATAACAACTTATCCAGTTGTATCTTTTCCAGACATACACTCTCTGCCACATGTATACATATAATTTAGCAATTGAGCAATTTATTATTTAGACCAACCCTTAAATAGGAATTCAATTTTTATTGTCCCATTTATTCTGAGTGATGATTTCAAATGAGTCCTCTTAATTCCAAAAGGAAACAATCATATGAAGGTCCAAAGTAGCCAAAGAAAGAAGATTGAATTTTCATATTTACTCGGTCCTATAAAAATGAATGAAAGTATTACAAAATAAAACCATTATGGAAAGAATATGGCAACAGACAGAAAAGTGCTTGTGTATCCAAGCTTTGACCCAGCATTCCCACTTTCTAATTTTATATTTCTTCACTAGAAAAGTACATAGATGGAGTAATTCAAGGCTATTGATTTCAGGAACATTTGTACAAGTTGATTTAAAAACCAGAAAAAACAAACAAACCCTGACGACAGTTGCTAATATGAACTATAGAATATTCACACTATGGAGTATATTAAGCTACAGACCAAATGAAACCTTCTGTATACTGCCATCAGGTGATATCCAGAATAAGTATATTGTTAACTGAAAAACAATATAGTAGAGAGAAGTATTTATACTTTTTCACTACTTATCAAAGAAAAGGAGGAGGGCTGATTTGAATATAATATTCACATGCTCATACACACACACATGCACTGAATATATGCATGAACATGTTTGCTTATATTTGAAAGTGAAATGAAAAGTACTCATTTAAAAATATTTACCTATGGAAGGGAGGGAAGAAACCAGGTGTGACATACTGAGATTATTCAGGGGATCCTCGGGTTATGACACAGTTCCGTTCCTATGACACAGACGTAACCCAAATTTTGGTGTAAGTCGAAACACACCCTGGCCTAAATCACTTACCTATCCTAACACAGTTGTAAAATCATAATCTATAACATAAAAACACAACTAAAGCACAGGAAAAATCCAACTCCCTCACTTATATGCTGCATTACTGCATATTCTTCTGCCGTGCGCTACCGAATTAGTTTGCCCATATAGTCCATATGTATGATGCTAATGGTGTAAGCCAAAATACTCACATACATTTTTTAAAAGTTTTTATGGGAGTGAGCGTCATAAACTCGATGTATCGTGTGTCGAGACTGTCATAATCTGAGGACCCCTGTATCTATATTTCTCTGGAGATATCTTTATTTGTAGCTATAACTTAACAACTATGTAAAGGCAATTCTTAAAAGATTTGGAAAGAAAAGGACAACATGAAATTTTACCTTCCTTTCTGGACCAGATAATGACTTAAGAATTCTCCCCTTTTGGCAGCTTATTAGCTTTCCCGGGTACTAGAGCAAGTGAGAGATCCCAAAAATCCCAATCACCAAAATTGTAAAAAAAAAAAATTAAATATAATTTTAATTATTTTAGAAAATATAAAAAAAATTCCCTCTAGCTTTTACAGTGAGTACTTGGTGGAGACTGCTTTTTTAGTGAATTCTGTAAACAATAAGCTTTTCTAGTTCAAGAGCTCTCCACTGTGGTCACTCTGATACAAAACAGTCTCTAGTAAGTTAACCTGCCTGCTCAACCTTAAAACAAAATTTTACTCATCTGAGGCCTCACACTAGTTTTTTCTTTTTTTATTTGAGAGGAGGCAAGGTAGAGCAGATTGCCTCATGTGTCCCATCAGGGATCCACCTAGCAAGCCCACTAGGGGTGATGCTCTCCCCATCTAGTTGCTCCATTGCTCAGCAACCAAGCTCTTCTTAGCACCTGAGGTAGAGACCATGGAGCCATCCTCAGCACCTAGGGCCAACTTGCTCCAATAAAGCTATGGCTGCAGGAGGGAAAGAGAGAGAGAGAAGCAAGAGGAGAAATGGTGGAAAAGCAAATAGTAACTTCTCCTGCATGCCCTGACCAGGAATTGAACTGGTACTTCTATACATTAGGCTGATGCTCTACGACTGAGCCAAATAGCCAGGGCCCTCACACTGGTTCCAGTGCACTTAAAGCCCCCACAACCTGACTCCAGACCCTGTCTGTTTGCTCAATTAAAAACAGTTTGACACCCAACCCCTGTTCCATTTCACAGTTGGAACCAGTTCAACCCCAGACCCAGTGGTGGGATTCAGCTGGTTTGTACTAGTCCAGTATAACTGATAACTAATTTTTTGCTCAGTTCAGCAAACCAGTTGTTAAAATGGCACTAATAATAAGGGTTCTCTCTAAGGTGGGCACCTGGGCAGCCACCCAATGTGGAAATCACAAATTTACATTCCTTACTCTTTTTTTTAACGTTCATTTGTGCAACAGCATATTCTAAGTGCCCATAGTAATGTACATTCTGTCCATAGGTGAAAAGTATTTGTCACGGGTTTGATTCCCAGTCAGGGCACACAGGAGAAGCACCCATTGCTTCTCCACCCCTCCCTCTTGCTTCTCTCTCTCTCTTTTTTTCTGCAACCATGCCTTGATTGGAGTGAGTTGGCCCCAGGTGCTGAGGATAGCTTCATGGCCTCTGCCTCAGGCACTAAGAAAAGCTTGGTTGCTGAGTAATGAAGCAATGCCCCAGAGGGATAGAGCATCGCTCCTTAGTGGGCTTGGTGGGTAGATACTGGTAAGGGCGCATGCGGGAGTGTCTGTCTCTCTGCTTCTCTGCTTCCCGTCTTCTCACCGAATTAAAAAGAAATAATTGCAAGTGAGGACACCAATCAAGAAGCCATATGGAAATATCTTAAATAACAGTTTTATTGGGTTTTTTTAGGTATTATTTAATATTTTTTCATTAATATTTTAAAACTCTTTCTTATAATATAATCCAGTTTTGAGTTTTGTGTACCTCTTTTATTGTTCTTATTTAAGTATTAAATGCATGAAATAATAAACTACCTTTTGGTATATCTGTTTTTATACTTAAAACGGTCATTAGGGCAAAGAACCAGTTGTTAAATTATTTGAATCCACCACTGCCCAGACCTCATCCGATTTCTCAGTCAAAACCATTCCTTGCTTGGATCCAGTTTCTGTGTAGGACCTAGTCAGTGTCTGTGCTTACCCACCAATTCTGGAGGCAGCAAGAAAGTTCAGATGTCAAGGGGCACAAAAGGCACCTATCAGTAGTTGTTCATTACTCCCAGGGTTGTCAGGGTTCCCCCTCTGACATCAGAACTTTTAAAAGATGAACTGAACCATATTAAAAATTTTAGGAACTAATTTGACCGAAGATCAATTTTCAGGGGAAAGCTTCATATCTAGCCGATAGAAAGCTATACAAAATGGAAGACTTTTATGAACAAATGGAGTAGAAACAAGGAAGTTACAATAGGTCAAAAAATGGGTTGGTTATAGCAGATTACTTTCTTTTGGGCATTATAAGGGGTCTGTCATGAAGGTTACTTAATTAGTGCTGATCAGGAGATTTCTTGTTGACTGGTTTAAAATTCCATTTCTGGGAATGCTGAAACTCCATAAGTCTCAGCTTGGTGAGGTGGGACTTAGCATAAGCAACTCCATTTAGGGCTTGTTGTCTTGCTTTTCATGGGAGATGTTAATTGTAACCTGATGCATACAAACAAGAAAACATAATTGTAAGGTATTTTTCCCCACCGAGAACGAAGGAAGGGGGGCCGAGGCCACAAAGTGTGGAATAGCAAAGGCTTTATTAAGTACCGCGCATCCCGCCCGATAATGTCCCCTAGTCCTGGGGTCAGAGGCTAGGGGAGTTGTGTGAATTAAACCGAGTGAGAGGTATTTAAAGGGGTCCTCTAAGGTAGGCTAGCAATTATGATGTAGTGAAACCTCACTGGCTGACGGACAGTTGCTCTTCTCCCAAGGATCTCTGGGAAGTTTAGTTGTGGGGCGGAAGAATGTGGGTGGTTCTAGTCAAAGTTCCCGGGCCTGAGTTCCTCATGTGACCATCCCCCATTGCTGACCACCCTACAATAATGAGACATTGAGGAAAATTTAATGAATATTTGGTGATATTTGAGAAATTTAGATATTCTTATTTTGAATATGGAAACAGTATTGCAATTTTATTTAAGAAAAATAAGAGTATCTTTTCAGATACTTATTGAAATTCAGATAGAGTGGTATACTGTCTAGAATATGTCAATATGATGAACAGAGAGTAATAAGTAGATATACATTTGAAATTACATTGGTCTTGATTTGATATATGTGTAATAAAATGTGTGGTGGCTAAATGAGGGTTCATTATACTGTTTTCTCTATTTTAACCTGTTTTTGGAATTTTCAGTAATAAAACATTTTAAATTAAAAGTGAAGTTTGAACTCCTGATTGGAATTTCAACACTGGATGTGCTTCAGTTTAGTAGAACTTATCCAAATTAGAACAAATTAGTATATAAGCAAACACTACAGAAATAGGTTCAAAGAAACATTCAACTGCTTAACAGCAATTAAAAAAAAATCTTAATCTTTTATAATTAGCCTTTACTAATTTATCAATAACTAAAATTTGTTTCTAAATAATTAAGTGACATAATTCAAACAATGGGTTATTGATTGCATTTTCTAATTTTCTTCAACTAACCAAAAACAATTTTTATTTAAATATAGCTTTATTAATATTTTTTATAAATATTTATTTATTAATTTTAGAGAGAAGAAGGTAGAGAGTAAGAAAGAGACAGGAACATTGATCTGTTCCTATATGTGCCCTGACAAGGGATTGAACCAGCAACTTCTGTGCTTCAAGATGATTCTCTAACCAACTAAGCTATCCCACCAAGGCATACAAATGAATCTTAATTATCAATAATATAGAATGTGTTTTCCTCTTTGAATTAATAAAGAAGTATTATAATCCTCATTGTAATTAGTATCAGAGTTAGTTTTAAATTCTTTTGAATATATATTAACTGGAACTTCCTTACTATTGAGAAAAACAGTACAAAATTTATAGTGAGTTTTGTTTATAAGTATGTATGTTATTTAGAATATTATAACAATAATAAGTAATATTTATGTTATTTGGAAATATTATATCTCAATCTCCAGAATTATAAAAACATTAATCTTTGCCAAATAAAATATATGTAATTAAAAATATATTTAGGTATTATATATAAATATATATATGTTTTCAAAATATTTACAGAAGATAGCTGTTGCTTCAGGTTAAGGTTAATGCAAAATATTGTCATGATTGCTAATAATGTTCTATATAAATCTACATAGCTAAACATAATGTTTCATTTTAATTATTTTAAAAGGCATGGCTTTCTTTCCTTGTTAAAGAATGGACTGGTACATTGCTGTCAATTAGTAGGTAGAAAGGTTGTTAAAAAATGACTGATATTTGCCTTTGTGCAAAATGACTATATATTGCAGTAAAAGGGTAGAAAATAAATTAAACAATGCTCTAAGACACTGCAAAGTTGTTTTCTTTGATAAATGATCATCATGCTCTTAAGAAGTGCATCATTCAAGATGTGGCCTCCTATTGGTGGGACCCAGTAATTTCTCTGCATTGAGACAAAGAACCCTAATAGTTTGTTAAAAGAAGATGTAGAAACCATTTAAGGCCCTGGCTTGTTTGCTCAGTGGTAGAACATCGACCCAGCTTGTGGAAGTCTGAGGTTTAATTCCCGGTCAGGGCACACAGGAGAAGCGACCATCTGCTTCTCCTCCTCTTCCCCTCCCCCTTCTCACCCTCTCTCTATCTTTTATGGCTTGAGCACCTTGGCCCTTAGGGTTGAGGATGAGTCCATGGAGTCTCTGCTTTAGGCACTAAAAATAGCTCATTTGCAGCATCAGCCCCAGATGAAGTTTGCCAGGTGGATCCTGGTCGAGGTGTAAATAGGAGTCTGTCTCAATATCTTTCTTCCTCTTTCTTAAAAAAAAAAAAAAAAATGGGAGAGAGAAAGAAACCGTTCAAATAAAGAAATAAATAAAAATTATTTAGTACCTTTTGGAAACAAATATGGTTCTGTAACATCAGTGTCTCTACTAATATGGATCAGTATAAGCTTTGCATTTAAACATACATATTCTATACCTTTCTATTCCTGTTGGCGGATTTTCTAATAATTTCACATAAAGGTCTTAACTTGTCTTAATTAACACATTTCTTTTAAAATAACTGTTTCATATTAAAAACTAATTTTCTAAAGATTAATTTCATCTTCTTAAGTTTGATGTTATATATAAGGTAAAAAATCATCTTGAGAAATTTGCTGATACCAAGAGTGAACTCTTACTGCTTTACTTACTGTGTTTTACTTAACACATCAGTAGTTTTTATTTGCATTCTGAAAACTACTAAATATTTCCCATTGCTTATTTGCATATAATCATCTATATACAAATTATTAAAAACAATAATTAAGAAATATATTTCTCTTTCCTGGCATTTCCATTTCAAAAATAAAGGCTTAGAGTTTACAGATAAGAAAAACATTTTTATTGAGTACTCATTATGTGCCAGACAAAGTAAAGGTCTTGTTATAAACAGATAACAATCAGAAAATATTCTCAAGAAGGGTACTCCCTGGTTAGCAAGCAATGGACAAGTAAACTTATCATTCAAATAGGCTATCATCAATGCTGGGAAAGCAGGAATCAAAGAAAGTCATGGGAGTGCAGTTCAGGTGGGGCTTTCTAGAAGAAATAAATGACCAGTCTGGGATCTGAATGATAAGCAATAATTATCCTTTCAGTGTGTGCATGATGAGTGGAGGCCCAGGGAAATTGGGGCATATTGGAATATAAAGGTGGTGGGGTGATAATAGCATAGGTGAGATGCATTCTGGGTACAGGGAAACACAATTGTTCCTGAGGGCTGAAACACAAAATTCAAGAGGAAGAGTATAGCGTGCCAACACAGGACAAGAAGGAAGCCTCTATATCAAGCTTGTGATTTTCGTTCTCTTAAACATGAAAAACCAGAGTGGTTTTAAGTAAGGAAATATGATTAAAACCACTGTTTATTCATTAAAATACCATCTAACTATGTGAGTTAGTTGGTTTTTCTAAAGAATGCATTATGGAGAGTCAAGCATCTTGGAGGACAGCAAGATGGCAATGGAGTAGGCGGACATACCAACTTCCAACTCCTGAAACCAAAGTGGATAACCTAATTTTAAGAACCATCATCTGGATAAATGAACTTTGAACTAAACTAAGTGGACTCTTCAAACAAGGAACACTGAAGAAGCCACATTGAGACTGGTAGGAAAAGCAGAAACGTGGAAAAGGCTGCCCAGCTCCCTGGAGCGAACAACAGACTCATGTGTCAGGAAGAGAGTTTAGCGGAGAGGGTGGGACCTCAGTCCCAGGAACAAAGCCCAGCCTGCAGCTCCAGAGCCTAGAAGAGGCGTTTGGACAGTAATGAGCTGTGAAGCAAGTGAGGATACTGTTTGTGAAAAAGACACAGTTTTCTCAGACCCAGGATTCTTCTTAAAGGGACAGTGCAGAAAACCTCTCTCATGACCACTCACCCAGGGCTCCAGGGAATGGGACAGAGGAGAGGACCAAAGCAGCGGGAAAAGAGTGTGAACTGGAAGGCACAGGGAGAAACACTCTGAGGGACAGCCACCCTAACCCCTGGGCTAAGTCACTTCCCTAATCAAAAATGAATATTTCCCCTGGAACTAGCAATACCAGCAAAGAAAGACAGGACACCTGCCAAACAAGGTCTCCTGTGGCACTTAGAGCAGAGCTGCTTAGACAGAAGAAGCTTCCAGGACTACAGTATAGAGTGTTAGGGTCTGAGCTGCAGTGCCCCTACCCACACTGCTGAGGGCTTGCTGGAGAGATGGGAGCAGCAGGATGCAGAAAAGTTCTGTTGGTGGGGGCAGAGGCCCAGCCGGTGTGAGCTCAGTCTAGCCCAGCAGGAGTGGAGGGGACCCACGAAAGTGGTCCAGCAGCTGCGGGCCCACCTGCAGCCCCACCTGCGGGGGAAATGCAGGAGGCCAGGAAAGGGCAGAGATCTGCTGCTGAGCAGGGGCCTGTGGGAACGCAACATCACCTGGCCTCCGAGGTTTGCAACCCTGCACGAGCTGGTCCTGACCATAGGGGTGGGTCTAAAGCCCGGGACAGGAGGAGGCTTGCAGCGGAGCGCACAACAGCAGCCCCGTCAGGCCAGAAAAACTGTGGTTTATGATCCTGCGTGAACTGGTTCTGACAGCGGGGGCTGGGCAGAAGCCCTGGAACAGGCGGGGTTCACAGCTGAGAAAAGGTGCTCACCCCTATGCTTGTACTCAGGCTTGTGGCTTGAGTGCGGTGTGCAACCCCACCTGTGGGGGCGAGGTGAAAGCCCAGACAGGCTGAGGCTTGTAGAGCCAGCACAAGAACACAGCCCCTGCTGCGGAAGAGAGGCGGAAATCACAGCAACAGCTGCAGTGGGCTGGCACCAGCAACACCCATCCCAACTGCCCTAGGCAGTGGAGGGAGGGGTGGGCCTGCAGACAGACCACAACTAGAGAACACAGAGGCAACACCCATTGGACTCCAATGGCCACACCTTCTTATACACAGACAAAATGGGAAGGCAGAGAAATGCAAACCAAATGAATCAAGAGAAATCCCCCGAAAAGGACCTGAATGAACCAGATATAACCAAATTACCAAATGCAGAGTTGAAAATAGATAGTTAGGATGATCAAAGAGCTTAGAGCAACAATGGATAGTCATTACGAACACTTAAATAAAGAAATAACAAGTATAAAAAACAAAATTGAAATAATAAAAAAGAATCAGACAGAAATGACAAATACAGTATCAGAACTGAAGACCACAATGGAAGGAATTAAAAGCAGGATGGATGAAGCTGAGGATCGAATCAGTGAGTTAGAGGACAGAATAAACAAAGGCACAGAAGCAGAGCAGAAAAAAGAAAAGAGAATCAAAAAAACCTGAGGAAACTCTAAGGGAGCTCTGTGACAAATGAAGAGAAATAACATCTGCATCATAGGGGTTCCCAAAGATGAAGAGAAAGAACAAGGGATAGAAACTTTGTTCAATCAAATCATAGCTAAAAACTTCCCTAAATTAAGGCTTGAAAACGTTTCACACATTCAAGAAGCACAGAGAACTCCATTAAAGAGAAACCCAAAGAAATCTACACCAAGACACATCATAGTTAAAATACCAAAGCTAAGTGATAAAGAGAAAATTTTAAAAGCTATTAGAGAAAAAAAGGCTATCACCTACAAAGGAGCCCCCAAAAGGATGACATCAAACTTCTCAACAGAAATACTTAAGGCCAGAAGGGAATGGCAAGATATATTGAAAGTAATGCATAACAAGAACCTACAACCAAGACTACTCTATCCAACAAGGATAATGTTTAAAATCGAAGGAGACATAAAGAGCTTTTCAGACAAAAGAAACCTTAAGGAATTCATTAAGACCAATTCAATTCCCAAAGAGATGCTAAGGGGCCTGTTGTGAACAGTTCAAAGAAGGAAAAGAATATAGCAAAAGAAGAATACAACTTTAAAGAATAAAATGGCAATAAACAACTACATATCAATAATAACCTTAAATGTAAAAGGATTAAATGATCCTATCAAAAGACATAGGGTAGCTGTATGGATAGGGAAAAAGGACCCATACATATGCTGTCTACAAGTGACACACCTTAAAACAAAAGATGCACATAGACTGAACGTAAAAGGATAGACAAAAATATTTCATGCAAGTGAAAATGAAAAAAACGGCTGAGTAGCAATACTTATATCTGACAAAATGGACTTTAAAACAAAGGCTGTAGTAAGAAATAAAGAAGGACACTACATAATAATAAAGTGAACAATTCAACAGAAAGATATAACCACTATAAATATCTATGCACCAAACATAGGAGCCCCGACATACATAAAGCAGACTTTGATGGATATAAAGGGCGAGATTAACAGCAATACTATAATAGTAGGGGATTTCTATACCCCACTAACATCACTGGATAGATCCTCAAAAAAAAATTAATAAAGAAACAGCAGACTTAAAAGATACACTTGATCAACTCGATTTAATAGATATCTTCAAACTTTTCACCCTAAAGTAGTAGAATATACATTCTTTTCAAGCGCTCATGGTGCATTCTCTAGGATAGACCACATGTTAGGACACAAAAGTGGTCTCAACAAATTTAAGAAGATAGAAATCATATCAAGCATTTTCTCTGATCACAATGCCATGAAACTAGAAATTAACCACAAAAGAAAAACTGAAAAATACTCAAACACTTGGAAACTAAATAGCATGTTATTAAATAATGAATGGATTAACAATGAGATCAAAGAAGAAATAAAAAAGTTTCTAGAAACCAATGATAATGAGCATACATCAACTCAAAAAAGCAGTACTGTGAGGGAATTTTATAGCACTACAGTCATACCATAAGAAGCTAGAAAAAGCTCAAATAAGCAACCTGACCCTGCATCTAAAAGAACTAGTAACAACAGCAAATAAAGCCCAGGAGTAGTAGAAGGAAGGAAATAATAAAGATCAGAGCAGAAATAAATGACATAGAGGCTAAGGAAACAATACAGAGGATCAATGAAACCAGAAGCTGGTTCTTTGAAAGGGTAAACAAGGATCGATGAACCTTTAACTAGGCTCACGAAGAAAAAAAGAGAGAGGACCCATGTATATTAAATTAGAAATGAGAGTAGAGAAATAACTAACACAATAGAAATACAAAGCATTGTAAGAAAATACTATGAAGAACTCTATGCCAAAAAATAAGACAACCTAGGTGAAATGGAAAAATTTCTTGAATCATATAATCTTCCAAAAATCAATCTGGAAGAATCAGAACACCTAAAAAGACCAATTAGAACACATGAGATCGAAACAGTTATCAAAAAACTCCCAACAAAGAAAAGTCCTGGGCCTAATGGCTTCACAAGTAAATTCTACCGAAAATTCAAAGAACTAACTCCTATCCTCCTCAAGCTATTTCAAAATATTCAAGAGGAAGGAAGGCTTCCAAACTTCTTTTATGAGGCAAGCATAATTCTGATCCCCAAACCAGGCAAAGACAACACAAAGAAAGAAAATTGTAAGCCAATAACCCTGATGAATTTAGATGCTAAAATTCTCAACAAAATATTAACCAACCATATCCAGCAATATATGAAAAAAAATCATACACCATGATCAAGTAGGATTTATTCTGGAGACGCAAGGCTGGTTCAATATCAGCAAATAAATCAATGTGATTCATCACATAAACAAAAGGAAGGACAAAAATCACATGATAATTTCAATAGATGCAGAAAAAACATTTGATAAAATCCAGCACCCATTTATAATAGAAACTCTTAGCAAAGTGGGAATACAGGAAACATACCTCAACATGATAAAGGCCATTTATGACAAACCCACAACCAACATCATAATCAATGGAAAAATTAAAAGTAATTTCTCTATAATCAGGAACATGGCAAGGGTGTCCCCTTTCTCCACTCTTAGTCAACATAGTACTGGAAGTCCTAGCTATAGCAATCAGACAAGAAGAAAAAATAAAAGGCATCCTAATTGAAAAAGAAGAAGTAAAACTGTCATTATTTGCCGATGATATGATATTGTATAAAGAAAACCCTAAAGTCGCAGTAAAAAAACTACTGGACCTGATAAATGAATTCAGCAAGGTGGCAGGATATAAAATTAAAACTCAGAAATCAGAGGCATTTTCATATACCAACAATGAACTGTCAGCAAAAAAAAATTAAGGAAACAATCCCCTTCACTATTGCAACAACAAAAAAAGTACCTAGGAGTAAATTTAACCAAGGAGGTTAAGGACTAGTACTCGGAAAATTATAAAACATTGATAAAAGAAATCAAGGAAGATACAAACAAGTGGAACCATATACAGTGCTCATGGCTAGGAAGAATAAACATCATTAAAATGTCTATATTACCCAAAGCAATTTACAAATTCAATGCAATACCAATTAAAATACCAATGACATACTTCAAAGATATAAAACACATATTCCAAAAATTTATATGGAACCAAAGAAGAACACAAATAGCCTCAGCAATCTTAAAAAGAAAAAATAAAGCAGGAGGTATCACTCTTCTGGATATCGAGGTATACTACAAGGTCGTTGTACTCAAGACAGCCTGGTACTGGCATAAGATCAGGCACATAGATCAATGGAACAGAACAGAGAACCCAGAAATAAACCCACAGCTTTATGGACAACTTATATTTGACAAAGGAGGAAAAAGCATACAATGGAGTAAAGACAGCCTCTTTAACAAATGGTGTTGGGATAATTGAACATCTGCCTGCGAAAAAATGAAACTAGACTATCAATTCACACCATTCACAAAAACAAACTCAAAATGGATAAAAGACTTAAATGTAAGCTGTAAAACCATAAGCATCTTAGAAGAAAACATAGGCAGTAAGCTCTCCGACATCTGTCCCAGCAATATATTTGCCGATTTATCTCCATGGGCAAATGAAATAAAAGGCAAGATAAACAGATGGGACTATATCAAAATAAAAAGTTTTTGCACAGTTAAAGAAAATAAGAACAGAATAAAAAGACAAACCACACAATGGGAGAACATATTCAACAACACGTCTGATAAGGGGTTAATAACCAAAATTTATAAAGAATTTATAAAACTCAACACCAGGAAGACAAACAATCCAATCAAAAAATGGGCAAAAGAAATGAATAGAAATTACTCCAAAGAGGACATACAAATGGCCAATAGGCATATGAAAATATGCTCAACATCACTAATCATTAGAGAAATGCAGATTCAAACCACAATGAGATACCACCTTACACCAGTCAGAATGGCACTCATCAGCAAAACAACACAGAATAAGTAATGGCGATGATGTGGAGAAAAGGGAACCCTCCTGCACTGCTGGTGGGAATGCAGACTGGTGCAGCCACTGTGGAAAACAGTATGGAGATTCATCAAAAAATTAAAAATCGAACTGCCTTTTGACCCACCTATCCCACTTTTAGGAATATACCCTAAGATCACCATAGCACTGTTCGAAAAGAAGAAATGCGCCTCCATGTTCGTGGTAGCATTGTTCACAATAGTGAAGATCTAGAAACAGCCCAGGTGTCTGTCAGGAAATGAGTGGATTAAAAAGCTATGGTACATATATACTACGGAATATTACTCAGCCGTAAGAAATGATGACATCAGGTCATTTACAACAAAATGGATGGACCTTGATAACATTATACGGAGTAAAATAAGTAAAACAGAAAAAAGACTGAGAACAGCATGATTTCATACATAGGTGGGACATAAAAGTGAGACTATGAGACATAAACAAGAGTGTGGTGGTTATCGGGTGGGGGGAGGGAGGAGAGGGAGGGAGAGGGGGTGGGGAGGGGCACAAAGAAAACCAGATAGAAGGTGACAGAGGACAATTTGACTTTGGGTGATGGGTATGCAACACGATTGAATGATAAGATAACCTGGAGATGTTTTCTTTGAACATATGTACCCTGATTTATTAATGTCACCCCATTAAAATTAATAAAAAAAAAGAATGCATTATGGTTATAAGAATGAAAACTGCTAGTATAAAGTTCAGGAACTTCGGGATCTAATAACCCACCCACAATCAGTTAATTTAAAATCCTGTGATGTTTGTAGCACTTCAACTCCACAAAATATGGTGAGACATGGAAAACTTGGCGGCAAATAGTCTTGTACACTGGAAACCTTGAAAACACAATAGTTGGGAAAAGAATGAAATGAAGAATAATCATTTAACTCAAAAAAAATCAATATGTATTGTTGAAGGGACCGTTTTTGTTTTTTTTTTATTAGAAGTCTCTCTGAACTATAAGCTCTCTACCTCATTTTCCAGAGTAATATGCCAACCCATGTCCATTTTGCCCCTAACTTAACCTTTTCATGTTGTACCATTTTTATATACTCTCTTCTTCTGCCATCTCTCAACATTTCCCCTTATGTTATGAATTTCAAAGTGCATGTGTTCCCATGGGTGCATGCACACATATGCATATATTCAAATAAAATGTTTGTATTTATTTACACTTAGAGCTGAGTTTCTCATAGTTATGCTTTATACTTCTTAATCTCCCGGAATTTGACTCCTCCCCCATTGTTTATCACAAAGAATATAGTGAAAAACAATTTTCTAAATGTAATCCTCCTTTACTTTTCTGTCACATATGATGCTCATATTTGCATACTTGAAATCACCTATAACTTTTAAAATTTACCCCACATTTGATCAATCACATAAGAAATATACCTTCAGAGCTAGTCTCTTATGATAGGATTTTATAGCTGTTGAAAGGGACTTGCTCAGGTCACCCTTCTCATTTTCCAGGATGTCAGAGAGGAACTTAGTGAGAATAGCTTTTTCCTGAAGCAAGTAATTATCTAAAGAAGATATGAGTGAGAACTTCTGGGCATTTTGGCCTATAAAGCAGGATAAGAGCACAACTTTGATTTATAAAATTACTTGCTGGACAGATACCCATTGAAATTGTCTTGTTGACAAAAATACAACATGATTATAAAGTAAGGTGAACAGATGTCCTGCTTTTAGCGGGACAGCCCCGATTTTTAACAATTTGTCCCACATCCTGTGGTATTTTTAAAAAGTCCTGATTTTTTGAAAGAATGCACCAAAAGCTAGGGAACTCTGGGAGAACGAGAAGGGAATATATGGTTTTTGGCGGGGAGACCCTGCCTAGACCTGAAAGCACCCACACTGCTGCAAGAGCTGGCTGCCCCATGCAGGACCCTCAAACAAAGAAATTTGGGCCTGATGTACCTGCTGGGACGGCGGCTGTCAAGTCCCCTAACTACCCATAGGCCCGCCTCCTGGAGACCGGCATGCGTCTTGGGGCTCCGCGAGGCGCAAGCTGCTCAGTCTCCAGAGGGCAGCGGGGCCAGACGTGGGGAGCGCGGCTGCTGAGCACGCTGGTGGCGTTGCCCTGCCTGCTTCCGCCCACTCGTGCAGCTCTGGCATTGGTTTCGGGACCATGTAACCTGATCCTTCTGACTCACTCAAAATTTCCCATATAGTAATATTTTTGAAAATGATCTTTTTAATGAGGTATCATTATTAAAAAAATATATTGATAAGGAAAAGGTTCAATCTTGGGCATCAGAAAAAATCACAATAGAGAACAAATGGTTAGAAATATTTTATCATTTTGAAACAAACCATGTTCCATACAATAATGCACTAAAAATTGTGGAATACACGCTGTCTTTGCCAAGAACAAATGCTGTGACTGAACGTGTTTTTTCTACACTAAGTAAAGTGTGGACATCAAAAAAATTACAATTAAGTGTTGGGACTTTGAAAGCCATTTTATGTATGAAATATAATTTAACAAATTCTTGTGAAAAATTTTATGATCTTTTAAACAACAACAGCAATCTACTAAAAAAAGTTCACTCAAGTGAGAAATATGCCAAAGAATAAAATAATACTATACATAATTTTTAATGTATTATATTTGTAAATTGGACTTACGTTGAAATTTTAAAAATATATATTACAATACTATTTTTGCATTCTATGAAAATTTTTTTGCTCCATATAGACCAAATTTTTAATGAAGAACCCCCCACCCCCACTCAATGGTGTCCCGCTTTACCAATTTTAAAATCTGGTCACCTTATTATGAGGACTTCTCTCTGGAATGAAAGATGTGTGTGTGTGTGTGTGTGTGTGTGTGTGTGTGTGTGTGTCTAGTTTCTGCTTACATTAAACATATTCTTTTCTCCATCTTCTTTCTTCTGCTCCCACTCATTCTTATATATATTTTCTGAATTCTCTGGAGAATATTTCTTTGTCTTTGGAAACAATCTATTCTCTCATTTCTCTATGTTTTCATATTGTTTAAATAAAATGTTCTTGGAGATGAGAGGAAAAGGTTTGGAGACATGATGATAAGATTTATTCAGCTCTCCAAACTTCCTGAATCATGCCCTGCAAATCATGAAAACTCCCCAAGAGAATGAAAGAATAGCAATGTATAAAAAATTTGGAATCAAAGTACTTCTTTGTCAATCTGAGAGCCAGCACCCAATCACCTACAATGCAAGTAGTCTTTGATAAAAATGAACTGTTGGTGTATTTGTTTTGGGTTACAGATTAAACATAAACTTTCCTACTATCTTCCTTCCTCTTCTAGCCATCACCAACCCAAATTTCATATCAAGAGATAAAATTTCTTTTGATAATCTTTCCAGAAACTGAAGTTATTCTTAACCCTGTGCTGCTGTTAATGGTGATCTCTTGCCAATCTGTCTTCTGAGATTCAGTGAGAGTATATGACCCCTGTTGTACAGCTTACTTCCTAAATCTTGCTGTTCTTTTATTTCATTCAGAAATCCTGGGTTATCCTGTGTGGTGGTGGCTGTTTAATCGGAAATTTAATTTAAGTCTGTACATAAAAACTAAAACCAAAAACAGGTATGTGTGAAGAGAGAAGATTCTGTCTTAATTTATCCTTCCCAGCAGTGACTTGGAGGAGAAGGCAAAGATGGTCAGACCTTATTACAACGAAGTCCCCCTGATCGATGTATACCCTGATTTGCCTGCTTAAAGCAGAGAGTTGACAATGTGCGGGGGTTATCTTTGAGCCACAGTAAGATGGCTTATTTGAGAAGAGTCATGGTTATAATCAACCCATTCACTGACCCCTATTTGACAGCAGAATATTAGAATATTAGGGGAAAGTATCAAATCATGGGGGATGAGGAATCATGATATTTTATACAAGAAGGTATATAGAATCCAGTTGATGATACTGACATTTTTGTAAGTCAAATAATATTTAATATTGGCATTTTTATGTGATTCAATCTCATAAGGGAATCACAAGTAGGTCCCATTTGTAGGAATACTTAATGAGATGGGAGAATGAGTAAGAAGCTCACTAGAGCCTGACCTGTGGTGGCGCAGTGGATAAAGCGTCGACCTGGGAACACTGAGGTCTCCAGTTCAAAACTCTGCACTGGTCTGGTCAAGGCACATATGGGAGTTGATGCTTCCAGCTCCTCCCTCCTTTCTCTCTCTCTCTCTCTTTCTCTCTCTCTCTCACTCTGTGTCTCCTCTCTAAAATGAATAAAATAAAATTTTAAAAAAAGAGAAAAATTTTTTTTTTTTAAAAAAGAAGCAGCTCACTAGAGATTCCAGCTGGCTGGGAGATGTAACATTCTTTGTCTAAAAATCAGAGATTAGTCCTGTGTTCTTGATAGGATGAGAAAGTGGTTTCCTGGCTGTGTGTATTATAAAATTTAAAGATTGTTTTACTGGAAGGACAGAATGCACTGACACTTGAATAAATAAAAGCCAAACTTATCATTCCTTGTAGCTCCAGAAGGAAGAAGACTCCAAGGTAGAGCCACGAAAAGGCTTGCTAGGGGACAGGATAACAACAAACCGGAGTTCTAGGGGGAAGTTTATATGTGGCAAGCAAGGTGGAGTTAGCTAGGCTTTTGACAATAGAATCAGAACTGGTGTTCTTGTGAAATGGCTAATTTGGATAATTTTGTGCATTAAGTGGACATAGATGTTGTCTCTAGTTTCTTAGAACCTGGCCCCGAGGAGATTAGAACATAGTGCAGAGTAGCCCAAAGTGCAAAGAAAGCCAATGTAATATTTTTTAAATTCATTTAAAATAATTTGTTTAATCTCTGATTAAATGTAAAAAAAGTTTTTTTTATCAACCCTTAGCTGCCACACACAGCATCACCTTATAAATGTCACTGAGTAATTTTGTTACATATGCAGCAATAGTTGAAATGTTATGCAAGCCTCAAATAATAAGTTTTTCCACATTCCCAAATAAGTGTAATTATCGGAAACAGATATTGGTGAAATTTTTGAAATGTTCTACGAAATGATGGTGGTAAAAATACAGTTTACAGTAATAGAAATATGCAAGATAATTTGAATAAGAAGACAGTATTGTGTGTGGTTCTGTAATTTGAGTTTTATGTTTTTATTGTCTATTCTAGTCAGTGCAGAGAAGGGCAAGAAAGGTCCTACTGAGAAGTAGGAAGTAAAAGAAACACCATTGCCCTAGGGAGTTAAACTCTAAATTTAACACATTGTATGTAAGGTCAGAGATATCTTTATGCAAAGATACACGTGCAAACAAAAAGAACCTGATTGCAAATGGATAAAGAATTAACACTGCTGAAGACAAAATGTGCCAGTTGGAAGGAATTTTGTCAGAAAAGTATAAAAGGAGTTAGGCAGCAGCTACCAATGATTATGCAAGGAATAGATTGCCCTGAACCAAAACTTAACCCCTGTTATGAAATGAGAAAATAAATCTATTGAGAAAATGGATACATCTGTCTTTTAGCCCATGGGCATTAAATAGTTAAATCGTATAACGACCCCTTTTCTCTATTCCCTCCTCTCAGACATCAGTTCTGATCCTATTGTTAACCACCAATCTTCTGATAATGGTCTCCTCATGTAGTTTTCCTTGAGGAAATCTGCTATGACAGTTATATTTTTATCATAAGAAAATAAATTGGCATTGTAGCTTATATATGTCACTTTTAATTTTAATCAACATGAAACAGCTTTATCAAGTTTGATGAACTTGATACTATTGAACTGCACCAAGAATTTGTTCTTATAATGCAGAAGACCAGGTCACCATACCCTACACCATGTACAAAAATAAATATAAAAAGGAATTGTAAATACCCCTTTGCCAGCAAATTCTTTATTAGACAAAGTACGGGTTTCTTTCTTTCTTTTTTACAACAAATTGAATCTACAAATTCTGTGGTACTGGACCTCTAATAATTCTAAACTCCCAAAAAAGTGAGTCTTCTAATTTTAAAAAATCTTGATACATTTTCTAGATCTGATTGTATTATACATAATATTCTAGACTCAAAACATTCTGTAATACATCTTTTCTATTACTAGAGCATAAGCTTTTACTTTCCCTTATTTAAACATATAACTCTACATAGATGTAAAGAAATAGACACATTTTCTAATTCTGTCTAAATAGAAATCTATTATGATTCTAAGATATGTTTTGGGAACTGTATTTATATTATTTTTTTAAGATTTTGCTTCAAGCACCTGCATCTCAGGAGGACATACACTTGAGAAATCTCCAGGCCTAACATAATTGTCTCTGAATAACCCTTGAATTAGTTCTTAATCAAAAGCAGAAAGTTTTTCGTGTACAGGGTCAACCCTGTTAAATAAAGATTGACTTTTTTTTTAGTGTCTTGCCTCTAGTCCTAGTACACATGGAATGACTGTTTCTACTCTATGCTAGTAACTTAAATCCTTCATTCAGGAGACAGCACAGCAAACATCTAAATAAGTCTTCAATGTATTTAAGCTTGTATCCCTGAATTCATGTTTTCAACTCCATTCCCAACTAATCCAATAATTATATAGTATTTAAAAAAATAAGTAATTAATATCAACACTTCATATATTTAGATTGATGTGACTCATATTTCAATATTTATTCTATATGCACTACATCTAAATTTTGGACACTGATAAATCAGATTAAACACTGATAACAGAGGTAGACTATATAGAACATACACAGAGAAATAAGGTTTGCCTTAAGAGAACCAAATGATTGATTTATGTTCAATTGAAACAATAACACTGGGGAACAATTATTTTTCATTTTCTGTTGCATGAGGTTTTAGAACTGCTTCTATATATTACTGTACCGCTGATTCCAAATCTAAAATTTGTTTTATGATGCATGCTCTGGAAGTAGGGATGCAAATGTGAATGAACCTGTAGTTAATCGAGACAGAATCATTTTTCCCCCACTTCACATCAAACTTGGCTTAATGAAGCAGTTTATTCAGGCTTTGAATAAAGAAAGTGAATGCTTTCAACATATTATTTCTGCTTTTTCTGACTTGTCTTTCGAGAAAATAAAAGCAGGTGTATTCAATGGACCTCAAATTTGACCCTCATACATGACAAAGAATTTTCCAGGAAGATGAATAAGGAAGAGAAAGCAGCATGGCAGTCTTTTGTGGCAGTTACAAAGAACTTCCTTGGCAACAAAAAAGCAGAAAACTATGAAATTCTGGTTCAAAGGATGCTGTTGGCTTTCCGTGACATTGGATGTAACATGAGCGTTAAGATTCACTTCCTGAACAGTCACCTTGATAAGTTTCTCAAAAATCAGGGAGCTGTTAGTGACGAGCAGGGAGAATGCTTTCATCAAGATCTGAAGATGATGGAAGACTGTTATTGGGAGATGGGGCAGAAATATGATGGCAGACTACTGCTGGAGCATCAAACAAGATTGTCCTCAACAAGTACACAAACGCAAGAGCTACAAACACTAATTTTTGCCTGAATAGAATTTAAGTTTTGCGCAAATTTTATGATTAAAATAAGTAATATGTTCTATTTCAAAATTGTAGACAAATTCTGATGCAATCATATCTTTTAGTGTATTAATGGATTTACTGCATTATATAATTATATTTTCACAAAGATGATGCCCAAGAAGACATTCTACTTTATTATGTTAAACTAAATGTTGAAAATTTTACAATAAGATTGAAACCTAAAATCTTGAATTGCAAAGAAACTTTAGCTTACAGAGAAAAACTAATGTCAGATTGGGATCAGTACACTCGAATTATATAAGAACAAGTGTTTTTGTGGATGCAACAAAAATTTTGTTTCCCAGCGTAATTATTTCTTTTATACTAAAAACATGCTAGATTGAACACTACTCAGAGTATAGGATAAAAAATTGAGGATGACACAATTCAATATAGAACTTGACACATGCTATTATAAAAATGTATATGTGTCCTAATTATAATTTGAGGGGGTAGTTACTCTACCATCAAGTAATGCTCTGATAGAGCTGGCTGTTCAAAAATTCAACTGAAGTCTGACATTATCAACCTGAATATAGCATCAGATCACATAGATTAAGTTTTCAGTTTTACAAAATAACCTCCTATACTTCTCATTTTGATGTCATGTGTACTTCTTACCTAGTGACTATAAATCATAGGCTCCTTTGACTTCCTCCTCAGGTAATTTACTATAGCTACTCACAGGACTCAGAGAGACATGTTGTTTACCAAGTCAATGGTTTTCTTTTATAAAAGTATGTATATAGCTCAGGAACACCCAGATGGGCAAGTCATATGCATAGGGTGAGTAATGGGGAAAGAGCAAGGAGCTCACATGCTCTGTACAGGTGCATCACTACCTCCGAAACCCCAAGTGTTCACCAACCCTAACGCTCTCCAAATGCTGGCCTTTGGGCTTGTTATGGACATTCTATTAAATAGGCATAATGATAAAATTATTGGCCATTCGTGATTAACTCAACTTCTAGCCCCCCTTGCCCTTCCCACAAAACAAGCTGACATCAAATCCAGATGTGATGATCAAGTACTTCCTAACACTGATAAATCAGTAGAAACTGTGATCCCGACCATGACCCTAAACTAATGGTTCTCAAACTTTTTGAAGTCAGGGCACATTTAAAATCCTACAAATAATTGTAAGCACACTATATACAAATTTCTCAAAACTATGTTATAATAATTAAGTCAAATATTAAAGAAAAAAATATAAAGTTCAAGATTGCTTTTATGGTAATTAAACAAAATAAATATGACAAAATTAAATTTATTCTGACTTTAAAAAACATTTTTATGTTACATTTTTTCAGTTATGCCTTTTTAGAATTCATAAAAAAAGAGGGGTTAAAAATAAAAAATGACAAAGAAGTTATCTTTTTATAGATATAGATACATTCTTAGTAAGATTTAGTAAATTTGGCTGGTGCCAGCATGATTGTGCTAAGTTTTTTCATTCTTGTGTTTATGAGAAACATGAACCTGATGTGTCCTAGAGATTTCTTCAATGTTTGGGCAATTATTTGAAAGGCTGTTGGGCAGATAAAATATATTATGCTCACTTTGTTAAAGATGGAGCTGCCCACATGGGAGCCCATCACCCAGGTGATATTATTTGGCCTTATGCTTGGAATGGGTGTGGGGGAAAGGCTGTAATATAAACAGGTCGGGTCATTATAGCCTAAGGCTTAGTTTAAGAGTAAGCTCTTCCCCACACCCTTGACTGATTGGATGATGTAGGGTGGGCCCTCTCCTGAGGAATCCCATTATGCCTCAGATGGGTGGCTTTGTATCAGAGACTTTCTTTATGTATAATTGGATTAAAGGTTTGGATTTTCTATGCTATAAACTGGGGCAGGCCGGGAGCTTGCTCTCGCTCTTGGTTCCTGAGTTCCTGAGGTTGGTATTAGAGAGGAGAGTAGATTAAGGCCATGTGGAGGAGAAGTAGCCGAGATGGCAGCGTGCTGAGGAAGAAGCCAGTTTGTTAAGAGTTTGTGCTGGAGGAGATGGGGAACAGAGGTGAATAAGTCTGGTGAGCTAGAAACCTTTGATTCTAGGAAACTCGGATAAGTCAGTAGCTTTGTGAGCACTGAATGTGTGGGTTTTGGAGCCCAGTGTGTGTTTTTGCTTGCCTGCCAGGTGCAAGCTAGAATTAAAGCTGATGGCTCACCAGTTCGTGGCTCCTGTGTTTCATTACCGACTGTTCGAATCCAATGCGAACCTGTGTGGGTCGGGCTGCTGTGATGGTGGCCGCGACTACTGGCTTTACAAAGGCAAACTCTGATTTTCTCATCAATACATTAAAGAATTCCTCTCTTTTTACTCTTAATTGTGTTGAGGGTAAAAAAATCTAATTCACATTAATAGAATGTTGAAAATTGCAGTAAAATGTTCAAAGCTTTTTTTTTTTTAGATATTGCCACATATTCTTCTTTTATAGAAATCCAAAAGGCTTCAAGAGACAATTCTTATGTTTAATCATCAATTAAAATCCCCCACCATACATATAATCTTAACTTTACACCAAACAAAGGATAGAAGAAACTTGCCTCCAGTCTTTCTGGGGAACATGAGGGGTAGTGTAAACAATTCAGCACCACAGCTTAACAGCCTTTTGCAACCTAATCAGGCAAGTGAGGTGGGGGGTTGGGCAGACTGTCAGTTTACAACCAATTTCCCACACTTCTGTCCTCCCAAAATCTGAACTCCAAAAACGCTGTTGGTTTTTTGGTCCCCAACAGGCACATATTTCTCTGGAATGTCATAGATCGCACCTGGACATCTTCTAGGGTGCACCAGTGTGCCCTAGAGCACAATTTGAGAACCACTACCCTAAACTGACATCCTTAATCACCATAATTAATGATTTGCTCCTATATAACCTGTTGGGCAGATAAAATATATTATGCTCGCTTTGTTAAAGATGGCGCTGCCCACATGGAAGTTCATTGATATTAATGTGTGTTCTGGGACAGGCTGTGGGCAGGCTGGGTCGTTATAGCCTAAGGCTTAGTTTTAAGAGAAAGCTTTTCTCCACACCCTTGACTGATTGCATGATGTAGGGTGGTGAACTCCTGAGGAATCCCATTGTGCCTCAGATGGGTGACTTTGTATTGGAGACTTCCTTGTTTGTGTAATTGGATTGGAGGTTTTGATTTTACACTATAAAGTGGAACAGACCGGGAGCTTACTCTCTCTTAGTTTCTGCTATCACCATTGCAGGGGCCTCCCTGATCCCTTGCCCTTCATGGGAAAAGCTGGTTTTCTGCTTTTCCCTTGTCTTCTCTTGTGGCTTGCCTGTCTTGGTGAGACACCAATAAACAGAATGGCCTATCATCCTCCGACTCTGCCATTTCTTCACTGCCAGCCCGAATCCAATGGGAACCTGCATGTGAATGGCCATGATGGCAGCTCCTGGCCTTACATAACCCAACTCCCATTGGGGAGCCAGGTTTTTTAGCACTAGCTCCCCTGTCTCTGGGTGTGGGTCACTTCCTAAGAAATAAACCCTTCCTTAGGGGGAGTCAAAGGGGTAGGGATGAAGGAGTTATATTGAGTGAGACAATTGAATTCATGTTAACACAATAAATTAAAGTTAATAAAAAATTTTAAAAATAAAATAAACCCCTCTTTTCTCTGCTGCAAATTCCTGTTCCTGTCTTATTAGACTCTGATGCATGAAGGCAAATGGACACCTTTAGTTAGGTAACAATGTCCACCCACACTGGAGAGGTCAATCTACTTTACTGAGTCCATCTAATCAAGTGCTAATCTCATCTGTAAAAATACCCTCACTAACACATCTAGAAATAATGTTTAATCTGGGCACCCTGTGGTTCAGTCAACTTGTCATTGGAAAGGGGCCAGGCAGAACAGGTCTGCCTCTGGCCAGCCAGTATGTGTGGGTTCTTGACTTCATGCAGGAAATATTTCACAACACAAGTCCAGGTAATTTTGGGGGTATGTTTATTAAACCTGGGGACAGTGAAACAAAGGAAAGGCTTAAGGTGAAGAAGCATGAGGAGAGGTCTTAGGTGATACTGTACTTTGGCTGTGTAGAAAATGGTATAATAAAGAAGTGAGGCAAAGCAGGGCAGCTTCTAGCTCACTGAAAAGTCAGAGAAAAGGGGGCCTTATAAACAAGTTCAGAGGGTAAGCTCAGGAAGAGCTGCTATTGGCTGCTGCCCCCCTGATTATAAGTAAGGTGACTGTTGGTCAAATAAGTTTGTAAATACAATATATATATTTGCTTACTTTAGGTGTGAGAGACAGGCTGTAAGCTGGCAAAGTCATTTAGCCTGAGGCTTAGTTTTAAGACTGGGCCTTTCCCTCCCTTCTAATATTAAGGTCTTCTCAAAGCTAAGCTTTTCCCCACACCCTGACTGTTGCATGAGGAGGGGTGGTGCACTCTTATGAGGAATCCCATTTATGCCTCAGATAAGTAGCTTTGTATCAGAGACATCTTTATTTGTATATTGGCTTAAAGGCTTTAATTTTCTACATTATAGAATGAAGCAGATTGGGGCTCTTGCTATATCTCTCTGTTCCTGTTATTACCATTGCAGGGGCTTCTCTGATCCAATGCTCTCCATGAGAAAAGCAGGTTCTCTGCTTTACCCTTGTCTTCTCTTGTGGCTTGCATGTCTTGGTGAGACACCAATAAACAGAATGGCCCACCATCCTCCAACTCTGCCATCTCTTTACCACCTGCCTGAATTCAATGAGAACCTGCATGTGAATGGCCAGGATGGCAGCTCCTGGTCATACAACTGGCATAGTTTGTGGCAGGATTTAGAGATCTGTATGGAGTTGTGTGAAGCCAGTGCCTGCGGCCACCATCACAGCCGCCTGGCCCATGCAGATTCGCATTTGATTTGGACAGTTGGTAATGAAACAACAGAGCCAAGAACTAGTGAGCCATCAGCTTTAATCCTAGCTTGCACCCAGCAGGCAAGCAAAAACACACACTGGGCTCCAAAACCCACTTATTCAGTGCTCACAAAACTACCGACTTATCCGAGTTTTCTAGAATCAAAGGTTTCCTACTCACCAGACTTTTTCAACTCTGTTCTCCATCTCCTTCTCCTGCACAAATTCCGCACAAACTCGCTTCTCCTTCAGCACTCCACCATCTTGGCTGCTTCTCCTGGCCTCCTCCACGTGGCCTTTTTCTGTTCTCCTCTCTAATGCTAATCTCAGGAACTGAGAGAGAGCAAGCTCCTGGTCTGTCCCACTTTATAGTGTAAATTCAAAACCTTTAATCTAATATGCAAACAAGGAAGTCCCTGACATAGAGCCACTTATCTGAGGCATAATGGGATTCCTCATCATTCAATCAGTCAAGGATGTGGGGAAAAGTTTACTTTTAAAACTAAGCCTTAGGCTATGATGACTCGGCCTGCCCACAGCCTGTCCCCCAACACATGTTGATATCAATGAACTTCCACGTGGACAGTGCCATCTTTAACAAAGTGAGCATAATATATTTTATCTGCCCAACAAGCTGCCACCCTTGAGGGGTGGGAAAAAGAACTGATTGCTGTTCTGGTTCCCCATGGCTGTCCTTTTAGGGGCCATGGGCTGGGTGTTTTTTACTCAAGGGGAAATTAGGAGTTCTGTGCAAGAAACTTCCCGGGTTCAAAAGCTCCAGGATGAATTACAAATCAAATGGCAGAAAAGGCTGAAATTGGAGCGAGCACTGGAGAGGAATTATAGGTTTGCAAGTTGCAGTTTTTCCTGGGAGCTGAACATTTGCACCAGCAATTGGTGGAGAAACAACTGCATATTAAAGAGCTCGAATCTCAGCTTCTGGCCCAAAGCCAGTAGCTACAGAAGCCTAAATAGTTGCCAAAGGAGCAGCAGCATTTGTGCCAGTGGATTGGCTTTGATTCAGCAGGAGCAGGCACTTCCAACTGCTCTCCTGAGGATGAGAAGGCTCAGGCTGAAGCTGCCATATGCACACTGAGAGCCCAACCAGTAGTCACCAAGAAGGTAAAATCCCAGCAGCAAAGAGGCCCCAGGGGCAGCGACAGCCTCTTGTCCAGGTAATGAAACACTCTGTGGTCCATCCCTATACCCAGGCAGAGCTGATAGAGTTGGGGGCACAATTTAGGCAGAAACCTACTGAATCCCTGGTAGCCTGATTACTACGATTATGGGACATTGGGGTGGATGGCATCATGCTCTCCAGAACAGAGATGGAGAAATTGGCTGCCATTCCCACACACTCCTTCTTGAGGTAGCATCTTCAGAACTGTCATGACAACACAGGAAACCATACCTGAATGGGTGATGGCCGCCATTCATATGGTCTGGCAGAATGCTGGAGAATTGCCAGGGGCAGTGAGTCAGTGGCAGGGCTACAGTGAGTTAGTAAAGTTCCTTTGAGAACTAGGTATGAAGAATGCTGCTTTCAACCCTGGATCCCATGGCCTAGATAAGGAAGTGTTTATGGCAAAAATGAGGGACTTTATCCTTGCTAGCGCCCCATCAGCTCTTTTTGGGTCACCTGTGGCTATCTTGGTCCCCAATGTGGGGCAACCCATCAATGTGATTACACAGATGGTAGCAGATTTGGAAGAGCTGGCGGCCAATAAAGCAGTGAGGACTGCTGCTTATGTTGCCCCCCACCCTTGTCTAACAAGAAAAACGGGCCTGTAAAAGTTACTCGAACACAGATGTGGGTAGATGTGATTGTGGCTGGAGCAGATAAGAGAAAATAGATGGCCAGTCTAATAAAATTCTTTTGGAGCTTTGGCAGCAGCTTAAACCAGAACAGAAGTTCCAGCCACTGAGATGAAAGGCCCCAACGGCTACCAATAAAATGTTTGGTGCACGGGCAGCTCGGTTACAAGATTATATGATAGAGACGGCCGAGGGAGAGGAGAACTCCCAAGACCCATTGTACCAGTTTAAATAGAAAAAGGGCCAAGGGACCTGTTTAACAGGGATGGGCGGGGACCGGGGGGCCACACAAGGAACTGGCTATCCACTGACCTCTTTCCAATGTACAATGGGTGTTGGCCTTGGTGGATACAGGTGCAGAATGTGCCCTCCTCTATGGGAACCCAGAGCAGTTTGCTTGGACCCAAGTGGACATTGACGGTTATGGGGGACAAACTGCTCAAGTGAAGCCAATAACTATTCCATTAGAAATAGAAAAACTGCCTCCTAAGCCATATAAGGTGTATGTGTAAAGCCAGTGGCCAAGGCCACCATCACAGCAGCCTGGCTCATGCAGGTTCGCATTTGATTCGGACAGTTGGTAATGAAACAACGGAGCCAAGACTGGTGAACCATCAGGTTTAATCCTAGCTTGCACCTGGCAGGCAAGTAAAAACACACACTGGGCTCCAAAACCCTCTCATTCAGTGCTCACAAAGCTACTGATTTATCCAAGTTTCCTAGGATCAAATGTTTCTAGCTCATCATACTTATTCACCTCTGTTCCCCATCTCCTTCTACAGCCCAAACTCTGCACTAACTGGCTTCTCCCTCAGCACACCGCCATCTTGACTGCTTCTCTTGGCCTCCTCCATGTGGCCTTTCTCTGCTCTCCTCGCTAATGCTAATCTCAAGAACCAAAAGAGAGCAAGCTCCCAGTCTGCCCCATTTATAGTGTAGAAATCCAAACCTTTACTCCAATCTACAAACAAGAAAGTCTCTGATACAGAGTTACTTATCTGAGGCATAATGGGAGGATTCCTCATGAGAGTGCACCACCCCACATCATCCAATCAGTCACGGGTGTGGAGCAAAGCTTACTCTTATTTTTTAATTTATTTAATTAATTGTGTTTACATAGATTCTAGGGTAACATCGACTGCATCCCCCCTCCCTCATTTTCCCTCCACATCTCCCTTGTTCCCCCTCCCTACAACACCCTCGTCCCTTCCCTTCAGGTTTATTTCATCCCATCATTCCCTTTCCTCTGTACTCTTTTCCTCTGGTCCCTTTGATTCCTCCTCTGTCTCAATTCCTTTCCTTAGTTCTCAACGTTCCTTGGATTCCTCAAATGAGTGAGGTCATATAATAATTTTAATTTTCTTTCTCTGCCTGGCTTATTTCATTCAACATAATAGTTTCCAGGTCCCTCTATATTGTTGCAAAAGGTAATATTTTCTTCTTTTTCATGGCCCCATAGTATTCCATTGTATATATGTACCACCGCTATTAACCCACTCGTCCACTGATAGACACTTTGACTGTTTTCAGCTCTTAGCTGTTGTGAACAATGCTGTCATAAACAAGGGGGTGCATTTCTTTTTTTCAGTTGGTGATATGGTGTCCTTGGGATATATTATTATAGGTGGGATAGCTGGGTCAAAGTGCAGTACCATTTCTAAATTTCAAGGAATCTCCATACTGTTTTCCACAGTGGCTGCACCAGTCTGCATTGCCACAAGCATCCTCGCCAGCACGTATAATGTGTTGTTTTGTTAATGAGCACCATTCTGACTGGTGTGAGGTAGTATCTCATTGTGGCTTTAATTTGCATTTCTATAATGATTAGTGATGTTGAGCATTATTTCATATGCATATTGCCATCTGTAAGTCCTCTTTGGAGAAGTGTCTATTCATTTTTTGTGCCCATTTTTTGATTGGATTGTTTGTCTTCCTGGTGTTGAGTTTTATAAGTTATTTATAAATTTTAGTTATTAACCCTTTATCAGATGTGTTATCGAATATGTTCTCCCATTGTGTGGTTTGTCTTTTTATTCTATTCATATTGTCTTTAGCTATGCAAAAGCGTTTTAGTTTGATATAGTCCCATTTGTTTATCCTGTCTTTTATTTTATTTGCCTGCGGAGATAAATCTGCAAATATATTGCTTCGATAGATGTTGGAGAGTTTACTGCCTATGTTTTCTTCTAGAATGCTTATGGTTTCACAGCTTACATTTAAGTTCTTTATCCATTTTGAGTTTATTCTTGTGCATGGTGTAAGTTCATGGTCTAGTTTCATTTTTTTGCAGGTAGCTGTTCAGTTTTCCCAACACCATTTGTTGAAGAGGCTTTTTTTACTCCATTGTATGCTCTTTCCTTCTTTGTCAAATATCAGTTGTCCATAAAGGTGTGGGTTTATTTCTGGGTTCTCTGTTCTGTTCCATTGATCTATGTGCCTGTTCTTATGCCAGTACCAAGCTGTTTTGAGTACAATGGCTTTGTAATATAACTTGATATCAGGAAGTGTGATACCTCACACTTTATTCTTCTTTTTCAAGATTGATGAAGCTATTCATGCTCTTTTTTGGTTCCATATAAATTTTTGGAATATGTGTTCTATATCTTTGAAGTACGTCATTGGTATTTTAATTGGTATTGCATTAAATTTATAAATTGCTTTGGGTAATATAGACATTTTAATGTTTATTCTTTCTAACCATGAACATGGTATAAGCTTCCACTTCTTTGTATCTTCCTTGATTTCTTTTATCAGTGTTTTATAATTTTCTGAGTACAAGTCTTTAACCTGCTTGGTTAAATTTATTCATAGGTACTTTATTTTTTTGCATGTATTTTTTTTTAATGAAAACATCTCCAGGTTATCTTAACATTCAATTGTGTTGCATACCCGTCACCGAAAGTCAAATTGTCCTCTGTCACCTTCTATCTGGTTTTCCCTGTGCCCTCCCCTCCTCTCTATCCCACCCTTCCCTCCCTCCACCCACCCCATAACCACCACTCTCTTGTCCATGTCTCATAGTCGCACTTTTATGTCCCACTTATGTATGAAATCATGCTGTTCTCAGTTTTTTTTTTTCTGATTTACTTATTTCACTCCGTATAATGTTATAAAGGACCATCCATTTTGTTATAAATGATCCGATGTCATCATTTCTTATGGCTGAGTAGTATTCCATAGTATATATGTACCAAAGATTTTTAATCCACTCATCTTCTGATGCACACTTGGGCTGGTTCCAGATCTTTGCTATTGTGAACAATGCTGCCAGGAACATTGGGGCGCATTTCTTCTTTTTGAACAGTGCTATGGTGTTCTTAGGGTATATTCCTATAAGTGGGATAGCTGGGTCAAAAGGCAGTTCGATTTTTAATATTTTGATGAATCTCCAAACTGTTTTCCATAGTGGCTGCACCAGTCTGCATTCCCACCAGCAGTGCAGAAGGGTTCCCTTTTCTCCACATCCTCGCCAGCACTTATTCTTTGCTGTTTTGCTGATGAGTGCCATTCTGACTGTTGTGAGGTGATATCTCATTGTGGTTTTAATTTGCATTTCTCTAATAATTACTGATGCTGAGCAATTTTTCATATGCCTATTGGCCATCTGTATGTCCTCTTTGGAGAAATTTCTATTCATTTCTTTGCCCATTTTTTGATTGGATTGCTTGTCTTCCTGTTGTTGAGTTTGATAAGTTCTTTATAAATTTTAGTTATTAACCCCTTATCCGATGTGCTGTCGAATATGTTCTCCCATTGTGTGGTTTGTCTTTTTATTCTGTTCTTATTGTCTTTAGCTCTGCAAAAACTTTTTAGTTAGATATAGTCCCATTTGTTTATGTTGCCTTTTATTTTATTTGCCCATGGAGATAAATCGGCAAATATATTGCTGCTACAGATGTTGGAGAGCTTGCTGCCTATGTTTTCTTCTAAGATGCTTATGGTTTTACAGCTTACATTTAAGTCTTTTATCCATTTTGAGTTTGTTTTTGTGAATGGTGTAAGTTGATGGTCTAGTTTCATTTTCTTGCAGGTAGATGTCCAATTTTCCCAACACCATTTGTTAAAGAGGCTGTCTTTACTCCATTGTATGTTCTTTCCTCCTTTGTCAAATATCTGTTGTCCATAAAGGTGTGGGTTCATTTCTGGGTCCTCTGTTCTGTTCCATTGATCTATGTGCCTGTTCTTATGCCAGTACCAGGCTGTCTTGAGTACAACGACCTTGTAGTATACCTCAATATCCAGAAGAGTGATACCTCCTGCTTTATTTTTTCTTTTTAAGATTGCTGAGGCTATTCGTGTTCTTCTTTGGTTCCATATAAATTTTTGGAATATGTGTTCTATATCTTTGAAGTATGTCATTGGTATTTTAATTGGTATTGCATTGAATTTGTAAATTGCTTTGGGTAATATAGACATTTTAATGATGTTTATTCTTCCTAGCCATGAGCACTGTATATGGTTCCACTTGTTTGTATCTTCCTTGATTTCTTTTATCAATGTTTTATAATTTTTTGAGTACAAGTTCTTAACCTCCTTAATCAAATATACTCCTACGTACTTTATTTTTTTGGCTACAATAGTGAAGGGGATTGTTTCCTTAATTTCTTTTGCTGACAGTTCATTGTTGGTAAATAGAAATGCCTCTGATTTCTGAGTTTTAATTTTATATCCTGCCACTTTGATGAATTCATTTATCAGGTCCAGTAGTTTTTTGACTGAGACTTTAGGGTTTTCAATATAAATATCATATCATCTGCAAATAGTGACAGTTTTACTTCTTCTTTTCCAATTTGGATGCCTTTTATTTCTTGTTCTTGTCTGACTGCTGTAGCTAGGACTTCCAGAACTATGTTGAATAAGAATGGTAAAAGGGGGCATCCCTGCCTGTTTCGTGACCTTAAGGGGATTGCTTTTAATTTTTGTCCATTTAGTATGATGTTTGCTGTGGGTTTTTCATAGAGGGCCTTTATCATGTTAAGGAATGACACCTGTATTCCCACTTTACTGAGAGTTTTGAGCACGAATGGGTGCTGGATTTTATCAAATGCCTTTTCTGCATCTATTGAAATTATCATGTGATTTTTGTCCTTCCTTTTGTTTATGTGATGAATCACATTGATTGATTTGCGAATATTGAACCAACCTTGCCTCTCCAGAATAAATCCCACTTGATCATGGTGTATGATTTTTTTCATATATTGCTGGATCCGGTTGGCTAATATTTGTTGAGAATTTTAGCGTCTAAATTCATCAGGGATATTGGCCTATAATTTTCTTTCTTTGTGTTGTCTTTGCATGGTTTTGGGATCAGAATTATGCTCGCCTCATAAAAAGAGTTTGGAAGTCTTTCTTCTTCTTGAATTTTTTGAAATAGCTTGAGGAGGATAGTAGTTAGTTCTTCTTTGAATTTTTGATAGAATTCACTTGTGAAGCCATCAGGCCCAAGACTTTTCTTTTTTGGGAGTTTTTTGATAACTGTTTCGATCTCATTTGTTGTAATTGGTCTGTTTAGGTGTTCTGATTCTTTCAGATTGATTTTTGGAAGGTTATGTGATTCAAATAATTTGTCCATTTTACCAAGATTGTCTAATTTTTTGGCACATAGTTCTTCATAGTATTTTCTTACAATGCTTTGTATTTCTGTTGTGTCAGTTGTTATTTCTCCACTGTCCTTTCTAATTTTATTTATTTGAGTCCTCTCTCTTTTTTTCTTGGTGAGTCTAGTTAAAGGTACATCAATCTTGTTTACCTTTTGAAAGAACCAGCTTCTGGTTTCATTGATCCTCTGTATTGTTTCCTTAGCCTCTATGTCATTTATGTCTGCTCTGATCTTTATTATTTCCTTCCTTCCACTTGTCTTGGGTTTCATTTGCTGTTGTTTTTCTAGTTCTTTTAGATGTAGGGTCAGGTTTCTTATTTGAGCTTTTTCTAGCTTCTTATGATATGCCTGTAGTGCAATAAACTTCCCTCTCAGAACTGCTTTTGCTGTGTCCCATAAATTTTGAGTTGATGTATGCTGATTATCATTTGTTTATAGAAACTTTTTTATTTCTTCTTTGATCTCATTGTTAATCTATTCATTATTTAATATCATGCTATTTAGTTTCCATGTGTTTGAGTATTTTTCAGTTTTTCTTTTGTGGTTAATTTCTAGTTTCATGGCATTGTGATCAGAGAAAATGCTTGATATGATTTCAATCTTCTTAAATTTATTGAGACCATTTTTGTGTCATAACATGTGGGCTATCCTAGAAAACGTACCATGAGCACTTGAGAAGAATATATATTCTTCTGCTTTAGGTTGAAAAGTTCTGAAGATATCTATTAAATCAAGTTGATCTAGTGTATCCTTTAAGTCTGCTGTTTCTTTATTAATTTTCTTTCTTGAGGATCTATCCAGTGTTGTTAGAGGGGTATTGAAATCCCCTACTATAATAGTATTGCTGTTAATCTCGCCCTTTATATCCATCAAAGTCTGCTTAATGTATGTCGGGGCTCCTATATTTGGTGCATAGATATTTATAATAGTTATATCTTCCTGTTGAATTGTTTTCTTTATCATTATGTAGTGTCCTTCTTTATCTCTTACTACAGCCTTTGTTTTAAAGTCCATTTTGTCAGATATAAGTATTGCTACCCCGGCTTTTTTTTTCATTTTCATTTGCATGAAATATTTTTTTCCATCCTTTTAAGTTCAGTCTATGTGCGTCTTTTGTTTTAAGGTGTGTCTCTTGTAGACAGCATATGTATGGGTCCTGTTTCTTTATCCATGCAGCTACCCTATGTCTTTTGATTGGATCATTTAATCCATTTACATTTAAGTTTATTATTGATATGTAGTTGTTTATTGCCATTTTATTCTTTAAAGTTGTATTCTTCTTTTGCTATATTCTTTCCTCCCTTTAAACTGTTCACAAGAGGCCCCTTAGTATCTCTTGCAGAATTGGTTTGGTTTTTATGAATTCCTACAGGCTTTCTTTTTCTGGGAAGCTCTTTATTTCTCCTTTAATTTTAAATGTTAGCCTTGCTGGATAAAGTAGTCTTGGTTGTAGGTTTTTGTTCTGCATTACTTTGATTATTTCTTGCCATTCCCTTCTGGCATCAAGTGTTTCTGTTGAGAAGTCCGATGTCATCCTTATGGGGGCTCCTTTGTAGGTGATAGCCTTTTTTTCCCTAGAAGCTTTTAAAATTTTTTCTTTATCCATTAGCTTTGGTATTTTAACTATGATGTGTCTTGGTGTAGATCTTTTTGGGTTTCTCTTTAATGGAGTTCTCTGTGCTTCTTGAACGTGTGGAGTGTTTCCCAGCCTTAATTTAGGAAAGTTTTCTGCTATGAGTTGATTGAACAAAGTTTCCATTTCCTGTCCTCTCTCTTCTTCTTCAGGTACCCCTATGATGTGAATGTTGTTTCTCTTCAAGTTGTCACAGAGCTCCCTTAGAGTTTCCTCACACTTTTTGAGTCTCTTTTCCTTTTTCTTCTCTGCTTCTGTGCCTTTGTTTATTGTGTCTTCTAACTCGCTTTTTCGATCTTCAGCATGATTCATCCTGCTTTTAATTCCTTCCATTGTGGTTCTCAGTTCTGATACTGTATTTGTTATTTCTGTCTGATTCTTTTTTATTATTTCAATTTCGTTTTTTATACTTGTTATCTCTTTATTTAGGTGTTCATAATGACTATCCATTGTTGCTCTAATTTCTTTGAACATCCTAACTATCATTATTCTAAATTCTGCTTCTGGTAGTTTGGTTATATCTGGTTCATTCAGGTCCTTTTCTGGGGATTTCTCTTGATTCATTTGGTTTGCATTCTTCTGCCTGCCCATTTTGCCTGTGTATAAGCAAGTTGTGGCCACTGGAGTCCAGTAGGTGTTGCCTTTGTGTTCTCTAGGTGTGGTCTGTCTGCAGGCCCACCACCCCCTCTGCCGCTGCCTAGGGCGGTTGGGTATGGGTGTTGCCAGAGCCGACCCACCATGGCTTTTGCTGTGATTTCCGCCTCTCCTCCACGGGAGGGGCTGTCACTCAAGCCACAAGCCTCAGGACCAAGGATAGAGTTGAGCACCTTTGCTCAGCTGCGGACCCAGCCTGTTTCCGGACTTCCGTCCAGAACCTGCAGTCAGAGCCTGCTCGCTACAATTTCACGGGTTGGGCGGGGCTTTTGCCGTGCTCTCAGCTGTAAGCCTTTGCTCGTTCGGAGCTTTAGCCCCGTCCTCGAGGTCAGGGCCCTTCTGCGCAGGGTCGGAAACCAAGGTTTATTGGACCAGGAGTGTTTGCTGGCTTCCGCTCAGCTGCAGACTTCCGCTCGTCCCGGAATCTACCCTGCCCTCACGTTCGGAGCCCGCTCGTGCACATAGGATGGCAAATCGCAGTTTCTCCAGCCGGGAGGGGATAGTAGCGTGGGCTCAGCTGCAAGCTTCCACTTGTCTTGGGGTCTACCCATCCCTGCGCTCAGAGCCCTCTTGCGCACATAGAATGGCAAACCACGGTTTCTCCGGCCAGGCAGGGCTGGTAGCGTGAGGTTAGCCGCGAGCTCCCCGCCTGTCCCTGGTCCTAGCCCCATCCCCGCGGTCAAGGCCGGCTTGCACAGGGTCGCAGAGCAGATTTCTGCTCGTTCCTGGCCTCCCGCTTTGTCCCTACAGGTCGGATTACAGGCGGGCCTGCAGCTTCCGGACCGCTTTCGCGCATCCTCTCTGCCCCTGCTGGGCTAGACGTAGCTCACACCGGCTTGGCCTCTGCCCACGCTGACAGAACCACGTTTCAGCATCCTGCTGCCCACCATACCCTTCAGCAACCTTCAGCAGAGTAGAATGGGACCTAATACTCCACACTGTAGGCCTGGGAGCTCCCTCACTTGTTTCACAGCTCAAAACTGTCCAAACGCCTCTTCTAGGCTCTGGGACTGCAGGCTGGGGCTTGGTTCCTGGGACCCAGGTCCCTCCCTCTCCGCCAAACTCTCCTCCCGCCACGCGGGTCTCTCCGGGCTGCCGTTTGCTCTGCAGAGCTGGGCAGCCGTCTTCGCGTTTTCGCTATTTCTACCAGTCTCAATGTGGCTTCTTCTGTGTTCCTTGGTTGAAGAGTCCACTTAGTTTAGTTCAAAGTTGGTTTATCCAGGTGATGGTTCTTAAAATTGAGTTATAATCCACTTTGGTTCTGGGAGTTGGATGTTGGTACGTCCGCCTACTCCGTCGCCATCTTGCTCCTCCAGTACTTTATTTATTTATTTTTGGTTGAAATAGTGAAAGGGATTGTTTCCTTATTTTCACTTTCTGACATTTTTTTGTTTGTGTATAGAAATGCCTCTGATTTCTGTGTGTTAATTTTATATCCTGCCACCTTGCTGAATTCGTTTATTAGGTCCAGTATTTTTTATGACTGAGCCTTTAGGGTTTTCTATATACAGTATCATATCATCTGCAAATAATGATAGTTTTACTTCTTCTTTTCCAATTTGGATGCCTTTTATTTCTTCTTCTTGTCTAATTGCTGTAGCTAGAACTTCCAGGACTATGTTGAATAAGAGTGGTGAGAGGCGACATCCCTTTCTTGTTCCTGATTTTAGGAAATTTGCTTTTAATTTTTGTCCATTGATTATGATGTTGACTGTGGGTTTGTCATAAATGGCCTTTATTATGTTGAGGTATGTTCCCTGTATTCCCACTTATTTAAGAGTTTTGATCATAAATGGGTGCTGGATATTATCAAATGCTTTTTCTGCATCTATTGAAATTATCATGTCGTTTTTCTGCTTTCTTTTGTTTATGTGGTGAATCACATTAATTAATTTACAAATGTCATAACATCCTTGCCTTCCCAGAATAAGTTCCACTTGATCATGATGTATAATTTTTTTCATGTATTGCTGGATCCGGTTTGCTAATATTTTGTTGAGGATTTTAGCATCTAAATTCATCAGGGATATTGGCCTATAATTATATTTCTTTATGTTGTATTTGCCTGGCTTTGGAATCAGAATTATGCTCTCCTCAGAAAAGGAACTTGGTAGTGTTCCTTTCTCTTGAATTTTTTGAAATAGCTTGAGAAAAATAGTAGTTACTTCTTCTTTGAATATTTGGAAGAATTCACCAGTGAATCCATCAGGTCCAGTGGTTTTGTTTTTTGGGAGCTTTTTGATAACTGTCTCAATCTCTTGTATTGTAATAGGTCTGTTTAGGTTTTCTAATTCTTCCAGATTGATTTTTGGAAGATTGTATGTTTCAAGGAATTTGCCCATTTCACCTAGGTTGTTTAATTTTTTGGTATAGAGTTCTTCATAGTATTTTCTTACAATACTTTGTATTTCTGTTGTGTCAGTTGTTATTTCTCCACTCTCATTTCTAATTTTATTTATTGGAGTCCTCTCTCTTCTTTTCTTGGTAATTCTCATTAAAGGTTCATCGATCTTGTTTACCCTTTCAAAGAACCAGCTCTTGGTTTCATTGATCCTTTGTATTGTTTCTTTATCTTGTATGTTATTTATTTCCACTCTGATCTTTATTATTTTCTGTCTTCTACTACCCCTGGGCTTTACTTGCTGTTCTTTTTCTAGTTCGTTTAGATGCAGGGTCAAGTTGTTTATTTGAGCTTTTTCTAGTTTCGTAAGGTATACCTGTAATGCTATGAACTTCTCTCTCAGTACTGCTTTTGCTGTGTCCCATAAATTTTGAATTGTTGTATGTTCATTATCATTCGTTTCAAGGATTTTTTTTATTTCTTCTTTGATTTCATTGTTAACCCTTTCGTTATTTAATAACATGCTATTTAGTTTCCATGTGTTTGAGTATTTTTCAGTTTTTCTGTTGTGGTTGATTTCTAATTTTGTGCCATTGTGATCAGAGAAAATGCTTGATATAATTTCAATCTTCTTAAATTTGTTGAGACTGCTTTTGTGTCCTAATATGTGATCTATCCTACAGAATGTACCATGAGCACTTGAAAAGAATGTATATTCTGCTTCTTTAGGATGAAAGGTTCTGAAGATATTTATTAAGTCCAGTTGATCTAGTGTGTCCTTTAAGTCTGCTGTTTCTTTGTTAATTTTCTTTCTTGAAGATCTATCTAGTAATGTAAGTGGGATATTGAAATCTCCTACTATTATAGTATTGCTGTTGATCTTGCCCTTTGTATCCATCAAAAGTCTGCTTTATATATTTAGGAGCTCCTATATTAAGTGTGTAGATATTTATAATGGTTATATCTTCATGTTGGATTGCTCCTTTTATCACTATGTAGTGACCTTCTTTATATCTTACTATAGCCTTGGTTTTAAAGTCCATTTTGTCTGATATAAGTATTGCTACCCTGACTTTTTTTCATTTCCATTTGTATGAATTTTTTTTTTCATTCTTTTACCTTCAGTCTATGTGCATCTTTTGTTTTAACGTGTGTCTCTTGTAGACAGCATATGTACAGGTCCTGTTTTTTTATCCATGCAGCTCTGTGTCTTTTGATTGGATTATTTAATCTATTTACATTTAAGGTTATTATTGATATGTAGTTGTTTATTGGCATTTTTTATTTTCAAGCTGTATTCCTCTTTTGCTATATTCTTTTCCCACTTTGATCTGTTTACAACTGGACACTTAACATTTCCTGCATCATTTGTTTTGTTGTAATGAATTCCTTGAGGTATTTTTTTGGTCTGCGAAGCTTTTAATTTCTCCTTCAATTTTAAATGATAGCTTTGCTGGATAAAGTAGTCTTGGTTGTAGGCTCTTGTTCTGCATTACTTTGAATATTTCTTGCCATTCCCTTCTAGCCTCAAGTGTTTCTGTTGAGGAGTCGGATGTCATCCTTATAGGTCCTCCTTTGTAGGCGATAGCCTTTTTTTCTCTAGCAGCTTTTAATATTTTCTCTTTATCACTAAGCTTTGGTATTTTAATTATGATGTGTCTTGGTGTAGGTTTCTTTGGGTTTCTCTTTAATGGAGATCTCTGTGCTTCTTGAGCTTGTGAGACCCTTCCTTGCATCAGTTTAGGAAAGTCTTCAGCTATGATTTGATTGAAAAAAGTTTCTATCCCTTGTTCTTTCTCTTCTTCTTCAGGAAACCCTATGATGCGAATGTTATTTCTCTTCATGTTGTCACAGAGCTCTCTTAGAGTTTCCTCAGACTTTTTGAGTCTCTTTCCTTTCTTCTGCTCTGCTTCCATGCCTTTGTTCATCTTATCTTCCAACTCGTTGATTTGATCCTCAGCTTCATCTATCCTGCTTTTAATTCCTTCCATTGTGGTCTTCATTTCTGATATTGTATTTGTCATCTGTGACTAATTCTTTTTTAATATTTCAATGTCCTTTTATATACTTGCTATATCTTTATTTTGGTGTTCATAATGACCATTCATTTTTGTTCTAAGATCCCTAAGCATCCTAACAATCATTATTCTAAACTCTACATCTGGAAGTTTGGTTATTTCCATATCACTCAGTTCATTTCCTGGAGGATTCTCTTGTGGTTTTATTTGGATTTCACTCTTCTGTCTTCCCATTGTGTCTGTGTTTGGGTGTGTTGTTTGTAGAGCTGGTTGAGTCTAGGCTTGGTGTTGTCTGCCTCTGATTTTCAGTTGTGCTATTTCTAGGTCTTCTTGAGTTGGCTTCAGCTGTTGTTTGTAATCCACTGTGGAATTTGGCTTTTTTAATAGAGCCCCTATGAAGTCTTGATTTGTTTGTTTTCTTCTCCATTTTCTTAACTTGTTGGTAGTATTGTTTACTGATCTCAACAGGGGCCTTATTTGAAACTGTATTTAGGATTTTGGTGGGTGTAACCTGAGACTCTGAAGACCTGATCTGCCAGCTACTCTCTCTGGGGGTGGGGTGCTTTCTCAGCTTCAGTAGGGGGAGGTGTATCTCAGATCTCCATGGAGACCTGAGTTACTGCCCCTCCTCCCCACTTCTTATTTTTAGCTGTGTCTTTTTGTGTTGATTGGAGCTGGAGAGATATCTTGAGAAGGTTGCCCCAGAACCACTTTATTTTTTAGCCTTGTGTTATGTGGAAGGATCAACCCCTCCCCCAGCTATGGCCACCTCTAGCACCTCCCCAGGTATGGCTGCTTCCAGCACTGAATTAGTCTGGTGCTCAGGTACTCCCATGCATTCCTCTGTTTCTCACCAGCTGTCTCTCTCTATCCCCCTTTTCTTTTAGAAAACAAACCAGCTCTTTCAACGCACCTCTTTCTCAGGTCTCCAGGTGTTGGGCAGATAAAATATATTATGCTCACTCTGTTAAAGATGGCGCTGCCCACATGGAAGTTCGTTGATATTAATGTGTGTTCTGGAACAGGCTGTGGGCAGGCCAGGTCGTCATAGCCTAAGGCTTAGTTTAAGAGTAAGCTCTTCTCCACACCCTTGATTTATTGGATGATGTAGGGTGGTGCACTCTCCTGAGGAATCCCATTATGCCTCAGATGGGTGGCTTTGTATCAGAGACTTTCTTGTATGTATAATCGGATTAAAGGTTTGGATTTTCTATACTATAAACTGGGGCAGTCCGGGAGCTCTCTCTCTTGGTTCCTGGTTCCTGAGATAATAGAGAGGAGAGCAGAGTAAGGCCACATGAAGGCCAAGAGAAGCAGCCGAGATGGCAGAGTGCTGAGGAAGAAGCCAGTTTGTTAAGAGTTTGTGCAGGAGGAGATGGGAAACAGAGGTGAATAAGTCTGGTGAGCTAGAAACTTTTGATTCTAGGAAACTCGGATAAGTCAGTAGTTTTGTGAGCACTGAATGTATGGGTTTTGGAGCCCAGTGTGTGTTTTTGCTTGCCTGCCAGGTGCAAGCTAGAATTAAAGCTGATGGCTCACCAGTTTTTGGCTCCTGTGTTTCATTACCGACTGTTCGAGTCCAATGCGAACCTGCGTGGGTCAGGTGGCTGTGATTGTGGCCGCGACTACTGGCTTTACATTTGGCGTAGTCTGTGGCAGAATTCGATACAGATCGGCATGGAACCACCACCGCCTTTGAGTGGTGGAGTAGAGGACTGGTTGCTGTTTTGGTTTCCCATAGCTGTTTATTGGGGGACTGTAGGTTGGCTGACTTTTACAGCTATGTGTGAGGAAACTGAGAGCTCTATGAAAGAGGCTGCCCAGGACCTGCAAACCGAGCAGTGGAAGGAGCTGGAGGAAACATGGGAGAAAGAGATGCTGACCCTGGAGTTGGAGGAAGCACCGGAGGAGGCTGACCAGGTTCGTGAGATTCGCCTGGAAATGGAGCAGATGCTAGAGAAGGAATCACAGGTTCATGAGTTGGAGATTGCTCTGGATGTCGTGGAGAGCCACCAGTGGCATGAGACCAGGCCTGAGGCCTGGGCCGGGGCTGAGGCCGGGGTTGGAGCTGCAAGGCCTGCTGAGCAGAAGGCAGCGGTGGCCCGGAGATCAAGCCCAGCAGCAGGAGCTGGTGTTTGCAGTTCCTCTTTGGAGGATGAGGAGAATCTGGCTGGAGTTGCAATCCGCAGTATCCAGAAGGTGAGAGCCCAGCAGCAAGGAGTGGCTACGCTGCTGGTAGGTCTGAGATTTTGGGACATACGGGTGGATGCCATCATGCTCCCCAATGCAGAGATGGAAATGCTGACTGCCATTGCCACATGCTTTTCTTTAGGACAGTGTGAGACTTGCCATGATGGCAGGAATGAGGGGGGAGGCTAAAGCCCTATGTGTGTGGACTGATTTCCTGGACTATGACTGGATGGGCACAAGCTCCTTTGTTGAATAGACTTACGGATTTTGGACAATGTGAAATACCCTCATGGGGGTGGGGATGGCTTTGCTGGAGGCTCTCCTCCCCGGGAAGCTTTTCCCATGGCTAGGGAAAAGGCCGAGGACATTTTGCACTTTTGGTAAAGTGCTTAGAGACTGGTGAAATGTGTGTACCTTTGTAATTGTTGAAATTGTATGATTTGTCATGTTGTAATTTGTGTAATGTGCCTAATTTCCTTGTACAGGGATGCCAGTGGTGTAGATTGTGGGTAGTAAAGTGAGCATAAGGGTGGATTGTTGGGCAGATAAAATATATTATGCTCACTCTGTTAAAGATGGCGCTGCCCACATGGAAGTTCGTTGATATTAATGTGTGTTCTGGAACAGGCTGTGGGCAGGCCAGGTCGTCATAGCCTAAGGCTTAGTTTAAGAGTAAGCTCTTCTCCACACCCTTGATTTATTGGATGATGTAGGGTGGTGCACTCTCCTGAGGAATCCCATTATGCCTCAGATGGGTGGCTTTGTATCAGAGACTTTCTTGTATGTATAATCGGATTAAAGGTTTGGATTTTCTATACTATAAACTGGGGCAATCCGGGAGCTCTCTCTCTTGGTTCCTGGTTCCTGAGATAATAGAGAGGAGAGCAGAGTAAGGCCACATGAAGGCCAGGAGAAGCAGCCGAGATGGCAGAGTGCTGAGGAAGAAGCCAGTTTGTTAAGAGTTTGTGCAGGAGGAGATGGGAAACAGAGGTGAATAAGTCTGGTGAGCTAGAAACCTTTGATTCTAGGAAACTCGGATAAGTCAGTAGCTTTGTGAGCACTGAATGTATGGGTTTTGGAGCCCAGTGTGTGTTTTTGTTTGCCTGCCGGGTGCAAGCTAGAATTAAAGCTGATGGCTCACCAGTTCTTGGCTCCATTGTTTCACTACCGACTGTTCGAATCTAATGTGAACCTGCATGGGTCAGGCTGCTGTGATGGTGGCCTCGACTACTGGCTTTACACCAGGCAAGTTGCTGTGAGTAATATTTTCTACTGTTTTCCTTGGATTGAGAGCTTTTCTGGGCTCTCAGCCTCACCTCCACCCTTTGTTCTTGTAAGCAGGGGAGGCTCACCACTCCTTGGTGCTCCTCACCAGGTTTGGTGTTGCTTCTTCTTTGCTCCTTGGATTTTGAGAGAAGTTCTTGTAGTCCAAAGTTGGTTTTTCACACTGGTTGTTCTTAAAGTAATTTGTAATCCAGTTTGGTGGTGTGAGCTGGGAGTCTGCATCTGCCTACTCCACTGCCATCGTGTGTCTCAGTATCCAAAGGTGAGCAAAAGCTTACTCTTAAAACTAAGCGTTGGGCTGTAATGACCCTGCCTGCTTATAGCCTGTCCCCTACACAAAATAATATAATTACGCCCAATCCAAGCATAAGGGCAACTAATATCACCTGGGTAATGGGCTTCCCTGTGGGCAGCGCCATCTTTAACAAAGGGAGCGTACTATATTTTATCTGCCCAACACTATGTATCTCCTATTCCCGAATATATTTTGGGTGTAGATGTCTTGCAAAGATTGTGGTTGGAAACTACAGCTGGGGAGTTCTGGCTGCAGATCAGGGTTGTGAAGGCAGTGTTACAGGGACACACATCACATTCCCCTTTACAATAACCCATTCTTCGGTGTGTGACTAACACCAAGCTATACCACCTGCCAGGTGGCTATAAAGAAGTCATAGGGATAATCCTCAAACTAGAAAAGGTGGGGAGCATCTGGCCAAGGCACAGTCCATACAACTCCCCTGTATGGGCTGTGCACATACCGGACGGGACCTTGAGAATGACAATAGATTAAATAGAACTTAATAAAGTTTTTCCCCCTTTGCATGCTGCTGTTTCATCAATAGTTAATATGATGGATTGGTAAGCCATGAGTTGGGGACATACCACTTTGTGACAGACTTGGTGTAAAGCCAGTAGTCACCGCCAAGGCCACCATCACAGCTGCCTGACCCATGCAGGTTCACATTAGATTCGGACAGTCGGTAATGAAACAAAGGAGCCACGAACTGGTGAGCCATCAGCTTTAATTCTAGCTTGCACCCGGAGGGCAAGCAAAAACACACACTGGGCTCCAAAACCCACTTATTCAGTGCTCACAAAGCTACTGACTTATCCGAGTTTCCTAGAATCAAAGGTTTCTAGCTCACCAGACTTATTCACCTCTGTTTCCCGTCTCCTTCTCTCTACACAAACTCTGCACAAACTGGCTTCTTCCTCAGCACTCCACCATCTTGACTGCTTCTCCTGGCCTCTTCCCATGGCCTTACTCTGCTCTCCTCTCTAATACCTCAGGAACCAAGAGTGCAAGCTCCTGGTCTGCCCCACTTTATAATGTAGAAATCCAAACCCTTAATCCAATCTACAAGCAAGAAAGTCTCTGATACAAAGTCATTCATCTGAGGCATAATGGGATTCCTCAGGAGAGTGCACCACCCTACATCATCCAATCAGTGAAGGGTGTGGGGAAAAGCTTACTCTTAAAACCAAGCCTTAGGCCATAACAACCTGGCCTGCTTACATTAGTCTTTCCCCCACACCCATCCCAAGCATAAGGGCAAATAATGTCACCTGGGTGACGGGCTTCCATGTGGGTAGTGCCATCTTTAACAAAGTGAGCATAATATATTTTATCTGCGCAACAGTGAGCATACTATATTTTATCTGCCCAACATTTGGCCAATGCTTTTTTCTCTGTTGATATAGCTGCAGAGAGTCAAGACCAATTTGCCTTTAGTTGGGAAGGGGGACAATGGACTTTTACAGTATTACCCCAGGGCTATTTGCATAGTCCCACCTTTTGCCATGGGCTGGTGGCTGCTGACCTGGCTAAATGGAAACAGCCAAAGGCAGTTCACATGTATCATTATATTGATCATATTATGATAACTAGTGATTCTCTTCCAGAATTAGAGCAAGCAGTCTCTACCCTGCTATCCCATTTGCAAGCATGTGTCTGTTCAGTCAACGAGAACAAATTACAAGGACTTGGGTTATCTGTTAAATTCTTGGAAGTTGTGTGGTAGGGTAAGACAAAAGTTATCCCTGATGCAGTTATAGATAATGTTGGGCAGATAAAATATATTATGCTCACTTTGTTAAAGATGGCGCTGCCCACATGGAAGTTTGTTGATATTAATGTGTGTTCTGGAACAGGCTGTGGGCAGGCCAGGTCATCATAGCCTAAGGCTTAGTTTAAGAGTATGCACTTCCCCACACCCTTGACTGATTGGATGATGTAGGGTGGTGCACTCTCTTGAGGAATCCCATTGTGCCTCAGATGGGTGGCTTTGTATCAGAGACTTCCTTGTTTGTATAATTGGATTAAAGGTTTTGAGTCTATGCTATAAAGTGGGAGAGACCAGTAGCTTGATCTCTCTCTTGGTTCCTGAGGTAGAAGAAAGGAGAGCAGAGTAAGGCCACATTGAGGCCAGGAGAAGGAGCCAAGATGGCAGAGTGCTGAGGGAGAAGCCAGTTTGTTAAGAGTTTGTGCTGGAGGAGATGGGAAACAGAGGTGAATAAGTCTGGTGAGCTAGAAATCTTTGATTCTAGGAAACTCGGATAAGTCAGTAGCTTTGTGAGCACTGAATGAGTGGGTTTTGGAGCCCAGTGTGTGTTTTTGTTTGCCTGCCGGGTGCAAGCTAGAATTAAAGCTGATGGCTCACCAGTTCTTGGCTCCCCTTTTTCATTGCCATCTGTTCGAATCTAATGCGAACCTGCGTGGGTTGGGCTGCTGTGATGGTGACCCCGACTACTGGCTTTACAGATAAGATCTAAGTATACCCCATGCCCACTAAAGTAAAACAGTTACAAGAATTCTTAGGTTTGTTGGGGTATTGGTGAGCATTTATACCCCATTTGGCTCAGTTACTACACCCCTTGTATAACCTTATTCAGAAGGGGGTTTGTTGGGATTGGATTGAGCAGGAGCAAGGTTCATTTGCCGCAGGTAAGAGAATTGTCAAGGTGACACTGTAGTAAGGAACCAAAAAGGATACAGAATTAATATTAATAATTTAGGAAGCTTAAAGAACATTTTATTAATTTGGGCGAGGCGAGCAGAGAGATTTTGTAAATGTGATTTCTGTACTTGTGAGATTAGCACCAACACAGTATGGCCAATAGTATTGTGTTATAAATGAAGAGAGGAAGGAGATTTAAATTCCTGTATTTCCCTGTAAGGAAGCAGGTAAATAGCTAGCCAGGTGCAGTAAGAGAAAGATTAAAATAAACCTTTTCTTATATTGATGGGCCATTTATAGGCATTTTATCCCCTAGCGCCATGGAAACTACCCTTCCCCTCCTAAAGGCATGTAATTATCTCTAAACAAGGGAATGGCAAATGAACACTAGGAAATATAGGAATATCTTTTAATATGTAGAATGACATTTTTACTGTTGTGTTACCTTGTAAGTTTTAATGTGTTAAAACATCTTTTATGAATCATATGAACAAATGTTGTAAACTTGATAATAAATTGTGTCCCATCCCCCTTCAGCTTTTCCCCTAAACCTGTATAGGTGAAAACTCAGGTTGTAAGCTTAAGCCATGATGTCATGCTCTCTCTCGCCCATGTGTGTAATCAAGGGTATTTGTTGGCAGATAAAATATATTATGCTCACTTTGTTAAAGATGGCACTGCCCACATGGAAGTTCATTGATGTTAATGTATGTTCTGGAACAGGCTGTGGGCAGGCCGGGTCGTTATAGCCTAAGGCTTAGGTTAAGAGTAAGCTCTTCCCCACACCCTTGACTGATAGGATGATGTAGGGTGGTGCACTCTCCTGAGGAATCCCATTATACAAAGACTTCCTTGTTTGTATAATTGGATTAAAGGTTTTGATTCTACGGTATAAAGTGGGAGAGACCAGTAGTTTGATCTCTCTCTCTTGGCTCCTGGGTTCCTGAGATTAGTATTAGAGAGGAGAGCAGAGTAAGGCCACATGGAGGAGAGGAAGCAACCAAGATGGCAGAGTGCTGAGGAAGAGTTTGTGCAGGAGGAGATGGGAAACAGAGGTGAATAAGTCTGGTGAGCTGGAAAGCTTTGATGCTAGGAAACTCGGATAAGTCAGTAGCTTTGTGAGCACTGAATGTGTGGGTTTTGGAGCCCAGTGTGTGTTTTTGCTTGCCCGCCGGGTGCAAGCTAGAATTAAAGCTGATGGCTCTCCAGTTCTTGGCTCCATTGTTTCACTACCAACTGTTCGAATCAAATGCGAACCTGAATGGGTCAGGCGGCTGTGATCCTGACCTCGACTACTGGCTTTATATTGGGTATATAAACAGACCTTAAAATATTTTATGCATTGTTGGGCAGATAAAATATAATTATGTGTAAGGCCAGTACCCAAGGTCACCATCAGAGCCGCCTGGCCAGTGCAGGTTCCCATTAGATTTGGACAGTCGATAATGAAACAATGGAGCCAAAAACTGGTGAGCCATCAGCTTTAATTCTAGCTTGCACCAAGCGGGCAAGCAAAAACACACACTGGACTCCAAAACCCATACATTCAGTGCTCACAAAGCTACTGACTTATTCGAGTTTCCTAGAATCAAAGGTTTCTAGCTCACCAGACTTATTCACTTCTGTTCCCCATCTCCTCCAGCACAAACTGTTAACATACTGATTTCTTCCTCAGCACTCTGCCATCTTGGCTCCTTCTCCTGGCCTCCATGTGGCCTTAATCTGCTCTCCTCTCTAATACTAACCTCAGGAACCAAGAGAGAGCAAGCTACTGGCCTGCCCCACTTTATAGTGTAGAATCAAAACCTCCAATCCAATTATACAAACAAGGAAGTCTCCAATATAAGACCCCATTCAAGGCACAATGGGATTCCTCAGGAGAGTGCACCACCCTACATCATCCAATCAGTCAAGGGTGTGGAGAAGAGCTTACTCTTAAAACTAAGCTTTAGGCTACAATGACCCGGCCTGCTCACAGCCTGTTCCCCATTACACATTAATATCAACAAACTTCTATGTGGGCAGCGCCATCTTTAACAAAGTGAGCATAATATATTTTATCTGCCCAACACCGGCATATTTAATAAATCTCCTCCTTTAATAAAACTCTTCAAAATTCATCTGGATTTGGTGTCTCTATGTAAACCCCCAGAAAAAATGTTTGGGTACTTTACAACAGCACAGGCCTTGAATGTGTTTGATCCTGCCACGCCCTGTGAGCTGGATATTCATGTAACCTCAGAGGCGTTTGGATGAGGCTTGTGGCAACAAACAGAGTGCTTACAGCAACCTACTGGGTTTTGGTACAATTGTAGAAAGGTGCTAAAGTCCATTACTCCTTAGTGGAGAAGCAGCTGGCAGCTGTGTGTGTATGCTGCCCTCCTGGCCACTGAGAGTATTACAACCACAACACCAGTTACAGTCAAAACAAACATACTCTATTGCAGGATGGGTGACAGATTAGGCGACCAAACCATGTAGTGGTATGGCCCAAATGTCCACCCTGGCCAAGTGGGGTGCCTACCTGAAACAACGCTGTACTCTTACCACCAGCCCATTGAGGGCAGAACTGCAGGAAGTCTTGGGTTCAGTCACCTATGCAACCTTACAGTCAGGTGCAGCTGGGCTCAGGAAGCAGAACCTGAAGTCAGTCCTTACCAGAAGGGGAAGGTGCCCATCCCTGAGAATGCCTGGTATACTAATGGTTCCAGCAGGGGCCAACATGCCAAGGAGATGGACATAGCCTTCCATCTGGCCACTGAGACTATTTGGATAAATGTGGGTACAGGCCAAAGCAGCCAATGGGCAGAATTAAGAGCTGTTTGGCTAGTTGCTCATAATGAAGCTTCACCTCTGATGATCTGCACTGACAGTTGGGCTGTCTATTGTGGTCTGACCCTTTGGATTGCTACTTGGCACACTAACCAGTGGATGGTAATGCATCATCCACTATGGAGTCAGGCCATGTGGCAGGACTTATGGGTAATAGGACACCAGAAGCAGGTGACAGTATATCATGTCACGGGGCATGCCCCTCTAGCCCATCCTGGGAATGATGAGGCAGATACATTGGCAAGGGTATGATGGTTGGAGACTGTGCCTGCAGGTGATGTGGCACAGTGGCTCCACTGGCACCTGCTCTATGTGGAACAGAAAACTATGTGGGCTACGGTTAAGGCTTGGAACTTGCCTGTGTCCTATGCAGAGGTACTTACAGCCTGTATGCAATGTGCAGTAAGTTTCAAGGAGCACCCTCAGAGACCACTGATGTCACCTGGACAGATCCAGAGGGGTCATGTTCCACTGACATGATGGCAGATAGACATCATTGGACCCTTACCAAAGTCAGAAGGGTACCAGTATGCAGTCACCTGTGTAAATACTGCCACCGGTCTGCTTGCTGCTTACCCCACCCATAACCCTGACCAGAGGGAAGTCATACAGACTCTGGACTGCCTGCCTACTGCATATGAGTGACTGCTGGTCCTTGAAAGTGACAATGGTACCCACTTCACTGGTTCAATGGTGAGGCAATGGGCTCAAGAGCTGGGGGTGAACTGAAAGTACCATGTTCCCTACCACCCCCAAGCTACTGGTATCACTGAGATGTATAAAGGACTCTTAAAGCAGGGACTGCTACAGGAGGGAGGCACCAGTTTCCTTACTGGATGGACACCTCGCTTATAGACAGTACTCCCGATTTTGAATGAGAGACCTCGACGGGGAAGCCCAGTTCCAGTGGAAGCCCTCTTGCATCGGGAAGCTGCCCTCATTCAGTTGCAGATATGCACAAAGAATATTTTTACCCAAACCAGGTTTTGGACAGCATGGCAACGTACTCTTACCTGCCCAAACAGCCATCCTTAAAGGCCAACAGCTTCAATGGACTTGGCCTTGGACAGTACAGGCCCCCCATGTGAGATGGTTGACCTTGTTGGCACCGTGGGGAAAGAGGTTAGAGGTGGCCCTTTATTTAACTCCTTGTGCAACCAGCACCTGTCCACCTAAGGTAGAAGTATATTATCACTTGAGTGCTCAGGGACAGCACCTATATAATTTCTTTATGGCCAATAATGAGTTCTTATTTTACTACACATAGAACCAGCAGATGCTGGTGTATTGGGCAATAAGGTTTGGTATGCCCGCTCAGGGCGGCCTCTGGTACCAGCTACGGTGCTGTCTGCCGACAAACCTCTGGTAAATATTCTGTTAGAGCAGTGGTTCTTAACCATTTTTGAGGTACCAAATCTACCAGTTTCATATGCACGTTAACTGAACCCTTCTTTAGTGATAATTAAAATATAATTTTTTTTCCAAATTCAAGACATAGGTATATGTTTTTTTACTGGTGTACAAAATGAGCCATGCATGAACATCACCTTGCTCAAAGAACAAAACCAACAAAGTGCATGAACTCACAACAAATTATGGTATTACTTTATTCTGGCCTCCATAGCAGAGGCTTCTCCAAACCCCTGAGATGACTCATCGAACCCCTAGGGTTTGATAGAACCCAGGTTAAGAACCACTGTGTTAGAGGGAAAAGATTTGCCTCTCTTGATGCCACTGACAGTTCTCTCATTTCTCCCATAACTTTTGATTTCTTAATTCTATTGCTGTAGTTTGTACTGTTTCTGTTTATGCAGTGTACCCCACTCCTCGCACAGTGACCATCATGGAAGATACCTGTGGTTTAGATTGTGAAGCGAGAAAAAGGGGTGGAATGTTGGTCAAATAAGTTTGTAAATATGATGTATATGTTTGCTTGTTTTCGGTGTGGGAGACAGGCTCTAAGCTGGCAAAGTCATTATAGCCTAAGGCGTAGTTTTAAGACTAAGCATTTCCCTCCCTTCTAATACTAAGCTTCTTCTCAAAACTAAGCTTTTCCCCACACCCTGACTGTTGCATGATGTGGGGTGGTGCACTCATGAGGAATTCCATTATGCCTCAGATAAGTGACTTTGTATCAGAGACTTCCTTGTTTGTATATTGGCTTAGAGGCTTTAATTTTCTACACTATAAAATTAGACAGACCAGGGGCTCTTGCTCTCTCCATTCCTGCTATCAGCATTGCAGAGGCCTCCCTGATCCCTTGCCCTCTATGGGAAAAGAAGATTTTCTGCTTTTTCCTTGTCTTCTCTTGTGGTTTGCCTGTCTTGGTGAGACAATAAACAGAATGACCCACAATCCTCCAACTCTGCCATTTCTTCACCATCTGCCCAAATTCAATGAGAACCTGCATGCAAATGGCCACGATGGTGGCCCCTGGCCATACAGTGACCAACATTTTTACAATGAAAAAGAGGACAAAAATAAATTGAAGAAAACAATATTGTAAATAAAAAAAACATTTTTTTCATTGCACAATAATACACTATAATATGATAAATGCATAATAAAACATTTGTAATATTTTACATTGTAATTATGCTTACATGCCTATTACTTTTTAATAATATAAGAAAAAAACGTACTCATTTAGATACAAATACATCACATCACATGCAATGAATCGACTCTGCATGGATAGAATACAGACATTTACAGATTAGTCTTCCAATATCAAATGGGAGGACATCTTTTGAGGAAGGACAGAACTTACAAAAGGACTGTCCTCCCTAAAGGATGATTGGTCACCTTATTATAAGTCTCAAGGGAACTCTCAGAACTTAGGGAGAAAGGTAAGGATATATGCCTGAGGGAGAAAGATATGGGCATGCTCCAGACAGAACCAAGCCTGGCTCTTTGTCTTGAGGGTTCTTATCTGTTGTGATTTTGTTTGTTTGTTTTGTTTTTAGAGAGAGTCAGGGAGAGAGAGAGACAGAGACAGAAACATCAAACTGTTCCTGTATGTGCCCTGGTTGGGGATCAATCTTATCTGTTTGGTTTGGTTTTTTAATTTTTTTTGTATTTTTTCTTATTAAGACTTTATTTATTTTAGAGAGGGGAGAGGGATGAAGAGAGAAAGGTAGAGAGAGAAGGAGAGAGAAGCAGGAAGCATCAACTTCCATATATCCCTTGACTGGGAAAGCTCAGGATTTCAAACCAGTGACCTTGGTGTTCCAGGTTCATGCTGTATCCACTGCGCCACTACAGGTCAGGCTTATCTGTTTTTAAAGGCAGGAATTTTAGAGGAGGTCTATGGAAGGGTCTCATTGAATATTTATTAGCTTTATGCTGATACACCAAAATAAGATTATTCCCCTGGCTTCATCTATCCTTGGGTGTCATTGGCATAAATGACACAAATTTGATTTTTGTTATCTATCTCTCTGAGAAGGATGACTTAAGTTATTTAACCTCAGGGAGACAAAGTATGAACCATTTACTTAAATATCCTTGGTCAGGGAGGATAGCATTTTGCAATCTACTAGAATGACTGACAACTGCTTGGCCATTTAACTGTCTGTCTGTTTCCCTATTCCATTTGCTCTGGCTTACCAACCTGTCTCAAAATTAACACATACAATGAAGCACGACAACTTCTGTGGCTCAGAATCATCTTCTACTTTAAAAAGGTGATCATTATTATATCTGCTTCTAAGGATTGTTTTAGGAATTCAATGATTTCATATTCTTAGAGCTCTTAGTTTAATATGTATCCCATAATGGGAGTACTGTATAACTATGAGCTTGCTGTAAAACTCAAATCTGAGGCTAAACATACAGAATTTTGAAGTCACCTGAATGTGTGTGATGGCTGAAGCCATGGCAATGTAGAAGAGATGGTTCAAATGAATGTCTGGCATAGGAATACAAGCTGTCCACAGATAACACCCTAAATGCTAAAAGAAAGCAATGATTTTTAGAGGTTGATTTTAAGTCAGTGGTTCTTAACCTTTTTTGAGGTACTGAACCCACCAGTTTCATATGCGCATTCACCGAACCCTTCTGTAGTGATAAATAAAATATGATTTTTTTTTCCAAATTCAAGACATAGGTATATGTTTTTTTACTGGTGTACAAAATGAGCCGTGCATGAACATCACCTTGCTCAAAGAACAAAACCAACAAAGTGCATGAACTCACAACAAATTACGGTATTACTTTATTCTGGCCTCCGTGGCAGAGGTTTCTCCGAACCCCTGAGACAGACTCATCGAACCCCTAGGGTTCGATAGAACCCAGGTTAAGAACCACTGTTTTTTGTTTTGTTTTGTTTTTAAGAACCACTGTTTTAAGTGTTTAGATGAGTTAGGCCGAAAACCTAGACTGGAGTCTCACAGGCCAGGGAAGACAGTTTTAAAATGAAAGGTTTGACCAGTTTAAACCAAAATTAAATTTATATAAATTAGACTAGCATAAATTTAATATATAGCAAATTGATATAAATTTAATAAAAAATAAAAAGCATTTATTTAAGCAAAAAGAAGCTTTAGCCCAGAGAGACATTCAGGTAGTGTTGTCAAAAGGAAGGTCATCTTTTATAAAGAAGTTTAGCACCCAGGTTCTCAATTACATTTTATGTAAATGAAGTATCCCAATTGTTCCATTCTAATTGGACAGGGCAGGTCTCAGTTTGTCAGTTGGTAGAAAGACAAAACCAGGATTTCCCTGCAGTTATTTACGTCAGGTGGGGTATACAAGCAGGGCGCAGTGTGGTAAGCCAGGAGTCTGTTTGAAGTTCTTCCAGGCACACAAAGTGTGTGAGAAGTTCCTGTCAGTCAATAACCATTAGGCACTTATAATTTATAAAATTAGGGCCTGCAGTTGATCATGCAGAGCCCATCTTAGCAGATAAAAATTTTCTCAGGTTTACATCAAATGGCTCTTTCTTTACAGGTTCATACCACATTTATTAAGTATTGGAATAGGTGGCAAAGTTGAATCGAAAAGAAATCAATAAGGTTTTTGTTTCCAATGATGAAAATGGTATTTAAAAATAGAGCAGAGCTCTGGTTCCACGTCTCTCTTGTCTCATGGTCCCACCTTTCCTCTGTTGGCATCTGTAAGGCCAGTAGCCACGGCCACCATCACAGCCGCCTGGCCCGTGCAGGTTCGTCAGTAATGAAACAACGGAGCTAAGAACTGGTGAGTCATCAGCTTTAATCCTAGCTTGCTCCTGGTGGGCAAGTAAAAACATACAATGGGCTCCAAAACCCACTCATTCAGTGCTCACAAAGCTATTCACTTACACATACTAATTCTAACAACTCTGCAAAAATCTTTTTAAAACATTAAATCATTTACTCTTATTAATATATGTTACATGGAAGTAAGCATTATATTTTCTCTTTATATTTTTAGGTATGGAGGTATAGAAAGCATGTATTTTAGTTTACAATTTAAAGTTTATTTACCAAATTATTTGTATTTATAAAATTGTTTCTGGCTTTGTTAGATCTTTCATAGCAAACATGCACTCTATCATAATAACAAAATAAGAACTCTATATAGTAATGGAAGAATTCATTGAGACTTTACAATGTAAGAATTACTTAGTATGTGTAGTACAGGTCCCCTGAAAGTGGACACAAAACAGGATGGAATGAAAAGAAATCTCACAGGAGGGAAGTCTGGAGAGAAAACAGGGAGGGAATATTTGCAGTGTCAACACAAGAAACTTCCAAACCTGTAAGAATTTTTATGAGTTTACTGGAGACAAACTGTCGACAATTGCCCGGATGCAGTCTCAATGGATTGAGAAAGTGCTAGGGAAAATGGCAGCTTTGCCACTTATTTTATACATCAGAATCAAAGGGGAAGACAGGGAGTAATTACATAAAATTGACTGGTGATAGATTAGGGAGGTGGGAGAAAGCAAAGCAGGGAAATAGCTGGGATTAGATAAAAAGTAAAAATGTATACGCTGAAACTTCTTTTCCATATGCAGGCATAAAATAGTTACCAGTTAACTAACAGGATAACAATAACAATGAGGGGGTTTGTTGGTTCCTGCTCTGGGTGGGGGGGTCCCTGCCCTGAGGGGGGCAGGAAAAGAAAATGATTCTTACATTTCCAAGGCATGTTATCAGGTATGTTATTATAGACGCAAAAGAAAATAGACAGGCTTGATTAAGGTAGGCGTGACCCTTGTTAGGACATGACTACCCACATGAACTGCTTTTAGTTAGAAAGTATTAATTTCAGACCATCCTGTGTGGTTACTTTAGGTCTCAGAGTTTGTAAGGCCACAATGAAGGCTTTCTCTGAGCTTGTCAGGTTCAGCATGTGGCTCCCTTTTCGTCCACAGTAGGCATTAGGTCTTTATAAGCCTCCCTGCTAGAAAAGGAGAATGGAAAAGAAGAGTTAAAAGCTAGAGTTAGTTAGTTATCTGGTTGGTTATTCAGTAATGGAGGCAATTCAGATTGCCTTGCAGTTCTAAGAAAAGTTAGGCAAGGCAGTTCGTAAATCCTTAAGCCAAAATCACTCATCAGAGTCTTTTATCTCCCAGGAGCAAATATTCCCGCCTGGGTATCCTGGTCATGCTCGGTCATTGTCAGAGAACAGCCTGAGTGAGGAAAGCCTGGCAGCACAAGCAGCAATGTGAAGTCCAGAGCACGTCTTCTAGGCTCTCAGACACTTAGGCTTCTTTAAGTGTGTCAAGCAGCTGGCAATCTGAGAGATGCTTCTCATGGCAACATGGTTATATTAACTATAGTAGATAGGTCCCCTGCAAAGCTAGTAGAGCCGAGCCTAATTCCATGTATTCAAATTTGTTCCATCAGCATGAAATGACCATTGATCTACAGCTGCTGTCAGCACATGCTTCCTGATATCTTAACAACAATTGCAATTCATTTCATTGTGTGCATAAGGAAAAATATTATAAGTAACACCCCAGCATGCATGATAGACAGTTCAAACCAGACATGCTGAAGGACACGTTGCAGTACATTCCAGGAAAGCTGTGACATGCAAACTTATCACTATAGCTACTCACCCCTGTGTTTTGTTACTTATGCACATTAAGAAAAAGGTAGGGGAAAGCTGAAATGATTCAGGAAACTACATCTGGAGGACCCTCAAAATGTTGCATGACACACAAGTGCAGACTAAGTACTGGGACAATATAAAATTATGTCTAACTCTTTGAGTAGTGAGGTTTTTTTTCATGCTCCCTGACCCCAGGAGTGAGTTTTTTTCAAAAAATGAAATCAGTTACAGTTACAATTTTATTAACTTAAAATCATGTTTGTTTGATAACCAATTTATGGAGACAAGAACATACATTTGTCTTTTTTTAATGTTGCCTTACATATTTTTAAAATAAAAAATTTTGTACAATCATTCTGGATGGTCAGGAGGCACAATGACATACGTGAATGTTCATACTACTCAAGGGGCTAATCTTTTATAGATGAAATCTCAAAACTTAAACATAACATTTATGGTTTCTGTGTCAGCTTCTCTACCCATACTCACTAATTTCCTTTTATAAAAATATTTATATTAAAAAGTCAATTGAGAACCACCAAAAATGTAGGGCAGTCTCTTGAACTTTCAGTCTCTATTGTGATTTCAGGTGTGTGTTCATCCAGTGAAAGAGTGAGAGGCTCGAATGTTATGAAACGTCAATGACCATATACAGGTGAATTGGAGAACTAACTCAGCAAAGCATCAAGACTTGGCTTTACACTATTGCAACTATCAAGTTCTAAAAACAGCTGACTGGTGCCCTGCATTCAGGAATAGAGTTGTTGTGCAGTCAAGTGTTTCAGCCAACCACAAGTCAGAAATAATTTTTCAAATAGTAGCTAGCTTTGAAAATGTTTCTTGTCATAGCAAATTAAGGAATAACTTTTATTTGTTCATTAATATAGAACAAACTTTTGGTTTGTCATTGTGGGGGAGAAACAAACTTCCGTCTACTCTCAAGGTTTTTCAAGCTGGTTCATTAATCAGATAGACATGAGGCAGATTAGCAAAAAGAAATACTGAATACAATACACACATGTGTATGGAAACCCCGCATACATGAAAGTCAGAGGGGACTGAGGTGGAGATGAGGTAGTGCAGCTTGGGGCTTCAAAGGGTCCTTACAAGGTGATAAGAAAAGCAGATGTTTAATAAATACAAGTTTTCGCTGCCATGTAGGTGGGTCTTAAAAGTTACAGCTGATAATATCTTATTATGAGCAAGTTCCCTAATTCAAATTCTTCGAGGTAGTTAAAAGGAGAGGCAGAATAATATGTTAAGCTTAATGTCTTTGTTGCCTTTAGCTCAAAACAATCTATATACCACAGATGCACATCTTGGGGTGATTGGTTCTGGACCCCCACATAATCATGCAGGTTGTTTTGTCACCATACTGTAAGGATGAGATGGCACTTGGACACCAGGAGTACAGGCTTTTATTAGAAGAGAGAAAGACCTGCAAGGCACACTTCTCCAGGAGAAGGGCATCAAACAGTTTCTGAGGCCAAGTTTTATAGGATGGGACAGCGTTGAGCAGGTGGACGTCGAGTCAGCAGTTCTGGTATGCTCCCTTCTGTGGTTTTACAATTTTGGCTTCTTGGAACTCCCCTCTTTGGGGCCGTTGACCAGCTTCTTGGAACTTTTCTGCCTCGGGGCAATAGTCCAGTAAGTAAGGGTGGGGTCAGACAGACAAGCAGAACAGCAAAAGGGCAGTTAGGAGTTCTGGTAAATTCATGTATCTATCATTTCTCAACTCTGTGGTATGATAAAAAGAAAAGGAGGTGAAGGGAAAGGAAGTGTATGAGGTTCAGGAAGGAGGTATGTCTCGGGCCGGCTATCTTCTGGAGCTACTTCCTGCTGTTATCCCTATGGGGCCTCCTTCATGGACCTCTCCCTGGGGTAATTGAAGTAGGGGTTTATTTATAGGGTTTCAGATTTTTTATTTTGCGAGGGCAGGTTTCAGGGTTGGTGTGTAGGGTTAGGTAGATTTTTCCAATATTCTGATTGGCAAAGGTCTGCATGTGGTTCTATAATAAACTAGTGAACAAATGTAAGAGGCAGGGCCTAAAAGTTAGAAAAATAAATAGGATAGTGAGTGGACCAATGAAAAGCAATGGTCAAGACACCTAGTTTGTGTGAAAATCACTGATTCCATGACTTGGTTTGTTTTTAAAATTTTGGCTTCAGAAAGAGAGTGGGAATAAGACAGGGCAGTTGCAAGTCTCCCTTCCCCTAGACCTATTTTTCTAAAAATTCTTAAAACAACAAGAAGAGGAATTACTTGTACAGCTCATTTGGTCCTTAGATTGACGGGTAGTGTACTAGAAACTGGAAGAGGTTTATGGGGTGGGATTAGATTTGGGATGTATTCCCCCCTGTGAGGTGTAAAGAGAACAGATGTGGCAGGCTGATGTGATACATTGTAGGGTAGCTGAGGTATGATGAATGGTAAGGAAGGAGGAAACATATATGAGAAGAGGTTGATATTCTACATGGAACAATTCGTGTATGATTATAAAATGGTCTCAGTTTGGGATTGTGGAAGGAGTTTACCGTCCTTGAGAAACCATTCCTCTCTTTGTGGGAGAGAGGAGTAGATAGTTTTTTCCTTAGTGGAATATTGTGGAGTGAGTGAGGTGAGAAAGTAAATTTGTGAGAGAGGAGGCTGGGTTGCAGCCTTCTTGGTTACCTGATCAGCTAAGTTGTTTCCAATGGATATAGGAGAGGTGCCTCTTTGATGTCCCTTATAATGAATGATGGCTGCTTGATTGGGAAGTAGAGCTTCATTTAGAAGATTTTGTATGTAAGTGTGGTTTTGGAGGGGATCACCTTTGGTTGTAAAGAATCTGCACTCCCTCCAAATGGCTGCAGCTGAGTGGAGAATGTGATAACAATATTTTGAGTCTGTGTAAATATTAGCCATCTTGCCAGAGCTGAGAGTCAGTGCTCTTATAAGGGCTATACGTTTAGCCTGTTGTGAGGTAGTGCCCTGTGGGAGGGGCTGAGCCTCAAGGGTGATGTGCTGGTCAGTGATGATTGCATAGCCTGCCTGAGTGGACTGCTGTCTTATCTTAAGTGCGCTTCCGTCAACAAAGAGAGTAAGGTTGGGAGTGGGAAGAGGTATAGAAGAGAGGTGGGGGAAGGGAGGTAGTGAAACGTGTGATAGTTTTGATGTAACCTTGTTTTGGGGGTAAGGAGGAGGTAGGGAGGAGTGTTGTCAGATTCAGTTTAGAACAGGGCTAGAAAGAGAATTCTGAATTTTTAAGAAAAATGATAAGAACTTGTTGTAATTGAGTGGGTGATAAATGGGCTAAGGCCTTATGAATAACAAGGTCCTGTAGGTTGTGAGGAGACCTGATGATGACTTTTTGTCTTAGTGAGAGCTTTTGGATCTCAAGGGCTAACAGGACAGTGGCTGCCAGAGTTCTGAGGCAGGGTGCCTATTCCTTGCAAATGGGGTCAAGCTGTTTAGAGAGATAAGCAACTGCTGTAAAGGAGAGTCTTTTTGATGTTCAAGGACTCCAAGGGCAAGCTCTTATTTTTCAGTAACATAGAGCATGAATTTTGAGTTTAAGTCTGGAAGCAGTAGGGCAGGTGCTTTGAGGAGAGCCTGTTTGAGTTTGGTGAGGGTGTTTGTATTGGGAATTTAGGAAAGTCTACAAGGTATTGTAGTTGTGATCACAGTTCTATACTTTGCAGCTGGAGTTAAAGTCCTAGTGACCACTGCTTCCAGCTGGAATTAGCAGCAGGTCCCAGCCTACAATAGGTATGAGGTATTGAGACAAGAGGAATAAAGGAGATACTATACATTAAATAAAGTAACAAAATCAGACTGTCAATACCCACAGTAGAGATTTTTGAGGGATAAATAAAACTCAAATATTCAGGCAAGGCATAGTAGATGGCCCTTGTGTTTACAAGAAATGAAAGTAGTTTATCTGCTACTTGGAAAAAAACACTTAAGCTTGTGAACAATGTCCTTGGGCCTTCAGTAGCAATTTCCAGTATGCTGAGCAAGGTCAGGTCACAGGTAGCTGGAGCAGGGCTAGAAGAGACTGAACCCTCCCTCCATGGAGCAAGAGGGCAGCTTACTTTCTCGTGTCCCTCTTTCCACAGCAAAGATGTGTCCCTTGGTGGGGCCAAGAAGCCTTGCAGGCTTCAGTTTAATGACCTTTCTTTTCACTCTTGAAGCAGGGCCCTGATGGAATTCTATGAAGCCCTTTAGGGCATTGGAGCCTTTAAGAGCGTATGCGAAAAGCTGGTATTTCCTGACCGTTTTTGGGCCTTATTTGCCTTTTTTGTTATATTTTGGTCATTATAGACCTTAAAAGCCATGCTCAGAAAATCTCACTGAGGGGCTTGACTAAGAAAGCAAAATTGGGAATCCAGTGTTTAAAGAAATCTATTAGACTGAGGAAAGAAAGAATTTGATTTGGGGTGGTAGGTGGTTGGAGACTGCAAAGGGTCTGAGTTTGATTTACGGTGAGACCTTGGGTGGTGGGGGTTAAGGCAATGCCCAGATAGACTATGGATTGAGAGTGAAGTTGAGCCTTAGCAGAGAAGATTCAATATCCCTTCATGGTGAGGAAGTTAAGAAGGGTGGTAGTGTGTCTCCTTGAGGCAGGCAGGGAGGGGCTGCAGAGGAGTAGGTTATTTACATATTGTAAGAGAGTAGATTGCATGCTGCTAAATCCTGAGCTAGTGCCTGCCCAAACAGGTGTGGGCTGTTTCTGAACCCCTGGAGTAAAACAGTCTACGTAAGTTCCTGGGCTGTATTAGTGTCTGAGTCAGTTCAAGTAAAAGTAAACAGAAAGTAAGAGTCAGGGTGTAGAGGAATGGTAAAGAAGGTATTTTTGAGGTCTAGGACCATGAAGTGAGTGGTGTTTGAGGGAATGTGTGACAGTAAATTGTAGAGATTAGGGACTACTGGATGGAGGAGAATTATTGCCTCATTGATTAGGCAGAAGTTCTGGTATAAGGTGATAAGACCCTGAAAGTTTTCAAGTAGGAAGGGTGGGGTATTGTAGGGAGAGTCTATGGGGATGATTAAGTCTTGATTTAAGAGGTGGGTAATTATTGGTTTAAGGCCTTAGAAACAGACACAGTTACACAGTAAACAAAGATTTTACATAGCGCGCAGTTTCTGACAAACAGAGACAAAACAGACTACTTACTCACACAGCTTAATAGGCAACTCTGCCTGTTAAGCTTTTCAAGATAGCAGAGAGCTGTTACAATAGAGGGGAAGAAGAGAGAAAGCAGACAGATGGGCAGCGTGAACAGCTGGATGGAAAGAAGGGTCAGAATCTGCAGGAGGGGGAGGAGGAGGTTGAAGTGCTTGTGGTGGTGCCATGTGGTTAGAGGAGTCAAAAAGATTCAGAGTTGTGAGGAGAGGGGGTAGGGGATGAAGGAGAGACACAGAGTAGCAGTTTGTAAGGAGGGGGGAAGGGGTTTAAGAACGCAGTGGAGAAGGGAGGAGCCCCTGGCCAGCAGGGGAGGAGAAAGAGAGATTGGTATTTGTAAGTGCATGAGAAACAGGATTCTGTGAAGGGAGGGTGCTCTCTGAAGGGAAGAGACCAGAGCAAGAGAGATTTGCAGAGGGACCAGACAGGAGAGGTTCTGAAAGAGGGGCACCCCTGTGGGTCAGGTAGGAGGGGGAGAGAGTTGGGAGTTTGTGGAGAAGGAAATATTAGGAGTGGAGAGTTTAGGTGTAGAATACGCGGCACAGAGATTAAGGACAGGAGCGAAAGTAGAAGAAAGAAAGCCTGTACGTAAGGAATCTCTGAGGCCCACCCCGTCCAGTGGCAAAGTTATTTACATCCCAGAGGATGTTAATATTAAAATTTCTATTTTCATGCCAGTGGGAGCCATTATCTAGTCTGTACTGAAGCCATGCCATGTTACAGAGACCGAGTTTGGTGAAGTTTTTTTTAAGAGGCATTCCAAAGGAGTTTGGTCTGACAGTCTATATTGTGAAGAAGCCCATCGTGGAGAACAGTGATTAAGAGAGGGCATTCCTACCTCTTGTCACAGTCTCAAAGGGAGAAAATCTCTGAGAAAAGGGAAATACAAGACAGAGGTCATCACCACCTGCTAAGGAACCTGTGAGAGTGGAGAGGTTTGGCTAGTTGCCTAGACTTTTGTAGAGGGTCCCTGGGATCCAGTCGAGCAAACCCCTCAGAGCATGAGGCGTGTCACAATAGACCATCAGAAAGAGAGTCAGAGGCCGAATTTGAAGAGCCAACTGGAGAAGGAAAAGGGGGAGAAACTCCTTACCTCCTGGTCAGCAGGGGTTTCAGACAGGGTCGAACTGCTGGTCACTCAATCATGCTTACACAGCTGAACAGAATCAGGGAGTTAGCCTGGACAAGGTGCCACTGTCCACCACTTCCCTGGTTGTAAGTTCAGCCAGCAAGGGGATCGTCCAGGCAACTGATGCCTCATCCTGTATTTGGCACCAGATGTAAGGATGAGATGGCACTCGATTACCAGAAGTACAGGCTTTTATTAGAAGAGAGAGAGACCTGCTGGGCACACTTCTCTAGGAGAAGGGCCTCAAACAGATTCTGGGGCAAGATTTTATAGGATGGGAGAACCTTGAGCAGGTGGGCGTTGAGTCAGCAGTTCTGGTATGCTCCCTTCTGTGGTTTTACAATTTTGGCTTCTTGAAACTCTCCTCCTTGGGGGTCATTGACCAGCTTCCTGGAATTTTTCTGTCTCGGGCGATAGTACAGTAAGTAAGGATGGGGTCAGATAGATAAGCAGAACAGCAAAAGGGCAGTTAGAAGTTCTGGTAAATTCATGTATCTATTACATACAGTATTGACCATTTTCATAAACTATGGTATACCCAATGATAAGGTCAATTTCTTTTACAGCTGTAAAGTATTTCTAGAAATATACAGTGTGATAGATTTGGATAAATAAAATTTCATTATTTTTACTTCAAATCAAGTCTCGTCATTCTATAAGAAACAATATTTTTAACTGCTTGTAAACTACAAGGAGCCTCTTGATGATTACAGATTTAAATAAAGAGCTTATTGTTTCATAGCACAGTTAAACAGAACCTACAGAAAACATTGAGGGGAAAGATCCTAGGTCCGTGATGGCAAACCTATGACACGCGTGTCAGCACTGACATGCGTAGCCATTTTCGATGACACGCACCCGCATGCGGCTGCATACCAGAGAAGTATGGAGCCATATGCCGAGGAGGATGTTTTATCCTCGGCTCCTGCACGGCCAGGTGCAAGAGCCAAGGATAAAACATTTGCTGTATGTAGTGTAGACACTCTGTGCTGGAGGTCTGTAGGCCAAAACAACAGAACTCCGGCACAGAGCATCTAGTTCTGGGACTTCTGATTAGGCTGTTTTTCTCGAAGTGACACACCACCCAAGTTATGCTTGGTTTTTTGGCAAATTTTGACACACCAAGTTCAAAAGAGAGACTTAAAAAATACTAGTTCAAAAATTGAATTTAGTTTTTCTGAACAAGCAAAACATTTTATAAAGATTTAAGAAAAAAATAGCATTAAACATTTAAAAGAATAAATTTATGCTCCAGATATGCAAAGTGCTATGGAAACAGAAGCTACTCTTCACAGCCAGTGTATTTCCCACATTGCTAACAAATACACCAGAACATTGGGGTAAATTCAAAGATTGCGTTTAGGAACTTGAAAACCTCTCACAACTGCTGTTAAAAGAAAAAATAATATGTTATAGGATGTAATATTTTAGAAAAGTGCTTATAAATCTTTAAAGAAGCATATGTGCAGTAGCTTTCTGTGTCATAAATTAGAAGAGACCATCTCACGCTTTGCGGTTTACCTCATTGTTCCTATTTAAATAAAGATCAATCTTTAGGGAAAAAAAATATTGAGAGATGCTTAATGGTTGAAAACTCTCTATGGCAAACACAATTGAATTTTAAAAGGGAATTTTTAAGATAAAAGTGTCATAGAGATTATCTTTACTCTTTTGAATTAAAAACCTTTTGTTAGTCTCTAAGACAAGAACCAACTTTTTAAAACTTATTTAAAAAGTTGATAAGCAGAGGCAGTGCTGGTATGAAAGCATGACTGAGAGATCATCCTTCCCCCCACTTCTAAAGAAAATATGAAACAGGTTTGCAGAACAAAATAGCAGACAGCTCCCTTGAAGGCAGATTTTCATTCCAATTTTACTGATCTTAACAGTCTGCACAATGCACTTCTGATATTTTATGCTAAGCACATTTGTTGTTAGCTGGAAGACAAGCATGCTCATTTTTTGGAAGTCTATATAAATGGAAAAGAGTGACATATGCAAAGGCTTTTCTAAGTATCACGTAGAATAAAGTCAGTGCTATTTAGTACACGTAAGCATATTCAAAGAGTTTTTCTCTGATCCTCGAAACAGATTTGTACAAATTATTTTACTGTAAGAGATGCAAATCTCTTGTCACTCCACAGAAAGTCAGTTTTCAATAATCAGGTACATACACATTGTAACAAATACGTAAATAATTGGATCAACCAAAATAATTTGAAAAGCACATTCCTATTCTTAGATTTTATTATTTGTGACTGTGTTTACCATACAAAGATAATTAAATATACCTCCAAAAACAGGTGACATTACTTGTTCTAACTATTATACAAAACCAACTCAGAAAAGTACCAACCTTTCCTTGATACTAAATTCAAATAAAATTGGTGTGTGTGTGTGAGAGAGAGAGAGAAGTGTGTGTGTGTGGGGGGGGGGAGATTGTGTTACCATGTTATCATTCAATATATTTGTCTGCCACACATCATTCAAGGAGAGCCATGCAGACTCTCCATATCCAACCAATGTCATTGTTCTAAATCTCTTTATAAATTGCTATTTAAGTTTAGAACTAAAGAATGGCAAGATGCTAGATACAGGAAAGGAACAGGGTATTACTGAGAAAATCATTGCAGGCACAGGAAACAACTGCAAAGGCCCAACAGGAGGAACGGGTTGCACTTGCACGTTGGAGGGATGAATGAACGGCAATGAGGATAGACAGTGGCTTTCACAGGGTTTCACTCTGACCCACAGTAGGAAAGTAAGTTTACATTGTCACCTAAAACACACTCAATCACCATACATAGACCCTCTCCCCCACATACATAGATAACTAGAGTTTATGAAACATTTTCAAAGTACATATCATATGCTTTGATCGTTGTTTATTTTTAGTTGTCTTGTTTTAAGTAGTTTTTATAATTTTTTTATAAAATATTCACAAAAGCTATTCGATGTCATAGCTTCTTAGAGAATAGTAAGTTTAATCATAGTTCTGTCTTGACTTAAGTAAGTCAAACATTTATGTAAAATTTTATTTTACTTTACCTTTTAATTCTTTTACAATTATTTAAAAATATAATTTCTCAGAACCATACTCCTAGATTTATGATAACCCATTTTTATGAATGATTTAACATTTTAGTCTAGAAGTGTAATGTTTCAATACTTCTTCAACTAGATTTTGGATACCTAACTACAGTAACTTTAATTTAGAGAGACTTAGTTTTACGATGTTATTATCCATAAAATTGTCCTAGAACTTCTCAGCAGCCCTTAAAAGGAAGTGGATAAAGCACGTAAGCACTGTATAACAAGTTAAAGAATATCTATTGTTCTTTAAATGTTAACTAGCAAGCATTAGCTAAAGTAGCACACAACAATCAATGGGGCCACCAAAGTTAGGTAGAGGAAGGCTTATTAAAATATCAAAATTAATTATATCAGTCACTCTGAATCAATTGTAATCTGAAAAGATAATGCCTTAATGCATTAAACATTACAAAGGAGTCCCAAGTAACAAAGTAAATGATATAATTCTCTTCATATAACTATAATAGTTCATGGATTAGCCATTATCAAGACTGCTTTTGATCTTGGCATTTTACAGAAACACAATAAATGCATTATATATAGAAGTTCAGTTGAGTCACAAGATTTTTCCATATACTTATTAAGCTTTAAGAGATAGTTATAATAGAATTCTTTTTCACATTCAATTAAGGCAACCTTTCATTTCACTAAGCATTTCAAAGAATTTAGATTTCTTTAGAATTAGAGCAATTATAATCTACATGCATTCCCTCTCCAAGCAAGTTTCTATTTAAAGTAAATCCAATAATACCTTTTTATTTCCCTAATATTCATAAAACCTTATGTTAATAACAAGGTTGTTCATTATTATTTATAGCCAGAGGAAGCTGCCAGAACTGTGGGAAAGATTATATTACCAATTATTTAAACCAGTTTCTGGTTTTAAGTCAATTCAAGGATCTTTAAAATCATTAAAATTAGATAACCTAAACTAAAAATACAGAGATCTCATCATCAAAGATCATTAAGAAATACCTGCAAAGTGATATAATTTGGTTTGTTCAGATATAATCTTATTTTCATAGTTTGATGATACCATAATTTTTTCTTTATTCAAGTATTGATGTATTTAAATTTTTGTTTTAGATATGAATCATTATTAGCCATTTCATAGTTAGAATATGATTTTTATGTATAAATTAACTAAAATTTACATGAGACAAACAAGAATGTTTTATTAATTTATGGAAGTCAAAAAGGTTTAAAAGATTTTATTTTAGTGGATTATAGATTAACAAGTGTTTATTCACTCATTCTCTGTGTTTAATCCCTACAGCTTGTCTGAAAAGGGGGTTATTTTTCACCTGCTTCTTTAAAAACCTAGCAACCTTCAGTACTGATCTGTTGTCCTGAATATTTCCTTTTCTTACACATTTAAAAATAATGTTAAAAAAATTAAGAGATTAGTAGAAATTTCCCTAATTTTTTTCATCTATTTGCTCATGAGAAATATGACAATTCACCTTAGTTTTGTTGAGTAATATGAACCTCATGTATAACCTTCAGAATAATTTTTCATGCGAATAGTCTATATGATACTTTCCTCCCACATATGACATCATACATGATATAATGTAATTCAAAATGTGATGCCATTTATTAATAGATTATATACTGAAAAAGTCAATACAGTAATAAATTAATAGATTAGCCAAAGCTTTCCAGTTATGAATGCTAGGATTCTCAAATACTACTACTCTGGAATACTATAAAGTTTTATATCTTCAAATCTACCAACAATACCAATACTTTAAAGCATGTAGATATATTAGCAACCCTGGTAATTGTAATTATAGTACTATTGACAAAGATTTAGCAACAAGTGTGTTTGTGTCCATATAAAATGTGAAACAATGGAGAGAAAAATCTAAATGGTCCATAATTGCAAATTATGGCCTAATTGAAATAAGAAATGGAAGGAATAGCAAGCTACAAAGCAGTATTTATATAGTAAAATGAATCTGCTTAGGGGGAAAGGGCATATATGTTTTTCCCTAAAAAGATAAACACAAGAATGTTTGTAACGAATGCTTTCTGACTAAATTATGAAACATTAACTTATTATTTTTTTTAAAAAGTTTAGTTATGTTTTTAGATGGCTATATATTAGTAAAGTTTTTAAAAAGTCAATATAGAGGACTTCTAGAAAAAGTTATATAATAGCTATAAAACACTGCCTGTGCCAAAATAATTTAGCCAACAATATTAAATATCATACCTTCATAAAAGTAGAGCCTGAACATATGTGTTCCTTTCTCCCCCAAGGAAAATATAAATTAATGCTCCTATATATACATTCCATCTTCTGCTTAGAATATCATATTTATTGAGCTCTAGCCACTCAGTGTTGTCAATTTTTCTACACCATTCTTACAATGTGATGAATTTATAAAATAGCCTTTTCTCAAATACCAATTTTAAGGAAAAACATTTAAAACAACACATTAACCATGATTTGACTTAAGTAAAGTAAGGTTATTTTAGAAGTACTAAATATAGTGTTTTTTTTATCAAAACACTATTATATAATTGTTATTTATACATAAATTTGTCATGATACCTAACACTATGTTTTTTGTGTGTGTGACAGAGAGAGGGACAGATAGCAACAGACAGGAAGGGAGAGAAATGAGAAGCATCAAGTCTTCATTGTGGCACCTTAGTTGTTCATTGACTGCTTTCTCATACGTGCATTGATTGGGTGAGGGGCACAGCAGACCAGGTGACCCCTTGTTCAAGCCAGTGACCTTTAGGCTTCAAGCCAGTGACCTTCAGGCTCAAGTTAGTGACCATAAAATCATGTCTATGATCCCATGCTCAAGGCAGCGACCCAGTGCTCAAGCTGGATGAGCCCGTGCTTAAGCTGGCGACCTGGAGATTTTCAACCTATGTCCTCTGCATCCCAGTCCGAGGCTGATCCACTGCACCACTGCCTGGTCAGGTAATACTTAACACTATTGATATGTAAATCACTTATATCAGAAAATGTGTTTTAGTAAAAAATAATTCAGACTAATTTTCAGGAAAGTTAAATGAGATTTTTTATATATTTCTAAGAGGTGTTCTTTGTCCACTAATTACTTTTATTTTTCATATTAGTTTTAATGTACTCTGTGCTATAATTGGTGGCCTAGCTTTTGTAGTTGTTCTCCTTAAGCCATATATTTTTATTTTTTTTGAATATGGCATCTAGAATATTTCACACAATCTAGTTTTTACATTTATTTTATTTTTGCCTATATTTTTACTACATTGTTTTTAATTTGGTATTGGTTCATTTCTTTCCAATTCTTTTAGAATAGCTTAATTTCTCCAAGACTCAGCAATGTTATATCATCTTCATTGTTATAGAGAACCAAAAAATGTAAACAATTCATGAATTAATATAAGTCTAATAATATGAGCACTGCCTCTGTCTACAATTTATCTCCAAAGCAATATTTCTTTTCTCAGATTCACTAAAAAGGATTAACATTGAAAATATTACTGTTAACTTTAATATTTGTACACTTTAATTTTTTAAAAGTAATGCAATTTAATTTTTACTAATATGTATATATTTATACTTTATAATACATGTGCCATTTTTTAACTATAGTACTGAATTTTACAATAACAATAGACAAAATAAGAGGGCATAATTTTTTTCTACCACATACTTATTACATTTTTATAGAATTACATGTAGGTTAAAAATGGTAGATATTTTTGTTTTAGGATAAAATCAGTTTATATCTTTTTTAAGATATTAATTTCTCAAATTATGCTGTTAGGTCTATGTCTTTGTTTAGAGAGAGAAAAGAATGGGAAGAGAGAGAAACATTCCTTTGTTGTTCCATTTATTTATGTATTCATTGGTTGATTGTTGTATATGACCTGACCAGGATTGAACCCACAACCTTAGCATATCAGGACAACACTCTAACCAACTGAGCTATCTGAGCAGGGCAAGTCTGTGTCTTAATAACACCAAAATTAAGTCCTGACTGGCGGCACAGAGGATAGAGTATCATCCGGGAACACTAAGGCCACTGGCTGGATCCCAGATTCGCTGCTTTGACTCCAGGGTCACGGTTTGATCCTGGGGTCACCAGCTCAATCCTGAGGGCACCAGCTGAATCCCCAGGTCATTAGTTACAGACTCAATCAGGGCACATATGAGAAGTAATTGATAGGTATACAACTAAGTGGAACAATGAGTTGATGCTTCTTTCTTTCTCTTTTTCTCTTTCCCCTTCCTCTCTCTCAAAAAAGGACAAAACAAAACAAAACCCACAAATCACCAAAATGAAGATGAAGCTTAGACTACCTAAAGCATGGCTCAGCCTCATTTTAAAATAAGGATGTCTTTCAGAAAAGATATAATAGGGGAGTCAGCATGGGTACAATGGAATTTCTCCCTTCAAACATATTATAAATTTAAAGCAACTGGCAATGACATGTTAAGACAAAATACTTTTAAAAAAGAAGACAGCAGGAATGAAATTAAGATATTTTATAAAGGTGTGCTAACCCATTAGAAAGAGGAAGAAGTATTAATGTTGGGTTATAGATATGTGTACTATTTCCAAACTATAGATTTGGGAGCAATAAAACATAAAACAGACATTAGTCCCTTAAAAAGGAGTAATTCTTACATGAAGAAAACTTTAACACACTCCTAAAGGGCACAAAAGTAGGCTTAGATATAAAGATTTGAAATCCTGTTAAACAGGAAGAACCAAGATCATATAGATATTCATTATTTTTAATAATTTATGAATTCAGAATAGACTCCTACAAAATAGCAACAGGTATTTTTATGGAAGTAGACAAGCAGATTCTGATTTTCACATGGAAAAATATGTATAAGAAAGACAGCAGAGAAAAGTTGTAAAGAGAAACAAGATAGGACAAGCCTTACCAGATATTATACTATGTCATAAAGCCTTAAAAATTAATAGTTTTGGCACAAGAAAATACAGATAGGAAATGAAACAAAAAAGCCAGAAACATAACCACACACATTTGGAATTTTAGTATATGTTAAAGGCAGCCTTTCAAATCAGTAACTATAGATGAACATTTTAATAAATGGGGTTGGCTCAGATGGACACAATTTGTGAAAGAAAAAAAAAAGAAATCAGCCTGACCAGGTGGTGGCGCAGTGGATAGAGCGTTGGACTGGGACGCAGAGGACCCAGGTTTGAGTCCTGATGTCGCCAGCTTGAGCGTGGGCTCATCTGGTTTGAGCAAGGCTCACCAGCTTGAGCCCAAGGTCACTGGCTCGATCAAGGAGTTGTTCGGTCTGCTGTAGCCCCCCACCCCCACCCCACCCCCGTCAAGGCACATATGAGAAATCAATCAATTAAAAACTAAGGAACTGCAACAAAGAATTGATATTTCTCATCTGTCTCCCTTCCTGTCTGTCTGTACCGATCAGTCCCTGTCTCTGCCACAATAAATAAATAAATAAATAAATAGTTAAAAAAAAAAAATCAGATTAGACCAGCGTTTTTCGGCCGGTTCCTTGTGGCACTCTGGCATAACACCAGAAAATTTAAAATACCATATTTCTCCATTTATAAGACGCTCCCATGTATAAGATGCACCGTAATCTTGGGACCCGAAATCTGGGGAAAAAAATTACATAAAGTTAACGAATTCAAGTTTTATTCATCATAATATTCATACAACTCCTCATCTGCGTAAAAAAAATGAGGGAAATGCAAGTAAAAATATATACAAGCACTGTATAAGACGCACTCAGTTTTTAGACCCCCAATTTTTTTTTAAAAGGGTGCATCTCATACATGGGGAAATATGGTATGCAATACCTCAATATTTATCCTGTGCCCTGGCCTCCTTTTCCTTAGACTGTCAAATTAAAAAATGACAACAGCCAACACAACAATAGCTGTCCAGTGTGAATGAATTAAAATTATACCTGTTTTTTTGTTGTTGTTGTTGTTAGATAGGCAAAAACTGTATATATTTTGGTGTGCTGCAGAATTTTAGGAATTAGTTTATGTGTGCCATGAGAGGAAGAAGGTTGAAAATTGCTCGGTTAGACTCATACCACACATCATATAGAAGCATACACTACAGATAGATAAAAGCTCTAAATGTTTAAAAAGAGAAAGTAAAGAAACTATAGAGTAGAATCATGGCTAATTTTGTAGTAGGGGGAACCTCTGTAAATTAAACTCGAAACCTAGACAGCATAAAAGAAGCTGGATAAATTTGATTACATTAAAACCTTCCAGGATAGAAAACAGCCTCAGCAATGGCAAAAGACAAATGACAATGTTAAGACCATCAGGTGGACAGTAGATGAGGACCTGGACATTTATATATTGCCAAGTATAATGTAATTTCTTTCTTTTTTTTTTTTTCTAAGTTAGAAGCAGGGAGGCAGTCAGACAAACTCCCACGTGCGTCCCACCAGGATCCACCAGGCATGCCCAACAGGTGGCGATGCTCAGCCCATCTGGGGCATTGCTCCCTTGCGCCATTCTAGTGCCTAAGGCGGAGGCCATGGAGCCATCCTCAGTGCCCCCGGCCAACATTGCTCCAATGGAGCCTTGGCTGCGAGAGGGGAAGAGAGACAGAGAGCAAGGAGAGGGGGAAGCCGATGGGAGCTTCTCCTGTGTGCCCTGACTGGGAATCAAACCCTGGACCTCCACAGCCCGGCCGACACTTTACCACTGAGCCAACTAGCCAAGGCCTCCACATATAATTTCAAGTTAAGGGTGGAATCACCAAAGAGCAATGGAGCATTTGATAGTCACCACTATAATTTAGTGGTTGGTGGGCAAACCAATGTGTTTCAAGTGTGTAACATGTGTGTTAGGTTTGCTCACTTATGTTTCACCTAATTGTTGCATTGGCATGGGGCAGCACTATGTGTGTGTAGTTTGTGGAAGGCTGCGGGTGCTTGCCCTTAGGATAAGGTGACCAGACATCCCGCTTTTGGCGGGACAGTCCCGATTTTTAACAATTTGTCCTGTGTCCCGTGGTGTTTTTAAAAAGTCCCAATTTTTGGAAAGAATACATGAAAAGCTAGGGAACAGTGGCAGAATGGGAAGGGAATATACGGTTTTCGGCGGGGAGACCATGTCTCGACCTGGGAGCGCCCACACTGCCGCAAGAGCTGGCTGCCCCCTGCAGTACCCCAAAACAAACAACTTTGGGTGGGACTTACCTGCTGGGGCGGTGGCTGTCAAGTCCCCTAACTACCCATAGACCCGCATCCTGGATGCCAGCATGTGGCTCTGGGCTCTGTGAGGCACAAGCCACTCAGTCTCCAGCGGCAGTGGGGCTGGATGCGGGAGTGCAATCGTGTAACCCAATCCCTCTGACTCACTCAAAATTTCCCATATAGTAATATTTCCGAAATGATCTTTTTAATGAGGTATCATTATTAAAAAAATAGATTGATAAGAAAAAAGGTGAAATCTTGGGCATCAGAAAAATCACAATAGAGAACAAATGGCTAGAAATATTTCATCATTTTGAAACAAACCATGTTCCATACAATAATGCACTAAAAATTGTGGAATACATGCTGTCTTTACCAGGAACTAATTCTGCGACTGAATACGTTTTTTCTACACTAAGTAAAGTGTGGACATCAGAAAAATCACAATTAAGTGTTGAGACTTTGAAAGCCATTTTGTGTGTGAAATATAATTTAACAAATTCTTGTGAAAAATTTTATGACCTTTTAAACAACAACAGCAATCTACTAAAAAAAATTCACTCAAATGAGAAATATGCCAAAGAATAAAATAATACTATACATAATTTTTTAATGTATTATATTTGTAAATTATACTTATGTTGAAATTAAAAAATATATATTACAATACTATTTTTTCATTCTATGAAAATTTTTTTGCTCCATATAGACCAAATTTTTAATCAACAACCACCACCCTCCCCATCAATGGTGTCCCGCTTTACCAATTTTACAGTCTGGTCACCTTACCTTAGGAGGTAGATTTCGAATTGAGGATTGCCTTCCTGCTTGAGAGGGGCCCCTGTTTGCTTTTGGTTGCTGGAGAAAAAGGGTTTCCCCCAGCCGGTTTTGCAGGGGAGGGCAAAGAGAGAGAGAGCCTCATGAGGCTTTTGGGGGCCTAGGAGTCTGGCTGAGTCCAGAAAGAGTCTGGGCTTGGGAGCGGTGAGGGAAAGGGAAGCGGTCCCTCCTGCCAGTTTGCTCTTCTGCCATTACAAGACCAATAAACGGAACAGCCCACCATTTTCTGGCTCCAGTGTTCTTTTACCATCTGCCCAAGTCAATGGGAACCTGCCTGGCCCCCAGCCTCACAATGATCAAGCTCAGCATTCATAATGATGAGTCAGGCATATTATTATGAGCCTCCTTGGCCAATAAATAATGAAGTCCCTAGCATTATCTAGAATAATTCTGGAGTGAAAAAAGATATCACTTGAATCCATTAAGCTTTTAGATTCACTTTCATATTTGCATAAAATATAGGGAATAGAAAATATGTTATAAGATAGCTCAAGAAAACAAGCTGACTCAGCAGACAGGTCTAGACTCTTTAACAAGTCTTTGAAATAAAAGCTAAACCAAACAGGTAATGAGAACAAAAAAAAAATTGTACTAGGTTAAAATAGACATAAAGAACATAAAAAATTACAACATTTGAGCTTGGATTGAATCCTGGTCTCGCTACACCATCTATTAAGGATATTTTAGGTGCCTGACTTGGGTGGTGCAATATATAAAGAGTAGACCTGGAAAGCCAAAGTGGCAGATTTGAAAACCTGAGCTTCTCGGGTCAAGGCACATACGAGAAACTACTAGGATTTGATACCACTCTCCTCCCCTTCTGTCTTTCTTTTTCTCCTCTCTCTAATATTAATCAATAAAAGAAAGGATAGTTTTGGTAAAATTGGATATATCTGAATCTATTGATAAGATAAATAGATATTAACATACAAAAATAGTGATTTTTAATGAAAATTAGCAGGTTGCAAAATGACACAGCAGTCCGATCTCATTTTATATATAAAGTATATATGTATACACATATGTAGAAGATATAAATGTCGATAAAATTATTTAAGTATATCAGTAAACATTTTTAACAATAAAATATATGTGGTCATAATATAGAACTTACTTTTTTACTTTTGCTTATGTTTTCTATTTTTCTACAATAAATATACAGAGTAATAACATAGTAATAAAAGAGTGCTTTTAATCTTTAAAAATGATCGACTCCAATACATTAAAAGCATGGCTTTAAAACAGTGTTGTCGCGCCTGACCAGGCTGTGGCGCAGTGGATAGAGCATCAGACTGGAATGCGGAGGACCCAGGTTCAAGACCCCGAGGTCGCCAGCTTGAGTGTGGACTCATATGGTTTGAGAAAATCTCACCAGCTTGGACCCAAGGTTGTTGACTTGAGCAAGGGGTTACTCAGTCTGCTGAAGGCCCGTGGTCAAGGCACATATGAGAAAGCAATGAACAACTAAGGTGTCACAATGAAAAACTGATGACTGATGCTGCTCATCACTCTCCGTTTCTGTCTGTTAGTCCCTACCTATCCCTCTCTTTAACTCTGTAAAAATAAGTAAATAAATAAATAAATAAATAATAAAACAGTGTTGTCGCTCTTGATCATTCTGAAGAAATAAATGGGTATTTCTAACACATGATTCTCAAAATTGTCATTATTCACATGATGTACTTGTTTATGCTTTTATACATTTTCAAAGCCCGAGGAGGAGCAACCATAAAAGTAGATTCAAAATGCTATGAACAGTGTATGGGAGAACTGATTTTTCATCCACACAACGGCAATAATTTCAGCAGCGCTTATTAAGCATTTCTGATTCTAGTGTCCTCGATTGATTGTCTCCCCTTTTGGGTTTTCTCTTCAACTTTGTAAGAAAATGGTTATTTTATACACTTTTGAGATACTCTGTTCTTATTTCCTGGGCTTCCTGACTTTCTGAGCAATTTTATCTTCTAGGACTTGGGTCATGTAATTTGTCCCCATAAATATTTAAAGAGGCATTATCAATATTAGTCACATTTTTAATGACAACCCTTTATAAAAGTGGAGCTGCTGTCACTGATAAAACCTAATTGACACCTTCTGATGGATATTGTTTTGAGAGGAGCTGTAAAGAGCAAAGTAGTAGCCTGACAACTGCAGTAAAAAGAACATAACTTCATCCAAGGAAGGGCTTATGACCACCACTGCAGAGGCTGTCGCCAGGTGGTTTCATTTATCTCTCTGATACTTTTCAAATACCTATCCACCAAGTGCCTTGAGCAAAACACACAGATTTCCAGGTGTGGTCAAATTAGAAGAATATTGTAGAGGTGTGTAGAACTTTCTCAGGAAATCATTCCAAAAATTCATATTTGCAATAAAATGGTTTAATCATTTTTCTTCTAAAAGCTTACTTCCGACAACTTTAGCTAATCTTGTGTGGTCCTATTCATTATCTGTCAAACATTGAGGATCAAAAGGAAATTCTCTTTAATCATGCCTCCTTTGGCTCTAAACTAAGAATAAACAGATTACAGGACTCAATTTTAAATTTCAATCCTAATGGAAATAAAACTTATAAAACAGAATTACCAGGATTATATTTATTTGTTAAATGAGTCTTCCATTCAAACAGAAATCTTCCTGTGAAAACATTTATGGGGCATAATGGTGCTGCCTTGTGCCCCATAGAAACTTACTCCAATGGTAGCCAAAGTAAAAAAAAAAAAATGAACTCAACAAAAAGGAAAAAAGAGAGAGAAAGGAAGAAAAGGGAGGGGGAGGGGAAGGGGGAAGCGAGGTGAAGGGAGAAGGGAGAAGTGAGAGGAAGGGTGAAGGTGGTAGGGAAGGGGAAAGGGAAGGGGAAAGGGAAGGGGAAAGGGAAGGGGGTAGGGGAAGAGGGAGAGGAAGGGAGAAGGCAAGAGGGAAGGTGAGGAGGAAGGGGGAAGGGAAAGGGAAAAGGGAAAGGAGAAAGGGAAGGGGAAGGATGAAAGGAGAGGGGGAAGGGGAAGGAAAATGGGGAAGGGGAAAGGAAAAGGAAAAGAGAAAAGGAAAAGGGGAAGGGGGAAGTGAGGGGGAAAGGGAAGGGAGTAGGGGAAGGGAAAAGATGAAGTGGGAAAGGGAAGGGGAAGGGGGAAAGGAGAGAGAGAATGGGAAGGGAAATGGGGAAGGGGAAAGCCAAAGGGGAAGGGGAAAGGTAAAGGGGAAGGGGAAGGCAGAAGTCCAGGGGGAAGGGAGAAGGCAAGGGGGAAATTGGAAGGGGGAAGGCAAGGCAGGGCAGGGCAGGGCAAGGCAGAAAAACATGCTTTCTCTCAATTAAAATGATAGGATTCACAATCACATCACATGATAATTGTGCACAGATATTACAAAGAACAGACATTTAACACCACTCACTGAACCAAAGCCCAGCTTTTCTCTCCTTTTCCCTGTGGATGTGCTGCTCTAGTCTGTGTGTGTTTTGCAGCTGTAGCTGCAACAATCTGGGGAAAGCTGGAAGAAAATATTAAAAAACCCAGAGAAGAAAAGGAGAAGGTGAAGGGAGAAGGATTGTTTCTGTTTTGAATTAATGGAAAAACTAGAAGAAGGACCATTTCCCCCACCTGTATCTATATCAGTGCCATTTATTCCAATATGGAAATAATTTGAACTGATGTACACACAGGGAAAAAAAGGAAAAGAAAATAAACTCTGGCTAGACTATGAAAATAATCTATCCTAGTTTACATGCTTAAAAATGTGAGAAACAAAACCAGTGTAACTGGAGCATTACTGCCATCCTTCTCCTGCTTATCTGACACTGCATTTGCCATCTGGGCTGTGTTTTGCCTCCTTTTTTTCCCTCTTCATTCATTATCTTATCTTCTTTTTTTCCGGTTCTGTGACCCTGTGAACGGGTGGTCTGTTTCATGTTCCTAGACACACTATTCCTGCTCAGATTTGATGAGCAACATGAGGTTTGTGTATTCAAATACCATTTTATGCCCTGTTCCACACTTCTTCTCATCCTTACGATCACTAGTCACAGTACGTGTTCCATGCTGTGCCCAGAATAGCTCAGCTGGTAATGACATACTCAAAGAGCATTCTGAATCTCTACTTTACTAACAAAATATCAGTATTTCACACAATTTGTCCCCTGTGATTCTTTTCTTTTCAAAGCTTAAGTCTTAATATACAGACAACATTTATCTCTTCAGAATTCCCAAAGTGTGTTTTAGTCAACCAACAGTTTCAGAGTGAACAAATATAAAAAGCCAATTTATTTTTAAAGCTTGAGAGATTAACAATGAAAAAATTTTAAGTAAGCTATAATTTTCAAATATATTATTTCAACTGGAGTCAGTTGTAATTATTCATGTTATCCATGGAATGACAAAGTTTAAAATTTTGAAAAAAAAAAAAAAGAAATTGTAACAGTTAAGCCTCGACATGGAATGAAAATTCTTCAATAATATAAATCATTAATTTTTGTAAAACAGAAAATATTATAAGATAGATTCCAAAGGAAAAAAAAGCTAATATCATCTCAGTTTGGCATCCAAAAAGTGTATGAGATTGACATAGATCTTTATAAAGTTGTCACAAAAATCCCAATAGAGAGTATGTTGGTATATTAAAATCTGAAGGAGAGAATATGAAAATTACACAATGGTAGAAGTAAAGTAACATTCATACATTCTATTATAATTTTAAATTTCTAGCCTACCAGAAAGGTTCTTACAATCTTCTATGTTCTGCAGGGCCTCCACTTCTTTGGCTTGGGTAATAAGAGTTGTCGTAAGTAAACATCTAAAATAGCTGCTTAATGAATCCTACCTCCTGATATTTACACCCTTGTGTAGTTGGCTCCAACAGCGAATCTTCTCTGACCATACATAATCAGAAGATTGAATGATGCATAAATTCAAGGCTAACTTTTAGCCCTGTAATTTTTATATTGAACTCTTGGACTGCTCACTTATAACCATGTAAAAAGTTTAAAAGCCTAAGATCACCATGCTATGAGAATACTCAGGCTAGCCAGGTAAAGAGGTCATATGGAGAAATAGCCATCCCAGGCCAGCTGCCAATATGTCAGTAAAGGAATCATCTTGTATACTGCAGGTTCCCCAGATCTCAAAGGGGAAAAGAAAGAACAAACACTAAAGTTTCAAACTTATTGCACTACTTAATCTGTCCCAGCCATCTCCAACTATTTGTCCTACTCTAAGGAAGGCCCCACAGATGAGTCATCTGTGCTGTGGCCTGCCTGAATCCTAACCCACAGAATCTCAATCAAAATTTAATGGCTGTCATTGTGCGCCATTAAATGTTGGAGTAATTCACTGTGCCATAATAAATAACGAACAGAATTAGGTTTCTAGAAGTGGGCAGCTGCATGAAAAACAAAGAAATTGAAAATATGTGACATGAACTTTCAAATGAGGCAGTGGGCCGAAGCTGGAAGGACATTGAAGAAATGGATATTATAAGTTGAAAGGGACTCAAGTAGCCTCTTGATGAGGGATTGAAGAATAGTGGAGAAAAGGCACCCATCACATGCTGATGGAGAGCTGCAGAATGTGTAATCTGTAGTAATGAGAAAAACAGAAAGGAAACTTAAAGATCTTGTGGATAATTAAGGCGATTTCAACACTGAATAATGAAAGTTCTACCTTGCTTCTTTTTTTTTTTTTTCTTTTTATTCTATTCATTCTAGAGAGGAGACACAGAGTGAGAGAGAAAGAGAGAAAGAGGGGAGGAGCTAGAAGCATCAACTCCCATATGTGCCCTGACCAGACCAGTGCAGGGTTTTGAACTGGCGACCTCAGTGTTCCCAGGTCGACGCTCTTATCCACTGCACCACCACAGGACAGGCACTACCTTGCTTCTTTTAGATGTTTATAATATAATGTGGAAGAGAAAAACAATGCCTTAGAGAAAATTTAGTTCTGTTTGTGAACATAATTTAGAGTACTTATATAAGAACCAAGAAGTACTGTGTTCAAAAATTAAAATCTTATCTCTAGAAAAATATTCTGAAAATGAAGAAATGGGAACATGGGTGGGGGGTTCACAATGTGGAGTGTAGAGGATGTTATATTGAACGGGACACTGAAACCATGTCAGCACAATAAATTAAAAATTTTAAAAAAAGAAAGAAATGGGCAAAGATAAAATCCAAAACGGGGTGATGTCCCTTAACTCAACGTGCTGCCCTCATAAAAATGTCTGCTACTCAAAGGACTATGGCTCTTAGCTTAATAGCATACCTCATGGAGTCTCTTTCTGTGAAGCAAACATCAAAACCTTGCTACTCAATAAGAAATAGTATGTGAACTTTATTTTAAACTAAAACTAGTTTAAGCCCTGGCTGGATAGCTTGGTCAGTTGGAGCATCGTTCCAGAGTCAGAAGTTGCCAGTTTGATCCCCACTTGGGGCACATACAGGAGCGGCACCATGTTCCAGCCTCTCTCCCCCAAAAACAACAACTACAACAAACAAAAAGAAAAAAAACATCTTAACTCACTCTACAGTATTACCTTATTGAAATGACAAAATAGCAAGTGTTTTTGGTATTTTATCCATCAAGATAAATTGTGACATATTACATCACAAGAAAAATATTACAGCAAAAGACTGCTAAAGTTTTCACTTTAGTCATCCAACATGCTGTTACTGTTAGAACAACAGGTGTGAGTAGAGTAGTATGGGTTTAAGTTCCTAACCTACGAATGAAAGGATGAAATTCCATTTACAGGGTCTGTGAGTTTGGTGACCAAGTGCCCCAATCTTGCCTATACCAGTAACTATGGTAGAATAAGATTTTGAGATATTGATATAAAGTAGTTTCTGGGTTTTTTATTTGTCATATTTATTTAAACCATGAGATTGGCACTGCCTCTTTTTCTATAAGATTTGTAGCTGAGTAAGATTTGGAAAAATGCCATTTTTTGCCCACAGTAGAAAAAGGATGAATGATTAACTTCCTGATTTAACAGTATTACCCACAGGTACATCTTGATCTTCTAAAAAGTATGTGTTGTTTCTTTAGGCAGAAATAATATTCTCACATAAAATTGTATCTTTTAAATATAGCATACAGTAGAGTTCAAGTTGAATATTTTAAAAAGTATAAGAATTAAAGTAAAAATATAAGTGCTTTAGATAAGTTAAGGTTTTATATTTCACCAGTTAACCCTTCTATTCATTGGATAGAATGTCTAAAAAAATGTTTTTTTCTGAGTTACCATGTCTTTCTTAAAGTGATTACCAGCCTTATTATAGTTATAGTAATTTCTAATATTTAACTTTCATACAAGGAATAAACAGATATTACTGGATGAAGAAAGAAACTCAACCTCAATCACAGGGTGTTAAACACCAAATTTAGAAATATTACCTCGCAGAATCACGCTTAGTTCATTTTATGAAGTCAGGGTATAGTTGTACAGTATTTTAAAGGGATGCTCCCCACTCTAACCTAATTATCTTTTTTTTCTAAAAACTGAATATATGTATCCTCCTTAGTTTCTATGGAAAATGTGTTTATTTAAACTATTTTTATATTTCTAGGAAATATGAACTTCAAAATATCTAATAAGATATTTAAATATGTAAACCACAATTTGAGTTACATTATCTTACTATTAGATTAGTACAAGGTTGTCAGAAAAAAAGGATCAACATAAGTATATTTTGGCTTGTAAAATTGTGATCAGATAAAATTCCGGCCCTGTAATTATTTTACTATAATTGTTTTATAAAATGATAACCAATACTAGTAAAGTAAACATAAATACTGTATTTTCCTAAGTATAACCTCTATTTATTTGGTACAAAACAATTGTATAAAATGTTCCCAGTATGTATAAATATTCTTTTTTTCAGTAATACTTCAATGGTATAATTTTATAATTTAGCAGCTATGAAACAGGACTTATATTTAAACCTTTGAGGCCAGTAATATAATTATAATGTATATATTGCTTTGTGCATAAGATTGTTTATTCCATTTTAATTGAGAAAAGAGTAATCAAATTTTATAAGGGTTATTTCTAAATTGATATGATGTTCAGTCACGTTAAGATGAAGTTCTACTGTATCTTCATCTGCAAACTTACTGTACCTTTGCTTTTAAATGTGTGGTGGCCTGAGAATGTGATTTTTCTCATCCATGCAAAATTACCAAAATATCAAAGGATTTGTTACAAAGATATTTTTTCTTTTCTATTGCCTCTGATCTTTACCATAAATGTCAACAATATGGACACACTGGATCTAAGAATGGCATTACATTTCTCAATGTGCATGCAAAAGATAGGAAACAGTAAGTGTGTTTAGAAATGTTTGGAAAGGGCAGGCAAGAATGGGCTGGAAGTGATTTAATAATTTATAAGATTAAAGTAATCTAAAGAGTTTAATAGGCCATGGCTGGATGGCTCAGCAGTAGAGCGTTAGCCCAGCATATGAATGTCCCAGGTTCAATTCCCAGTCAGGACACACAAGAGAAGCGATCCTCTGCTTCTCCACCACCTCCTCCTCTCCCATCCCTTCTCTCTCTCTCTCCTGCAGCCATGGCTCAGTTGGAGCAGTTGGCCCCCAGTGTTGAGATGGCTCCATGGCCGCCTCAGCTGCTAAAATAGTTTGGTTGCCAAGCAACAGGGCAACAGCCCCAGATGCTCCCAGACGGTCAGATCCTAGCCCCATAGGGGGTTGCTGGGTGGATCCCAGTCGGGCGCATGTGGGAGTCTATCTCTCTGACCCTCAGCTTCTCATTTAAGAAAATATTTTTAAAAAAGGAGTTTCATAATATGAATTAGGGGAGTGGAATTCAATAATAATATGCCTGATTTTGCTCAGATGTTCTTTCTTACATTTCTTGACATTAAACAATCTTTAACTTCTCCACTGTAAAATCATAAATGTTTGGTTACCAAAATGATTTTTCCAAATGCTCAAGGCTTTCCACTATCCAATTATTTTACAGCACAGTGTGTTGAACACCTTAATGGGAAGACTGGCGCAGAATATTTTCTACATTAGTGCTGTATCTTTGATCACTTTCATCACTATAACAAGCCGAAGGAGACAATTAAAGTAAATATTTTAAAAAATGTTTAGAGTGAAATAACTTTGTGTTATTCTTTATATAAACTGATCTATTAATAGCTTCCTAATGAACAGAAGGAATGTGCATTGACTATAGCAAGGCAGGCTACTGTCAGAAACAAAAATGTGCTTACTTTCACAAGTGTCATATTTTCAGCATAAATTTAGATAAGAATGATATATTTCTCCTTGTTTAAACATATAGCATTCTCACTTCCCATGCACAAGCACATGCACACGAACCCTCTTACACACACACACACACACACACACTCACAACTCTAAACAAAAGCAAACATTTTCTGTCACTGGAGAATAGTCCAATGGTGACTGTTCATTTTGACCCTTTACCCCTGGTATCTTAGGTTGTCACTCACGTGGACAGTGCTCTTATTTTCCTGGCTAGAAACCACATTTTTGACTTCTACAAAAGGTCTGGTTAACTTCAACTCGTCAACTTTTTATACTGTGAGGAATGCTTGGCACCTGGGTGCCTGGTGAGGCTGGATGCCGCATCAGGAAAATCTTTGTTTAGTGTAGCAGATTCAGATTTCAAAAGTGCTTTGCTGTGGCAAATCACAGCCAAGAAAAGGTTCTCTATATGTTCCATGGAAGTGACTATGCTTCCCACTCTCTATTCACAAAACCTAGTTTATTTTACGACTGACAGTTTAAGATGAGTCCACTCAATTCTAAAAATTTTCTAAGATTAGAAATTAAATGAAAAACATACTTCTGGCCTAAATTTTTGTGGAACATTGATGCTTCATGTATAAAAATATCTAACTATTTTATAAGTATATGTTCCTTTTCTTCTTCTTGGCATCTATGAGTCACAAATTCAAAAGGGTGTATTTCTTTCTGTTTTTATTTGTTTTGTTTTATTTTGCTTTTCTAGCACAGTCATTTCCTTAGAGACTCATAAAATAATACATCCAAGATTTCACATTGGCTCTTTTAGATGTGCTATCAAGTACTGAAAGATACATTTCTCCTATGACTAATATTCAGAATTCATAATTGATAAACTATGATTGATTAATTCAGTAACATAGAAAGCAAATACATGATAAATTTGACTACATCTAAATCAAAAACAAACCTAAGTAAACATATAGGATAAAGTAAAGAATAAAGTTACTTGCAATACATCATAAACAAAAAGGTAATTTTTTTTTCTCTATATAAATAACTCGTATAAATAAAGAGAGAAGAGGAAAAAAAAAAGAGGACTTTGGTTATAAGTCACAGTTATTATAACAATATCTACCATATAGTAAGATCATTAAATATTTTATAAAACAATGGGTGAACAAATGACTCTTTAGAGAGTTATCCAAAGATTTCAATTAAAGCTTTACTTTTTTCTGGACTTTACCAGTAAAGTGATTGAATAAAGATTATACAATATACCTGTATAGTATAGAATGCATATACAATATAAAATAATTATTATATATTATATATTATATATTATATTACATAAGTGTATATATGTATATATATGCATATATATAATAAATTATATGTGTGTATATATTATTATGTAAATAGAGGGGTAGAAAGTTATGACCAATTGATGAATGGTTTTTTAAAATTGGAAAAATAGTATTTATTTTTATTGATATTTTAAATTAAGAAATTAACAAAAATACTCATATCTAAGAAATATTTGTACATTGATTCACACTCATTACATTGGGGGCAAAAGTTTTCAATTAAAATATGAGAAAAAATCTTAGATTCAATTTGTCCAGATATACCTATTTAAAATATAAGCTTATATTTAAAAAAAATTTTTAGAACAAATGTGTACTTATTCTTTTTATTTTAAAAATTAGCTGCAAGTTATTCTATAAGAAAGTGTAATAATTTCACTCGCATTATCTGTTAAAAGGGTTGTTAAACTCATAGCTTAAATTCCTAACATAACATTCCCTTTTTTATAATGAGCTGTGAAATAATAATTTTAATTTATCATATTTGAAGAATTTAAAAAACAAAAATAATGTCAGTGGGTATTATTTCTAACAGCCAAAGAAGTCCATTATAAACATTGGTTTATTTTTTTAACTTCAAATAAAATTTTTACTTTTAAATTACAGTTGACATACAATATTATATTAGTTTTGGAGGTAAAAACCAGTGATTAGACATTATATAATTTACTAAGTGATCACCCCAATAAATCTCATACCCATCTGACACCATATATATTTATTGAAATATTTTTGACTATATTCCCTGTATTGTACTTTACAACCTCTCACCTGGCAAGCATCAAAATGTCCTCTGTATCTATGGATCTCTTTCTATTCTTTTGTTTATCACGAGTGTTTAATTTATAAATAGTATTGTCTTGTTTTGAATTAAGTTAGAGCTCTACTGCTTTTTTTTAAGTCTCTATAGAGATTTTCAAAAATTGCTAATGCTGATTATATTTCAAGTCGACATGGTGGGGGTTTAGGGAAATGTTTTCAATTAGGAATAATTGTGCTTCAGATAAACCTCATTGGCTGCAATACTGCCATTTTCATAAAGCTTCTACTGCTTTTTATATAGTAACGAGATAGACACCAGATAGGTGATAACAATAGATGGACAGATAGGGGGATAGATAGATAGATGTAGTTTAGACTATTTTTCTTCCATTTTCATGACCTCATTCCACCACGTGACTTTGTAGTTCATTAGAGTGGGTGAAGTATATTTTTCATTTCATTGATGTTGAGCCACACCCATTGTACATATTTTGGCCAATCAAGTATTAGGGAGTATGACTTAAGACAATAATCTTAAACAAGCTTGAATTGTATGACTCCTAAACTTTGGCCTCTTGTGTTACTGAAAATGATATGTACTCAGTGGCTGCTTGTCCACAGATAAAGACAGGAAACATGCCTGAACACAACCTGCAACCTTGAGCTAAGCTGGAACCTAGCCTATAGCTGATCTACAGAAATACAAGCAATACATAAATACTTGTTATTATAAGCCATTAAATTTTGGGTTGGCTTGTTGTGCAAAGTGGTTTCAGTGTTAGCTGACCAGTAACAAATTAGTGCCAAAGGTGGAATGGTGCCATAAACAAAAGCCCAAATATATGCCCATGGCTGGCTTTACAATTAGGTTGTGAGTTTTTAAGCAACTAGTATAAAAGGCTGATTACATGGGAACTCACGTTATATAATAGTAAATGGTAAAACAGTCAGCTGTAGTAACCAGGAAATAAAAAAATATATACCTGGAGAGCTTCTGAACTGGGCAAATTTTGAAAAAGAATGTTGATAGCATGAATGGGTGTTGCTAGCTGCATAAGTTACTTCAAGAGAGATGAGCTCATAGAAAAACTGGCCAGTATGTAATAAGAATTTAAGATAATAGAGGGATCCTCCTTCCATATAAGCCTGTTTTTCCAGACAGGTGCAGAGTAGTCAGTGTTAAGCTGAGAGAGTCATGGGAAAAGTGAAGCAAAGAAATACATTATGCTTGAGAATCAATTCTTACAAAGAACTTTTGGCATGGTTACTCAAGAAAAATAAATAGAACAGAAGTCTAGAAAATTTTTGAGTAAAATTTATTCCAAAAAACCCACAGGCATGGATTTCAGTCATTTGATTATTTGAAACTTAAAACAAACATTGGTGCCCAAATTTATAAGATCTGCATACTTACTGTGAGATTCTTAGAATACCCAAGAAGAGATACTCTCTAGAGCTCATTTCAGGTGTTCCCATGGAGTATAATAAGAAAGAACTTTCTAGAAAAATAAATAGTAGCCAAGAATAATGATGGACAATGAAATTAATCCCTGAGAGCAAAATCTGGATCTAATCCAGGTGCTTCCTCTCACCCTCAAATAGAGCAGAATCCCAAAGTAAGAGATTATTTTCTCTGTTCTTCAACACCTGAGTGAGAGTCACTTATATCCAGGGAGGAGCAAGAGTAGGCTTACAGTTGTGAGTATGCAAAGCAGAGTTTATTCTTTTATTATTATTTATTAATTATTGTATTACTTATTTGGTTACAACTATAAACCTACTTTTGCCATACCCTGTATGTCTTATCTTCAAAACTAATCTTCTATCCTTGTGTGTAAGATAAGTAGGTACTGATGGTCAAATGCTACTAATAGAATTTCATTTGTGTTAAACTATCTATGTTTAATTCTATCTCCTGCATACCTACACTTCCAGTTCAATCTAAAGTTAGCCTATAAAGGAACAGTGTTATTTCCTAAGTGAAACATCTAAGTAAACACTTATTCTTAAAGAAAAGATAAGATTTCGTTATTTGATAGCCTAGTATCTATAAGTATTACAGAGAGGTCTTGATGTTGAAATATATATGTAAGAATATTAAAAGTTCTTGTTTCAAAATTAACTGGTGTTTGCTAATAAGATGGATGGACAAGTATTCACATATGCCGTTGGAACAAAAAGTTAATAGGCTTTATAAAATTCCTTAAAAATTAATTTAATTTTATAATTTTTATACAGAGATTTAAAGATAAGGTATTCAACAGAATTAATTAAGTGTCCTTTTGATGTTTTCTTACAAACTGATTTGTATTTCAATAGATTTTTTTCTTCTGGAATTTCTATAGCTTTTTTTTGTTACACTAAATAGATTCAAATGACATTGTTTTAGTATCTAATGTCAAAAATTGACTCACAATAGATATAAAAGTCAAAGAATTAGGCATGATAGTCCTTAAGAGAAAGGGTTTTTTTATTTTAGCCTGGGGAAAATTATTCTGAATGAAGTCCAATTTTTTTTCAAACTGTATCCAACCAAATTGATTCTCTCTACCATAAATAAAATCTTATCCTTCCTTTCTCAGTGTCCAAGACATTTACATAGACTTTTATAATGCTGATTAAATTCAATGCTTGCTGAATACTGTGGGAATTAAAGTCCATGAAAGCTTGTTTTAGCTCTTACTAGTTACTTGGGGTTTTTTGTTTGTTTGTTTGTTTGTTTTAAATGTCCTATTCTGCGCTCCCCACACACACAACTCATAAAACTTTTTTTAAAGTCATTATTTGATTAACTTTAAGATTCCTTTCTTGAAAGCTTTCACATCAAGCAAAGTAGATGCAAATTTCTAAGCTGGTATACAGTGCTCAGTGCTGTTACTGAACTAAAGGAGTTCATCTGCCCTTACCAATAAGCCATGAACAGGAGCTTGCAAGCAAAGAGTAATGATTTAATGTTTAGGAAGTGGCCCACGCCCAGAGGCAGGTGAGCTAATAATGCTCAAAGAGCTGGCTCCCAGATGGCTTCCAGGTGATGGGTTATAGAAAAGAAAAATCATCAATCATGATGTCTAAGGTAGTTAGAAGTCATAGCCTCTACTGATTGGTTTGCAGTAGGGTAAGGGGATGGCTGATCAGTGCATCTGTCCTGACGTCAGCCATGAAGTCACTTCTGGTTTTGCCTTTTTTCTGGGCTGGAAGCTGAACCACAGTTGAGACCTCGATGTTATCTCTAGTTTGACCAGAGGCTCTGTATCTAAGATTTTCTGATGCCAGCAAGAAACCTCCTTGTTCTGAGGGTTTAATGATTGAGGGAGTGGTTCTGCCTGGAAAGAAGGAGGCAGGTGAGTCAGGGTGCTGAATGAGGCCAGTTTGAATCAAAAGGAAAGAAAGGAGAAAAGATTATATTAAAAAAAAAAAAGAAATTTCTATGCACTTACATTACAGTATTGGTACCTTTTGTTCCATGGAAGGATACTTATTACATTTGGGTCTTCACTAAGTACAGCACACATATCTGTAATGAACAAAAAGAATACTTTCTAGAAATATTTTTACCTTTGAGTAGCTAGTTAATTATTATTATCATTCTCCTCTTAAATATATATTTAAATCTCGGGCAAGTAAACTTTAATAAAGTCATTGAAATTTTGTTTTAAAAGCTAAGTTATAGTAAAAAAGTAATGAAAGTTATCTTTTAAATTTTTTATTTATTAATTTCAGCAAGAGAGGAAAGGGGAGAAAGAGAGAGACAGGAACATCAATGATGCTCTAACCAACCGAGCTATATGGCCAGGGCAAGAAATAAAAGTATTTTAAATGTAGAGAGGAAATGTATCAACAGAAGAAAAAAATAGTTTCTAAATTTTTAATTATTTTCTTTTCTCATAAGTCATATGTTTAAAATATTTTTTAATCATAGTTTGAAATGCATTGCAAAATGAACAAAATTTGCCATCTGTAAAATTTTATCAAATCCATATACTTTTTCCCACTGGAATATATAAAGATGTTTATCCTTTGCTAAACATCCATTGATCCTGGGATTGAAAACACACTACCTGCAAAATTTTCTTTTAGCATGACTGGAAAAATGTTTTATCTTCAATTTCCAATTGTTTATGTTTACCCAACTATTAATGTGCTTCACTTTATAGCAGTGGTTCTTAACCTGGGTTCTATCGAACCCTAGGGGTTCAATGAGTCAGTCTCAGGGGTCCGAGAAGCCTCTGCCACAGAGGCCAGAATAAAGTAATACTGTAATTTGTTGTGAGTTCCTGCACTTTGTTGGTTTTGTTCTTTGAGCAAGGTGATGTTCATACATGGCTCATTTTGTGCACCAGTAAAAAAACATATACCTCTGTCTTAAATTTGGAAAAAAAGAATCATATTCTATTTATCCCTAAAGAAGGGTTCGGTGAATGCGCATATGAAACTGGTGGGTTCGGTACCTCAAAAAAGGTTAAGGACCACTGCTTTATAGCCAATGCTTATCAATAGAGCCTTGATCTAATTGACACTATGCACATCTCAATAAAAAGGTAAATGACAACTCTGATAATCATTGAAACCAACTATTTTTTCTATGGTTGTGTGGTGCTGCATTTGTCACTTGGATTTGATAGCAATGTTTATATTCTATAATTATAAATCTTCTACTGGTTTGAGTCAAGTAGAAAATAGATGGGAAAGAACTCATGTTCCTTTAAAAGAAGTTACTTTTTTTTTCTTCTTGTTTTAAATATAATTCATTCTGTCTCTCTACTTAAGAATATGTAGAAAGAGAAATAATTTATTGTCAGGAATTTAATATCATCATTTAAGTTTATACACCGAATTAAATCATCTATAAATTTAGAATTAAACCCCTTGAATTATGTAATTCAGGTTTTAACTTGTTTAGAAAAAATTTATTTTTGTATGGCAATAACATATAATACTGAAAGTTAATATTCTTTTTTTAATTATTTATTTATTTATTTTACAAGGACAGAGAGAGAGTCAGAGAGAGGGATAGATAGGGACAGACAGACAGAACGGAGAGAGGTGAGAAGCATCAATCATTAGTTTTTCGTTGCTGTTGTGACACCATAGTTGTTCATTGATTGCTTTCTCACATGTGCCTTGACTACGGGCCTTCAGCAGACCAAGCTACCACTTGCTGGAGCCAGCGACCTTGGGTCCAAGCTGACGAACTTTTTTTGCTCAAGCCAGATGGGCTCGCGCTCAAGTTGGCGAGCTCGGGGTCTCGAACCTGGGTCTTCGGGCATCCCAGTCTGACGCTCTATCCACTGTGCCACGGCCTGGTTAGGCTGAAAGTTAACATTCTTAAATTTAAAAAATATCTACTTAAGTAAAAATTTTTATTTCAGATTAGTTATTGCATTATGCTATAAAATGGTGAAAAATATGCTGTAAGGCAAAAATATGGCCGCCACTTTGGAAAGAAGTAAGAATACTACTTCAACGATGTCCTTAGGATTGAAGAGAAATTCAAGACAGGTCTTGAAAAGAATTATAAATTATCTTTCTACATTATAACATTGACATATTTTGAAGATAATCAGCAAACATGTCATTAGATGTTACATATGCATGCGAACCTGCTACAGAAGGAGATTTGTTTTAGTCAGCTCATTCTGCCATTAAAAAATAATGTAGCCTGAGCAGATGGTGGCACAGTGGATAGAACGTCAGACTGGGACACTGAGGACCCAGATTCGAAACCCTGAGGTCACAGGCTTGAGTGTGGGCTCATGTGGTTTGAGTAAGGCTCAACAGCTTGAACCTAAGGTTGCTGGCTTGAGCAAGGGGTCACACGCTCTGCATTAGCCCAAAATACAAAATACTGTAGAGTGGGTAGCTTAAACAACAGAAGTTACTTTCTTATATTTCTTCTGGAGGTTGAGAAGTCCAAGGAAAAGTGCCTGCCAATTTAGCTCTCTTCCTTTTCTTCAGCTTTATTGAGGTATAATAAAATATAGCATTATGTAAGTTTAGCACAATGATACCTATTATTATGTAAGTTTAATATGGATACATTGTGCTGATTTGATATATACTTATATATTGCAAATGTTTACCACCATTGTGTTAAGCTATCACATGCATCATGTCACATAATTACCATTACTCTTTTTTGGTGAGAATGCATAAAATCTACTGTCTAAGTAACTTCTGAATATATGATAAAATATTAACTAAAATTACTATGCTGTACATTAGATTCCCAAAACTTACTCATTTTATAACTAGAAGTTTGTTCTCTTTGACCAACATCTTCCCTTTTCCCTTACCCCCAACCCTTTCCTTGGTAACTACTAGTCTATCTGTCTGTGAGTTCACCTTTTTTAGTTCCACATATAAGATGATATTGTATCATATTTGTCTTTCTCTGACATTTCACTTATTATAATGCTTTCATGGTTCATCCATGTTGTGACAAACAGGATCTTTCTTTTTCATGGATGAATAATATTCCACCCAGCCTCTATCCATTAATGCACTGATAGACAGTTTATTACCATGTCTTGGCTATAGTGCACAATGCTTCAATCAACATGGAGTGCAGATATCTTTTCTTGATCTCATTTTCTTTTTCTTTTGATATATATAGCCAATTTAAATTCCCATACCTTTCTTTTCTTATAAAGGAACTAATCCCAGCATGGGGGCCTTATCCTCATGGGCTAATCTAAACCTAATTACCTACAAAGTCTTCACCTCCAAATACCATTACATTGGGCAAATCCTAAACTTGAAGATGCCATAGAAAGATAGTGAAATAAGGAAAAAAACATTAGGATGACAAAAGAGCTTTGAGAAGACTTTCAGCTAACAACAAAGGGGAAGAGTTCAGAAGCAAGTGATTTTTTATTTCATTTTATTAATTTTCTAGTTTTCCCTGGGAATACTCAACAAAATACATTAATTAAAATAGGGAAAAAAGTGATATAAATTCGTAAGTAATCATGAAGGAATATGTTAATAAAGATTACTGTAAACTCAAAGTCATTCTGTAGAAAAATTTGCCAGAATTCAGAGTATACAAGCATGTTTACCCTTAGGTATATAACATAAAGAAACTTTCATGAATATATATATGGAAACATAGACAAGAATTTTTATCCTAATAGTGTTTGTAGAAAAAAAATCACCTGGGAGTCATAACTAGGGGAATAGAATTATGATTGTTACATACCTATGCTGAAATATTACTGCAATATTCAGAGTCAAGAAAAAATAATTTATATATGTCAACATTATAGATCTCAGAAATGTATTTTCATGGAAAATAGTAAGATATGTAAGTCAATTATAAGTTATGCTAAGTGAACATATATACATAACACAATTTATGTTTTATACAGACTAAATAAATGTATAGAAACTAGATTGCAATAATATTCATTTAATATATTAAAATAAGTGTTTGGAGAGGGTGGAAAAGTAGAAAATTGGTTTTTAAGAAGAATATATTCAAGATATTATAAGTACTACAATTAGGTTGTTCTCAGTGATTTTCTTTCCAAAATTAGTAATTTTGAGATGAAATTCTTGCACCTTACTTATTTTAATTATCTCTTTATTAATCAAGTATTGCCACAATAATGATGTGAGACAAAACACTGCAAAATCTCAGTAGCTAATAGCAAAGAGCATTTCTTTTTCTCATTCACAGGTTTGCAATTAGTATAAGGTAGTCCTGTATCAGATTACATATCAGCTCAGTTAGGGTTTAGGCTTCAGATTGGGTGTCATTCACCCCACATGTCTCTGAATGCCCTTTGGAGCAGCAGTTTCCAGGGCATGTTCATACTATCAGTGAAGTACAAGAGGCAAAGTCAAACGCTGTAATTAATTTAAAGATCCCTGCTTGCATCACATTCCACTAAAATTTCTTTAGCCAAAGATGGTTATGTGGCCACACGCAATATTAGCAACATCTCTTAATTCTAGAGTTGTAAAGGATTCGATGACAGAAAAGTGGAGAATGGGAGACAATAATGTCCAATCTACCACATAAAATTCACTTACTCTGTCTCTATTCCCAAATTCTCATCTAATCTCAAATGAAACTTGAAGCCTAGGATCTTGTCATCTACCTCAGATCCAAATAAGCATCCTTTAGTTCTGAAGACCTATGAACTAAATAACAGGTAAATGATCCTATATACATCATGGATACAGAAAAATAACTGTAATAAACACTTCCATTTAAAAAGAGAAAGGTTGACAGTCACATAGTAGCTATTGTCCCACAGCAATTCTGAAATTCTGGAGGCCAAATGTTGCAAAGTTCACCTGACTTGTGGTTGGGTATGTCCCTTGATCAGGTCCCTTATCTACTTCCTGGGAGTTGTCTCTCGGTCCTTTTTCCTCTAAGATTTGGCTTTATGACACAGAATGTCCTTCTTTTACATTAAGTTTATAAAAAACATAATCTTGGTGGTTGAGTAGCTTTCTAAGCCCACTTTGTGGCTATATAAAGTTAGAGCCCTCACAGTATTTTAATATCTTGAATAATGAAGTATTTTCTTCTTGCCAGTAGATCTCTTTCAAAAATTCTACAGGTGTTCTATGTTTTTGATTCAAGTCAATCCCATAAGCCACAGTCTTTTTAATCTGTATGTTTTACTCTATACCTATGTACTTAATCTTAAGACGTATCACGTTCTTGTAAATCATGTACTTGATTTTTCAGCAGCTTTGGTCCTGCTGAAAGAATCCACAAGGTACTATCTTAATTCTTTCAGAGATCTAACAAAGGTTGTGCCAGCTACATTCCTTTTTATTTTTTCACTTGAGAAATCTCCATTTGGGAGCAGTTTAATTATAGTTTGATAAAACTATATTACATAATTAAAGAATATTTTATGATATATGTTTGTTTTAATTCCAATACATTTTTCCATGCTCTCTTCTACAGCTGGAATAAATATGTCATTCTGTTTTTGGGTTTTTTTTAGCTTTTTATAATCATGATGATGTCTTATATTTAATTCTAACTCATCTGAACTACATTCTTAAATAGGACATACATTGAGGCTTTGTCAAATATGAACATCCTGGGTTTGATCTTTGGTCTGAGGCTATGTTTTAATGCCAGTAGTTTCATTTTTCAAGTAATTTAAAGTTATTCTTAGGAAGTTCAAAATATGATAGTTCCACCCACTATTACAGAAAACAATTTTACAACACTTTTGCCTTTGTATATAATGGATTTTTAGTTTTCCCGTCTAGTTTATCTATTTCTTTGCCATTTGCCACTACACCTAGGGCCCACACAATAGTTTTTGTTTATGGTTGCTCCTTTGTCAAAGTATCAATTTCAGTATATATTGGGATAGCACTATCTACCTGAAAAGATTCCCAGAATTCATTAGAAGTGAACTTCAGTTTAAGAATCAGAAACTTGTTATCTAGGTCTTCAGTTCAATAGCAAAATCGATTGCTTTCTGTACATGCTATAGCACAGACCTATCCTAAATTTAGATGTGGTAGGTAGTATGACCTTGATATTTTAAGGCCAAATAAACACATAAAAATGCTTAGCACTAATCATTAGGGAAATGCGAATCAAAGCCACACTGAAATACCACTTCATGACTATTACTATGGCTACTATCAAAAACCAGAAACTAAGTATTGGTCAGGATGTGAAGATAGGGGAACCCTTTTGCTATGCTGGTGGGAATATAACATGGTACTGCCACTAGAGAAAACAGTAGACCAATTCCTCAGAAAGTCTGACATAAAGTTACCACATGATCCTGCAATTCTGTTTCTGGGTATATGATAGAAGCAGGGACTTAAGCAGATATTTGTATATCTATGTTCATAACAGCATTATTCACAAGAGCTAAATTAGAAAAACAATTCAAATATTTATTGACAAATGAAAGGATAAACAAAATGTAGCTACTGAAGACAATTTGCTAAGCAAAATAGGCCAGATATAGTAAGAAAAATAGTGTACCATCCCACTTATATGAATTACCTAGGGGTAATCAGATGCATACAGAGAGAAAGTAGAAAGGTGCTAAGGGAATGAGAAGTTATTGTTTGTTGGGTACAAAGTTTCAGTATAAGATGTTAAAATTTCCAGTAATGGATAGTCCAGATGTTTGCACAATATAAATCAATTTCATTTCACTGAACTAGTATATGCATAAAATGGTTTAAGTTGTAGGTTTTATTTATATTTTGGAACAATATGGTTTTGTTTATTTTGTTTGTTCATTTAATATCAGGATGCCTGCAACAGCAAATCTAAAAGGCCAGCAACATGGGCCAGCACGTGTGGAGCTTAGGGACTTGATGAAAGTCCACCTTCTGGAAGAGGGAGAGGACAAAACGTCTGGTAAGTTGTGGAAGAAAGAGAGAAATAACTCCTGTTATTGTGTCATTAAAATGAATCCCAAATTCAGCTCCCATGAACTTGTATTTGAGTCTCTGAAGAGGAGGCCTGCACTTTAATTGTAACAATATATTTTATGGAATCCAAACAGTTACCCTGGGGAGCATTTTGTGACCCCTTCCTCATAGGAAATGCTTAGAAAAGAGCTGGGAGGGATCAGAAGGAACCTATAATTCTCACAGTTCTGCAATTATGGATGAACTTTTTTATTATTATTGTGACACTGTTGAATCCTTAGCCTAGAGTGGTGTCAAGAAATGCAGGTTACACAGCAGCATATCAACTTATATCACAGTTGTCATCAGTAGTACAGTACCTTCACGTTTCAAGTATAGGGGTAAACCAGAATGGAAACGTATCTTTCTGAAACTTTTGATAACTGCAAAAGTGCCTGTTCCCTTCTTTTATGATACCAGTAATTTCCACCGGAGAACCCATACGTTGGCTCCTCTCTACATCCATAAATTTTGCCAAACGTTATAATTGTAATGTTTTAACAGAGACAACAGAAAATGTTCCTCTCTAAATTACAAGTGCTTTTAAGCCAATTGCTTGAGGCAAATGCACTCTTCACATCAACAAGTCAGTGAAAGTTGATTAATGGAGGAGAAAAAGCTAAGAGATTCTCTTAGTGATTGATAACTGCAAACACCTGTATTGAAGGGCTAGCCACTAAGAATTATGAGAAGTAATGAAGCAACAACAAATCTTATGTTCACTGCTGATTCCTTGACAACATAATTGTATCTTACGTGCTGATATTTTAATCACAGCATTGGAGAACACCGTTAAGCTGAAAAGAAAGAATCATGAAGACATCTGTATCCATATGTGTCCAAGTTTTCACACATGACTATATATAGATTGCTTTTTTAGAGAAAAAGTCTTGTCTTTTAGAGAAATCACGTTATAGACTCATACCAACCCCTACCTATGGTTGCATCTTGTTTTTTAGAGAAAGGGGTAGCAGCCAATAAAAATTTACAGTCCATCTTTTGTTTCCATCTTATTTTAAAATAATTTACTCAGATACTATTTTTATTAGTATCACTTTTAAAATAATGAAATAGACATCAGAGAAATAGCGCTGTGAGGGGTGTTTCTGATATCTCCTCCTGAAATTTCAACAAATTCAACAACTAGAGACAGAAAAACAATCTCAGGAGCATCTGAAATACACATACATCAAACAAAGGTATGATTGGGCGAAAAGGTGGCTGAATATATAATCCACTCTGAACAAAATAAGATGGAGAATGGTGTATTCCACATTTCTCATTGACCTGGGGAATGCTGCTTTCACTTGAAACTGAGAGGAAAGGAGGGCTAGAGGAGAGGGAAGTAGCTAGGCTAGGGAAGATAATCAAACCCATGAGGAGAGAGTGTGCAGGTGGCTCAGCCTGAGATTGTGGATGTGGCGCTAGCGCCAGCAGCAGACTCTGACAGAGGTGGGCGAGTGGGTTGCCTGTGGATACTGATACCAGAGCGGCTTTGGGCTTTGTGCGCCTCCGGTCTGCGATCCCAGGGTGGTGTACAAGTGGTTCCACTTGGCGCCTCTGGCATGGGTGCCCGCATTCGTGGAGGGAGCAGCTGGGTCAGAAACTGTCAGCAGTGGACTTCTGCGTGGGCTGTAGCCAGAGTTTCTGTGTAATCCCAGCTCCCCAACCAATAGCGCGGGAAATGTGCAAGGGCTGGGTTCCTTACACTTGGACCTTTTCGGGTGGGCGCCTCCACCAGCCGATACAGGTTACAAAGCACATTCCTATGGAACAGACCTGCAGAAGTGGTGGGGGCTAAGCACACAAGCAGCTAGCTGCAGGTTACCAAATGCACATGGGAGAAGCCTGTGGAGATTAGACCCATGGAACGCTGAGGCAAACTAGACATACCCCAATAACCCTTAAAAAGGAACCTAACCCGCAGTCTGCTCACTGCCGTGCCTGCTTACACTGGTGGCTCTGATAGACAAAGCCTTTTTACCCAGAGCTGTGCTTTGAGCAGACCTGGAGGAGGGACTTGGCAGGTCTTAGGGCCTCTTGCTCTACAGGCAGTAGCTGGGGCAACTTCCCACCAGCTGATACAGGTTACAAAGCACATTTCCACAGAGCAGACCCCAAAGAACACTGCAGAAGTTGGGTGGGGTGGGATGTAGGCTTCCCAACAAGGGAGAAGCCTGTAGAGAGCAGACCCACAGAGTGCTGAGGCAAATTTAACTAGACATACCAGGAAACCTTAAAAAGGAGTCTGATCAGAAGTCAGCTCACTGCCCTGCCTGATTATGCTGGTGGCTCTGGTTGACAAAGCCTTGTCCAGAACTGTGCTTTGAGTGGACCTGGAGGATGGACTTGGCAACTTTTAGGACCTCTTGCTCTGCAGGCAGGGCTGGAGCATCTTCCCGCCAGCCAATACAGATTACAAAGTGCAAAAAGCCTGGGGAGAATAGACCCGTGGAACACTAAGACATACTAGACACATCTGGAGGCTCATAGAAAGACACCTGGAAAGCAACCTGCTCCCAGCCCTGCCTGCTTATGCTGGTGGCTCTGGCTGGCAGAGCCTTACTCAAAACTGTGATTTGAGCAGGGCTAGGGAGGGAATTAGACAGCTCTTAGAGCCTCTTGCTCTCCAAGCAGTGGCTGGGGCAAATTCACAGCTGTGTCCTCAGGCTGCTGGCTCAGGAAGGAGAGACATGGGGAGAGGCACCAGGAAAACTGACTCTCCCATTGTCAGAGCCTGCAAATCCTAACAAGTCCCACCTACCAATGGGACTGAGGCTTAGTTTATGTCATCGCCACAACACATCAACTGCAAATCTCTACTTAAGAGTGACACAGGGGAAAAACCTGGGGTACAGTGCCACCAGCCAAAAAGAAAAAGAAATAAAAAAGAAGATAACTTCTCAAAACCAGGAAAAAAAAATCAGATTCTTTATAACTTTTTCCATATTTTTCTTCCACCTTGGTCATTTTATCCTCTTTCCATTTTATTCTTTCCTTCTCATTTTGAACTTCACTACCCATAGGTGTTACATTTTTCATTCTGTTTTTTTTTTTTTTTTAATATGAGGGTTACATTCCAAAAACCTTAACTCTTTTATTTTTCTCGCTTCTTGTTTCATTTTTTCTCTTTCATGTTTTCTCTCATTCGATTGTTATTCACAAACACATTATTATAATCTGGATTCAAATTTTTCTTTGTAGCATTTTGTGTACTTTTTACTTTGTTTTTTATCTCTTTATCATTTCCTCCCAAATTCAGCTCTCTATTCTATGTAGTTTTTGTTCCACTTAACATAATAGAATTTTCATTTTACATGGTATTTTTTCAATTTTTCTTTTTTTTTTCATTTTTCTTCTTTTCTCTTTCACTTTTTCTCTCACTCAATTGTCATTTACAAACAAATTATTTTATTCTTGATTCAAATTTTTACTTGTAGCATTTTGTGTGTTTTTACTTGTTTTTTTATCTTTTTGTCATTTCCACCCAAGTCAGAATCCCCATTCTATGTAGTTTTTGTTCCATTTAACACAATAGAATTTTCATTTTTCCACTGTATTTTCTCAAAAAATTTTAAATTAACTCTTATTACTGTTATTAACAATAGCACTCTCAAATGCATTAAGAAAAAAGAAATCAATTATCATGGATACAAAAGACAGCTTTGTCAATCAGATAGATGAGAAAAAATTAATAGAAAAAAATATTCAATTGCTTGGAAACCTTGGAGTTAAATGACAGAGAATTTAAAATTGAAGTCCTAAATATACTTGGGGAAATACAAGAAAGCACATAAAGGCTATTTAGGGAGCCTATAAAACAATTCAATGAACAAAAAGAATACATAACCAAAGAAATTGACACTATAAAAATGAATCAAACAGAAATGGAAAACTCAACTCAAGAACTGAAAAACGAGGTAACAAGCTTAGCTAATAGAACAGGCCAGATAGAGGAGAAAATTAGTGACATAGAAGACAGGTAACTAGTGACACTACAGATAGAAGAGGAGAGAGACTCATGAATTTAAAAAAAAAAATGAGAAAACCCTACATGAATTGTCTAACTCCATCAGAAAGAGCAACATAAGAAAAATGGGTATATCAGAAGGAGAAGAGAGAGGAGAAAATGGAATGGAGAACATATTCAAACAAATAATAGAAGAGAACTTCCCAAGCCTGTGGAAAGAATTAGAGCCTCAAATTCAAGAAGCAAAGAGAACACCAAGTTATCTGAACCCTAAAAAAGCTATTTCAAGGCACATCATAATGAAATTAGCAAAAACCAATGATAAAGAAAAAATTCTCAAGGCAGCAGGGAAAAGAAGAATACAACATATAAAGGAAGGTTCATTAGATTATAATCAGATTTCTCAGCAGAAACTCTAAAAACCAGAAGAGAGTGGAACTCAATATTTAAAATTCTGGGAGAAACTTCTAGCCAAGAATACTATATACATCAAAGCTATCCTTCAAATACAAAAGAGAAAATCATTCACAGATGCAGAAAAGATGAGGGAATTTATCACCAGAAATCCCCCACTTCTGGAAATACTAAAGGAGTTTTTCCAAACAGATACAAATAACAAAACTACAAGTAAGACCTCCATCAAGATCACAATAAAAACGAGATTAATCTGTGACAAAAACAAAAAAGGGGAGAGGACAAAGATTAACAGTAGCAAAGGAGGATGGAGTGCAGAAGCACTCATGAGATAATGTACTACAATGAACATGTTATGTATCCTTTCCATTACTTAAAGGTAACTACCCCTGAGAAAATCACCACAGAAACATATAGCTTAAAAAAAAAAGAACAGAAAGAAAGAAGTATGAAAAACAGCCAAACAAAAGCAAATGATAAAAACATAAAAGAGAAGAACCAAATAAGATACAAAGCTATTAGAAAGCAATATATAAAATGGCAATAGAAAACCCTCAAATGTCAAATATTACACTAAATATAAGTGGATTAAACTCACCAATAAAAAGACATAGAGTAGCAGAATGAATTAAAAAAGAAAATCCAATTGTATGCTGCCTTCAAGAAACACATCTAAGTTACAAGGATAAAAACAAATTCAAAGTGAAAGGTTGGAAAACAATTCTTCAAGCAAATAACACTCAAAGAAAAGCAGATGTAGGCATACTAGCAGAAGAAAAAATATAATAAAAATCAGAGCAGAAAAAAATGAAATAGAGAACAGAATAACTATAAAAAAATCAATGAAACGAGCTGGTTCTTTGAAAAGATCAACAAAATTGACAAATCCTTGGCTAGACTCACTAAGAAATAAAAAGAAAGGACTCATATAAACAAAATCCAAAATGAAAGAGGAGAAACTACCACAGATATCATAGATATACAAAGAATTATTGTAGAATAATATGAAAAACTATATGCCACCAAATTTAACAATCTAGAAGAATAAATTCCTAGAACAATACAATCTTCCTAGACTGAGTCATGAAGAAGCAGAAAGCCTAAAACAGACCCATAATAAGGGAGGAAATAGAAACAACTATCAAAAACCTCCCAAAAATAAAAGTCCAGGGCTATACTAGTGAATTCTGTCAAACATTCAAAGAGACTTGTTTTCTATTCTACTCAAAGTCTTCCAAAAAATTGAGGAAGAAGCAATAATTCCAAATACATTTTATAAGGCCAACATAACCCTCATACCAAAACCTGGCAAGGACAACACAAAGAAAGAATACTACAAACCAATATCTCTAATGAATACAGATGCTAAAATACTAAACAAAATATTAGCATATCGAATACTACAACACATTAAAAAAATAATTCATCATGATCAAGTGGGATTCATCCCAGAATCACAAGGATGGTTCAACATATGGAAAACGGTCAATTTAATATACCATATCAACAAAACAAAGAACAAAAACCATATAGTCCTATCAATAGATGCAGAAAAGGCATTCGATAAAATACAACACCATTTTTTGTTTAAAACACTCAACAAAATGGGAATAGAAGGAAAATATCTCAACATAATAAAGGCCATTTATGATTAACCATCAGTTAACATCATATTAAATGGCATAAAACTGAGGATGTTCCTCTAAAATCAGGAACAAGACAAGGTTGTCCACTCTCTTCATTCTTACTCAGTGTAGTGCTGGAAGTCCTAGCCAGAGCAATCAGACAAGAGAAAGAAATAAAAGGCATTCATATAGGGAAAGAAGAAGTAAAGGTTTCACTTTTTGCAGATGATATGATCCCATACATAGAAAACCCCAAAGACTCCACAAAAAGACTATTAGAAACAATAAACCAATACAGTAAGTTCACAGGATACAAAATTAATATACAAAAGTCCATTGCTTTCCTATATGCCAACAAGGAAACATCAGAAAACAAACTCAAAAAAATAATCCCCTTCATGGTTGCAAAAAAAAAAAAAAAGTAAACCTAGAAGTAAACATAACAAAGAATGTAAAGGACCTATATTATGAAAACTACAAAGCATTGTTAAGGAAAATTGAAAAAGATACAATAAAGTGGAAAAATATTCTTTGTTCTTGGATAGAAAGAATGAATATAGTCAAAATGACTATATTACCCAAAGTGATATACAAATTTAATGCAATTCCCATCAAAATTTCAATGTCATTTTTTAAAGAAATGAAACAAAAAATTATCAGGTATATATGGAACTATAAAAAAAACGGAATAGCCAAAGTAATCTTAAAAAAAAAGAATGAAGCTGGGGGCATATACCTGACCTACAATATCTGACTTCAAATTATATTTTAGAGCCACGATAGTCATAACAGCATGGTATTTACAGAAAAATAGACACTCAGACCAATGGAACAGAATGGAGAGCCCAGAAATAAAACCACAAATATATGGTCAAATAATCTTTGATAAAGGGGCCAACAACACACAATGGAGGAAAGAAAGCCTCTTCAATAAATGGTGCTGGGAAAACTGGAAAGCCACATGCAAAAGAATGAAACTCTATGACAGTTTGTCCCCTTGTACTAAAATTAATTCAAAATGGATCAAAGACCTAAATATAAGACCTGAAACAATAAATTACATAAAAGAAAAATAGGTACTAAACTAATGGACCTTGGCCATAAAGAACACTTTATGAATTTGACTCCAAAGGCAAGGGAAGTGGAGGCAAAGATAAATGAATGGAACCACATCAGACTAAGAAGCTTTTCCACAGCAAGAGAAACTGAGAACAAAACAAACAGGCAGCCAACTAAATGGGAGATGATATTTTCAAACAACAGCACAGATAAGGGCCTAATATCCAAAATATACAAAGAACTCATAAAATTCAACAACAAACAAACAAACAATACAATAAAATAATAGGAAGAGGACATGAACAGACACTTCTCCCAGGAATAAATACAAATGGCCAACAGATATATGAAAAGATGCTCATCTTCATTAGCTATTAGAGAAATGCAAATCAAAACTATAATGAGATACTACCTCACAACTATTAGATTAGCTATTATCAACAAGACAGGCAATAATAAGTGTTGGAGAGGCTGTGGAGAAAAAGGAACTCTCATTCACTGTTGGTGGAAATGTAAAGTAGTACAACCATTATGGAAGAAAGTATGGTGGTTCTTCAAAAAATTAAAAATAGAACTACCATATGACCCAGCAATTCCTCTACTGAGTATATACCCCCCAAATTCAAAAAACATTGGTACACAAAGACACATGCAGCCCCATGTTCATGGCAGCATTGTTCATAGTGGCCAAGACATAGAAACAACCAAAAGGCCCATCAATAGATGACTGGATAAAGAAGAAGTGGTACATATATACTATGGAATACTACTCAGCCATAAGAAATGATGACATCAAGTCATTTACAACAACATGGATGGACCCTGATAACATTATACTGAGTGAAATAAGTAAATCAAAAAAGACTAAGAACTATATGATTCCATACATAGGTGGGAAACAAAAATGAGGCTTAAGGACATGGACAAGAGTGTGGTGGCTACTGGAGGCGGGTGGGGAGGAAGGAGAAGGAAGGGGGTGGGGAGGGGCATAAAGAAAAACAAATAGAAGGTGACTGAAGACTATTTGACTTTGGGTGATTGGTATACAGCAAAATCAAATGTCAAAATAACCTGGAGATATTTTCTCTGAATCTATGTACCCTAATCAATCAATATCAGCCCATTAAAATTAATAATAAAGGGGAAAAATACTAAAATAAAATAAGGTTTCTGAAGACATATGACATAAAGTATAATAGAAATTATCTATTTTTTATGTGCCTTTGGGCATTACATAGACTGTTTTTAGCCACAAATCTTATGTGTTATTTTTACTGGAAATATGCACAATGTGATGAGTGTTAAATTGCTCATAGCTAATAGATTTCACATGTATCCAACAATAAAATTTTAAACAACTTCTTGGCTTCTCTTGAATTCATGGAGAGATCGACCACAAAAAGTCCGTATAACTTTAAAATATCAAAAATTGTTTGTAACATGTTCATGGGACAGCTATTTTGCTGGTGGTTACAGCCATTCTCAAAACCTGCCTAGATTCCACAGACATTTGGGAACTAAGTATATAAAGAGTGGGCAAAAGTAGGCCTATAGTTGTTTACATGGAAAATAATACAATAATTGATAAATAATAATACAAGAATAAACTCTGTTTTTCATATGCTCACTACTATAAACTTACTTTTGCCCATCCCTATATTTATTGTAGAGTCAGCTCCTAGTAACAAATCCATATTAGTAGATTTTCTAATGGAATTATTACTTCAGGAAAAAAAATAACAAAGGCAATGAAAATAGTTTCTATTTGTATGTCAATAACTAACATTGCATTTTTAAATTAAACTTGTATCATTTATTAATCAAAATGCCATGAAACTCCTGTACCTAGAATCAAAGAACTTTTATGAAACTATATTTTTTCTAATTTCTAAACTTTATGGCTTACATAATGCTTCCTTAAGAATAACCTATTAAGATTTCAACAGCATAGAGACAGAGGCGGGAACAAAGGATCCTGAAGGAAAGCGGACAGAGGGAAAATGGGTGATAGGTTGAAAGGATGCGATGAGAGCAGAAAAGCAAATCCTGGAGGGAAGGAGGGAGGGTGTTACGAAGGGGGGCAGGGTGGATGTATAGGGGAACACAGAAGGGAGAATGTATTCAGGGGAACACTAGAATCTATGTAAACACAATAAATTAATTTTAAAAAGTTTAAAAAACAAAAAAAAGGATTTTAACAGCAACAAAATACCATACTTACCATTGCAATGAACCATGACACTCCTATTTATATTTTTCTTGCTCCTATTTAGATTGAATCCATAATGTCTTTTTTTTTTTTTTTTTTTTTTTGTCAGAGTAGGATACAGAAACTGACTCCTGCATGTGCCCCTACTGGAATCCACCCAGCAACCCCTGTAGAGCCGATGCTCTGCCCATATGAGGTATTGCTTGTAACTGAGCTGTTTAGTACCTGAGACAGAGACTCCATGGAGAAACCCTCAGCACCCAGGGCTGATGTGCTCAAATCAATAGAGCTATGACTGCAGGAGGAGAAGAGAGAGAGAGAAAGGGGAGGAGAAAGAGGGAGAAGCAGATGGTCACTTCTCCTACTTGTCCTGATCAAAATTCGAACCCAGGACTTCCATATACCAAGTCAACTCTCAGCCACTAAGCCAACCAGTCAGAGCTCTAATGTCTTTTCCTACAGCTTTTACAAGGCAGCCAAAAATAAACAAAGGCTATCTGGACTGCATTTTCCCCAAATACAACACAATCTCACTCCTAGCATATAGCTATTGTTCCGTATTTTCTTTAAGTGAAACCCTATTTAGCTTTATGTGTGATTTAAATACTATTTCTCTCCATTATATAATAATGTGAACCCATCAATTATATTATGAATATTATATTCTAGTTTTGTTACTGTTTCTAAATCTGGTAGCTTGTCGTAGGAAAGGAGACCTATCTTAGTTAGACCTTAGTTTCTTATCTCTGTGTACCATTTGACAGACATCAGGACTTTTTCTAGTTAAAGGTGAACTTCTGATACCTCTGTTGTCTTTAATTAAACCCAGATTTATAAATTATTGAGTGCATTCCTTATCATTTAACATAAAATTGTTGAGGAGGAATATTTAAGAAAAAATACTAGAAAATGTTAATAAAAAGTCACCTAAATAATAGTATGTCTAGCTTATACTGATTAATTAACTCTTTTTATATTAGAGTTTGAAGTAAATAGGACATAGTCAAGGTATTTTTCAATACTTAAGTATATTGCTTTTAAACATCTTGAGATTCCTATATCCTCTGAACCCATTAAATTTACACTTGGGCACAAATGCTTTCTAAAGAATTTTCATTATATGGCCCCATGGTTGATTTTCACCCTCCTCCTATTACATGATGCAACACACTTTGAACCTGAGATGTTATACTTCACCCAAATCCAAAACCAACTAGCCACAGGTGTCAACCATGTGAGGTGCTGAAACCAGGCCCTGAGGATTGTGGTGGATAAAAAATAGTTCATCTTACAGTGAAGCTAGGCACTGTTTAATATGCTCAAGGTATTTTTACTAGTAGCCTTTGAAATACTTAGGTGGCTAGGTATGATTTTGGTCTGTCAAACAGATGTGTATCTATGCCTAACAGATCATAAAATAAGGGATAATAATAATAAAAGGATAAGAGGTGAAATCAGAAGAAGAGCTTGATATGAGTCCATAGTATAATTTAACTATGAGGTTGACACAGTAGATAGATAGGCACATTAAAGATAGCATTTCTTTCCCTCCAAAGAGATACTGTACTTAAATGTTTCCATCTCTGTTGGACTTGGTGAGGTATAATTCTGAACTAGATTATTTTCAGGTGGTATGGAGTTTTGGTGAAATGAGAGGTGTCAAGTGAAATTTAGAAGCCAATTGTTCCTTTGCTAGGAAAATAAAGTAGTAAAAAATCTAGAAACAGAGAATTTGTTAAATATATTATATCACTGTTTCTTCAAAGAATATAGTGTTTCAAATGAAATTCAGTATCTAGGACATTTGAATTTGCTCTTGCTCTTGAAAATTATAGTTTCTTTTTAAAATAAAATGACTTATAGGAAATGAAATCTAATATTTAGAACGTATTATTATTGTACTAACATTAATGACACATGAAATGCACAATTCTATTTGAATTGCTTTACAATTATACTGTCACTAAAAACAGTTTAGAAATGCAACATATTAGTCATACTATATAAAAAGGCATTTATGTTAGTATACAGAAATTATTTGATGAGTCCTAGCTCTGAAATTATTTTAAAGTAGAATAAACAGCTGTTGTTGAGGCAAATACAATCTAAATACACAAAAAATCGAGACAATACATAAAGTCTTTATCAAAATAAATAATTAGTAGTTGGCACAGAATAAGGAGATCAATTCTTAAATTATAGGTTAAGGACAAGGAAATTTAAATGATACGTGTGTGAAATAAATGAGATTAATACCTATCACAAAAATGTGAAGCATTAAGAGATTCATAAATATATTACATTTGTAAAGATATAATAGATTTTAACATTTAGGAATTATTTAAAATCTTTGAAGAGCAGTTCTTTGTTGTTCTTCTTTCAGATATTCAATACAGTATAAAGTAAGATTCAAGAACTGTAACACTAGAGTCTAGTTTGATCTCCCAGTTTGTTGGTTTGCTTCTCTTACAAACATCAGATGTTTGAATTATGTGTAGAAATTGCATGGGCACCTCTCTATTGCAAAGTTGAACAGCCCATTAAATGGTATAAAGATTTTTCAAAAGATGACCTTTAGCTCACATTCAATCCCAAGAGTCAGTGAGGAAAATGATTTCCACATGGCTTTCAGCATGCCACAATCTGATCCTTAGCTTTGATGCTCATTCACAGTGGCAGAGAGGGAAGACACCAAGGGCAGAGTGAGTCTAGGTCCACATTGCAGGTAGAAGATATTCATACCCTGCAGTTATAGTCAGCAATACTCTGGATCTACAATTCACACTTTCTGATGCCTTGGGTACTGTGTGCTTCTATATTCTAGTAAGTTTTAATAAAATACTAGAATATAGATAGGCTAACATTACTGTTGATCAAGAAACACTTGAGAAACTTGTAATGCTAATTGATATGGCAATGTTCATCTGGATATTTAACCAATTTCTTAGTCTCATATTGAAGGTAAATGCTTTATGTTCTAGCTGTCTTTTACACAGGGTCAGAAACTTAAAAAGACAACATCATCAAACTTCAGTTTCACAAAATTTGAGAAATGAGATTTATGTAAGGATTAAATGAATTGATGCATGTAAAATGCCTGGCCCATAATGTACTTAACAAATATAAAGTATTATTAAATATTATATAGTGTTGTTATCATCACTTTTTAAAATTTGGAGCTTTAACTTCACTTTACAATATTAAAGGCCCTGGCCAATTGTCTCAGCAGTAGAGTGTCAACCCAGCATGTGGAAGTCCCAGGTTCAATTCTCGGCCAGAGCACACAGGAGAAGTGACCATATGCTTCTCCACCTTTCCCTCTTCTCTTCCCCTTCTACAGACATGGCTTGAAAGGTTCTAGAAAATTGGACCTAGGTGCTGAGGATGGCTCCATGGCCTGGCCTCAGGCACTAAAATAGCTCAGTTGCTGAGCAACAGAGCAGAGGCCCCAAAGGGGCAGAACATTGCCCTGTAGGGGGCTTGCCAGGTGGTTCCCGGTCAGGGTGCATACAGGAGTCTATCTCTCAGCTTCTCCACCTCTCACTTAATAAAAACATACATATATAAAAATAATAATATAGTATTAAAAATTAGAGTAGACAACACATTTAAATGGTTCAAAATGGAAACTTAAAGAATAGATATTACCAATTTTTTGTTCCTTCCCTTTTTCCAACTAATTGGTTTCCTGCCGGGAGATAATTCATGATCAATTCCTTCTTATCTTTCAGAGATATTTTTCATATATGTAGGTAAATATAAAAGTATTTTTTACTTTTTTACATGTTGCCACATAGTACGCTTAGCGCATATCTGTACCTTGCTTGTTGGTTATCTTTTGTTATTGGTAAGTTCTATTTCTCTTTACTTGACCTACTTGGAACTGACTGCTGGCTTACATGCTAGTGCTTACTTGCTATGTTCTGGTTAAACTAAGTTTCTATCTTGCCCACTTGTCTGACATCCAGTACCAGAAATTTTAATAGGTTCCCATCCTAAAATGTCCTGGAATTTTCTTTACATTTTCTTACAATAAAAAATGTACTCTAAGAAAAACTTAGGTTATTAAATTATTCCATCATTTTTTTATACTCAACTAAGAGTGAATATTCATTTGCAACAAAATGAATCTACTTTGGTTTTATTTCTCTCTTCCCTGACATATAAGGCTTTATCTCTTACTTCTCTTGTCTTCATACCCTCCCTAGCAAGGGCTCTGTATCTTAAATACTGTTAGACTGCACCAGATGTGCTCTGCCTATGAGGCTATGCTTTATGGCCTTTCTTTTTTTTTTTTTTTTAAATTTTATTTTATTTTTATTTTATTCATTTTAGAGAGGAGACACAGAGTGAAAGAGAGAGAGAGAGAGAAAGAGAGAAAGGGGGGAGGAGCTGGAAGCATCAACTCCCATATGTGCCTTGACTGGACCAGTGCAGGGTTTTGAACTGGCGACCTCAGTGTTCCCAGGTCGACGCTTTATCCACTGCGCCACCACAGGTCAGGCTATGGCCTTTCTGATATCTCAAATTCAGCCTACATTTGGGGTCCCTCAAATATCCAGGTTTCTCTTGCTCCTTGTAGTGGACCACTGCTTGTATAAAGCCTGTATCTGAAATCTATCCTCAGAACCACCAAACACCATCAAAGGAAACAACCTTCCTGTTACCTCATGTTAGCATTATGACTTTCTCCCTGGAACTTTAGCCAGCCACGACTTCTTTCCCTCCACAGCTATCTAATAGCCTAAAAAGAAATAGGAATTTTATAGTGTAAGCAGCTTTTTCTAGTTGTTGTAATGAGAACTATGTTCTTGCCTAGAGTAATTACATCTCACTCAGGAACAGTCTTTTCCAATTAGCTATGCCAATTAGGATCTCTATTTTTAATTGGAGCTTCTTCACTGGTAATGTTTTAGAGCAGTGTTTTTCAACCACCAGTCCGGTCCACCAGAAATTTTGTGCTAGACCACGAAAGAGGTAATGACCCAGTTGTAGTATGAAGATTATAGACCCAATGATCTCAGTAGAATTTGCTTATGCTCAGGGTGGTTTCTGCCTTAGTGGTCCCCAAAATAATTCTTTTATTTTTCACTGGCCCTCAAGTGTAAAAAGGTTGAAAAACCACTGTCCTAGGTCTTCACATTCACTCATCACCTCTCAGTGACTCGTCCAGAGCACCTTCCCGTCCTACAAGCTCCATTCATGGTTAGTGCCATATACAGTGTGCAGTTTTTTATCTTCAATACTGGATTTTTACTGGGCCTTTTCCATGTTTAGTCATGCTCACACACACAAATACCATTATGTTGAAATTACTTCTTTCAGTATTCGTGCAGCAACATGATGCAGGTTTGTAGTCTAGGAGCAATAAGCTATACTGTATAATTTAGGTGTGTAGTAGGCTAAGTTTGTGTAAGTACACTCCATAATGTATGTGCAGCAATACCCTCTAATGGCATACTTCTCAGAATGTATTCCTATTGCTAAGCAATGCATAACTGAACCATAAGCAGATGAGTGAGATTGCCAGCTCCCAATTTCTATAATTAAGTCTTATTAGAAAGTTGCTTTTCAAACCAAAATGAATGAGAGGTGAATTATTTAAATAGTGACAGTTAAAGCAAAGTTCCCAAAAGGCTACTGCATTAAGTTAAATATACTTTGTGTTTTGAATTGATAAGTGTCTTTATTTTGAAAATGTTTACTTGATAGAAAATCTCATCAACCCTTGAAACCTACATAGGAGGTCAAACGATTGGCTTTCAAATTTTGCTCTGCTTCTTTAAGTTATTCTTTGTCGTCCCACCCTGCCCAAACCTGCATAATGACCCTTCGTGTTCTGCATACTACATCAATAATGTTTATCACTCATGCACTGACGTATTCAGGCATATTACTTTGTCACTCAAAACTTTTTTAAATGCTAATTTATTTATGTCAAAACAACTTGTAAAGTAATATCAAACTTGGCACTGCGCCAAGATATATAAAGAGAAAGAAAATATTGCTATTTGATGATAATCTCCTAAATTTGTTGAGTGTATTGCATTAATTATAAATTAACTTAGCAGTTTACCCTTAATCCAGCAGGAAGACTCCTCTATGTTCTTTCAATATGAACAAAATATGCACAAAAAATACTTTATTTTAAAATAATGGCTTTCTGGTGGTTTATTAAATCTATTTTTGGAGTGGAGTGGAGGTGTGTGTGTGTGTGTGTGTGTGTGTGTGTGTGTGTGTAACTTGTAACAAACTAGTTGGCTTTTTGGGGGGTGATATTACAGACTTTTTAGTAAATGCTGATGGCAATGCACATTTTTTTATCTTTTGGTAACTCAACAACTGCTTTTAATTGGAGAAGGGACTACCAAATAAATATAGTAAAATTAAGATACCAGGAAAGAATGTATGTAAGAGGCAACAATCATCTTCTACTTACCTCCCTTCACATGTGCTACAAGACGTGCACATTCTGGGTCCTAGTGTCTTTAACCAGAGCCGCACAATGATCTACATGGCCCTGACGTCTCTGCTCCCCAGAGTCATAATTGTCTGGATCCATCTTTACACCTCACACTAGAACAACCTAATTCTTTCTCATGAGAATTTTGGGATGTAAGTTAGGATGTATAGTGTCTAATGCAGAATAAAAAAATATCTGATCATTTAATAAATGTAGAGAAAATTCATTTTACAAAATGCAATCTCCATTACTGACTAAAACTTTTAGTTAAGCAGGAATTTAAGGAAATATTCTCGTTCTAATGCAAAGACATCAATAAAAACTTAGAATAAACTTTAGAGTTAATGGTAAAATGATGAAAACACTAAGATGAGAACAAGGCAAGGACGAACACCTTCTTTACTTATATTCTCCCCTGTTAGACACCCTAGGCAGTGAATGTTAGTGGGTAGAGGGGAAGGAAGCAAATAAAGTAAGTCAATTGAAAACAAAAGAGTAAAATTTATAGCAGGGTACAGAAGGACTTACATTATATTTGAGTGTTCAACTTCCTAAGCTGTTTGGTGGATAGACGAGGTTAGTTTTCTTGTTATAGTTTAACATTATAATATAACATTATAAACTCTCAAATTCATGAATATTTTTGAAATAATGTCTAATCCAAGAGAAACAACATAACAGTGCTTGATTAGGGTAAAGATAACCAGAGCTTATATAAGCCGTTACTTTTTTTTTAAGGCAGGTGATAACTGAGTTTCATTAAAATGACCACATGCATCATACAGAATGTGAGGTTTCATTCCTCCTATATTATTCTCAGAATTTAAAATAGCTATAAGAGCCCACAGTTTCTTCTGTTCAATGAATTTTTCCAAATGCAAGATTTAATTCCAAAGTTCTATGTTTTATGTCTCCTTGCTACTCAATGGTTTTAGAAGAAGCATACGAAAAGGCTTAGAAATTTGGAAATATCAAGGGAATAGTGTTGAAGGAACTTGTGCCCTCATCAATATGTCATTTAACAGTATACAAATGATTTAGCTATGACACCACCAGGCTTCTGGAGTTCACAATTTCCATTCTCAAACCTGAGAATAGATGGCAGCTCTGCCAACAACAGTTCACACTGTTTCGCAAAATAGACCAGCAGAGCCTTTAATACCCAGTGTTTGAGAAGGTGTTACCGCAAATGCTTTTCTTACATACACTTAGGTAAAGTGTGTGTAATTTGAGGGGCACAAAGGAAATTCCCCAAAACAACATACTCACTTGTACATAAACTTAGATTTTTCCCAGTGGTCCTACACACACACTGATTCAAATAACTGGTTAAATTTTTAGTCAACCTGCAATCCATTCAACTAATCACTGACATAGGAATGATGATCCAGAGCTGATGTGCTGGAATGTATGCAGTTCATTGGATGGATGGGCAAGTGTCTGGTTTGCATGGTGAGAGTAGGAGGTAGGAAGAAGGACTGAGTTACCTGGAGAAGTTAGCAGAAATGGAGGATGCAGAATTGCAAAACTTACATTGGAGCACGTAGGTCAAACTTCCTAATGTTTCCAGGAGTGACTGCCAATTCAAATGAGTGTATATCTGCTACAAGCCCCTGCAGTAGCATAGAGGGGAAGAAGATGAGAAATGTAAAACAGTGAGGTTAGGCCATCCAGTTTAACTTCAGCCTTCCATAAAGCTACCTCTGGGCTCCCGCTGACCCTTTCTGGACGTCTGTCACCACCACCCTCCTGCACATTGAAAAGCACCCGGATCTTCAGCTATGTTTATGATTCTGACATGAAAATGAGCTCCTGCGTGACTGTGATGAACATGCAGCACAGTAGAAATTACTGGAGCCACGTTCGGAGGTCACGCCAAACACATGCTCTGCAGACACGATAATCTTCACTATAGATCACAAATGAGTGTTTTGATTTTCTAGTGAGAAGATTAGCTTTAGGATTACCACCCAGAGAGCCATGTTCACATTGCTGGGGCATAATTAATTTTGAATTATGAAAATAGAGCTCTTTTCAGTCATGTCTGAAATGCCATGCCACCTGGTATGAAAGCAACTATAATACACAGAAATATTATGAAGGGTGCAAATTAAGTCCACACAAAGAGGGATTCAAGCCAGGTTTCTGGAAGGATATCCAATCTTAGCTCATGTCACTATTGTGCAAATATATAGAAGGGAAAGTGCTAATATCCTGACTGAGTAACAGCATGAATCTAGCCTCAGGCCTAAAATCTAAATTATCCATTAGTAATATTTTCATTCTTATTCAAACCGCACATGATCTTTGGAGCAATTCAGAAGAGTTTGATGCATGGTGAGCATTACTAGCCCACATATGTGAGGTAATATCAGTCTCTTGTGGTAGGAAGGAACAGAGGTAATTTACCAAATGGTACCCTACTGACCCGAAAGAACAGATTTGGCTCATATGGAGATTTCATTTTAGAGGGAATTTTATTTACCAAACCTTACTGGAAGACTGATGGCGTATGTTGATTAAGAATGTATTGGAATATTTTTCTACCCTCTGGTCCTTTTATGAATGTAGTTGAGATTATAAGGTGCTGAGTTAATATTCTAGAACTGAAAATCAGAGGTATGCTAAAACATAAAGCTGTGTTTTCATGTTCCCTGAGCCAGAATGATACCTATTATGGAATTATGAAATTGCAGACTGTTTATGAACCCTGATTCACAAAGGAAATTCTTTTCTCCTTGAGGTATTCAGCATATGTTATTATTTCAAAGTTTGAGGTTCTCTGTATTGTATATCCTATTAAAAAAAAGTTGCAATTAAATGTGATGTATTAAAGGGCTTCCCAGCCTGCAGTTTAGGATCAAGTTACTAAAAATTTCTTTTGGACTATTGCTTTCACTAAAAGAAAGGAGAGAGATCTTGGACAAGGAGTTAGAGCAAGGCTTTCACATTCCAGGTTATGTAGGAAGAGAGGTTATCGCCTTGTAGTGAGTGCTTTGTGTCACTGTAATGGTTTCTGTTTAGAAAAACCATTTTCAGAATAATGTTGAGACTGCTCAAAATTTCCACCATCATAATAAACGAATTGCTTGTCAAGCCCACAAAGTAGAGAACTCAATTGACTTGTAGAAGTAATAGGGAGAAATAATTATTGAAATACAATTCCAAATGCTTTGAGAACCTCATATCGTATTTTGTCCTGTGGGTCTCTGAAGGACTCAACTGACAATATGCTGTTGTTAGCCCCTGTGATACTCCCCTGGCGTCATTTAGAGCTCTCTCATCATTAAATAACAGACATTTTGTGGAATTGATAAATACAGTCTTCAACATTAACTAAATAATCCTCCCAATAGTCTGGTAAAACAGATGGAGAGAATAAAACAGAGACATTGTTAAAGGGCTTAACTCAGTCCACAGAGACAGTCTCGCGACTTAGTTAGTATTGGACCTCCCTAGTTTAAGTTTATGACACCTTCTCTTCCATTTTTTACTTATAAATAGCAACCAAGCCTCCAAACCACAACCACGCCAACCCCTGCTCGTTGGTGCTTGTCTTTAATTCTTTTCATTTAATTAGGAACAGGACACGGTGCTTCTGCAAAGGGAATCACAGCTTTTCCACACATACTCTTTTTTAGGTATCTATTCATGAGCATTAACATGGCTTTTAAAAGACATTTTTTTCAAATAAATATTTTATATTTGTTTATTTTTAAAGGACCAAATTAGTTTGAAGCACATTGTTTTCATCAATCTCTAAGTTATTTTTATTGCTTGCTCCTTGATACACTCAGGTTCTCTCTTAATAAAGTGGAATAAGCTCATTATTGCATTTCTTCTTGGTGACAAGCACTTTGTTAGCCACTAGAGCAACAAAAATGAGTGTGATATGAGGGCCATCTTAATGGAAACCAGAATGGGAAAGAAAAATGATGGCTAAACCATCATTTTTATGATTTTGTTTTGTTTTGAAGTGAGAAAAAGGGAGATAGACAGGCTACCAGCTGCACCCCAACTGGGATGTGTAATAATGATCACAGTAATGTTGATAGTTCCTGGGAGTTTATTTTCTTTCAGACCCTGTGTTGAGCACACCTCACTTCGGGTGATCTTTTGTTGTAAGAGCTATTTCTATCCTCATTTTTTACAGACTATGGAACTGAAGCTTGCCAGGTTAATGCCTCTTCACATTGCACCCATGTAAATAACAAATACCCCATTTTCCCATTCAAGGATCATCAAACAATCTTTTAATGCTTCAATTTTTCATATAATTTTTTTCCACACAGAGCTTGTCTGGCACTTTTAGTTCTCAATATAATTAATACTTTTCATTCTGGTTTATATTTTTATGATTTTTCTTGGCTTGAGTTCTATCCCAACTCTAATCAATTCTGGGTTAGTGACAAATAGCATTTCAGAATCTTCAAAGTTGAGAACTATTTTGACAATTATTTTAAAATCAGGATACCATGTCAGTTTTTGTGGTTAATGGTTTTTCTCTAAAATACCAGCTAATCTTTGGAAACTTTCCTGAGTTTCAGATGGACTTAAATACTACCCTTCTATTGCCCTTTAAAATATCCCTACATTGCTATATTTGTTTTTATATCTTATTCACACAATATCCTTCATTTTCAAATGGTAAAGAGCCTAAGAGAGAAACTAAATCTTACTAAATTTGGATTCTTCAGAGTTCGAGTTCAGTGTTTGGTATAGAGTAAGTCTCAATGTTTGTGAAATTGAATTAAATCTTACTTTCTTTAGAAAAACTTTTTTTATCTATAAGGGCTTTATTGTTTCCTTACATTACTTATTCAACATTTCTATCTCTTTACTGCTCCTTTATTTGTCTTCTTATTTCGGAGGAGTTGAGATCTCTCCTTTTTAAATGTGTACCCACCATTTTTACACTGTGATTTTGTTTAGTTTTGAAGTGAGAAAAAGGGAGGTAGAGAGACAGACTACCAGCTGCACCCCAACTGGGATCGACCCAGCAACCCCCATCTTGGGCTAATACTTGAATCAACCAACCTATCCTCAGCTCCTGGGGCCAATGCTTGAACCAGTCAAGCCACTGGCTGTGGAAGAGGAAGACAGAGAAAAGTGGGAGAGGGAGGGGAGGAGAAGCAGATGGTTCTTTTCATGTATGTCTTGATCAGGGATCGAACCCGGGACATCGGCATGCCAGGCTCTATCCTCAGAGCCAACCAGCAGGTACTATACTGTGGTTTTAATTGGTATATTTTTCTCCTTGATCAGTAGTCACTCAGCATCTATTTCTTACTCTTAGCATCTCTCATGGCCATCTCTTCCTATGCATTTGATTATAAGTTTTATTTTGATTTGCCAAAATTCCTCCCAAAGGGAATGATACGGAACAGAAACGGAAAAAAAAGTAACTTTATAGTAGGAAAATGCTTCCTGGACCAGATAAATAATATCAATATAAACTGTGATATTGATAGTATGTGCATTTGACCCAAATGAATGAAAATGGTACTTCATATCTTTGGTTCTCCTCCTAAGAATGTATGTTCCCACTCTAACCATGAGAAAAACACCAGACAGATTCTAATAAGGAGCATTCAAAATACCTGACTAGTATTGTCCAAACTGTCACAGTTATTGTTTTAATTTCCAAATATGTTAGCAGAACTGTGTTCTCTCCTGAGGTGATAAGAGAGATTCAGTCCCTGGACTCTTACAGCTTCTGGTGGTCATTGGTTTTCCTGGGCTCATGGGTGCATCACACCTGTTTCTGCATCTCTTGTCTCCATCTCTGTGATCACATTGTTTCTTCCTCTTCTGCCTGTAAACTCCTTGACTCTTATAGAGACACATCATTGGATTGGGGGGCCACCCAGATAATCCAAGATAACCTCATCTGAAAACCATCAATTTATTCATATATAAAAGTCACATTCTAAACTAAAGCCACATTCACAGGTTTCAAGAATTTCAACGTGAAAATACTTTTTTGAGCTCTACCATTCAACCCACTGCAAGTCACCAAAAACAAAGAATGTCTGAGAAACTGCAACAGCACAGAAGAGCCAAAGAATATACGATGGCTTATTGTAATACCCTAGATGGAATCCTGGAATAGACAAAGGACATATAATCTAAAATAATCTGAATAAGTAAACTTTAGTTAGTAATACTATATCAATAATAGTTTGTTCATTGTAAGAAATCAACCATACAATATAATTAATATTATTTATTTAGTTAATAATAATGAAAATTGGTTGTGGGGTCTATGCGGTCTAAAACTATTAAAAAATAGTCTCCTTTAAAACACTTCTACATTTAATCCTTTAAAACAATTCTGTCAAATAAAAATATACTTCAAATCATTTATGCAATTTTAAGTTTTCTAGAAATCACAAGTTAAAATGTAAAAAAAAAAAATAAGCGAAATTAAAAGTATATTTTATTTTAGGTAGCCCAATATAGCCAACATATTATTTTAATAAGTAATTTATATAGAAATTATTAATAACAAATATTGCAATCTTTTTTGATAGCATGTTTATGTTTAATACTAGAAATGACACAGGTGCCTGACAGAACTATAAGGACAGCACAGTAGACAATGCAACAAATTAAAATCTCGTCCTACCAAAACAAAGATGTGTTTAACAGAAAAAATATTTCACATTGCTTCAGTTTTTATATAGAAATTAACTAGATTACATTAAATTTAAAATTCAGTTTCTCAGGCATACTAGCCACATTTCATGTGCTCAGTAGCTACTGCGGTGAGTGGCCACCACATTGAACCACATAACTACATGCTCACCTTGTTGCTTGTTTCTATTATCTACTGTATAATGAACTACCCCCAGAATTAGTGCCTTTAAGTAGCATCAATTTATTATATCCCATAACTCTGAGTTGTCCTTGTAGTCATTTTCTAGTCTTGCTTTATGTCTCTCATTCTGATTGTTGGAGAGAGTCACTGGTGCTGGAACATCCCAGTGGCCTTATCATAAGTCTGGCTCCTTGGCTGGGTGGGCTGGAAGGCTGGGCTCAGCTGGGAGGCTGGGATGGCCAGGCCTCTCTCTTCTTCCCTATAGTCTCAGGGCCTCACCCTCTCCACATGGTGTCTCCATGTGGCCTGTTCACATGGTCTCTCCCGCAGCATAACCAGAGTTGATACATGGTGGTCCAAGACTTTGAGCTACCAAAAGCTCAAAAGTTGAAACTTCTAGTCTGGCTTAAGAAATTGGTCTGAGACTTGTATATCTGTGCTGTTCAAATATTGCTGTTGTCTTCCTGGGCTAGGTAGCTCAGTTGGTTAGAGCATCGTCCTGATCCTCCAAGGTTGTGGATCTGATTATATCTGGTCATGGCAGATACAAATATCAACCAGTGAATGCATAAACAATTGGAACAACAAATTTATGTTTCTCTCTTTCTCTCTCGAAAAGAAAGAAATTGCTGTTGTTTAAAGTGAATCACAAACCCAGCATATATTCAAGGTATAAAAAGAAATACACAAGGGCATAAATACCAGGAGGCATGGAAATTAGTGTTCTGGAGTGTTGGTTCAGTTTTCAGCAAGTATTTATTTCACAAAGATTGACACTGTTAATTCTCTTAATTGTGGACTGTTATTTCAAAAGGTAACAGAGATACTGAGAGGTTAAACACATGCTCAAGCAAGGCTGCCTCAGGAAGTGGAGAGCCTGAGATCCAAACCTAGACAGCTGTTCTGGTTCCTGAGCTCTGCCCTCTTTGTTACTTCAGTAAATGTTAAATTTATTTAATTAAACAATTTTCAAGGAAGAGTGGGAGAGAGAAAGAGAAACAGGCCTACTGAACAATATTTTAAATCTCTGCTACGCTTGTTATACTTAAAGCTGTGATTCATTGAAACTTCTTACGGACAGCCTTAATTACATTTGCTGTGCAAAGATCTCTTTCTCTCTCCCTCTCTCAAGCTTGTTCTATCCTGCTCTTGCTCCTAATTCTGTCTTTCTTTCTATCAATACATTGTGATGTTTGTTCAGAAATTTCTGCCAGCTTTACACAACCTTTTCATTTAGAAGTCTCACTAAAACACATTTTTTATATAATTACCCACTATTCAGGGCTCTTTCTGCTGACCTTAACTTTTCTCCTTAGTAATCACTGAAGACTCATCAGTGGCATTAGTAGTTCCGTGTAACATGATATGCTTGCATTCCATATTTTTCTAGGCAAAGAAATCAACTCTGACAAAGTAATGACCTCAACATAATTGTCGTTAACAAAAAGGTTACACTGTTCTCACCAGAATCATAGAGCTGGGAGTCGTTTGTGACTTTACATCTTCCTTTGCCCTGAACTCTTTAAACAAAACAAATAACCATGCCTTATTAAGCACCTGCTCAATGAAGTTGGGAAATCAGACTATGGTGACATTAAATCCTGACCTTTGACTTTTTCCGTCAGATGTCAGAATGATTACTTCTAGTGGATCTTGCTTTGACATTAGGGAGCAATTGGCTAATCCTCAGATTCTCCAAACTTTCTCTCTGTTCTCTTGTTTTGTGTCTTAGATTTATTATGATTTATTCACCATGTGAGGTAACAAAATCTCCTTTTATCTTAAAGGGACAACATCTATTTGATTTTGAGTCCTAGTTCTCTAGGAAGCTTGAGGAAAAATTGGAAAATTTAGAAAGATACTGTTACTTCTTTCCATTTTTGCTTCTTTTCCTAATATAAAATTTGGACAAGCAGGTAAGTGAAGAGAAGGTGAGAGGAAAAAGACACTTGGCCTAATTTGTTAGGACTTAGCGGGTGAGAGAGAAACAGGAGAATAACACAACATCCAATAGAAGAATTATGGATTAAAGTAGATTTTTCCAGCAGTAAGTCTAACATATTTGTTTTGAAATGTAGTCACTGAGCCGTTAGTATTTTAAAAGCATAGTTGGCCTTTAAATTACAAGTATGATGAAGTCCAGAATTGTGAACAATGTCAATCCAGATTATACACAACATGAAGTGTGAGAAAAAGCATTTTAGTAAACCAGATGAGAGAGAGAAATCTTGGGTAAAAGAGTTACTGAAATAAGAGATATAAGAAAAGTGAAGCTTATTAGTCAAACATCTATTGCTGTGCTAGGTATATCATAAATGGTCAGGAAAGCTGAACAACAGAAGTAGCAGCCCATGAAAAGGAGCTAGAACAAGACAGTAAAATAGAAAAGAGAACACAGGAACAAGATGATGAATTAATGTAAAATTTACCTTTAATAAAATCATAATACAACATCTACTTCATAAAAAAATTCAATATAGGTCACCACAGAGCTCTATATCCAGCTATGAAAGTTTAAGTGGGTCCCTGGCCTGACAGAACAGTTGATTAGAGCTTCACCCTGAAGCACAGAGCTTGCCAGTTCAATCCCCAGTCAGGGCACGTACAGGAACAGAACAATGTTCCTGTTACTCTTTCTCCCTTCCATTCTTTCTAAAATCAATAAATAAAGTTAAAAAAGAAAGAAAATTTAAGTGAGGACAGAAAGCTTTGTTTCTACTTCCATGCAATCTACTAAGCTTTATCAATTTACTAAGTTCCCCAATTCACTCCTTACAATTCATGCATTTCATTTTTGCTGAGGTTATTCTGTGTTTCTTGTTTGTTACTTGAGTTGATACTGGGTCACCATCACAGTTTTAGAAATTTTGTACTGTGGTTGATCTGTGTGTCTTAATTTTGTTCAGCTGCTCCCCAGAAATAAACATGCCATGTGAATTTAATACATACTGGTTGACTAAAAAAGTGAACTGTTCAAGGTCAGTGCCTTCACACCTTTTTATGTCACATGATAAATAAAGGTAAACAGATGTGGTTTCTTGCAGCTGGAGAGGATTGACTCCTAGTGTTCCAGCCTACTCCAGGTCTCCCAGAATACCCAATGGATGAGCCACTGGGTTTCTGAGCACCTGCATGTGTTGCAGTCCATTGCATAGAAGTGCTAGTGTTATCTATGAAAACTTCAGTTGTACTGTATTATATACTTTTCTTCAGGTCTTATCATAGCCTGTTCTTACTTTTATGGTTTCTGAATATGTAGTGCTTGTGGGGTGTTGGGACATGTAAACATGCTTCCTCTACATCAGTGGTTCTTAACCCGGGTTCTATCGAACCCTAGGGGTTCGATGAGTTGGTTTCAGGGGTTCGGAGAAGCCTCTGCCGCGGAGGCCATAATAAAGTAATACCGTAATTTGTTGTGAGTTCATGCACTTTGTTGGTTTTGTTCTTTGAGCAAGGTGATATTCATGGTCTGCCCCACTTTATAGTGTAGAAATCCAAACCTTTAATCCAATCAAATTTTTTTACAATGTTTATTGATTGATTTTTAGAGAGAGACAGGGAGATAGGGAGAGAGAAACATGTTGTTCTACTTATTTATGCATTTATTGGTTGAGTCTTATATGTGCCCTGACTGAGAATTGAACCCAAAACATTGGCATGTTGGGCTCATTTTCTGCACCAGTAAAAAAACATATACCTATGTCTTGAATTTGGAAAAACATCATATTTTATTTATCACTAAAGAAGGGTCCGGTGAATGCGCATATGAAACTGGTGGGTTCGGTACCTCAAAAAAGTTTAAGAACCACTGCTCTACATAGATTCCCAGTGGGCAAGATCCATGGTTTGGCATTCAATATAGTGGGCTGGATTCAATCTCTCTTCAGCTAACTACAAGGTGCTCAAACATATTGATCACTGAGTAAATAGGTGCTCACTCAATATTCCACTTTTTTTTTTTTTCACTCAACTAATTTTATGAAATCTTCAATCTGGTAGTAAACTGACTACCTTATACTTTTAAATTCATAAATTTTGCTTCTTGTCTTCATGGTATCTGTCTGGCCAATGCCCACAGACACCATCAGAGCCGCCTGGCCAGTGTAGGTTTACATTAGATTCGGACAGTCGGTAATGAAACAACGGAGCCAAGAACTGGTGAGCCATCAGCTTTAATTCTAGCTCGCACCCGACAGACAAGCAAAAACAAACACTGGGCTCCAAAACCCACTCATTCAGTGCTCACAAAGCTACTGACTTATCCGAGTTTCCTAGCATCAAAGGCTTCTAGCTCACCAGACTTATTCACCTCTGTTTCTCATCTCCTTCTCTCTACACAAACTCTGCTCAAACTGGCTTCTCCTTCAGCACTCCGCTATCTTGGCTGCTTCTCTTGGCCTCCACGTGGCCTTTCTCTGCTCTTCTCTCTAACACTAACCTCAGGAACCAAGAGAGAGCAAGCTCCTGGTCTGCCCCACTTTATAGTGTAGAAATCCAAACCTTTAATCCAATCTACAAACAAGGTAGTCTCTGATACAAAGTCACTTATCTGAGGCATAATGGGAGGATTCCTCATGAGAGTGCACCACCCAACATCATCCAATCAGTCAAGGGTGTGGGGAAAAGCTTACTCTTAAAACTAAGCCTCAGGTGATAACGACCCGGCCTGCCCACAGCCTGTCCCCCAACACACATTAATATCAATGAACTTCCATGTGGGCTGCGCCATCTTTAACAAAGTTAGCATAATATATTGTATCTACCCAACAGTATCCTTGCTGTGTGTAAAGCCAGTAGTCAAGGCCACCATCACAGCAGCCTGACCCGTGCAGGTTCGCATTGGATCCAGATAGTCGGTAATGAAACAACGGAGCCAAAAACTGGTGAGCCATCAGCTTTAATTCTAGCTTGCACCCGGCGGGCAAGCAAAAACACACACTGGGTTCCAAAACCCACTCATTCAGTGCTCACAAAGCTACTGACTTATTTGAGTTTCCTAGCATCAAAGCTTTCTAGCTCACCAGACTTATTCACCTCTGTTTCCCATCTCCTTCTCTCTACACAAACTCTGCACAAACTGGCTTCTCCCTCAGCACTCTGCCATCTTGGCTGCTTCTCCTGGCCTCCACGTGGCCTTCATCTGCTCTCCTCTCTAATACCTCTGGAACCAAGAGGGAACAAGCTCCTGGTCTGTCCCACTTTATACTATAGAAACCCAAACCCTTAATCCAATCTACAGACAAGGAAGTCTCTGATACAAAGTCACCCATCTGAGGCATAATGGGATTCCTCAGGAGAGCTCATCACCCTACACCATCCAATCAGTCAAGGATGTGGGGAAAAGCTTACGCTTAAAACTAAGCCTTGGACTATAAGGACTCTGCCTGCTACAGCCTGTCCCCCACACCCAATAATAAAATTACGCCTATCCCAAGGGCAACTAATATCACCTGGGTGATGGGGTTCCATGTGGGCAGCGCCATCTTTAACAAAGTGAGCATAATATATTTTATCTGCCCAACACTGTGGCTCAAGTTTCTCTTAGTTGTATGTTCATCTATCAAAGTTCTTCAATCTATTTGAAAAGAAAGAAACAGAAATCTAAAATTTTATATTCCTCATTATCTTATGTGTTGTTGGTTTGGTTTTGCTTTGATTGGACTCATGCTGAATCACATCCTCCAAGGCTTCATGCTATTGTCAAAGCCCACCAGTCAGGACTTCTAGAAACATAACTGCTAGCTTTATTTGCCTTACTGTTGACATGTGGGTTATCTGCTGAAGTTTTGGAGAGGAGCTTATTATAGTATTTGGGGCTTGGACTATGTGATTCCAAGAAGTGGAGAATGTGGAAGCCCATTTGGATTCCATGCTGTCAGGAAGCAGTGACTGATATGTTAGTCATTTTTATCTAGAAAGTGAGAGGATTAAAACCAAGATAAAGTTCTCATTGATAAAGAATCCGTTGTCTCGCATGTTAACCAGCAAAGAGGCAGTTATTTTTGAAGTTGCAGAGTATCCTCATGTCTGTCTTGTTTCAGGCAGAGTCATGGAGTAACACTGTCTGTTCTGTCCACCAGTCAACAGGTGGCCAGGTCTGGATATTGTTTATATTCTGCAAGCATCGTTTATGCTCAGTTGGAAACATTAAGCCTAGCTACCAGGCCTCCAACTTTTCTGATGCAGAATCTTTTTATTTGTGTGGTGATTGCTATCTATTTGCTCATGCTTCTCCTGAGGTCTCCTTACTAGAGACTACAGATTTATAATCAAGCAGAAGATGGGATAGATCCTGTCAGTGGTGTGGGTCCCTTTCTGAAATCTTCAAATCTACAAAAAAAAGAAAAGAAGAAGGGAAATTAAGCAGCTGTGAATTTATTTTGCAGAATCAAATGATCTCAGCTTGAGAATAAAGGCAACCACCATCAGAAAAGTCACAGCATGAAGTTTTGCTCCTGTGAAGCCATCCTGTGATATAAATGAGAGCCATAGTTATTTGCTTTCTGCCTGGCTGGGCCACACAATTCAAAGGATAGTTCTCAAATATCTCATTTTTGGAATGATGACCCCACCTATTTTAACTCCCCACTGTGGTTTCCATTTTGTGTAAAGGTTATTACTGGGCTTTTGTCAGAATTACCTCCAAAATGCAATAATATACAAAAGATTCCAGGTATTTTTTTCTATGCTGTTCCTTAAACTTACCCCATCTGTCTAGATATAATAAAGTCTGAAATTTCTGGGAGGTCTTCTGTTACTTTTATTACTATATGGTTTTTTAGTTTTCTGTACTGATATAGCTTTTTTCTTAATTTTATATCCTGTTGGTGATTTGGACAAGAACTGGCAGCGCTAGAAGGGCCGTTGGTTTGGGAGCAATTGGAGAAATGCACGTGATTTCTAAAGACTGAAAGAGAAAAGATGTAGTATTTTCCATAAGGAGGGTTTCAGTGTTTTACATGCACATGATTGTAATTTCTACAAAGTTTAATCAACCCAAAATTATCACATAAAATGTTTTCTTCTAAGTGAGAGGGAGATAGGCTATATTTATTGTAAAGAGCCTTAAAAATGTTCTCAGTACACTGAGGTGAGAAAAGCCCCTGGTTTCCTGCCACATAGCTCAGCATTTCTAACACTGATGTACTGGAAACAGGACCCCTTAGCCAAACTTACGAACTTGCCAACTTGTTTTTAGGAAGGATTTAGTCAATAGAAATTAATCTAATGTATACTTACAACTGCCTTTCTTCTGTCACCCAGAAAATCCTAATTATTGACCCTTGACTCCAATGATTATAAAGTAAAGGAATAAAGGCTTTTTGATGTTGTGCTCAGAAAAAATACAGTTTAGAATTAAAATAGGATGTTAGTACTTTCTGCACCTATCAGTATCTGATTAAAGCAAACTACCTTAAAAATCTTTATTTCTGCCATTGTTCACTAATTATGTGAGATTAATAAAGATTGATGTTTTTTAACAAAACTGGTATGTTATTTAATGCTTTCAGAGATATAATAATAAACTTTCAAAAATGAGAAAGGATTCGAAAATCATCTAACTTTACGTGTAAAACTAACATAAAACTAACAAGGTAACTAGCGTTCAGTTAACTTTGTTAAACACATTGTCCTCCAAAAGGTGAATTACATCCTTAATCTATTTCATGTTTCATTTATAAATATGCACTGTGAGTTCTCAAGACAGGTTATGAAAAACAGTATTTCTCAAACATATGTGGTCAATCAACCCCTTTGCAATGCTGTATCTGTTAAAATTTTCTAGAAGAATATTTCCAAAAAAAGCCACTGGGAACGTATCTATCCCAGCTTTTTCATCCTCATGAAAGAAACCTGGCAGAGATAATCTAAGTGATAGATCCCTAATCCGTTAGTGTCAGTTCCCCATGCTCAACTCTGGTTTCTGCGCTTTCTCACTATATCACACACTTCAAATATGTGTGCATATCACCATTGGATGATTAGTGTTAAACACACTAATTTGCATATAATTGCATTATGTATTTATTCTTTTAAACATTCTTAAAAGCTATTTCATTGTTGAATAAATTTGTAATCAAGTAAATAATCATATACTGCCAAAACTGCTTTTCATATTTGACTATCTTGTCAAATACATATAAATATTTTGAATATAAATCACATGGTACAAGAATGATGGAAATCAATATAAAATGGCTTATTTTGTTTAAATATTTTATTATAGCCAGCAAAATATAGTCAAGTACCTGAAGTTGGCCTACCATGTTCCTTTTCATTGTCACAACTGCAAATTTAATCTGAATCGAATGTTTATGTATTTATTGCATACCCAGAATAAAGCACTGATTGAAGCCCTTTTATAAATAAGCAGTTTTGCTATTAATCAAGTGACATATTTTAATAATATACAAAATATATTTGTTTCATGGAGGAAATTATCAGTGGTAAAGCTATTTTGGGAGCACTCAGGGCAGTAAACAAAACTGGGGTAGGATTGTAACTGTTAAAGATTGAGTCAGGAATAAAAATAATACTGCTTTCATGCAAAGGTCTTTTGGAGCTGTCTTCTGGAAAAATTCCTGTGAAACTATGTGGTAAACTAAATAGTAAGTATAATGTCATCAAACTGGAGATAACTTAGATAATAAAATATACCTAAAAAGTAAATTATTGCCATTAGTGAGAACTGTTATTTTTAAACCAAGATAAAATTTGAATTAATTTAACCATCATGTATAACAATTGCATTCTTATTATTCTCTTACAAGGAATGTGTTCATAACTGTTTATTATTTTTAAAAGAATTCTTGATTTTAGGGTTGCAATCATTCTAGGAAAAATAGTATCAAATTCTACTGCAGGGTTAGCTGCACATGAAAAGAACATATTTATTTTTCTTCCTTGTGATTCAGATGCTTGAGTTTCTGGGTCTTTAAGGAACCTGAAAACAAGCCATATAAGAAACAAAACCTTTCTTCTTCCATCTTTCCCCAAGTATGTTACTCCTCAGCCTGTTTCTCTTCTATACAGTGTGAACATCTTTCTTTTCTTAAGTTCTTTACCTGTCACACTTAATTACATATTAAAAATGGCTCTCGGCTTCACATCAACACTTTCTTTGGAATTAGAATTTGGTTATTCATCCCTATTAAGACTCCAACAATGAGATAACACTACACGCCTGTTAGAATGACCAAAATCCTGACATGGACAACATCAAATGCCAAGTGAGGATGTGGAGCACCAGGAACTCCCATCCGTTGCTGGTGGAAATGCAAAATGGTAAAGCAATTTCAAAAGACAGTTTGTCAGTTTTCTATAAAACTAAACATACTTTTACTATATAATCCAGCAATTGTATTTCTTGGTATTTACCCAAGTTGGAAACTTATGTCCACAAAAAAACCTTCACACAAATGTTTATATCAGCTGTATTCATAACTACCAAAAACTGGAATCAACCAAGATATCTTTCAGTAGGTGAACAAGCTATGGTACATGCAGGCAATGGAATAACATTTAACAATACAAAGAAATGAGTTATCAAGCCACAAAAAGATATGATAAAAACTTAAGTGCATATAATTAATTGAAATGAGTCAATCTGAGAAAGCTACATATAGTATAATTCCAACTATATGACCTTATGGAAAACACAAAAAACTATGGGCCCAATAAAAAGGTCAGTGGTTGCCAGGGTTAGTGGGTGTTGGGGAAGGGAGTAGAATAAGTAGAGTACAGATGAAAATTTTTTAGGGCAGTGAAACTACTCTTTATAATATGATGATGGATATATGCCATTATACATTTGTCCAAACCCAAAGAATGTACAACCTCAATTGTGAACCCTAAGATTAACTATGGAGTTTGGGTGATTATGACATGTCAACAGTAGCTTCATCCTTGGTGAAATACATATCATTCTAATGAGTAATATTGCTAATGGGGAGGTTATATGTGTGTGGGAGCAGGAGGTATATGGGACATCTCTCTATCACCATCTAAATTTTATTATAAACCTAAAACTGATCTTAAAAAGTATTTAATTTAAAAAAACCCTGTAGCAGAAGTACCTATTGCTGTAAATTCCCAGCCTTACTCTATATCTGTTTATAAAAACATTTGAAGTGTAAATTATTTTGAGATGTTACACAGGGATCCTTGAGGAAAAAGGCACTAGCAGATTCATCTTTATGTCTTTAAGAACCAAATTGTGCCTTCCAAATAATTAAAGTTCGAAAGTTATAGTTTTAATGAACAATGGGGTGACTACTAAATGAAGTTAACTGTCTTAATGTGCATAATATGCTATGCTTCAAGATATAACAGCTTGCAAACAGGATGACCAACCATCTTGGTTTGCCCAAGATTAGGGGGTTTTCCAGGAGGTAGGATTTTTCAGTGCTAAACCCAGGACAGTCCTAGGCAGATGGGATGATTTCTCAACATATTTGTACATAAGAAATGTGAGATATGGAAGGAAAGCTAGAAAAACCCTCACTAGCCCTGAAGGAAAGTAAGGGTTGTTTCTGTAGCCTCCCATGTAATCTTTCTGTCCTTGGTTACTTCTTCTAACACTCTCCTTGCCCAGGGATTCTTGACTCAAGCTACTTCCCATCTTACTTCATCTCTTCTTTCACTAACTCTAGGCCATCTATCTGAGACACAAAAATTGGGACAGCAGTGTCTAACCAGCTCAGTCCTTGAATAATTCTCCTCTTCTTTTTGTTTATTGAAACTCACCTTTTTCCATTTCTTCAGAAAATATATTCATACTACAATAAATAATGTTGCCATATATATTCTAATTCCTGTATATATGTACGTTTGCATATTATTCACTGGACAAATGTTTATTAGATACTCTGTGTAAAGCATTGTTCAAGACCCCACCCTTAGACAGAAATATGAAAAGACACAATAACAACCTTCGATACATATGACATTCTAACAAATAAATATATAGTTGATTCTAGTTTGGGGCTGTAGTAATGTTTTATAAGGTCACTGAAAACACTGAATTATAAACACTGAACCATTGCTCCTGGAGGAAACACATGGTTAAGTCCCCATGAGTCTCTAGTCACATTTTCATTGACCAATTGACAAATAACTTTGTTTTATGTATGTTTCTGTTTAAAGACACCTTATTTAAATACACTATTGATTCATTAATATTGCATTCCAGGTCAACAGCACTATAACTCAGGACTGTACAAAGCTTACCCACATGTTTGCAAATGACTGCAAGAGCACAGTATTGATTTTAGAATTACAAATCAATTTTAGTGATAAGGCAAATTTTTATACACAATTCTCAAATATTAAAGATCAACTATAATTTAATAAATAGAGATATTTGGGGAGATGAGAGTTCCTATGGCTGATGGCAAGATCCAGAGTAAGAGCTGTCAAAGTAGCACTGTTTAACCTGAGGCCTTAAAGATGAGTGTTTGCCAAGTAGACACAGAAAATGAGAAGACTAGGTAGAGGGCACATCATATGTGGGCACACAGAAAGGAAACTGCATGTACTGTTTGAGTGTAAAGGATGGGGTAAGGAAATAGGGAAATATGAGGTTGAATGGTGGGGATAAACCAAGTCAGAAGGGTTTACTATGACATGAAAATTTGAAGTTTGTAGATAATAAAGAAATATTGGAGAATTCTTTGGAAAAGCAATAGCATTATCAGATTTCCCTTTTAGAGAAATTTCAATGGCATTTTTATAAAGGATGGATTGGAGAGGCATGAGGCAAGAGTCAGGGAACCCAGAAAGGAAGTAATAACAATTTGGCAATCATTCAGGAGACAATTGGTGGTGCAAGAATTAATTGATAGAATGAGAAGATGCACATGAAAAGTGTTTATATTCTCTTTTGAATTAATAAACAAGAGTTAATTAAAATGAATTAATAATAGTTGATGTCAGCCTGACCAAGTGATGGTACAGTGGACAGAGCATCAACCTGGGATGCTGAGGACCCAGGTTTGAAACCTCTGGGTCACGACTTGAGTATGGGATCATAGTTAATGACTTCACAGCCTCTGGTTTGAGTCCAAACGTTGCTGGCTTAAAACACAAGGTCACTGTCTTGAGCCCAAGGTTGCTGGCTAGAACAAGGGGTCACTGGTCAGCTGGAGCCCTCTGGGTCAAGCATGTATGAGGAAACAATCAATGAACAACTAAAGTGCCACAACCACAAGTTGATGCTTTTCATCTTTCTCCCTTCATGCCTGTTTGTATCTCTCTCTCCCTTAAAAAAATAAAAAAAATAATAATAGTTGATGTCAGATTTGGGACCAGAATAGGGAGAGAAAAATTTTTGGATGTTGCCATCCACCAAAATAAACAATATGAGGTCATGCATTCAGATTTAGCTATTTTATTTTCAGATAACTAGTAAATCCAGAAAGTAATAGCTAATAAAAATGTTAGCATAAGAGTTTGGAGTTTAGCAGAAGAGCATCAATAGAAGATGTTTTTTAAGGAGTCTTTAGAATAGAAATGTCAGGCAGAGCTAAAGGTATGAAATAAATTGTGTATGTTATATAATAGTTATAGCTGAAGCTTACATTGCACATATAATATTGTTATTATCCTCAATTTACATGGGTTACAGAAAGGATAAATTACTTTCTCAAAGTCAATTTGCTCTAAAATAATAGAGCCTGAATTTCAACCAAAGGAATATGGCTTCAGATTACTTAGAATCTTCCCTGGAGTATGTCAAAATTTAAGAACTAGACAAGACGATAAGAACCTGCATAAATACTTTCTTTACTTGTCATAACTCCACCTTAGTTCATACAATTCTTCTTATCTCACTGTCTAAAATCCCAAATTCTGATGTTTATATTACTTCTAAATCATTCTAGAAATTTTAGCACTACCTTTTGAGCTTTTAACTTTGCATTCTGTGCTGTGCAGAAAGTACAGTACAGAGATGCAATTACTTGAGGATGGATTTTAGGGGGAGATTTATTATGATTAATAACAATAAAAAATAATCAAGGCAAAATCAAAAGGGGTTTGAACTTACGTAACCTAAAGTAGAATAAAGAAAAAGAATCAACACAACAATAAGCTACACAACGTCACCAGACAGAGAAACATCAGTCTGGGTTCTAGAGTAATAGCTAGTTAAAGCAATAGATTAATAAAAGTTATGAGTATGTACAGCTCTCACCTAACTGTGGAGGAGCACGTCACCAGACCAGGAAGCCTCAGCCAGGGCTCCAGAGTTGTCCACCACAAGGAAGAGGTCTCCAGAGCTTCAGGGGTGCTCTGAGCCCCTACCTATATTAGGGGAAAATCTTGGCTATTACAGGAGGGCCCTTCATGCATAGCCTCTAGGAACAAAGGAAGGTCACCACATATAGGAATAATTCAGTCAAGTGGTAGGATCATCTTCCCTGGCTTCAGGGGAACCTTCAGCAGGACATGTTGTCTTGCCCTGAGTAAAGGACTCAGTCATTCCTGCAGTCATTTTTTGTGACACTAATGTTCATGTTCAATTGAGTTAAAAGTTATATATATATACATTTATGTACTGTTCCTACATCTTCTTTTAGGATTTTCACTTGGCTTTTCATTCAAGTTTTCTTCTCTATTAATTGATAAGCTATAATCTCTACTACTGTTTAGGTTACTGATTCAACATTCTTTTTTTTTTTTCTTGTTCTCATCCATTTGCTTGTTCACTCTTCTTCATTTCTTAACTTAACTTCTTTTTGCTAAGTTATTTTTTTAATTTATTCATTAATTTTAATAACAGGGAGGGAAGGAGAGCAAGGGAGACACAAAGAGAAAGACATTGATTTGTTGTCCCACTTATTTAATTATTTGTTGGTTGATTCTTGTATGTGCCTTGACTGAGGTCAAACCCACCACCTTGGTTTACTGGAATGACACTCTAACCAACTAAGCACCTGGTCAGAGCTCACTTCTTTTAATTTTTTCATGTATCAAAATCTTCTAACACCTGTTAGATGTGGGCATGTTGTGTTTGTATAATTAGATAGATGATAGATCATAGATAGACAGACAAAGATATAATAAACAACTAAACATGGGTATTGTTGGGCAGATAAAATATATTATGCTCACTTTGTTAAAGATGGTGCTGCCCACATAGAAGCCTGTCACCCAGGTGATGATATGAGTTGCCCTTCTGCTTGGGAATGGGCATGATTATGTTAATATGTGTTGGGGGAGGGCTTTCGCACCAAAGGGTTTTAAAAAAAAAGAGAGATCACATTGTTCCGGGAGAAGAGTGATTGCGTTCTAGGAGGAGGGCAGAGAGCAGAAAGGAGAGCAGATTAAGGCCACATGGAGGCCAGGAGAAGCAGCCAAGATGGCGGAATGCTAAAAAAGAATGCCAGTTTGGCAGAGTTTGTGTAGAGAGAAGGAGATGTGAAACAGAGGTGAATAAGTCTGGTGAGCTAGAAACCTTTGATTCTAGGAAACTCAGGTAAGTCAGTAGCTTTGTGAGCACTGAATGAGTGGGTTTTGGAACCCAGTGTGTGTTTTTGCTTGCCTGCCGGGTGTAAGCTAGAATTAAAGCTGATGGCTCACCAGTTTTTGGCTCCGTTGTTTCATTGCCAACTGTCTGAATCCAATGCGAACCTGCACTGGTTAGGCAGCTGTGATGGTAGCCTTAGACACTGGCTTTACAGGTATGTATTAAGTCAAATGAGTGTGTGGTTAAACATTTGTAACTGGTTAAGCTGTGGAGACATAGCTAGGAAGGATATTGTAGAGTTTTAGTAGGCTAGAAGACAATATAGAAATCACATGGGAGATGATTTCAGGAGAATCAAGAAATAAACTTCTATGAACTTCTTAGCATATTAAGATATTCATAGGAAAACACTGACTTTCCCATGTACTTTTGGCTTCATTTTTCCTGGTGGACTTATTTCTTATCTTACATATTTTCAAAGCAGAGAAAGCCAGAATGATGAGTAAAGATTGTACACACACACACACACACACACACACAACCTCATAAATCTGAAATGTTTAGATTCTGCTTCTAGATACTTGTTCTAATGAAATATAGCCGATGTGATTGCTTTAGGGACATTTCCACTCAACAGTGACATGGGAACTTCCACAAGGAGGTCCAAGAAGGAAGTAAAGATACAGTTTAATAAAACTTTATGTTTTACTTCACTGTCTCTTATAATATTGAACAATTATGTAGCTCATATTAATTTACAGTGTGTTCACCTAATAAATCCTTTAAAAAATTGACAGAAAACAATTAAAATAAAGAATAAAATATCAGTAGAAAACTGACAGATTCCCCCCAACTAGTAACTTACAATTTAGAACATTGTTAATCACCACTTCCTTATCTTTTATTTTTTTCTATTTTTTCTCCTAGTAAGTCAAAGTCTTAAGACAAGGTGTTCTTTCTCTAGTTCGTTGTTTTTATAACCAACCAGTATCATAATTGCCTGCAAATTGTTGTGGAATCCACCCTTCTGTGTGAGATCATTTGGGTCTAATCAGCTTTGCACCTCGTTCTGCCCAGAGTACACAGAAGATGTTCTGCAGAGAAGCACAGCCTGCTTTTATCCATAGTGTTACCTGACATGCATCCTGATTGCAAACTTGGCTTCTGGGAGAAAAAGAGAGCTATGCCAAAAGGGGAAATAGAATTCTAAGCCTCCAGGATAGGTTTTCTGTCTAACTTACCTCCTAAAATGGAGCCATAATTCACTTAAGTTCTACAGATACTATCACTCTTTACTTCTAAAGAGAAGAGCAATAACTTTTGACCAAGCAATAATCTGAGACTTTGCAGAGAGCCTCAATTTCATATTTATTTGACTATCACTTTGGAAACCACAAGTAATCTTAGTTGAAAGACGAATGTTAAAACACAAAAATACTAAATCTTATGAAAGGGAAGGCTTTGGTTTCACAAATGTGAAACTGAAGCATCACCTCGTAATTGCACATCATTGCACACTATTGATTGCTTCTCATATGTGCTCTGAGCAGGAACTGAACTCACAATCTCAATGTGCCAGGACAACACTTTATCCACTGAACAACTCAACCAGTGCCTATGAACATGAATATTTTAACTAGTGCCATAAATACCACACAGTGAATTCAATGCCAAATTATGTTATTAGATATTATTAAAACACTATTTGCTTTATTAGATTGTTAAAATAAATTAATGCAAGTTACACTAAGTAAATATTAACCTTTGTTCTTTTTTTCCAAGTGAGAGGAGAGGAGGGAAAATAGAGAGAGAACCCACATACATCCCAGCCTGGGCCCACCTGGCAACCCCAATCTGGTCATCCAGGGCCATGCTTGCAACCCAGGTAATTTTAGCAACTGAGGCAGAAGCTCCACTGAGCCATTCTCAGCAGTCAGGGCCAATGCACTCAAATCAATCAAGACATGGCTGCAGAAAAGGAAGAGAGAGAGAGAAGGGAGAAGGGGAGGGGTGGAAAAGCAGATGGGCACTTCTCCTGTGTGCCCTGACCAAGAATTGAACCAGGACATCCACACATGAGGCTGATGCTCTACCACTGAGCCAACTGGCCAGGAAGATTAACTTCTATAATAATTTGCTATTAATAAATAGAAACAAAATTAAATCTACATAAAGCAAGAATGAGATCACTCATTACAGGCATTTTTAAAATACAAATAATAAAGAAACAATATTGTTATTGTTAACACTTTGGAATTTAGAATCAGACAGGCAGGGTTTATCTAAGTTCTGCAACTTACCAGCTCTCTAATATCTGTAATGATATTAGAGCACCCATTTATTCTCTGTTAATCTCGGCTTCTTTTAATGAAAAAATGTGAATAAATATTCTTATCTCTAACTATGAACATTAACTGAGATTATGTATGAAAAGTAGATGGCACATAAGATGCATTCAATAATTGGTGGGTATTAGTAACTTTCATTTTTATTGTGTTCCATGGCTTGAAACTCAAATCACATTTCCCTCAAGAAGCTATATTTCAAATTATGGCCAGTCCCTTGGTAAGGTCCATTTAAGAATATATCACCCAAAAATTAACGAAATAAAAAGCAACATCCAAGCCTTGGCTGGATAGCTTAATTGCTTAGAACTTCATCCCAAAGTGCAGAGGTTTTGGGTTAAATCCCTGGTCAGGGCACATACAGGAACAAATTGATATTTCTGTCTCTTTCTCTTTTTCTCTCTCTCTAAAATGAATCCATCAATAAAAACAAACAAACAAACAAAAAAACCCACTGCAATGAAAACATAGCAATCTGAGTACCCAGTTAGGAGATTTTGACTGTGGCTATTTTCCCAGGTAGCAGCAAGTCCTCTTCTTATAGTAACACCTGTGGTGGGATGTTTGTCCACGAAGAGCAGACGGTCCTGTGAACCAGTAATTCAGTATCTGTACTCTCCTGCTGGCCTGCACAAAGGCAACACTCCTCTCCCTTCTTAACCTCAGCTTTTGAGGTTTGAGTTGATTACTGTCCACAGTTTGGCACACATTATTATCATTGGTTCATGTAAATTCCCTCTTTGTTTATCTCCATATGAGGCTAGCCCATTATATTTGCAGGGCTAGGACAAAGTATAAAAGGAGGCATCAGGCCTCAGGCAAGTGACTTTCTCTGCTTCCTGAATTTCAAGAGGCCTCAAGCCTGTGAACAGCCCAGCCACACATCTGTATTCCGTTCTCCACCACCACCCACCTTCTTGCGTCTTGGCATAGCCGCACTGACAGACTTTCTTTGAGTCAGGGCTTTCTAAGGCCGGTTCTCAAGTAGGCTTTGACTTTGGGCTCCAGGTCTATCCTTGTTGGACCTGCACTACCGAGTTTTTGCAAGAATCCTGTCAAGCTGGTTTAGACAAAATCCCCCACCTCAATATCAGATTACCCTTGATATCTGATAAATTCCCCATTCCCCACCACCTAACTATACTGATTACCCTGGCCTGACTTCAGCCCCAAATTCTGGCAAACACAGTAAGCTTGTACCATATGGTGAATGTGAAAGACATTGATATCAGAGAAATTAGCATCCAATCATGTGTTTCATACTTTTGCAACTAGAAACTGTTACAGGGCTTGAAAGATAGGCCCTACAACAGCGATTTTCAAAGAGTGTGCTGGAACAATTTTTAAAATTTAAAATTTTTATTTATGCTTAAGACTTTATTTATTGATTTTACAGAGCGAGAAGATGGGGGAGGGAGTTGGAAGCAAGTAGCATCAACTCATAGTTGTTTTACTTTAGTTTTTCATTGATTGCTTTTCATATGTGCCTTGAACAAGCAAGCCCAGGGTTTTGAACATGAGACTTATGCATTCGAGGTCTTAGGTCGATGCTTTATCCACTGCACCGCATCAGGCCAGGCTAGAATAATTTCTAAAACATGCAATAGCTGACTATTTAGTTAAGGGAACTAACCTCTTTTCCCTTAGATTGTCAAATAAAAAAAAAGTGACAACAGCTGGTGCAACAATACCTGTCAGATGTGAATGAATAAAATTACACCCATTTTTTTTTTTAGATGGACAAAAAGCAAATATTTTGGTGTGCTGCAGGATTTTAGTAGTTTATGTGTGCCATGAGATGAAAAAGGTTGAAAGTCTTGGCCTATAGAATTTCTTTTACAAGAAGTTTCCATTTAATACTTACATATGTATTCTTTAATTTAAGTTGGACAGGGCGGTACTGTAGCAAAAATCAGATCATTAAAAATATTATTTATTTAATATTATTAACCAAAGCAGAGACATCTTGAATCTTGACTGTGCTATGAATATAAATTTAAATCTTTAAGGTTTTCTTCGAAGACCTTTGCAAAGTCCTTGTATTTAAACAAACCACTCATTGAAAACTAGACAAACCTTTCCAGCAGTTTAAGACTATTAGTTTATGGCACTGTGTCTTCCTGAATCAAACAGAATACTCCTACAACACCAGTTTGTAATTGTTTTGTTTAAAACAGATTATCATTCAAAATAAAAATAGACAATCAATTTACCAATTTGCTTTAAAAAGAAGCACATGAGGTAAGAATTTTAGAAATACTTCCATTTGGTGAAGTTTTTTCTTTAACGACGAATCATAATAGTTTTTAGGGAAACTTGTTTCCCAACACAGGTTTGACTATTCTTTTTATTTGCGAGAAACTCTACTAGACATTAAAGATGAAGATTCAGGCCTCAAGAAATGTAGTTTCTGGTGAAAGAAAAAAGGAAAAGTCATACATTTTCAAAGGTGTTTGGTACTGGAGAGATATCTCACTGAGGTACAGGTAAATTAACCATTACATATATCAGGATACACGCTAATTTGAGTTCCAAATTGACCACCTGATTCTGTTTCTGTTCACTGCATTCACTACTACATTGCTCCTGTTATCTGTGCCAGTGACCACAAAGTGATTCCAGTTTTCATTTCTCCTGAGCACCAAACCCATGTATTAAACTGCCTATAGACACTCCTCGAAGCATCTCAAACCCCCAGTATTCAATGCTGAAACTATGTTCTTCCTTCCTACCCTGAACATTTTCCCCTTCTATACTTCTCTTTTAATTTAATTTTTTAAAATTGCCATCCATCCAATTGTAAAACATGGAAGTCAAGGGGTAGTTTTTCACTTCCTATACCTCATATGCAAATTTGATGGAAATCTCATAATCATTTCTCTGCTGAAGAATACCAAAATGTCTCTCCCGTGGGCATGATTCAATTGGTACTCTGAATCAAAACATTCTTAATATTCAGACACTTGCCTTCTTATCCCCCCTTGCATGGTTTACACACACGAGTAAGGAAGGTATGGATATTCTCACTCTTTTTTTTCGGCTTTTTTTTGTGTGTGTGTGTGACAGAGACAGAGACAGAGAGAGGGACAGATAGAGACAGACAGATACAAGAAAGGGAAGAAATGGGAAGCATTAGTTCTTCGTTGCAGCACCTTTGCTATTCATTGATTGCTTTCTCATATGTGCATTGACTGGGGGCTACAGCAGACTGAGTGACTCCTTGCTCAAGCCAGTGACCTTGGGCTCAAGCTGGTGAACCTTGCTCAAGTCAGATGAGCAGGTGTTCAAGCCAGCGACCTCAGGGTTTTGAACCTGGGTCTTTGTGTCCCAGTGGGACGCTTTATCCACTGCACCACCACCTGGTCAAGCTGGTAATTCTCACTCTTAACTTTGCTTTTGGTCACTGAAACTTAATAATACTTCCAAATGTCTATAAAGACTAATGACAATACAAACTACTACAGGAGATTCTGAGTTTTTATTATTATAGGCTACAATTATAACACAACTCAATAATAGAGATAATAACCCAAGAGTAAGTTGTGTTAATATATTAAAAGCTTAGTGGGACATGGGCTGTTAAACAACCCTTTTCCTAATTCTAAATGATAACTTCCCATTTGGTAAATTGGTTTCATTTTCTTCTTATCCAAGTTTATGTATTTCAATACTGTTGCATGTGCTTCTTTATGCTGCTACATTATTTATTTAAATAGACTATAATATATATTTAAATAGACTAGCCCCTGACTAACAGGACTCAATACAATTGAGAACTTGAAAAAGGGAAAATTTTGTGCTAGATTTTGGCCCACAGTATGTTAAAAATGCCCAAAGCCCCCACACTATATTAAAAGTGTGAATTAAATTGATATAGAACATTTCTTGTAGCTAATAATAATTTGTGGAATCATTTAAAGACATTTTGCTAGATATAAATATTTCTCTTCTCTATTTGGGTTACCTGAAGAGCATGTGTTGATTCATAAATCTGATACATAAGCCAGAAAAAAAAAAACTCTATGTTAAATATCAACCTTGAAAAATGCTCAATCCAAGAATGGCCAACTCAGCTGTTTGGACTCTATTGGCATATTAAATTTATAGTTCGACCACCTAGATGCCTTAGGCATTTCCATAACAATAAGGTGTGGCTTTGAAAACTAGCGATTATCCCAAAGTTCCTAAAGCCAAACAAGGTTCTAGCTGTCACATTTTTAAAATAATCAGGGTATACGAGAAAGTCCATAATGTAGAAGTAACTGGAACTAGAAAGTTGCATCTATTATGATGGCTGAATATCTAATATTCCTATTTGTTAGTCTTTTTCCTTTTTTCCTCTTTTTCTTTCCCTACCTCGTTAGAATTTATTACTGAGTAATTTGTTTTTTTTTTAAATTGAGAAGTAGATTCTTAATCTACATTTTTTATTTTTAAATAATTCAAGCACATATAATTGTGTTAAGAGCAATTTATTTGTTATAATTCAATGCCCAACTTCATCAAATATTGACATTCAAATACACTAGCTCCTACAAATATATGTAACATACTATAAATATGATATTGGGTGTTTTTAAAGAAATAAAACATTACAGAAACAATTGTAGCTCCCTGTGTCCTTGTTCTCTTATTTCTGAACCTTAGAGGAAAATCTATTTTGAATTTGATGCTTAAATTTTTCAGAAATATTTTTTAATGTTTACTACTTACATATGAACATACATATACATAAGCAGTATCATTTGCTTCTTTATACTTGACATACCAAGTATAATTCTGTTTGCATTCCTACACTACTTGATTCTATTTCTTTTACATTCCTGAGATTTTTCTATCCTGATGTATACTGCCTTTTTATTTTAAACTTCTGTTTGTTAAGTGACTATAATTTATCCTGATGTATACTGCCTTTTTATTTTAAACTTCTGTTTGTTAAGTGACTATAATTTATCCTTTGTCTTTTTGCAGAACACACAGATTGTCCTTTTTTTCTATTATAATTAACCCATCAACAAGAACTTCTAAAAATATCTATTATTGCACACCAGAGAAGGTTCCCAAGGGTATATATGTAATTGTGAAAAGATGGTTCTTGGAGTGTGTGCATTTCAAGTTCATTGGATATTGCCAAATCAGTCTCCAAGACATGTGTTTGTATTGATATATACACCACGGAAAAGTATATGACCTTCTGAAACAAACAATAATGTATTTCCAGCTTCATCTTCCTAGGCAAGGGTTTCCTGGACTAGTAAATCATGTTAATGCAGATAAGTGTATGGTTATAAACTTTTAATACTCAACATAAATATTAAACTCTTATTGCCTTAGTTCTGGAAATTATTCATAAAAATTTTTATACCCAAACAAATACTACTGGAGTTTTCCTCAGTTAATCTTGTGTTGCATTTTAAGTTTGGACATGATCTAAGACCTAAGAATGCCCTATAAAAAATTATTTTTTCTTTTAAAGATTATGAATTACGGTAAACTCTCATGTTAAAAGCTTGTCAGAGCACTCAGAAATTTTAAAATTTCTCTATGCAATATCTCTACAAGTTATTTTATTGCCAGGTTTAGGGAAATGCTATAATAATAATATGTTTGTGAATATAAATTATCTTACATATGTGTATCAAGCTGGCAAGAAATATTTTCTTTAGAATTTGAGAAATGTCTTTATAAAGCAAACAAAACAAAATCCTCAGCTTACTCCTTTAATAAATTATTCTTATACAGCTAAACATACAGATGAGTATTTTAAAATTTCATTTATAGGATGGTAATTAGAAATCTTAAAAGCAGTACTCATTATAATAATGTTCATCTCAGTCTGCCAAAGTCTAAATTCAAATCAGAGTAAAGCTTAACTATTTAACTGTAGTAATTAGGGAGAGCCACTTATTCTTTTTTAATAAGGGAAGTTATGGTAAATTTATAGTGCATAATATATCTGTTGATGATTGTCAGGAAGTATTTTCTCTGCTATTTGATTTAATCCAATGTTATATATATCAGTTGGTTAACATGTCCAGGCGTGTGAAAACAAACTTGCACACAAACCAACATTCTGTTTAACACCATAGAATACTAATGTTTGTGTTTTATTATAATACAACCAAAATATACAATTAACAAATTTCAATTATTTTAGATTACAAGGCTACATTTTTCTCAAAATAGCAAAACTATAAATTCAAAATTGATTACTAAGCACTTACAATACCAGAATTAAATTATACAATTAACTGAGAGACTTTTGCTCTTTAGCCCCAAATTCATCTATTGTAAACTTAGCATAAATACTTTATACTACAGCATATTTAAGTGAGAGGTATGTTCCTGCTTTTGCACTGTTGATATGGAGCATCTTAGAATTTTAGATCTTATTTTTTAACCTCACATATAAGCTAAATCATTTAAATAATTGTGGTCACTTTATGTGAAAAAAATATATCTCTCTATAAAAACATTTTAAATATCTCCTTTTTTTCTACATTATCCATTCCCAGTAAGGTGAATCGATTTCAAGATACTAAGAGAAATGAAACATTCTAAACAGAAGCTATTTGGGGTTTTAATTTCATTTGCATTAATGTTATCTATGAAATATATATTTCACTTTAAAATATCAGTGTTGAAGGTTTTTGTTTTATTTAATATTTTGTGGATATCTAGATGATATTAAATTGTCCTTAAAAATTTTATTTTGATAATGTTGAAAAAAAAGATACTGGCTACTGCAAACTAATATTTTTGGTTTAAACTGTACAATCCAGCAGGAACAAAATTTAACAACATATGAAGAACTGAAATATAGACCATGGCAAAATTCAAGAGTAAGACCATTTTGCAAATAACATATTGTAAATGAGCATTATTTAGTTGATAGATTAATGAGATTTAATGAAATTTTCTGTCAATTGCAGTTCTATTGTTGTGGTTTCTGAAAATCTCTAAATTTTTTGCGTTTCATGTATGGCTATTTTTCCTTCTCTTAAGTAACTTGTTTGGTTTTCAAAAATGTTTACCCAACAATGTGAAGGTAGTGCTTTAAGCTCTTTGTGTGTGTATGTGTGGGGGCTCTACATATATTACTTACTCAATAATCTATTTCTAAACAAACTCTTTAAATTCCTTGTAAACTGAATGTAAGTGAATGCAGACAGGCCGGACTCCACATAGCAGCATAAATATCTGGAATGAAATGCAGGAGAGAATATGCAAGTCAGAAATATATGCATTCAGAAGAAGGAATGAAAATATGACTCCAAGAATAAATGTAGACATTTTACCTCTCCATAAAGAACTGATTTCTAAGAAAATGTACTTGAAAGTATTGACTATAATTTTATTTTTCATTATCTCTAAAATAATTTGGAATATATACTGTGTGGAAGTATATATATTGTGTCTTGAATTACATTTAATATATTCACATGGTTCCTCAAGTGTATTAGTTAATTAAAAGGTTAAAAAATTAAATGTAACTTAAATGTCCTCTATCTTTATAAATACACATAAATCATTGTCCATATGCTTTTTATTATATGGCATTCTATTTTACTAACAATATTTCAAATATATCTTAAGTAATTATCATAAATTAATAGTTTTAAATCCAAAGAAGCCAGAACATTAGCCGTAAATTAGATTTCTAAAATTTTGTCTGAATAATTATAATAAGAAAGAAATTATTAAAAAATGGCTTGGACATTCATATTTGGATGAAAACCAAATTTATTTTCACAAGTCAATCCTAACATTTGAGCTTCATGTAATTTTCTCAAAGCAATCCATAATTTGATGATTAATGTCTGACATACAAATGTGGAAATCTTTAAAAAAAATAAAACATACTCCTACCACCTATCATTTGCTTTGAGTTCGGTATAAGTTCCTGGAACATTTTAATGCAGCAAATCCATAGTTACAAACACTCTTGTTATGGTGTTTAATTAGGAGTCTGGTCCAACTACAACTGTTCTTATCCATTTGTTTTTTAAAGAGTGACTTGTTCTGGTTTGCTTTATTTAAAAAAAAACAAACTGTTTTAAATCCTTACGTTTTACTTATACAGAATTATCTACAAATATTTACGAGTTTCATGTCAAAAGGGGTACTCAGTCTTATATATCAGTGACTACTTTGAGATCGGTAAGCAATGTGAATAAAATGAATGTAAAATAGAATGTTTTGAACATCAAGCCAGTCGTAGACATGATATTGAACACTGTAATAAGTTGCTCTCTAATCACAAGGGGTTCTCGCAGGCTTTTCTTTCAAGACATGTAGAATGCATGAGAAACGAACAATGTCTGCTATTTAGTTTTCTGAAAAGCTGCCTTCGATGTGAGGAAGTGGCTAATTTTTCATTTCACACTAAAAAGGGCGTGAAAAGGCAAAACAGAAGAAGGCTAAGGGTTTTGTGTTTAAGAAGGAAAGGTGAGTCCCGCTTAAATGGGCAGAAAACGAACCATGCATATAAGAGGTAAAGTCAAACTGGAAATATTTGAAATTGCTAAAACAATATGAAAAATGTTTATGTTGTGAGTTTGTTTTCCTTACATGCTATAGGCTTATTTATTATTAAATTACTAAAACAATGCTACTTGAATTACAGCATATAATCTCAGGAATGCAAAAAGATCATGTGAAAAAAAGATGTCAAAGAGTTAACTTAACCCTTTTCGTTTTCAGAAATTTTGCAATTGTTATTATTTAACAATATATTTTCCCACTACCCACCACTATTGTCTACTTAATTCTATCTCTAGTACATATATATTGTTTTTTTCTATTCACTCAAATAAAATTCCATAATGCAATATTCAAGAGAATAAAGGCAGTAAATGAAAATAATTTATAGAGTATGATGAATTTTTAGAAAAGAAAAGTACTCAAGCCACTTGGCTGTAAATAAATTTGTATTCATTCTTCCCATAATCCCTTAGAAAATTTCCTTTTCTTCAGACATTTGCTATCAGTTTTTTTTGTTTTGTTTTTATCATTTGGAAATTTTTTAACAGATGTATTATAAATTGGCAGCTACTTATACTCTGGTGACTAAAGCTGTATTACGTTTCACCCACTTTATTTGTGACTGTTCTTCCTTTTTATGGGGATATGAGTTTTCCCCAAAGCCAGAATTTATAGCTGTCTTTCCTTCTGTCTCTTAAAAAATCCCATCTGCATGCCTTCCCATTAGGATGCAGTATACATCATGATGTTTCCCTTATTTTATTTAAATGTTTTCCCATATCTTACTTAAATATTTATTAAGCATTCTGTCCCTGTAAAGCTCAGCCTGTAATCTAAAAACACATAACCGTGCACCAGCTTCCTTGTTTCTCCTGGTAAGTCATAAGGAATCCTGGAAGGAACATTTATATCTTTCAGTAAATCAATGCTGTAGTGCACTAAATAACCCCTGTGGTCTGAAAAAAAAATAATGTACCTCTCCAAATTCCTAAATCATGTGCCAAGAGCAAATGGCTCACTGGGAAAGTTCCTGTTGGTACGTGAGCAGTCTGAATTAGTGTCTTTCCTCCAATTCCAACCACAAGGTAGCCAGGTCTAGAGTGTTTGGTCATAAGAACATATAACACAACATGGCAAACTCCATGCTTAGTGGCCACACAAGGGAAATGCAACACCTTAGTACATTATCAAATGTGATGTTTGCTTAGCTCACTTATTTACATATCATAAATTCAAAAACTTAGAACATAAAACATTTACAAATGCAAAGTCCCTATTTTGAAGATAGTTCTGACACACAGCAGGTTCAAGTTTAGTTCTTGGCAAACTGGTTCAGACGACTTCCTTGCCCTTCCTATGCCATACTCGCCATACACAGTCTAACTCATTATTTCTCCTATACCTAGCAAAACTCCATGGAAAACTCTTAGGATGCAGGATAAAGGATGTACAAAAGAGAAGACCGTATTTTTGCAGGTAAAGAATTCTTTTAAATTAAATAGAAAACTACGTGGCCACCACTCGAGGAAGCTCTTCGCCATGGTGTCTTCGGTTTCGTTTCTTCTTCATTTCCTGCATGTGCTTCCACTTTGGGCCGCCCTTGTTCCGCTGCTTCCGCTTCTCCCTGTGCCACATCTGCTCGCAGTACTGGTCCAGGCTGAAGCTTGGGCTGCTAAGGATCTGGATGTAGTCTTTGTACCTCAACCGGGACTCAGCCAACAGATCCTTGACCTGCCCCTCCTCGTGCTCTGCCCTCTGGGTGTTTTCCATCTGTTCATTCTCAATGACATTCAGAGTCAGCTTCACGATGGTGTGGATAAAAGTGTGCTCCTGTGCTTTGCAGTAATACATCCCAGAGTCCTTCTTCTGCAACCTTCGAATCAGTAGCCCATATTCTGTTTTGATGATCCTTTCATCAGGTTTCAACTGCAGAATTGAAAAAATGTAGGTAATAAATGAAAAACAGAAAGGACTTATGAGCAAATGAAAACAAGCTACATACTTTTACTTAGATGAACCTAAAAGATATACTCCCTTCTCTCTGTCATCAAGCATAATAATGTCAGCCACAGACAAAATGAGTGAAAAAATTCAACTGAAGGAACAGCATCCAAAGATGCATGTTTGAGCCGTATGATGCCTAACTGAGCCTTTAGAATGCAGTCAGTTTTCCTCCCAGGGTTGAACAGCTGTATAAAAAAAAAAAGAAGTATAAAACTGGAAACTATCAACTCCATCTTTACAGAGGTGTTCTAAGAATTTCAGAGCCAGAATGTGACACTGACAGTGTAGAAAAATAGCTTTAGTACATGCTACCACCTTTAATGTACACTAGAACAATGATTTCCAAGGAATTTACTCTGTTTTCTAGATATCACTAAATAAATGATCTGAATAGCATATGGAAGCTGTAAGTGGTGACTTGTTAAAAGTCAAGTGGAAATGCCTGGGTACAACCTTCTGAATGTTGGAGCCGTAAGTGAGCAAGCAGGACCACAGTCAGGAGGCTAGCAACATTTAAAGTTGAATTTCTCTTTTTACTCTGGATTGAATTTTGATACTGGGGGGTGTACATATGATATGTTCGACTATGTCATTGTGGAAATATTTGCCATACCTCGATACACTATAACATGATAATGTGATTTCAAGTGTGAGAAAGCTCAATGAACAAAAAGAACCTCCCCTGAAATGCGATGCTGTTTATCCTTTGAAGCAATACTACTGAAAGGCAGTTCAGACATTTCAGTTTGCCTGGCTGGCAATCTGGTGTGAATAGCAAACCTATCTTCAATAAAACTAAAGGCATGTTTACTGACACAAGAGCCCTGTTTAATGTGGAGTATTGTTAAGTAGTTCGGCGTTAAGTAGAATCACAGCAACAACAAAGAAGCCTGGAAGATTTCCAGCTTACACATCTGCCCCTGTATGGTAGACTTGCAGTTGATGGGAATCAAAGAGGCATAAAGAGGACTAAATTAAATTTATTCACAGTGGGTGGACTAAAGTCTACATCTTTATGTGAAAAATATGTAGGGGAAAAATCCCTCAATTCTGGAAATATGAGGACAGGAAAAGAAACATCTCTGGCTACTAGCCCCAGTTAACTAACACGTATATGACCTACCACCCTCTGTGCCAGCAAAGTGCAGCTGGCGGGGTACCCACGAGGCCAAAGGCAGGTCACGGCTCAGATCCCTGGTTAATGAGGCTAACTGGTCTCCAGGCCTGCCTTCTCTCTACACCGAATCCACACCATTAGGGTTTTGTTTGTTTGTTTGTTTCTCCCACTTTGCCTATGTGATGATCTAGGTTTTTAGTATTTTTTTCTAAGGAATTTATCCTAAAGGACCGGACATTTTTAAATGCTATTGTAACACAAACTAACCTTGAATACACTTATAGTCTCAGTAACCACAGGAATAAAAGTGAATTTGAATGGTAGGGTTCTAAAAGGCCAATCTGAAACAGAAACATCAATCTCAAATTTAGCACACTTGGTATATATATATATATTTTTTATTTTAAGTAATTTTACCATAGAATATATATTTTTTTAATTTAGATACATCTTAGAACACAAAATACTGACTCCATAAGCCTAGGCCTGGTCCCTATCTGCTAGGCTTCCGATGATAACTCATTTATCTTCACTACTTGGTCTCCCATTTATCAAGTTGGTGACACAGCATATGGTGTTTTGGGGGGAGGGTTAAAGTAAAGCTCTTTGAAGGTTAAAGTGTGAAGTATTATTAGCAACATTTCATGTTGCTGGAGAGGTGATGTTCTGGAGCCTTTATTTCTGTAATGCTTTTCAAAGAAAATGGTGTGTGGTTATCAGCATGACAATCAAGGCAGGTAACTTTCTTTCCAGTTCATCTTTAGATTTCTTTCCCTGACTGAATTCTTGCTCATATGTAAACTGTTCAATGTGGCTTTAAAAACTGTCACGGCTCTGACTCACTACTTTTTATTGTTCCTTTTAATCTTCCTACAGAAAGATATTAAGACTTTGCTTTCACACAAAATAGGCAACACTTTTGTCATTATTTTGGCCATTCTCCCCTTTCTGCTTTCCTCGAAGCCTATGTTCCTTCCCCTCCTTTCCAGATTACTTTTGACCCCAGGATTCGGCGTTTCAGACACCCAGCATTTCACTGCTCCACTGTGATCCTTCCCCTTTCCTTTCTTCCTTGGAATGCTTCATTTTTCTCTGTTTTTTAACCTACAGGTATAAAACTTGCTTTAATAAATTTTAGGCTTTTTGGATTTAGCTAATGCTTATTAATTAGATTGTCAAAGTGATATTTCCCTCCTAAAATTTCAAAAATATAAAATGGTGTCTTTAATAAAATACATTTTGAATTGACATAGTTTCATGGGACTTTTGCAGTCTAGAGGTAGAAATCTGTGACCTAGAAATTACGTGGTTGATTAACATTCACCTACTTTACATTCCCCTTCACTGTAATGCCTTCCTTCCCCGCTGGATGAGGAGGATGCATTCATTATGCAGACTGTATCTCGGTAGTGAAATGTCAGCACAGTCAATTTAGAAGATTCAGCTCCTCTACAAAGAGATAATGTAATCTCTGGCACTAATTTAAACTCATGGAATTTTCTCCAATCTAAAAGTGATAAGTAAAAACTGCTCAGCCTTACAAATCAAAAACATGCTTGAATTGGGGCCGACTATCCATTTGCCTAATGTGAACAAGGATAATACATTTGGCATTATTAAATGTATATCTTCAAGGAAGGGCAATTCATTTAAAATGAGAAGAGTAACATGGAAGGGAACAAAGGACATTTAGGTACTAAGCAGCAGGTAAAGGTCAGGAACATTTTTCTCTGATATTAGCAGCCTAATGGTAATTCCTCTGCAGATAATTCACCTGTCGTTTTTTTCACAGCTAAAGCCTTGCACATATCTTAGATGTGACTAGGGCTTCCTTTCTTCAACAAACATTAGAAGGAAAACTTATTTAAAAATAGTACTGATGCAAGTGACTTATTTAAAAGAAAAGGAATGAATTTCTACATAACTAAATTTATTTGTAAATTGTACTTTTAAAAATAAATTAGAAAATATATATTTTCTATTTTATTAGATAAGGGATTTCTAAGTATAAATGAGAAATTATACATAATAAATCAATAGATTTATATAAATTATAAATATAAATGATAAAATTTTTGTGTATTAGAAACAAAATTTTTTAGCAGTAACAATGAAAGTTACTTTTAACATGTAAAATATTAAAATGTTAATATCTATAATATGTAAAGGGCTTCATAAAATATTTTTTTAATAAATACATTGATGTAAACCAAGCCAATGAATGATAGGGCAATTCACCAAATATACTGCTCACAAAAATTGGGGATATTTTATTGTTTCATATTCATTTTGAAATATCCCCTAATTTTTGTGAGCAGTATACAACTGAAACCAATAGCCAAGACACATGAGAAAGTCATTCACATCCAATAATATTAAAAGAAATAAACATTAACACAATTTAATATTTTTTGTATCAAATTGGTAAAGATTTTCTTAAATTATAATACAAAATTTTGCCTCAGGGTTTCAGAAATGGCACTAATATAGTGATTTTGATGGAAAATTGTCAACATACAGTTGTTTATCTCAAGCCAGAAAGACAAAGCCCTTAACTCACTTATTTTTCTTCTAAGTGTCTGTCCTAAGCAAATAAAAAGTAGAGAAAGATTTAGATATAGGGAAGTTGATTAATTTTCTTTTAAAAGAGAAAACATGAGCTATTTAAATCAGACATGGGACATTCATGGATGACCATAGAGTATCAGGGGATTGGGGGTGGTGAGCAGGAGAAAAACGATATTAAAATTGAATGAGCCCTAGCTGGATAGCTCAGTTTGTTGGAGTGTCATTCTGATGTGCAGAGATTTCCGGTTCGATCCCTGGTCAGGGCACATACAGAAATGGATTGATGTTTTGTTTCTCTCTCTCTCTCTCTCTCTCTCTGCCTTCCTCTCTGTATAAAATAAATCAATTAAAATTTTTTTTTAATTGAATGACAAGGGAAAATGCTCATAATGTAATGGTTAGTGGGGAAATGCTGGAATAGACATCAAAATAAGTATTTGTGCTTATCTATTCTTGGAGACCTCATAGTTCTTCAGGTACTACTATGTTTTTACAACCATTGACATTCCTTTTACAATAAAAAGAAAAAAATAAAGCCAAGACTTACAAAAAGAAAAATGCAAATATTTGAACATGTTTATAAAATATTTTTAAATCCACAGATATATACTACTACAACTGACATGACGTCTTGCTTCTTTTATTCATTAAGATCCCAAAAGTTCAACAGAAGCCTGGGGACTGCCGATTACCTCACTAGTTATAGCATAAACATCATCAATTTCAAGCATAGCTTTGTAAGAAAGTCAGCAGATAACTGACTCGTGACCTCCCCAATAGCACCCAACTGTGAAACAGCTCAGTGAGGAAATGTTCTCCCCCTGGCAGAGAAAAACCTGGTGACAGCCGCCTTGCCACAGGAGATCCTGGTCCCTCCCTCAGGCTTCTTTTGAATGGAGGAAAGATTCCAAAGTGTGACCTTCCTGGTAAGGAGCAGAAGGTGTCCTGCTGGGAAAAATGATTCAAATCTCGTCTGGATTTTGCCCCTTTCCTCAGCTCGGAAAGCAATAAAGCAGATTCTGCACTTTGTGTAACTAGCTATTTGTGAAGATAAATGAAAATAACCATTTGAAATATTACAGCTAAGATACTTTTAAGGAAAATTCAATAAATATACTATTTCTACTCCATTAAAATTCATGGATCATGGTACCATATGACTGAATGATATACTGTTAAAAAATAAACTAAAGAAACATGAAAGATGTGAATGGAAACATGCATAATCAAATGTATATATCTATACCTGGGATACCCGAGCAAAGTACCATATACGTTTTTTAAAAGACAGATTAAATTTTCTATGAAGAAAAATTATTAAACATTTTATCAAACTGAAAAATTATCAAACTTTACTCACTATAAAATTTAAAATACTGGTTTGTGACATTTAAATTTAAATTGCAACACTTTATTTAAAAATAAAATAGTACAATGTATCTAAAAGAAAATTTGCATGTTAAAAAACAGATAACATTCTTCTAATATGTCTTGTATAAAAAGTATATGCTTTATATGTTGAAATTAAATAAACTATGTCAGATAATATTTCAATATATACTAGTAAGATAGTACCCTTAGAATAAACATTTACTTAAATACGATATGCCAGTTTTAAAATTTATGGCTGTCAGTAATAATGGAAAATCAAGTTTTACTGGAGCAATCTGACTTAATAAAGAATAAAGTAATTCTCTTGGTATTACGTTACATGTCATTTTAATATAAAATTTATTCTTAAAGATCTTTGATAAAGATACTAACTTTTTAATATAGAGTGGGGCAAAAAATAGATTTAGTTGTATGTGAAAGTTTATTCTTATATTATTATTTATTTATTATTGTATTATTTTCCATAAGAACAACTGTAATCCTACTTTTGCCCTATCCTCTATAAAAATGGAATATATTTTTGAACCAATTTCTTAGGATAAAATCTGATTCTTCTACTCTACAATTTCTTAACCTCAGCACTACTGAAATTGGAGCCAGATAATTCTTTCTTGTGAGAGGTTGTGCATTGTGGGATGTTACAGCATAGTCTCTGACCTCTACCCCACTAGCATCTTCCTTCCATTCACCCCAAAATGTTGCCAAATGTGAACACCCTGAGAGCAGTCTCTTGAGGTTGAAAAGCACTGTTCTATATTAATGTTTCATTGATTACATACACTATTCTAAATGTTAATAGAGTTATCAAGGAGGCTGGTATTTTACAAAACATTTGGTCTACCTCCTTATATGACAGAGAAACTGAGTGTTAGAGAAGTTACAACCTGCTCATAAATCCTTAGCAGTCAAGTTGAACACATGATCCATGCTATTTCCTGTTTTACACACCCGCTCTGAGAGGATCTGCAATTTTATAGGCGTACTTTACACTTGTAATTCTCTGCTTTGAAATTCACGTTCTTATATATATTTTCTCGTTTTATTTTCACAATAACTTTTGAATTTATTTTGTTCATGTTATACAATTCTGGCCCACAAGGGCTCAGTGATGTGACCAAAGGAATTCTGAATCCTGTGTTCATTTTATTGCTATTACAGTGTTCTTAGTTTAATATTGGAAAATTTTTGTATTAACTTTTAGAAAGAGAAAGAGGAAGGGTGGAGAGACAGAGTGAAAGTGAGAGGAAAAGAGAGAGAAACATTGATTTATTGTTCTACTTATTTATGCATTCACTGGTTGTTTTTGTATGTGCCCTGACTAGGGATTGAACTCACAACCTGGCATATCAGGACAATGCTCTAACCAACTGAGCTACTGGGCCAGGACTTTAATATTGGGATTTTAGAACTCTAGCTTGAGTTTTAAAGTGGTTTTTCTTAGGCACTAAAATAGAAAAATAAAATTCTGCCAATTAACCTTTAAAGTGACATTCTAATAATATTAATACAGGATTTCTCAGACTACCCAAACTCATACCATTAAATTCATATATTTAGACCTCACAAAAAAATCTTGTGATAGGTTTCAATCACACATGTGTGTTAGAACTGAACCAGAAAAAGGTCAAAAGAAAAACAGAAAATCTGCATTACTTTTCCTACTGTTGATTTAATTTTAATATATAAGAGTGAAAATGTACATATGTCCACACACTTATCCAACTATTTATAAAGTATATATTTCATTTCTTTTTTATACATACTAGACACGAGCTAAAATTTAGTCATTGTGCTAGAGTGTTCTTATTCTTGATCAGGGAATTCTTCTAAAATATAGACATTCTTTGTGAAATAAAATTTTGAAAAACTATGTAAATTTCTTTCTAAACATTCAATCAGCTTTTAAATACATTGTATTAACACATTTGCATTAAATTGATCTATTCATATCTCAATGGCATTATCTTTGGTGTTAGTGAATATAAGCTGTTATTTCCTTTGTATCAAATAGTGATGAGAGTACCATATGGCACTAAAAGTTGAACATCTCTCCAAAACCAAAACTTGATTTAAGTTTTATATTCTTCTCCTCAAGGCGAGCTTTTTTGATGACTATAACTTACCTCCTCTCGGAGTTCATCTCCTGACCGCTGGATATACCACTTAATAGATGCTTGTTGGGATTTAGGTATACATTCCAGAAAGGTTGAATTAAATTCAATGCCAAAAATCACCTTTTCATCAGCAGCTTCATGACTAATGCCTGGAAAGCAAACATGGAATAGGAGATTAACCTTGACCTTATTTTAAAAGCAATGGGAAAATGGACTGATTTAGAACAGATGCCATGGGGACATGGGGGAAGGATCCATACACATTATTAAAGAGAAAGGAAATTCATGTTATAATATTGTTACCTAAGTGTCAAATATTATTTAATACATTGATTTTTAAAACTTTATCTTTCCTTGCAATTTTAACTCTTTCATCAATATATTAACTATTAGGATTTGACATTTTAAGGCAAGAATTTACCAGATCTAATCTGAACATTGAGTCTGTCTCTGAGCTGAAATGAATAAACCATTAACATCTTCTAAAGCTTTAACACCTTTAATTTGTATAAAAATAGCCAATTTTGTAGCTAGTTCTGGAAGAGCATTTCACATTACCAAGAAATTCTATCATAAATTGTCTACTGAGCTGAACATATAACTTTAAGAAATTTGGTGTGAGAAAAGTAAGTACATTGGTCTATACTTGATGCAATCTTATGATAGTAATAATCTAGATGTTCCAATATGCAGAATTAGGATTTTATCTATATTATCTCCCAAAACACAGGGTCAGGTAAAAGTTGGTTTACAGTAGTATGTGAAACACAGAATTTATTCCTGTATTATTATTTATTAATGTCCCATATGAACAACTGTAAACCTCCTTTTTCCCCACCTTGTATGTTCTCTTTTATTCAAAGAGGGATGCTTCGGCCCAACATGCATCTGCTGTAAGTGGTTAATGAGATGCTAAAGGAGCATAGTCTCAGACACCTTCTTCTCATAAATCAGCTGCACCATCTGAAATACATTCCATCTAGAGTAGCCACGGGCTGTGTCCCACGTGTGATCTTAAGATCTGTAGCTCAAATTTGATCAAATAAAAAATGACGGCTGTTCAGCCTGGCCTAAACATGCACTTTTTCATCATCTGTTCAGATGTCTCAATTCTGCAGATGGGCCTACTTAGCTTTTTAGGCATAAACCAGAGTAGGGCTTAAGGCACCTAAGTGAATTCTAAACCTAAGTACACAAAATTATCAGCAAATGGCACAAATGCACACACATCCGTCGGTTAGGCTTTTCTTTTTAAGAAACTTCTTTTGAAGTTACTTGTGTTTTACCAGCAATGGTTAAGTGAAGCATGCTGACACCATTATGATCTGTCTACAATCTAACCTTCAAAATGTGTGGATTCCATTTGAAATCTGTAATCTATCCACTATCTCTGTCAATTGAACAGATTATAACTATGCTTTTCACAGTTAATAAATTCCTAATGCACAGAAAGATTACCAGAGCCGATCTGGGAGACAAAGACACGTGTCATTACATAGTAACAGATAACGTGTTCCTGAGGAAAAGGGGCTCGTGAACAAAGCAGGGGGTGCAGGTGGACTGCTCGGTGTTGGGTAAGGGCTGTGAGTGCTGGAGAGACTCATTCGAGCTGACTTAACCAAAACATTGGTCAATTTAGTAAAAGATAAATTAGTGAAAACTAGAATAGTGTAATAGCGAGCTGACTGCATGAAATCCTTTCTCCAATCAGTAGAAACAGTGACCCTTTGACATAAAATCATCACTTTGACTGGAAATAATTTTAATATTGCTTCCAATAAAATTTGTTTTATTTCTGAGTTTTAAACTTCCTATTTTTAAATTTAAAAATATATGCATACTTATATATATGCATGTATAATATACACATACAAACATAATATAAAATATTCTATTACTATCAATTTTTAAAGGTGCAAAAGTTGTTTACAATAATGTTTTAAAACAGCAGGAAGGAAGGAAAAAGAAAGAAACATTTATTTGACAATTATTCAATTCCAATCTCTGTCTTCTATTCCAATCAATTATCTATATAGGTATCAATTATTTTTATATTTTAAAATGACTTTTTAGCCCTGGTTGGTTGGTTCAATGGTAGAGTGTCAGCCCAGTGTGTGGATTTCCCAGGTTTGATCCCTGGTCAGGGCTCACAGGAGAAGCTCCCATCTGCTTCTCCACCCCACCTTCTCTCACTTCCCTCCTGTAGCCATAGCTCAATTGGAGTGAGTTGGCCCTGGGTGCTGAGGATGGCTCCATGACTCCTGACTCAGGGGCTAAGAAGAGCTAGCTAGGTTGCTGAGCAATGGAGCAATGCCCCAGATGGGCACAGCATTGCCCCCTAATGGACTTGCCAGGTTGATCCTGGTTGAGACACATGCGGGAGTCTAACCCTGCTTCCCTTTGTCTCAGTGAATAATAAATAAATAATACTTTTTATAGACATATTAAATAGCTGTTTAGCACCTACAGGGTAAACATAAACTCCATAAAATAACACAGAGATCATCACAAACTAACCTAACCTATGTGAGCTCTTTCCGGTTTTCATTATCATTACTTCATCGTAGTGTGCATGGGTGTCCAAAGCAAGCCCTGTGGCAAGAGGGAAGAGGTTGTGGCCGAACAAATTTGGGTGCACTTGACAATGTTGGTTGTCAGTCTACAAAGTCCCTACCTGCCATTCTAGCTGGCCAGCTGCTCAGAGCTGCCTTAAAGTACCTGGGGCTTCTGCTTTCAGAATTTTGACTCCCTTCTTATAACATAGCTCAAATACTATCTTTCTGAGTATCCTTTCCTTTATCCATGCATCATGCAAACATTCTTTTTTTTTTTTTTTTTTTTTAAGTGGAGAGGGGACAGAGAGACAGACTCTCACATGTGCCCTGACCAGGATCCACCCAGCAACCCCATCTGGGGCCGATGCTCTGCCTGCTCATCTAGGGCCATGCTCACAAGCAAGCTATTTCTAGCACCTCTAGCAGAGGCTCAATGGAGCCATCTTCAGTGCCCAGGCCAATGCAATTGAATCAATCGAGCCATGGCTGCCAGAGGGGAAGAGAGAGAGAGAGTGAAGGCGAGGGGGAGAGATACAAATGGTTACTTTTCCTGTGTGCCCTGACTGGAAATCGAACCCAAGACTTCCACACACCACGTCGATGCTCTACCACTGAGGCAACCAGCCAGGGCTCCTGCAAACACTCTTGAGTGCTTCCATACTGATGTTCCTTTAGGTGCTAGGGATTTACTGCTGACTGTGACAGGCAAATTCACTACCCTCAAGAAACTTACATTCTAGTGACAGAGACAAAGTAATCAAGTGAACAAATAAAGAATACAGTATCTTTCACTGTTATCTAGTAAAAATAAAAATAATACCAATTAGGGAAGAAGGATATTTCAGATAGGAAGGGCAGCTGTGCAAAATTAATCTCTTAAAGCATAGAGGTAAATGATGTGAAGATGAAGCTACGTGGATACCTGATGATAAGAGTTCTTCAGGTACAGAGGAAACAAATGCGAACACAGCTGAGCCAGGAACCAGAGTGGTGCTTTCAACAAAGAGCAAACAGTGAGTGGGTCATTCAACAGTGATGTGGAAAGGGTCAGAGACTGGATGAGAAACCAGATCAGAGAAAGTCTCAGAGGTCATGGTAAAGGCTGTGGAGCTTTTACTAATTGTTCCAAGAAGCCAGTGAAAAAGTGTGAGTAAAGGCAGTGGTAGGATTCAGCCGGTTCGCCCCAGTTTGGCAGAACCGATACCTAACTTTTTGTTGAGTTCGGAGAACCAGTTGTTAAAATGGCACTTGTAACCAGGGTTCTTCCTATGGTGGGCAACTGGGCAGCCACCCAATGTGGAAATCACTAATTTACATTCCTTCCTCTTTTTTAATGTTCATCTGCTCAACAGCATATTCTAAGTGCCCATAGTAATGTTGATTCCATTCACAGCTGAAAAAAATCTGACAGAACTACGTTTGTAACATTTATTTATTCATTTCATAAAACTCATTACACCTTTGATTACAATGGAACTCTCTCATGTTTGCAACTTCAGTAGACAAACATGTAATGTAAAGAGAAAAAGTGCCAAACAACAGGGGGTGACAAGCTGTCATGTTACATTATTGTTTTTTGTCAGGTACTATTTAATATTTTTTCATTAATATTTTAAAACACTTATAACATAATCTACTTTTTTGTACTTCTTTTATTGTTTTTTTTTAAGATGTTATTTATTCACTTTAGAGAGGAGAGAGAGAGAGGGAAGGTGGGGAGACACAGAAAGCATCAACTCCCATGTGCCTTGACCAGACAAGCCCATAGCTTCGACTTCAGCGTTCCAGGTCAATGCTTTATCCACTGTGCCACCACAGGTCAGGCCTATTGTTCTTATTTAAGCATTAAATGCATGAAATAATAAACTACCTTTCAGTATATCACTTTTTATACTTAGAACAGTCATTAGGGCAGAGAACTGGTTGTTAAATTATTTGAATCCCACCTTTGAGTAAGGGAATAATATGATCTGACTGAAGATGCTAGAAAGGTTACGCTGGCTACCAAGTGGGATGCAGACTGTAGGCAGGCATGAAAGCAGGGAACTCAGGTTAATGGACGCAAGGGAGGACGGAAGATTCCATAAGGGGGCATCTACGGCGGTAATAACAACTATATAGTTGTGGCCACAGAGTCCAATGGCCTCACAGAGAAGTTGGTGATAGAATGCCAAGAAAATAAAAATAAAGATATGACTTCTAGCTGTTTTTTTACCTAAACAATTGGGTGAATAGGGGGTACTAATAATTATTATGAGAAATTCTGAAGAACAGATCTGTTTTGGAGGAGATAAGGATTTTCTTGCCATAGAATTGCAGGTGAATTTTGGGCATTGAAGAAGCGTTCTTGAGTAAGCAGACAAGCACACAGTCTTGCACAAGGAGAAAACTCAGAACTGGACCATGAATTTGGGAGTCTGGTAGTATTGACATTGATGGTATTAAAGAGTTAAGAGGCAGAGGTTGGATCTTTAGATAGTGGGATGAAAAAGAAAGCTAAGAACACTCAGGAGAGGCAACCTGTACAGTAGACAGATGTGGGTTCATGAAGAACAGGTGTGTTGGGACACCATCTCTGAAAATACAAAGCTTTGATTTCTAGTGTGTGTTGATTTTCCTGGTGTGAAAATGCACACCGTGGCTGATTCAAACTACTGATGGGTTAAAACCAGCTCACAAATTTCCTAATGAACAATCAGTTCTCAGAGAGGCGTAAGAACTGGCTCCAGCACATCACTGCATGGAAGTCAAGTAATGAAAAGTGTTTCAAGAAAGAAGGAGCTAGAGATTAAGTAAAAATGGGAAGTGAAAATTTGCCATTGGATTTGGCAAGGAGGAAATTGCTGGTGACCCGGAAACTAGATGGATTGGGTAAAGTGATGATGCTGATTAGAAAAGTCTGTCTGCAATGGGTTATAGCAAGAACGGGATATGGTAAAGGGGAGACAATCACTGTAAGGACCGTAGGCAGCAATGGCGTTCTATATCTCTTCATAACATTTATCTTTATCGGACACAGCATATTATTTACTGGTTTTTATGTTTATTGCCTTTCCCTCACCTAGTACACACTTCAATATAAGTTCTGTGAATACACAGATTGTTTTATTTTTTCTGCTTGTTTTTTTGTTTTGTTTTATTTTCTTAAATGAAATTTATTGGAGTGACATTGGTTTATAAAGTTACATAGGTTTCAAGTGTACAGATTGTTTTCTTTTTTGTTCACTGATATGTCTTCAATACTTGTAACATTTCCTGATAAATGTCATATGCACATGTGGAAAACTGTACACTCGGCACATGGTGATCATTTTCAAATAAAACACTAGACAGGACAGTGAGTCACGTACATATCACAATGAGAAGTTAAACATGATTCTAAGCCAGGGCTTATTTTTCAGAAGAATGAAATTATGCATTATGCATGATTGTTTTGTTTTTAAATTAGGAAAACACTGCTGGGTCGTAAGTTATGGACTATAAAATTTGTGTTGTTTATTCAATCACGCGGTGGTTACTAATAATGTGATGACAGCAAGGCAGTTCTTTTCTCCCTCTAGCTGTGTGTGTGTGAGTGTGTGCGTGCATGCACGTGCACTTATATTTTCTAGCTGATGGCAGAACTTGACAGTGGAAAGTAACTACTTTTATAGATTTTATTTTATTTGCACACTTACTCTACAAACCCCCTATTCTCCACTCTGTATTTTTCATATTCAGTTTTTCAAATTTCTATAAAATTTCCTCTGAACTACAGTCTCTGATGATTTCTCCTTTTGCTGCACTCCCTTATTACTAATTGTGTCTTATGACATATCCCCAAAGTACTGTAAGCTCTCTAAGGAGTTTCACTGTCTCAAAGCATACCTGAGATAATTATAGTAGCACATATGAAACTACTAATAAATATTTACTGACTAAATGAAAACCTGAATTAATAAGTGAGTAGTAATAATGCATAAGCTAGCTAAAACTTCTTTCTAATAGGTGCCTAGCCTATATTTCTATCAGACCTTTCTGAGAGGGTCTCTTTGAGTTTTCTTTAAATGTTCATATGTTTTGGACTATATCCTGCTTTATCTCTACTAGCAGTTTTCAATCTTGGCAAAAATAGATACGGCAGTAAAAAAAAAAAAGTATAGAAATTTTAAAAGACATATGAAATAATGATCTAACAAAAGATTATTCACTTAGACACATGGACAGGGTGTTGATTTATAAAATCTCCTGTTGCTTTTCCAGAATATAAGCATACACAAAATGAGATCTTCCTATATAATTGATGTTTTGAGTCAAATAATGAAAAGACACACAAAGATTAGGTTTAAGATTTTCAATGACAGAAAAGTACACTAAGTCTATACTTACTGTCCTCTATGTCCCAACACTGGGTGATTGGGTCTCCATACTTAACATCCTGCCGTCTAGCCCGCCTACAGAAAACAAATTAAACTGTTAGAACTTCAAGCATGATAACTGGAACATAGAAAATGTATAGCTAACACTAACAACAGCGGCAGAAGCACAACTATGCTTATCTTACTGCTCAACTTAAAGGCAGGTCAATATTTCAATCACTAACATTAAAATAAATTATTATTATTAGTAGTAGAATCCTAACAGGATGAATCCTATTTGGGCAATAAGATGATCTGAATTTAACTACTATGGTGTTCTTTTTTTTCTGAATTTTGAAAAGAAAATAGGTTGACTATAAATATAATCCAGGTTTTACATATATCAAATGGGAGTAACCACGCTTGCTTTCCTTCTTAAGTCAGTCATAGGGAAAATAATATGATGTAAAACAACCTTAGTTAGTCGCTAAGAGAGTACACACAAATACAATAACACCTTATCATATGAAGATTCAGTATTAGATTTTATTAAGCAACAAGTAAAATACTGTCACTTGAAATAGGAATACAAATTTGATGTGGTGTGAATGGCCCACATGTTATTTGTCTTTGCTGATATGTACTTCACATTGTTTTCTGATAGTAGTGATGATAATGGTAATAATAAAATAATGGTTTTGTGCATTATTGTCACATATTTTCCTTAAGAGAAAATAGTTATTATATGAAAAAAATTGCTACATCTAAGTTAAAGAAATTATTGCATAATTAAATATATATTTTTTTTCTTTGGCTATTTTATATTGTCACTTCAGAGATCACAGAAATCACAGCAAACCTTCTCCAATAACTAGAGTGTTCTAAGGACAATGTTGACCCGATGACAACCCTGAACAAGATTCATCTTTCATACACATTTTTTTAGCTCACATGGACATTATGCTGGTAAGGGAAAACATCACAGTGGCATGTCTGCAAATCATAGCTATAGTCTTGGGAAGTACAAAAAGAAAAACTTATGATGGTATAAGGTACAGAGGTCAAGAATATTTTTAAATCTTGACTTCTTAAGGAACAGGGTCAATTCATCAAACTGAAGGTTCATTACCAACTAATATGCAATCTTATTTTTTATCTTATAGAAAAGAAAAGCACTCCCCAGATACTCACTGTGATGAGTATATTCTTGAACAAAATATATAACAAAATTTTGGTAACTTTTTATTTTTAATTTGTAATAATCCCAATCACACTTAACTAAGAGATTTCAAGGATTATAAAATTCCTCCTAATTTTAAGAGGTATCTGCTATTGTAGATTCAATCTGTAATCCCTAAAATTTGCAATTTGACAAATCAGTAAAATTTCAAAAGAAAAAGTGTATAGGTAGTATGAAACTAACATACGCTCAACTGTTACCTTATTTTGTTAATAAAGACCTAAAGATTAAAAAAATAATAATACCATATACAATTAGCTGGCTTTTTGCCTAAAGGAAAATATACTTCAACAGATATATTACTACCATGTTCCACATTTAAAAAATAATTGTATCATAATATATTTAGCTAGCATCAGTCATAGTAATGGGCAGTCAAATTGTTCCCATTAATTTTTTTATTGAAAAAAAATGCTGACATGAACATCTTTGAACATATAACTGGGATACTGCGGCCCATGTGCATGCAGTATAAATATAAATCCCTGGCTGGGAATTGTTGACTCATAATAGCATTGTTTTTAAGCTACATAAAGCAACAAAGTACAAATAGTAGGGCATATTTTGATGTTTAAATATATGTAAGTGGCAAAAATTGGCCAAGTTAGAATTATTACTATAAAAGTAAAATTGTACCAAGTCACTGGATCCATTCACAAACATATATACCTACACGTACTATGTAGAACAATAAGTGCGTAATTATTTAGAAATAAGAAGGGATGAATATAGAAAGAATAAAGTAATAAAAATACAAATTTTAATGGTGTTTAACACCATAAAGAAAAAGAATATAAACAATATATCAGATTTTTTTTAAAGTTCTACTTTTAAGAATTTCAAAACATTTTTTTTTATTCTTCAAAATGTAGTGTTATATAAACCTAGAAAATATTTTAATCTAAATATTCCTTTTATACACCAGGCTTTCTGTATAATATTTTCTCTTTAATTTAAACTTCAGACAAGGTATTCATGTGAAATATCCGTTGTACAGAAGGGAGGCATTGTAAAAGGGAGGCATCACAGTAACTCTGTGTGCCTCTTGCTTACTTACCTTTTTGAAGTGGGTATATATCGAGAGCACGCAGTTCCATCCCAGGCACAGTAGGGGTCTCTGGCGAGACAGCAGTCTGCACAGGCTTTCCCATAAGTGTCACATCTGTGCAATGAGAGCTGAACCAATCCGTCTTGGGAACCAATGTATAATTGTTGCTGCAAAACAGACAAAACAAATGAATTAGCAGCATCTTTCAAACTATTCTTAAGAATTTCCCTTTCTTGAAACAACGTTACAGATCTAATTCTGTCTCTCCGGTGTCCTGCTCATAATAAACTCTTGTACAGACATGTAACAAAAAGTAAGATAAGTCAAATCACTTCTACCCTTGGCAGCATGGCGATCTGAAGACCCTGATCATTGAAATGGACAGCATTTCTTTAGGGCTAAAGTAACTTAGCAGTAATGTAAGAAGGTTAAAAACCAGGGGCTAGTCTCAGGAATTAAAATGTCAAATTCCTTCTCAATAGATGAAAATATTCTTTGGTAGATTATATCAAGCACACATGCTATAGGCAATCCTGATGGTCCTCACCTGACACGGTTTCTTTCATAAGAGATGACTGAAAAGAGATTTATAAAACTTTCCTGTGGTTTTAACTAACCATTGCATTTGCTAATGAAGTACATACTGATCCATGAAGGAAAATGGGTTTTAAGTGGGAGAGAAAGTATTTGGTATCCCTATGAAGAAAGTATTAAGTAGACCTGAGGGAGGCTGCAGCACAAAGGAAAGGCTACAGAATACTGAAAAGCCCAGACAATACAATTATATTTTGAGACTAAGTTCTGAAATTAATGCACTGCTCTCTACATGTATTCATTTGCGTGTATATGTTTTGGTGAGGGAGTGGGGAAAAGGGAGGTGTACAAGAGAGTATGCCATAGTCTGTGCTTCCAGAACTCATGATCAACTCTAGTGAACCATGTGAAACTTTATATGGAGAAAAAAATCTGAGAAAATAGAAATTGGCACAAATAATATACATGTACTCAACCTACAGAAATCTGTCTTATACCTCTACCACCCATTCAACTGTCAGTTGAGACTTCCTGGTGGCTAATACAATGTACATTTTTCAGTATTTCTTTTATTCAATTCTCTATAATATTTAAAAATAAGAACTTTTTCTAGTTCTTTATTTCTGCTTGACTTCTGTTTCCTTTAATGATTCCTTTCTTTGCATTAAATGTTGAGTCTGTCTTTTCTATTCTCATTTCTTTACCCTTCTTATTGTGCAAAGACTGAGAGGTACCTTAAAAACAACAAAAATATAGACACACTTATTCCCCTAAATCAACTCCTGCTACCCCACTTTAGCAATAGGCATGCTACCAGCCACCTCAGACACAAATCTTGGAGTTGTCTTTGAATCTTCTTTCTCTGTCCTTCAGTCTGTCACCTTATCTTTTCCATTCTCTCATATATAACTCTGTAATCTATTTCCTCCTCTCCTTCTGCACTGCTTTGTTCCAGTCCTTATCATTTCTTCCCTGGATTACTTGTAAGTGTCCTAATATTTCCGCTGGCTTCAGCCTTGTTTTCCAACAACCCCCACCTCTAACCTAAGACTCAATCTATCTTCGGCACTGCCACCTCAGACTGATCTCTCTAAAAGGCAAACCTTATCACAGCACCCTCCTGCTTAAACATTTCATTGTCCTTAGATAAAACTGATAACCTGCTAAGGAGGATGTATAAAGATGTACCTAATCTTGCTGTCTTAATTTCTCCAGATTTAGTTCTAGTCTCTTGTCCCTATAGCACACACATGCCCTTTGCTCTAATTGTACAGAAACTTATCAGAATAAACTATGGCCTCTCTCTCTTCACATCTTTTCTAATGTTCTCTTCTACTGGGCACACATTTCCCCTCATCTCCCCTTATTTTATCTGGTTAACGGCAACATCCTTAATGGCTCAGGTTACATATCTCAGTGCATAGCTCTCTTCCTTTGCTCCCCTGGGCTTCCTTTTAGACCATCCCCCTCCTCTGTCTCCACAGCACATGCTTCCATTGGTTTCTGCACTGTAGCAGTTCCTTTGTCTCCCAGCTCCACCGTGACCTTCTGGAAGCTGTGCCATCCATGCGACTCTATACCCTTCAAGGACAGCAGTAGGCCTTCTGACTAACTACTGAATGAGTGAAAAAATAAATGGAAAATATTGAAGAAAAAACCTATTTAGAGTTTTTCCTTAATAATATCTGTATCATACCAGGCATAGCAGTCTAAGACAATTTTAGCAACACCTTAATATTGAACATTTTATCACATGACTTTCTTAGACTTTAGGGGTAAATATAGAAATGGGAATGCAAGTCTTAATCTTTTGAATCAGTTGGGGCTTGGAGTATCATATCTAATAATGGTAAAATCATATGAAATATTGTTATGATTATCAGCTACCATTGACTTCACATTGACAATGTACCAGCTCTCAGTCTAAAATTTTGCATGCAGCATCCCATTTATTAGGTGGTAGCTATTATTTTTCTACCTTTGCTGTTGAGAAAATTGATTCTGTAGTCCGATATTAAATGATAGGAGGTTAACTGTTGGGCTATTTCCCACCCCAGTTCATAGTCTAACTCCTAGACTTCCTGATTAAAAACCATTTTTAGTGATTAGGGCTGGTAGTCTACAGGAATTACTTCATGCCCTTGACAGAAAGACTTCCTCATGAGACTAGAAAAGTGAGTTCAATTTTCAAGAGCCAGGGAAAGGGGAGACTATATTATTCAGTTAATGAAATTTGGTTTCATTTGTCCTAAGGCAAGGCTGAAACAACAGCCTTTAATCAATTATAAAATAAACACATAATCTAAAGCTTTTTCTATCATTTATAATTTAACATCCAATTTCAATGGGATTTCCCCTAAAATTGGACTTTGATTCAATCACCCTGTTGCTCTGTGGTTAAGTTTAACACAAAAATGAGAAAATACCTGCTTCAAAGACAACTCCATGTTCAAGATGACTGATGAGTGCTGAAAAAGAAGTTAGATGTTAATAAGCATTAATAGTCTTTCTAGTAGCTGGTATTTTATATTATCTTGTACCAAAGATCAGTGAAGTAGACTTCAAGGCTCTGTTCCACGGGGAGGAAAGGATGTTAATGTGTGCTATTTCCCTCTAATGGGTAGTGAGTCTACCTTAATAGAAGTTATTAAAACAGTTATTTTAAAGTATCTTATTAAAGAAAAATCAACTAACTGTATGAGAAACTACACTGAAAATCATTCTCAGTTTCTACAAGGTTTCTCCTTCTTCTAAATATGCTTATCTTAACTGCTTTCATATAATTCAAACTAGTGTTGATAAGGACATCTCCATAATTATTTATTACATTTTCCTGCTCTTATTTAGATCAGTGGTTGAAAAACTTGTTCCTGTAGCAGAGTTTTCAAGAGTTATATAGTGCTCCTTGTGGATGATCACATTCTTTATGGAATACTGTAAGATATTGATGCACCTAATAGCTTGATATAAACTATGACTAGTTTTATTTGTAGAAGATGGTTTGATGTATGCAATATAAAATAAGACACCTGAACAAAAAAGCTACCAAACTAAAAAAATAAAAAAATAGAATGTTTTAAAATTTTTTATCTATCAGTCTATCTAGTCTATCTATCTAAATTCATTCATTTTTCACTAGCCAATATTTACTAACCAACAAAACAGTACTAAATGTGACAAAGTTAAGAAAATATATGCAGGAATTTTTTTTAAAGCAATTTTTAAAAAATTTTTATTTTATTTTATTCATTTTAGAGAGGAGACACAGAGTGAGAGAGAGAGAGAGAGAGAGAGAGAGAGAGAAAGGGGGGAGGAGCTGGAAGCATCAACTCCCATGTGTGCCTTGACCAGACCAGTGCAGGGTTTTGAACTGGTGACCTCAGTGTTCCCAGGTCGACGCTTTATCCACTGCACCACCACAGGTCAGGCCTTATGCAGGAAAAATTTTAGTGAGAAAGTTCTAGCCAATAACTTCTTGTTATATACTTTAGAAAACAGTTTTGTTATTTAATATTAACAGAGAAATGCAAACAATTGTTCCTGACAACGGACAAATACATTTATTCTAATGCTCCTATCTGTGTTGTGGGGCTTTACTTTTGGCCTCTGGTGTTCACAGTCACATTGACATCAGCTTCTCCCTTTGGAACCACCAAGACTTTGTTTTAGGTGGATGCCAGAGATCAGGTCTTTTTCTGGTTGCCTTCTTGACCACTATTATATTCACAATGTAAACAGATCCCGTGGAACCCAGCATGTTAATTAACTTGAGCACCTCACAGAAGAGCTCTCTTTTAAGGTAATAAGTAGATGCTCACATGGAAACAGTTCATTTTAATAAACTATTTCAACAACAAATGTTATAAAATACACCTCATATTTTTAAAAGCTTTTCTAGCAATACAAGTTTATATCTAAAGTTATCTTTTTTTCTTTTTTTTACAGAGACAGAGAGAGTCAGAGAGAGGGATAGATAGGGACAAACAGACAAGAATGGAGAGAGATGAGAAGCATCAATCATCAGTTTTTCATTGCGACACCTTACTTGTTCATTGATTGCTTTCTCACATGTGCCTTGACCGCGGACCTTCAGCAGATGGAGTAACCCCTTGCTCAAGCCAGCAACCTTGGGTCTAAGCTGGTGAGCTTTGCTCAAACCAGATGACCCTGCGCTCAAACTAGCAACCTCGGGGTCTCGAACTTGGATCCTTCCACATCCCAGTCCCATGCTCTATCTACTGGGCCACTGCCTGGTCAGGCTAAAGTTATCTTTAGAAAATAATTTTAAATTGAATTTCATTAAGTATCTACAAAGAATTTACTATTAAAAGTCAAAGACATTCCAAAAATCTGGAAAATTATTATTTTAGATTTATTAACTATTTTGGTGGGTGAGAGGAATTTAACATATCTGAAGGCTTACTTTCATACAAACTTTTTTAAATTTTCTAACAGAAAAGCAAGTACACATAAAACTTTTCCAGTTTTCTCAAATTCAATTGAGGAAAATTGAAAAGTAAAATTTATAAAATAGAAAAGCATCTGGATAACAAAAGAGACCCAGGCTATATCCACTGTGGCAATTTGTCTGGCCACACGCTTTAAGAATGCAGTAATGAGGGGTAACCCCGGGAGCCCAGCATTCAGTGGTATCCTACAGGGAAAGTGAGTCTTATTTTTAATTGTCTAAACATTTTTTTCTTTCCATTGCTTAAAGAAAAGGAAAATGAAGTTATTTGCAAAGAATTCTCCAGGAAAAGTAATGATGTATTAAAAACATGTCCTATGTCAAAGCCTCGTCAGTTTCAGCATCTCTTCTCCCAAAACTCTGGATGGAGTCTTACCTTGAATATCTGCAGCTCCTCCAGTACAACCTCTTCCATGTTCCACTTCTCCTTTGAAATGCTGACCACTTTTAGGACTGTCCCAATGTCTGAAAAAAATACAGTGCCTATGATCCTGCTATTTCTTCTTCAATGTTTTGATGTAAGCATAATGCTAGCAACCTTCACATGACATCCCAATACTTCTCTAAATGTGTCTCAAGAAATCAGTCAAATGTATTTTATATACAGAAACATATTAGCAGGCTAGAAACCAAAGTTTTGTTTAAGATTATTTTAGTTAAATTTAAAACTATAAAATGGCTAAAAATATAGACCAAAAGTTAACATTTTTAAAAGGTGCTTTAAGTACAGGATCTTATATTACAGTTCCACGACGTGGCACACGGCACACGGTTATAGAAAGACAATCTAAAGAACATTTTATTAAAAGAAAGGAATCCTATTTGCAAATTAACTTATACAAAATAGATGCTCTTAAAGTTCTAAGCACTGTGGTTGGAGTGTATTAACATGGGTGATAATAATCCTGTTTGCACAAGATAGTGTCGATTATATATCAGCCTTTAAGTGACTCTGGGATCTTTAAAAAATATTAAGTATAAATTTTCCAAATGTCAAAATTCAAAATCTATTTTAGCATCCTTATAATTTAATCAGTAAAAGTTACGTACTACCATCTAGTGGCAGAACATTTACGACACTGAAATGTTCAAAAACTAGGTTTGAATGAGGTTTGAGAAGATAGTAGAAATTAAATGGCAAGCTTACTAGAACCATTGACAACCTAGTTATTTCAAGTGTTGACTTTTCAGCAGCAGTCTCTGTAGCCCTGGGAACAGAACTTCTTTTCCTTGGCCTTGGAATTGCCATTTGCAACATAATCAGATTTGACTCATTTCTTGAAAGTTCTTGAGTCTTTTACACACATGCTTTCTAATAAACCTAACTTCTATAGAACCAACATATTTTTTGGTTGTACAATAAAGTACAACATTGTCTGTACTTCTCAAAACCTAGTTCTATAAAAATGTTCATTTCTTGAAAACTAATATATTTCATTATGCAATGCTTGAACCATTAAATTACATACTAAGATGCAATGTATCTATGTTAATGATACATGTTTTACTCTTAGATAATACTTTTCTTATTTTTGAGATATGCTAAATAATATTTCTCTTTCTCGGAAAAATATTTTTTAATTGTTTAATAATTATGGAGTTGTCAGACAAGAGAAAAAAACAAAAAGAAACCCAGGCTCCAATAATGAAAGTGCTATTTAATCTACAAAATTCAAGGATAAGAAATATAATCTCCAAGAGGAAGAAGTTTCTGTATTTTTAAAAACCATCTTAAGTCACTGATTTTCAAAACTGGGTAAAAGGATCGTCTGGGGTCTGGCTTATCAAATATGTTGTGGGGAAAGGGAAATGTGAAGCTTGAAAATTAAGAAACATTGCTTTGTCCAGCTTGTTTAATTTTGGTCCATAGTCATTCGACAAATACGGAGTGAGCACCTAACCTATAAGAGGTGCACTGCAGTCATAATACACAAATGTATTTTGAAATCTCAAATAAACACCAAAGACAACGAGGAGAAGTTTATGATGGTCATTTCAACACTTGCGTTATGCCATTTTAAGAAATACTAACTAACAAATGACTACCTGGAAAGAGATGCATCTATCCTGGTGTGAAGAATTGATCAGCAAGGTAACCTCAAAAATCTCTATGTATTTAAATCCTAAGACAAGAGTGAATGAGGAAAAGAGGCCAGTGTGGGAGTGGCGAGGAGCACAGCATAATCTTCCTGTCGGAAAGACTGAGACATCTGAACACAACAAAAAAATTCCGACTAATGTTAGCCAGTAATTATTCATTTTGTTTTTGACCAATAAATATCTTTGAAGTTTTTGTTTTCTCTGTGTAATAATTAAAAATGCCTTGGAAGAAAAAGCATCCTCTTGTTCTAGCGTACCTGTTCCAAGAAACATTACATCATACTGGCCATCCTCTGCGACGACGTGATCCACCACAATCTGCGTCAGTCTATAATCCACATTGATTCGCTTGAATGTCGGCCCTCCTGCAACTGGATATACCGACTTATACATCACAGGGTGCCGCTTGATGAAACTGATAACATCATCTGGAAAATCTCGGGTGGACTTGATCAGTGGGTCATAGGTTTTGCTTGGACACTGAGAAGAAATGAGAGAAATAATGTTCATACATCAGATTAATTTCCACTTTATTCTAATAAAAATGTCCACTTTCTTCTTCCAATAATCATTGCTAATATAGAAGGAAAGGTGAGCTGACTAATAAATGCAATTTTTAAAATGCAGTTTAACTCAGACATATCTCAATCCAATCTTCTCTCTCAAAAATACTATATATTCTATTTATCCATATTTTCTGAAGTTTCCATAGCTAACTTTGTTCCTATGAAGATTTTTATTTCTTATAAAAATAATGAAATTCAAGTTAAAATAATTATGAAGAGAGTAATCTGTAAACATGGAAATATGAGAAACCATTATTTTCAATTTCTTTCAATTAATTTAAGATTTTATTTTTAAATTAAAACCATAATTATAACTGGTGTGAAAATTATACTGCGAACAATTTAACAGGTCTTCCCCTAAAGCAGCGATAGGCAATATTTTGAGCTTGGTGTGTCAAAATTCGCCAAAACAACGAGCATAACTTGGGTGGTGTGTCACTTCGAGAAAAAAAAAACATAATTTTGCGATATTTATAGTTTAAATAACAAAATGTTTTGGCTTACAGACCTCCGGCACAGAGTGTCTACACTACAACAAATGTTTTATCCTCGGCTACTGCACCTGACCATGCAGGAGTCGAGGATGAAACGACCTTCTCGGCATGTGGCCCCATACTTCTCTGGTATGCGGCCGCATGTCATCAAAATGGCTATGCGTGTCAGTGCTGACACACGTGCCATAGGTTCACCATCACGGCCCTAAAGGATCTGTGGAACTTTATTCTGTCTAAAATTGTCAGTGTGCCTTTTAGAGTCCACCAATTCAATAGTTAGCATACCCTGCCCCCTGGTGGAATATTTAAAAATTCATACTAGTACAAATTAAATGAATTTGATGTCTTTATCCAAAGGACATAAATACTGTAGATAATTAGTTTATAATTAACTGTTTAGTATATATCTCCACTTCTATATTCTAATCTATTTTATGACTTCAGTATATTGTCATTTAATAAGTTCACATCTGAATTCTTAGTGTGCTAATTCTTTAGGAATGGAAAACTTTGGCTATATGACACAGACATAGGAAAGAAAATAAGTTACATTGAGGAAAGCTTGTAAGAATATGCTGCTTTTCCCATATTTTAGAATTTTGACAAGTTGGAAATAATTTCCACTGAACTGAATGATTTAGATTAGGCATTAATTAGAATGCTGTCAAATTTCCAAAACATAACATACATCTTAGTCAAAATAGTCAATAGGGTCATTCTCAGTGACTTAAAGATACTAAGATATCTTTAAAGTCACAAATATGACCCTGACCCAATTTTGTACCAATGTCTCACTATATTAAAATATATATATTTATAAAAGTTGTACAAAACATCTATTAATATAACAAAACATCCCTATTAATTAATGTTTCTGATTTTTAAATTTTAAAAATTTATTTTCAATTGAATTTATTGAGTTGACATTAGTTTGCCAAACCACACAGGTTTCAAGTGTACAGGTCAATAAAACATCACCTGCATATTACAATAATTTTTTAGTTAACTTAAAAAAATCTTTATCTTTCACAGAAATCTTGTATATCTGGTCTTAATAAACTGATCTTTTCTTGATATCTATTGATTTTTTTTAAGGTCTGCACCAAAGAGGTTAGAAATATCCTGGAATATTAGCAATTCGGTAAATAAACTGATCTTTTCTTGTTATCTATTGATTTTTTCAAGGTCTGCACCAAAGAGGTTAGAAAAATCCTAGAATATTAGTAATTCGGTAATGACTTAGGATATTCTTAACTGGATGTTGGTCTAAAGATCTAAGTCTGTGTCTGTCTGGCTTCTAGCACTTAGCCTTCAGCCAAGTGGAATCTTTCAACTCTATAGAAGAAGGAACCCCATATTAAATAGATTAAGCTGCAACTCAAAATGGATATGGAGCTCAAATGATTCAAAGCTCTTGCCCAATTAGAGGCTGCATGTTTGAAGCTCAGTTAAAGGCAATTTATAGTGGGCTTATAGCTTATAATGCCTGCGGCACAATTTGGTTGGTCTATCATTAAAATCAAAGCAAAAGCAAGATTTTGCCTGCATTATATTTTCGAAACAGGCCTTCAACTCAAGAAACAAATATCTTTGGACTTTGTAGCTGTACTTACGCAGTAGCCAAAATTTCAAAAGAAATAATATGATGATATTGAAGCCACAGTTTTTGGTATCACATTTTCAAATCCTTCGAGATTTTAATGTGGGAAAGTACGGATGAATGAAGATATGGGCATTTAGCAAAGAAACAAATAGGACAATTTTCCTCATTGCTCACCGTGAACAAAAAAGATTTAAGTGTCATAAAATCTAAGAAAGAAGGAAAACCTGGTTCCTATTGACCATTATAAAATGATCTTTGAAAATGTGGTTTTTTGTGGCAGCTTTTCCTCCTGGCACGCTGCCAGTGTTTGCACAAGATCTTTTCCTCCAGGTTGTTAGGCATGATCTCTTGGGTCAGGTTCCGTCCTCACTGTGCTTTCACAAATGAAAGTGATTTGGGAGAGTTTCTCCCTGAGGTTTAAGACAGTGCAGTTTGAACCAAATATTGTTATTGTAGTACATTAAAAACCAGAGGAATTTTTCTTTTGACATCCTATAGCTGCATAGCACACACACCTAAAAATAACTTGAGATGCCAAGCAAGAAATGCAGGTAAGACTCAAACAGGAAAGAGAAATTCCGCAAAGGAAAAAAGAGAAAATGCTACATCTAAAACAAATGAGCACACTCCACTGTATTCCTTTAGAAAATCCTATAAAATTTTCCAACTGCTGTTTTACACCCCACGTATTAAAAACCTAGCAAATTTTTCTATATTTGTATATATTTTTAATTTCTAATTGTATATATTTTTCTATGAATTAACATGCTCCATCTGAATACACTGTAGAGGTCCATTTATTTCTGCCTCCAGTTTTCTAACATTTGCCTGACTTCCACTAATTTCGCTTCTATGATAAGCTCCAAGGAGCTTATCTGTGTCTCCACTTACTGGTCTGCAAACAAGACAGATGAAAATTTGAAAGGGGAAAAAGGAGAGCAATTTACAGAAGTTTAAAATGTCATTATCTTGCTGGAAATAATACCGACAAGAGTAGAAAAGAGACCTGCCTAGACAAACCCCGAAATGAGAGGGTAAACCCAACAGCAACAAGCCGAGGGTAAGTGCCTATCCCCCCTGGCTGGCGGCCAGAGCAGGCTAGGTGTGATCAGATTATGCTTGGCACACCCATGTGTTTGCAGAGAGCCTTTAGTCATGCAGTGGGAAGCAAAGGATAAGAGGAGAAAAATGAGTTTTATCCAATGAGAGAACTTTGCCCCTTGGCCAGGCACCAGACAGCTGTTAAAAGTTTTCTCCCCCTAATGCTTCAGGCTATTCTCTGCAGGTTGCTGTTTCCTTTTAAACAAATCAGAGTAATGACTAACTAACATGAGGAAAGAACTGAACTAAAGAAAAGAACTAAACCAGGCTTTCATTTCCAGCGAGCTGGGAAAAATAAACTAAAAAAAAAAAGATCTGATTTTTATTTCCAAAGTAAATAAAATGCAAATTTGATAAGGACCATCCTATCCCCCAGCTTACTCATCTAAGAGTCAGTTTATAATAGCTATGACCAGAGAAAGACCCTGCATTCAATATCAGAGATAGCAAGGCCAGGGTACAAATACAGAGGTAAACCTCTCTTTCTCTCGTAAGGTTCCCTTTCCTTAAAGGAATTTCTATACCAGAAAAAGGAAAACATAGTTGAACAGAGTAAGTAGTCTGGGATTTGGAGAACCTCATTTTAAAAGTGAATGTTGGCTCTACAAAAAAGAAAGTTAAAATCAGTTGTCTCTCATCATTTCTGAGAAACACAACCCAGATACAGCTAAAGGGAAATGAAAGTGATGCTTTGTTACATGTCCTCTTCAACGTCATCAGTTTTAGGACTTGACGTTGAAATCAGAGGCCCATGTGGTAGTCCTGCCCCAGATTCTCCCTTCTAGAATCAAAATCCTGAGAGGGGAAGAATTAAAGATAGTAATCTAGAGAAAAGACAAAGTAATAGTTTGTCACCCAATGAGTGGAAGTTGCAGTGAACAAACTTTGAGGAGAAAATAAAACTGTATTTTTATATGATAGGGAGACATCTATGAGTCAATGATGCATAAAATGAGACTTCCCTAAAGTTTCTCATGGATTTTAAATTAATTAGGAAAGCCTTGTTTAAAACAAAATAAAACAAAACAACAAAATGTTAGCCATATTCCTCAGGTGCATAAATGAGAAGATAGCATGAGGTACTGGGAGAATTCTTCCGTATCTTCAGTCCCCGTTAGTTAGTAAGACTATCGCAGTCAAACACACTACAAATCAAAAGGAAGTTTAGGATACTATTTTTAAATTACTCATTTTCTTTGGTCAGGCACACCTATGTTTGTCTTCAAATATCTCTTGTCTACAGTATAATGAAGAAAATCCTTATTTAATGGGGCCAGGGAAGTGACAACTCAAATCTAATTTAGGAGATCAATGAAGACTTAAAATTCTGATAATCATCAGCTCTCTAAGAATGTCATCACGCAAAATCCAATATTTTAGGTGAGTCAGGAAGACAAAACAGGGTATCCAAAAATTTTGGAACTTCTAGGTTCCATAGTCCTCTCAAACTCCTGCTGTTTCCAGGGGAAGTTAGAATATCTCAGCAATTAGCCTGATTAGGTGGTGGCTCTTGGCGCAGTGGATAAAGCATCAGCCTGGGATGCAGAGGGCCCAAGTTCAAAATCCCGTGGTGCTGGCTTGAGTACGGGTTCATAGATATGACCCTATGGTTGCTGGCTTGAGCCCAAAGGTTGCTAGCATGAGCAAGGGGTCACTGGTTCAGTTAGAGCCTCCTGGTCAAGGCACATGTGAGAAAGCAATCAATGAACAACTAAAGGAGCCGCAACAAAGAATTGATGCTTCTCATCTCTTTCCCTTCCAGTTTGTCTGAGCGGATTTGTCCTTTCTCTGTCTCCCGTCTCTGCAATCATTTTAGTTCTAGGTAAGCACCATTACAGGTATCTCATCTGACTTGGTTATTGACATTAGGTATCATTATTCTATGATTCAACCCCTACAGGTTGCTTTATTGAAACAAAATAATAAACCAGCTCAGTTAAGGCAGTGATGATTTGACATGTTAAGTAAAAAATGCCTTTCTAGAACACATGGATATACCAGGGCCCAGAGCAGGTCCATAGTAGCATATTTGGTATGATGAATGTTCTAGTGGGCCTGGAATCAAAAGAACTTTTTGATATTTCAATGTCTTTTACAGTGTGAGAAAGTCTAATAATTGGTGGGAAATAAATTAGGATTATTATACCTATCTACACCTTTATCCTCAGTTTGAGAGATTTTATCTCACAGCAGAGGGACAATAAGGGCTCTAATGTTAGGGGAGGCAAGTTTTTTGCCTTTTCTTTTGTTTTTTTTCTAGAGAAAAATCCATGTGAGGCTTCTAGTTTAGTGAGAATTTGATATGTATACAAAGGAGATATTTTATTATTTCATATTAGGAGGTAATTGAAAAAAATCACCTAAGATTGTGTTTTTGAAGTGGACCGGTTAAAATAAATAGCTAATTGATTAATATGTAAATATGAATTCTGAAAAAGTATTTTTAATTCTTTTAAATATATACATTTCTAAAATAGATTTGGAAAGTGGAAATGTTTATAGAGAGACTATTTGAGATTTATAATTCTTACATTTTTACAAGACATTTTTTTCTTTTCTTACTGAAAAAACTAAGTTTTCTGGGTTTAAGCTATTAGTGGGGATTACAATTTATTTATCATTCACCAAAATACATAAAGTGAAATCAATTAAATCAAGTTAAAAAATTAAAAGATAGTATTTATAACTAATACATTTTGCTCCCTACTAGAAAATGGAATCTTAGTTTAAAAATTCATGTGTAAGTTTTGACTTTTTAAAAATAAAAATAAAAGTTTAACAGTAAAAGCAGAAACTATTTGGGGTAAATGGTATTTGTTATTTTTACATACTTAGAGGTTTATGAATTGTCAAAACCTGGCCAAATGATTAAAAAATAGTGAAACATACATTTCTTAAATATTTGAACTTCAAAAACAGGTACTTTCTACATCTTGGTTATTGTGAATATTGTGGCAAGGAACAAGATCCTGACTTTAATTTTTTTGAATAAATACCCAGAAGTAGATTTCTGGATGATATAGTTTTAGTCTTAACTTTTAAAGGAACCTTTATACTGAATGTGGAAACAACCTAAAAGTTCACTGATGTATGACTGAATAAAAAGATGTGGTATATGTATACAATAGAATGATATTCAGCTTTAAGAAGGAAGAAAATCCTGCAATATGTGACAACAGAGGTGAAACTGGGACACTGTAAGTGTAATCAGTCAGTCACAGAAGGACAAATAAATATTGCACGATCCCACCTATAGGAGTTATCTAAAGTAGTCAGATTCATGAAGCAAAGACAAGAAATGTGATTCTTTCCCCCCAGAACCTGGGGAGTGTATAAACTGGAGAGTAATTAATCAATAGGTATAAAATTTCAGTTACACAAGATGAATAAATTCTAGAGATCTACTGTACAGCATAATGCCTATAGATAATACTGCATTGTGAATTAAAAATCTGTTAAGAAGATAGATCTCATGTTAAATGTTCTCTCCACACACACAAAAGAAATTTAAGTACTTTTTTCACTTTTTTGATAAGAGACTGGTTTAAGAACTGAAATTCACTTTTAAGTAGACATTAGTATTTGAATTCATGCATAAATTAAATAATTTTTATCAAAACAGAGAAAAACTACAAAGTAAATCTTTTATAATAAATCAAATGTGAAAAAAGAAATCTGCCTTTAACAATATTTCCCAGATTATGAGATTTTTAGCATCCTTTTATTTTTGGCATAATCTCACTTTGATGTCCATATGTAAACTGTATCATCACCGTACGGCACATTAGTGCACATTTCATTTTACTTAGAGCTTCCTATTACCAAGACCTGCAGTTCCTTAATGCTTTTCCAGAGTCCATCTGAACAAAATGAAGTTTGCTCGGACATGTTAGTTGAACACCAGAGGGCAGAAGAATCCCTTGAAGTGAAGGAATTCTATCAAAGTCTCCCATGCAACCTTGAGTTTTCAGGCTTATTAATGAACATTGTAGAGTAGTGATATCATTGTAGGGCTCAGAGTGTAGATTTGACTTGTCACAGAAACTACATAATTATGTCAAGACTAAAAAATCAAAGAAGGCATGGCCCAATGAAGGTGGCACACTGAGTGATAATGTCAACAGAAGGCACTCCTGGGAGAACAAGTTAGAACTCAACTTTAACAACAATATGTATGCAGAAAACGTAAATCAACGGTGATTTTTAATAATCTATTTAAATTTTTTAACTTGAGTAGAAAGTGGCTTTCAGTAAAGATTCTGACTTTTCATAGAAAGCAAATTATTCAGCAATGTTTTCATTAAAGTCTGACGTGTTCTCCCAAATTACAATAAAAGGAGTGACAACTGCAATAAAGCTTCAAAACTTCATTATTATTTGTGCAGAGGACAGACCAATCCCTGGGGAAACAGTGTAAGGTTTTGATTGGTTGTTCACTTTTATCACTTTGAAGGTAGAATGGCATGGAGATTAATATCAGTCAACTTATTTAATTTATTTAATTTTTGCATGATCTCAGTTTGATGTCCATATCTAACCTGTTTCATCCATATAGATTAATATGTCAACTTATTTAATTATTCTGGGCATCAGTTTCCTCCTCTGTAAACAGAGGGTGAATTATGTGGTCTGTATCATCCATTCCAGTTCTTAGATTCTCAAAATTTTACAAGTGTAGTTTCTTGACACACTGAGAAATATAATTTCAATAATTTTATAAACACAATGTTATTTAAAATGGTAAGATTAGTTTATAAAAAGCATATTGGTGTAACAAATTTTCACATCAGGTATATTATGTTCCTAACTTCAGAACCAACCCTCCAAATATAGAATATTATGTGGAAAATCCTACTAAAAGAATTGTATGCAAATAAAATAAATATTTTAGAAAATAACAATGGTTGTCCTGGCAGGTTGGCTCAGTGGTAGAGTATTGTCCTGGCGTGTGGATGTCATGGTTCAATTCCCAGTCAGGGCACACAGAGAAGCGACCATCTGCTTCTCCACCCCTTTCCTTTCTGTCTTTCTCTCTCTCTCTCTTCCCCTTCCACAGTCATGACTTGATTGGTTCGAGTGACTTGACCTCAGGTACAGAGGGTGGCTCCACAACTTCCACCTCACGAGCTAAGAAATGGCTCCAGTTGGAACGAAGCAACAGCCCCAGATGGGCAGAACATCGCCCCCTAGTAGGCTTTCTTGGTGAATCCCAGTCGGGGCACATGTAGGAGTCTGTCTCTCTGCTTCCCCTCCTCTCACTAAAATTAAAAATAATTTTCTTAAAAAAAAATAACATTGGGTATATATTTATAATTTTAGACATTTTCAAATTTGGTCATAGTGATTTCAAAGAGAATATAAAAATATTCTAGTTATACTTAGAAATAACTGATATCTTTTGGCTACTATTGCTTTCTAGATATGCCTATAAAGCTTTCAGAGAAAGGAGTTCTTCACTATCAATTAGAAAAGATTAGCCAATAAAATATATTTTAAAAATACCTCAGTATTTTGGTTTATATAAAAAATTCTTTAAACTGCCATATATATATATATATGTAGTTACTTGCCATCTGAAACTAGCATTAACATAATCTGAATTTAGTTCAGAACAAGAACGAACCCATCCCCCTTTCAACCAAAATATAAAGCAAAATAAGCAACCTCTTACAGTAACTAGAATAATTTTTTAAAATCTAAGTTCTATAAAAAAGGATCTAATTGACCTGATCAAGCACAGTTCTGCTATTTTCCTAAGGGAGATTTTGTTTCTGTCTCTATAACCAACAGTGGCCTGAGAATGGGCTATGAATAAAATGTTATTTATAAGGCATAATTCTCCAAGCTCTGCTTCAGATGTAAATATATTTATATATTTTTAAAGGGTATAGGAATTCAATGAGAAATATTGATGTTTAGAAAGGAATAACAGTTAAATGGCACCTCCTTAAGCCTGATCATATTTTTCCCTTTTTTTTAATTGTTAAAAAAAAAAGTTAAGTACCTGTATTTCTTTGGCAGTGTGAATACCACATATTCTCTAGATAATTTTGACTCTTCAAAAACTATCTACAGTGTGAACAATTTATATTTTGAGCTCTCAGCAGCACAGACTGACCCGATTACCATAATGTGGGGCTTCTTTTCTCATTGATGGGAAATCCTCTTCACATACGTGAACATTCTATTACGGGGAGCCTGTCACACGTTCACAGTTCAGGGAAGTGGCCAAGTCCGAATGAGGGGAGTGCCATGACATGTGAATAGCCTTTAAGCTTCATGTGGCATTGACAACTCTTCCAGGCAGGAGCAGGGACGTGGGAACAAACCACCTCCGCAGCACCTCTGAACTACACTGGAACTGAAACCCAGTGCAACCTGGAAGATCATTTTGATAATTAATTTCAATTTCTTAGTATCATAAGGATCAACTGCTGTATATAGATATGCAAATACTTTCCCGTAATTAATGTGAATGGTTTTAGTGCCAAATTCTTGTTCCTGTAATATCCAGATAATTAAAAATGCTCTTTAAATGGCCTGAATGGTCACAGTCTTTATTATTTAAAACAAACTCATGACCTGACCAGGCAGTAGATAGAGCCTCAGCCTGGGACTCTGAGGACCCAGGTTCAAAACCCTGAGGTCGCCAGCTTGAGCACCGGTTCATCTGGCTTGAGTGTGGGATCACCAGCTTGAACACAGGGTCACCAGGTTGAGCATGGGATCATAAGAAATGACCCCACGGTCACTGGTTTGAGCAATGGGTCACTGGCTTAGCTGGAGCCTCTGATCAAGGCACCAATGAGAAGTAATCAATGAACAACTAAGGTGACACAACTATGAATTGATGCTTCTCATCCCTCTCCCTTACTGTCTTCCCCTATCTGTTTTTCTTTCTCTCTCTCTTTCACTATAATAAAACAATGAAAACAAACTCATGAAGAAACAGTTCAGAATGTGAGTTATGATAATTAACCCTAGAAACCTAACATGATAAAACTTCCCCAGCTAGAATTCCCTCTGAATTTTAATACTTCTCCTTACCCCCTCAAATATATATAATGTATTCATTATATATGAGTTATGTGTGTGTAATGTATATTTGGTAAAAGATCTTCTACGGAAAGGGAAAATAAACATAACATCAAAAATTTTAATATAGTATCTTAGTACGCGGGCTGAGAGTGTGGACTCAGCCTCCTAAGTGTCTGGGTTGATAGCTCAGCTGTACCACTCACTAGCTTTGTGACTCTGGGCAAGATACTGCACCTGTTTGTGCCTGAGACTCCTCACCTGTAAGACAGCATTAATTATAAAAGCTCTTCATACTTATTTTGAAAATTAGGTTAAGGTTTGTAAAGCCTTTAGAAGAATATCCACATCCTAAGTTACTTTTAAATATAAAAATAAAATGATCAAGTACACCTTTGGTGTACAACGAAAATAAAGAAAATCATGAATACTATAATATTATTTGCAAAATAATTATTTCCACAAAAGTTGTGGTGATCTTAGGATCAGTCTAGACACATCCCTGAGATAGACTTATGTTGAGAAATTATGAAGAGGAAATAAATATGGTTGTAAAGTGTGTTTTTCAACTTTACATGATGATTAAAAGAGAATTCAGAAAGCCTGGCTACCAGCTGTTCTGCCCTGTAAGAATAAACATATGAACAGGCAAAATTCAGTAGAATTAGATGGGTTAAGTCAACTTTTTTCAGAGATTCTGATGATTATGTTAGACCTCCTGATTGAAATACAATGAATCCTAATTTTTTTAAAAAAAAGGTTATTTTTTTATATCAGTTCAATATAATATTTAATATTCAATATATATTGAATAGAAAAATATAATAATGATTCAATCCTAAAATATTTAAACAAATTGTTTTAATCACATCAACAGAATAAACAAAAGCCTTCCATTTATAATGCACATACTGATTTTAAACTGCAGTTTTTTTTTTAAACAGATGCATAAACATAAACTGTAAAACACATTTTTGGGGGGTAGTTTTCTGAAGTGAGAAGTGAGGGGGTGGGAGGAAGACAGACTCCTGCTTGCGCCTGACGGGGATCCACCTGGCATGCCCACCAGGCGGCAATGCTCAACCCATCTGGGGTGTTGCTCCTCTGCAATCAGAGCCATTCTAGTGCCTGAGGTGGAGGACATTGAGCTGTCCTCAGTGCCTGGGCCAACTTTGCTCCCATGGAACCTTGGCCGCAAGAGGGGAAGAGAGGGATAGAGAAAAAGGAGAGGGGGAGCGATGGAGAAGCAGATGGGCACATCTTCTGTGTTCCCTGACCGGGAATCAAACCTGGGACTTCCACACACCAGGCTGACACTTTACCTCTGAGCCAACCGGACAGGGCTTAAAACACATTTCTTATTTCATCTGTGTTTTAAACATGATTTACATTATCTGATGGAAATTTAGACCCAGGTATCTCTAGGTCTCTTTGCCATCTAAAATAATAATAATTCCCTAGGTACAACATAATAAAAATAAGATAAATGCATAACAAAAAGATCATTTAAATATGTCTTTATAATAGATCGATGTAGTCTTTTAAAAGTACAAGTGGGGACTCAGACTATATATATTGCTGTATTTGGGGAATAAAAACTTATGTGACATTTCCATCTAAGAATATTTGTCATTCTAGTTACTAAATCTAAGATGTGTATCTTATTGAAGGATTATGTAGACTTATTGAAGATAAGCACTATAGTCTCAGCATAGTCTGCACTTTAAGATAGAATTCATTGTTTCCTGTATTCCTCAAAATTCTTACTCAAAAGAAAAATATTAAATGCTAGTTAAGGATAAAAATGCTAAAACATCACTGTAAATAAATATCAGTTATTTTAAAAAATCCAAATCTACAGTGCTTGTTGCTATGGTGAAGAATGTAGTTTGTTACAATAAATTTAGAAAAGAGAAGCTGGGCTTAAGAAAGATTATTAAATTGGATACATACAGTGCCGGGTCGGGGATAAGGAATCCTTCCATCATACTGCACCCAGCGATGGTCTGCACTTTCCTTGTGAGCATACGGGCCATTAAAAACCGCTCTGATGTCAGCCATGCTGTACACACAAACAGCAGAGCCTTTGAAGATGGAGCTGAAAGAAAGCAACTTGATTCAATCCTTTGCTGGTTCATTCACTGGACACTTACTGAGCACAAATAGGACAGGTGCTACAGACAAAAATATAGGTATTTGTCAAGGAGCTTCTAGCTCCCTGAATAAAGTGAATTTACAGTTCCATTACAAGCAATTACAGTAAGCTAAGCAGCAACAAACTGGGCTGTTCTGTGAGTTTTCAGAAAGTAAGGGGTGTCTAAATTGACATTTGATGCATAGGTAAAAATTTCCTAGAAAAATCAGAGGATAGAAAGAAACATGTAGAAAAAAGTATTATATTTATCTACATGCTCTTGAATTTTATTTGATTATTATACCATAATGCCTTTTAAGGAACTTACAAAATAAAAAAGTACATTACCTACTTTTTTTTTTAATGGAAACATTTAGACAAGTAATAATTATGTGTCTTTTCTTTAAGTGAGTGAATGTCCATAAATACTGGCTATTAATATCCTCATATAATTTTTATGAATTTAGCCTGACCAGGCTGTGGCACAGTGAACCCAGGTTTGAAACCCCAAGATCTCCAGCTTGAGCACTGGCTCATCTGGTTTGAGCAAGGCTCACCAACTTAAGCCCTAGGTTGCTGACTTGAGCAAGAGGTCACTGACTCAGCTGTAGCCCCCCGGTCAAGGCACATATGAGAAAGCAATCAATGAACAACTAAGGTGTCACATCAAAGAATTGATGCTTCTCATCTCTCTCCCTTCCATTTTGTCTGTCCCTATCAGTCCCTCTCCCTGTCTCTCTGTTTCTGTCACACACACACAAAAAAATTATTAATTTAAAACTGTTGAAACACTCTTTTTTTGCTCCTTCTTGAATTTGAATTTACATATGTATCTTATCTTATGCTAAAAATTAGTCATAATTACACAGGACTGCAGCACATATAAATAAGAGGCATAAAAGCTCCATGGGAATCCAACGTTTTTCCAACTAATGATGAAAACTTAACACAGCCATGGTATGTTCCGTTTTTGTTTTATTTCTTAGAATTAAAATACGTTTTCTCTGAATCTAAAATTTTCAGTGATTCTGTTCTTAAAAACAAGATCACTCTTTCCCTGGCTGGTTGGCTCAGTGGCAGAGCATCGGCCCAGCGTGTAGAAGTTCCTGGTTTGATTCCTAGCTAGGGCACAAAGAGAAGCACCCATCTGCTTCTCTACCCTTTCCCTTCTCTTTTTTCTCTATCTCTCTCTTCCCCTCCTGCAGCCAAAACTCCATTGGAGCAAAGCTGGCCTGGGCACTGAGGACAGCTCCATGGTCTTCGCCTCAGGTGCTAGAATGGCTCAGATTGCAGTGGAGCAATGGCTCAGAGGGGCTGAACATTGCCTTCTGGCAGGCATGCCAGGTGGATCCCAGTTGGCACATGCTGGAGTCTGTCTGTCTGCACCCCCCAACCCCCATCTCTCACTTTGGAAAAATACAAAAAAACAAAAATGAAAACAAGATCACTCTTTATGACCTAAGAGACACATCATCTCAATGCTACACAAATGAGCTAAGAGTTCTCTTAGCAGGAGTAACTCGTTAATAGTCTTAGAATGACATTAATGGGGAACATTGACAGTAAACAGGCATCTGGAAGAAAACTAACTGCTAAGAAGGGCAGGGATGTTTCCATAAAATCACATGATCTGCCTATGATGTTTTAAAGGGATGATGAAGCATGCTACTGACACTGCTGTTATTGCGGATTAATCACATCTTCTCATTGGACAAAGGCTGTGACATGCATTCCGACATTACCTCAGTCTTCAGGGCGGCATTAAAAATAAGATGATGAAGTACACCAAGAACAAAGAGCTGACTTGTAACTTCACACTCTGGGTGGGCAGAAATTTGGTAGGAGAAAAAGAGAACTATATACCTTGGGGCTACATCTCCCTGGCACATATCTATAATTTGTGTGTGAAACACACAGTGACTTCAAAGGCAGTTCTGTGAATAGACAGATGCCAAAAGAGTAGGGCTGAGATACTTAACTTGAGTAACTACAGGCACTTGCTCTTCCTGCACCTTGTAGTTCAAATATAAATTAGCGGAAAAGAGGAGCTGAAAATAGCAGCATCTTAAATATCTTCTTTATTTTCACATTTAAATATTCACGTATTCTCTCTTATAATGAACCAACTAGTATTTTGTTTTCTGGTATATTCTTCCCCAATAGTACATTTGAGTTTCTATGTAAGGTATAATGTATATATAATGAGTTTAATGCCACAGGAATAAAATTATAATCTGCCTACAAAAATAGCTTAATACTTTAATCAAAAGGAGGCAGTAAGACCATTTCTCTAATATCAATAATAATGCTGTCAATTTCTCCAGTGCTAATATAAATACACATCGGTCAAGATTGATAGCAGAGCTGTGGAAAAGTGCAAAGTATTTCATAGAGTGTATAGTCAGTTGTAATATGTAACAGAAATAAAGATGCACTTTGAATATAGTCAAATGTAAGTTACTAATTTAAATAAAATTAATATTAAATAAAATTAAGTAAGGTCCATATATTCTTCAAGAAAGTTTCATAGATTCAAGAAAAACTTAAGGAAGCCAGACATTCACGGACAAGCTCTGGACAGTATTATCCATAATGAAGAAAAGAATACAGTGACAAAAATTAGGAAAACACCTTCAGTTCTAGTTCTATTTTTACTATTAATTGACTCCTCTTTTTATAGAAGTATACAAACTTCCTCTGTATATGTTTTAGAGTGTGGTGATATGGTGAAAACAGCAGCCAGACACCATCTTTGTAGGGTAATGAGGAAGCACAAATAAGATAGTGTGTGATAACATTGTAAAAGTCAACTGTTCCATCTCCTGATTACAACTTAGCTAAAGACCAAGACATGTATTTCTTTAGTACTAACTTCTGTCGTGCAACTTGATATATTGATTGTGATCAGTATATGTGTGTGTCTTTGTACCCAGTAATTTTAGTCTGAGACTTTAGTTCACAGATATACCCACTCACACAGGCAGTGGCTTATGTGCAGGGTTAGTCACTGAGGCATTATGTGTACCTGCAAAGGGTTGGAAACAGTAGAAAAGTCTATGTACAAGAAACTGTTTAAATAATTGTGGCAAATGATATAGAAGATACTTGGTTGGTGTGAAAAGAACATAGAAACATTTTATGGGTTGATATGATAAGATTTCTAGGAAACATTAGGTGAAAAAGAAAAATTAAAGAATGTATTTCTTTACACAAAGGAAGAGACAAAAGAACATGCAACTGTATTTTCTTATATATAACAATTCTCTAGAAGAATTATAAGCATCTTTTCTTAACTTACCTGGTTGTGGTAAAGACTCCATATACTACAGGATTTCTTTCATCTCTTGTGGGGAGTAAGTAAATATCTTCTATTAATGGAAAAAATATAATGATTCACTATGTTTTTATTTTTTGAGTTTACATTTTTTTAATAATACAGTATTTCTGAGACTTAAAACAGTATATAAAATGAAAATAACAGTGAATTTCATTACATTACTATCTAAGAAATTAAGGATAAAAAACTGGTTTTCTTACTAGCTATGTGACTTGAAGTTGGACATTTAACCTTGTAGATGTTAATTTCAATCCCCTAAAAATTGAATGACTTACTTGATCATGAGTTAATTACTTGCAGCACTGTTACTAAAGTATGTGTAAATATTTTTAAAAGATTAAGATGTAAGCATGCTTATATTAAACAGTAGAGATCATCCATGAATATTGAATAAATACTTTATTGCCGTAAAATACAATACTGACAAAATTATCAATAATACAATCATTTCTACAAAGCCAACAAAGACAAGTTCAAGAAGATAAAAGCTAATGATGCTAACTTTATATGAAACTGAAAAAGTTCCTTCTAGAATTAGCTTTGAGGGGAGTAAAGAGGAAAATGAAAGGAAGACATTATCTAATGCTTCTCTGAGTATTATTTTTATTAACAAGTTTGAGGACAGAGTTCACCAAATCTCCCATGCTCTCCAGCAGAGGGCATCCACAGAATAAGGAACCCAGTGTGTTGTTCCCTATACACAGACAGTAGCTCCTTCTAAAAGTGAAAGACTCCACGGAGAGTGGATGGACAATGTAGTCCCAGAGCCAGTATCTTTCTGTCTCTTGCTGTAGTTTTGTTTCCCTCTTAACTTGGAGGGCATTTACAAAGAGTAGAATTGCTCCATTACAGTGTGCACCTAGGCCCAGAGCACCTCTGTGTTCCTTACGTGTGCAAATGCAGTGAGAACCACTCCTGCATATTGTACTGAGCTATATAATTGGGCATTTGGGGTCAAAATAAAATAAATTCTGAATTAATTAGACAGTCAGATCTTGTTTTTTACGAAAAATGAAACATGTGACTTACGAAGCTCATCAAAATGAGTATCTGCCCCATCACTTCCAGGAATTGAGCAAATCAATCTGGCCTTAAGAAAAGTCGTCCATTTGTTTATTAGGCTTCGTTGTCCTCCTACATCATTCTGAAAAAAAGGAGATAAGGATAGCGATTTACCATCATGATTCTATCAGCAGTAAAAGCTGGTGTTGATTACAGGTGGTGTGTTACTAATGGCAGTGTTTACAAAGACAGAGCCTATATATTCCAACCTTTCAACTTCCAAATGAGGAGAAAAACAGCTCTGCCACTCAACATTAAGTGATTTTCTTCTATGGCTAAATGAATGCAGGGTGAGCAGCATACCCCGACTGAATAAGTAGGTGCATGGAAGGCTACAAGTAAATAGGTTTGGAATCAACTCCCATCTCTGCCAATATTTGCTCAATAATCTACAGAAAGCTATTGACTTCTCCAAGTTTCTGTTTTCTCAGAGATAAAATATGATTAATGCTTTTAAAGATGGTTATTTTGATGACTAAATGAAACATATGTGTGAAGTATTTAGTATACTGAACTTGTATAAATGCTAGCACTGACTTGTATGTAATGCATATGATTTAGGTGAATATTTGCATCCTTAAAAATATGCCTTAATATATATTTAAAAATAGTCTTTTCAAAATTTTGTGCTCTACTAATAAAACTCCAATGCAACATATATAATAACATACATATAAAGGCAATCTTCTTTTTCCATATTTTATTGCACTCTGAAATATTTCATTAAAATATTTTTAGATGTCTAGTAAAACATAAACATTTAAACCAATTAAATAGAATAAACAGGGTTATATGTGTTACATGCCAAGGAGTTGGTGACACTATGACTATATGATGACCACAGAGCCTTGACCTCAGCAGCCCTGCTCAGCTCCTGTAGCTTCATGCCCATGGCTTCTTTGATAGAATCAATTCATTTCTCATTTGGTTTTCCTCTTTTCCTGCTGCCTTCTATTTTTTCAAGTATTATTGTCTTTGCCAAAGAACCCGGTCTTCTCATGATGAGCTCAAAGTGGAACAACTTCAGTTTTGCTATTTTTTTATTTCAACGCTGTTTCTGGCTTAATTCGCTCTAGGGGCCACTTGTTTGTTTCTCTGGCAATCCATGCTCTCTGTAGAGCTCTCCCCCAGTACCATGTTTCAAATGAATCTGTTTTTTTTTTTTTTTCCTATCAGCCTTCTTCATCCAACCTTTGCATCCGTACACAGAAACTGGAAATACAAGGGTATGAATGATCTTAGCTTTGATCTCTAAGATCATCTTTCATCTTGATCTTTTCTAAGTCTTCCCTTGCTGCCCTTCCAAGTCTCAGCCTTCTCTTCATTTCATGGCTGCAGTCTCCATTTAAATTGATGTCTGAAACCCAAGGTAAGTGAATCTTTAACAATTTGAATGTCTTCACTGCTTACGTTGACATTGTTTCTTCTGTAGTCATGATTTTTGTCTTCCTGATGCTCAAATACAGTCCTGCTTTGGCACTTTCTTTTTTCCCTTTATCAGAAGTTGTTTCAAATCATTGCTACTTTCTATCTGGTAAGATGGTGTCATCTACATATCTTAAATTATTGATATTTCTTCTAATTTTCACTCCTTCCTCTGAGTCTAGCCCAGTTTTTTGTATATGTTCTGGATACATAATAACCAAATAGGGAGATAAAAATGGACCCTTGTCTGACACCTCAGTCTATAGAATACTATTCTCACTCTCCATAGTCTGTCCTGACAGTGGTATCCTGTCCACAAAACAGGTTACACATCAGGACAATGAAGTGCTAGGCACACCCATCTCTTTCAGAGCAACCTATAGCTTCTCATGACCCACACAATCAAAGGCTTTCCTGTAGTCTATAAAATATAGACTAACCTTTTCCTGAAATTCTTTTATTTTTTTATTTTTCTGAAGTGAGAGTGGGGAGGCAGAGAGACAGACTCCTGCATGTGCCTGACCAGGAGCCACTTGGCAAGCCCACTAAGGGGCGATGCTCTGCCTGTCTGGGGTGTTGCTCCATTGCAACTGGAGTCGTTCTAGCACCTGAGGTGGAGGCCACAGAGCCATCCTCAGTGCCCGGGCCAGCTTTGCTCCAAAAGAGCCTTGGCTGCAGGATGGGAAGGAAGAGACAGAGAGAAAGGAGAGGGGGAAAGGTGGAGAAGCAACTGGGCACTTCTTTTGTGTGCCCTCGACAGGAATTGAACCTGGGACTTCCACACACCAGGCTGATGCTCTACCACTGAGCCAGCTGGCCAGGGCTTTTCTGAAATTCTTTGAGGCATTTCAGCATCCAGCAAATGCTTGCAATTCCATTTCTGAATCCAGCTGGAACAACTGGCATTTCTTGCTCCATATAAGGTAGAAGTCCTTGTTGCAACACCTTGAGCATCACTTTACTTGTATGGGAAATCAGAGCAAAAGTATTACAGTTACTACACTCTTTGGTATCTCTTTTCTTAAAAAGTGGGATGTATAGTACACGTTTCTAGTCTGTAGGTCATTGTTTTGTTTTCCATATTTCTTGACATATTATTATAATTCTTTTCTTTCTTTAGAAAAGCTTTCTTTTTATATTTTTTGATATGGAGAGGCTATCAACCTTCAAAATAAGCCTGGGTTTGGCTTCTTGTACTGGAAATATGGTTTGCCCGGGAAAAGGTAAGTAGTTTTCTATTTCAAATTTTTTCCTGGGGCTGAGACTGAGAAAAACTTGGAAGTAGTTATAAAATTTCCTTTCTGTTACTTCCTTTATTCTGAGGTTTGTTATATTTTCTTTCCATATGACAGTGAAAATGGCTTAACTTTTTATTGCTGGGTCATTCATTAACACACTAACATACATTAGTATGTAATGACATTTGAGATGTTACCATTTTGTTAAAAACCATTGTAAGGGTTGTGCCTGAACAGAACTTTGCAGAACTCAGTGAAATGACAAAATGGGAAATGAAGTAAGATCCTCATAATACTCAAGTAATAGAGAATGGAGGAGAACAGACTGAGCTGAAACTTTTTTCTTTCACAGAAAATCTTTTTAAATTGAATTTATTGGGGTGACCTTGGTTAACATAATTATACAGGTTTCAGGTGTCCAATTCTACAACACATCTCTATACACCATTTTTTGAGTTGACTCTTCCCAAATCAAATCTTCATCCATCACCATTTATCCCCTTTACCCTCCCTCAATGCCCCACAATCAACATTTAGTTTTTTAAATATTTTATTGAATGTATTAGGTGACATTGGTTAATAAAATTATATAGGTTTCAGGTGTCCATATTCTGTATATTCTACTGTGTGTTCACCACCCCACGTCAAGTCTCCTTCCAACACCGTTTATCCTCCATTTACTTTCTTCTATCTTCCGCATGCCCCCACCTTTACCCTCTTGTAATCCACATACTGTTGTCTGTGTCTATGAGTTTTTATTTTTCTTATTCCCTTCACCTTTATCATTCAGTTAGGATTCTGACAAATTTAATCTTTGTGGCTTGAAATAATTCTACGGTAGCTCATCTCCCCCTGGTGATCTATGTCTTCCCAGTCCTTCCAGGACAGCTCTCACTTCCCTTTCTAGAATGACAGGTTCTTCCTCAGAAGAATCTTCTTCAGAGGTACCTGTCATCCTTTTGTCTCTTCTGCATAAATTTTCAGTAGACTGTTTCCACCTTCCCTTTATTTTCTCCTGGTCCAAGAATGTGCTTTCTGGTGGGCATTTAGCCTTCCTAGTTTAGGTTTGAATTTCCTTTCATTTCTTGAATCTTCTGGTAGAGATCTATTATTTTATTTTTGTTTTCTTTTATTTCTTTACATTGACTACTGTAATAGTTCATTTTTATCTCTACCTGATAAGCCATTGAAAAACTGCATTCAGAATTCTAAGCCTGTTTTTGTTACTTGTCACTATTGCTTGTCTTTAATAATTTTTAGTGTTTCTTCTATCAGCCAACCCAACATGGTTACACTACAAGTAATTCACCACAAAGATATATACAGGGTAGGGAAAAAATAATACAGTAATTAATAAATAGCAATGCAATAATAAACTCAGAGTTTCACATCCTCATAACTGTAACCTACTTTTGCCACACCCTATATTTCTTATTTTTAATTTATCTCTATAAACACTAAATTAATATGATTTTTTTGTTTGACTCAACTAAATCTATGCTTATAATAAACAGAATGAGACTATTTCACAGTATAAATATATTAAGTACTTAATTTTGACTTCCAAAAGTTATTTTTGTGGCCACTATTTCTATGAATATATTTGCTTTTAAATATAAACATGACAAAAATTTTTATCCTTTATGTAATCTATGGCCTGTAAAGTTAATAAGAAGTTCACTGTCAAATTTCAAGTCTGAATTTTTAGGCAGTGCCTTCCCAGTGCTTCTTTTATCTCTAAAAATTAAATGAAATTAAATTAGAGAAAATCATCTAAATGACTACTTCAAACAGGAGCACTGAAAGTCATATAAATAGCTGCTATTCTTGAAGAAAGTGGGAGAAGGAAGTTAATTAATATGGAGAATAATGATAGTAACATAGCAAATCAGAGAAATTTCTTAGACTAGGGGAGAGATGAGAAGGCAGTGAAGATTCCTGAGACAGGAGACCCTGGCTACCTTTATAGCTTTAGTAACTAACACCAAGGGTGTACTATGACACATGGTTAATCATGGTTTATATCCCTCTCTATAAACAACTGAATTGTTTTCAGTAATAGCTTCGTATAATTATTACTTAATAATTTTATTGAATTGTTCTTAAGGTTTACAACAAATAATTAAAAATAAATTTGAAATTTAAAACACCTCAATTAAATATTTTCATTTATGAACTAAAATTTGCACTTAAACAAGACATCATACCTCACAGTTTACACTTTGTTTGCTTTTTAAATTTTAAATGATTCCAAGTCATTGTGAACTCTTTTTTTCCTTGAGCAAAGGAAAGGAGAAAGAGAAAGAAGAAAGAAAGACAGAATAATCAACAAGTTGTTCCACTTAGTTGTGCACCCACTGACTTCTTCTAAGATGTGCCTCAGCCCAGCAACCTTGGGGCTCATGGGCACGTATCCAGCCAGTGACTCCAGTGCTCCAGTATGACACTCTACCCACTGCGTCACCAACCAGGGTGTGAACTTATTCTTAGAATATGCATATAGCTGAGCTCTTGTGTGTTGGAAGCTGACTATACATATATGTGCACATACACATAATACAAACACAATGGAAACCACTTATGTAGAACTTGGACAAGCAAAAGACTTTTCTGGAAGTTGGATTTTTGGCACTGCTACTGTTTACAGTTGCTAACACATGGTGATAATAAAAAGCAAAAGAACACACAGTTTATTTTCTAACAGATTTTACTCATCAAAAAATGTACTTCTTTATTCCTTTTACCCAATGACTGTCTACTGCAGATATGTCACTAACACCCCACTTCCTATTAGACACCTTTTAATAAATACATGTCTAAATAATTAGTGACTAAAGATACAGGATAAAATTGATAAAAGTCTTTAGAAAAGTATAAAGAAAACTATAGATAAATATCAAAGAATTTGAGTTTACTCTGAATTTATGTTTTTAGTTGGAAATCAAGGACAGGCTTCGTTGAGGACTTAGATTTAATACTGTCTTTAAAATAATAGGTAGGTTCAGACATGCAGAGATCAGCTCATGAAATACTCTAAGTGCTGGAAACCAGGGGGAAAAGACAACAGGTAGTATAATTCAGAACATATATGGAGAACCAGGACAAATTGGGTGTGGATAAAGAATGCATTGAACTGAAATAGTGGGAGAAAATGTTATAAGAGAAAATTGGCCTGACCAGGTGGTGGCGCAGTGGATAGAGCATTGGACTGGAATGCAGAGGACCCAGGTTCGAAACCCAGAAGTCGCCAGCTTGAATGCGGTTCATCCAGCTTGAGCAAGAGTGATGGGGGGGTGTGGTGAGGGTGAGTGGCTCACCAGCTTAAGCACAGGGGTCGCTGTTTTGAGCCCAAAAATCACTGACTTAAGCCAGAGCGGGCACTGGCTTGAGCAAGGGGTCACTCGGTCTGCTGTGTCCCTCCTGATCAAAGCACACATGAGAAAGTAATCAATGAACAACTAAGGTGCCGCAATAAAGAATTGATGCTTCTCATCTCTCCCCCTTTCTGTCTGCCTGTCCCTAGCTGTCCCACTCTCTGTCTTTCCATCAAAAAAAGAAAAATAAAAAAAGAAAAAGTAAATTGGGCTAAAATTAAGAAAGACTTTAATACCAGGCAAAGCATCAGTATGTTATTTAGTACACAATAAAAAATCACTAAAAGATTTGGTAATTAGCAAAGAATAAAATGAATTTTCTTTTAAGCAAATAAATACATATTTTATATAATAACTTTCTAGAAATGTGTATAATTATATTTTGTGCATGGTGCTGCTATTATCATTGCTCAATAATAAAAACTATCTGTGTGGTGGCTATTGGATGATGTAATAATGAATCGTGTGTTAATGTTTGGTAGTATTCTAGTGAGAAAATATGTTATCAGGAATTATTCAAAAAGAAAGATAGTTTTAAATGTATTTAAAAAGGCAAGGTAAGTCATCTCTTCATCTTTCACATGACCATTGATTTATAACTTTTTAGATTCACACACGTAGCTTTATGCATTTTTTAGCAGAGTCCTAATTGTACTAAGCAGAGCTCTAGTTAAAACCGTTATAATTTAGTGCTCTTCTTACATACTCAGACATTTACTAAATTTTCATTGCCTAATTGTATATTTTGAGAGAGTCAGCAATAAATACCAAAGACAGTGTTGATTCAATATATATAAAAATATATATCAACTGCCATGAATGTAATGCCAGGAACTAGGTTTGGTTTACTGCTCTTAACCTAACACAGAGTAGTTGCTCAAATTATTTTGCTAAATGAGTAAAGAGAGAGATTAAATATTTGCTTAACATTTCTTTAAATGGTATACACATCACTACCTCATCATAAAAAGGGACAGTCCAATTTTCCTTCTAACATTGTATTAGATAAAAGCAGCAATAAATGTCCATTTTCAATCATGGTTTCTCTTTCAAATTGCAATGAGCACCCACGTGCAAGGCAAACCCTGAAAAAATTCTAACTATTTTACTAGCTTCAAATTTGATGGACAGAGAAAGGATTTATATCAGGCTTGCATATTTTTTTAACCTGAAAAATGGAAATTTCAATCCTTTGAACACAAGAATCTTCAAATGTTCTTGCCTACCCATCTAGCAGCATTCCCTGGCCACTCAAGAAATAAAAAGAGTTTTTAAAAATCCAGGTCAAAGATGAAAGCCGCCTGCTGTCAGCAAGGAAACAAGTATAGTTTGGGGGATAATAGCTCTCAGGAATGGATTATAAGCATTTAATGACTAGATAGTAACTCTTACAGACATCCAGAAGCATGACCTGGATGGCAGAGTTCAATTCACAAGGAGTTGTATTTCTCCTGGAGGGAAGTGTCAGTTGCCTGACTTTGTTGACTAGCTCTCCATCCCTAGATTTGTTTGCAAATCCACACAATCCTCCCTGAGAACTTAAACCCAGATGAGGGCTGAAAGGGAGGTAACCACTTTTGTATGAAAGTGTCACCTCCTTGCTTATTTTTGTGAAGTTCTAAAGAACACAACCTCTCACTAACACAATAGATTTATTATTGAGATGTCAGAATCAGCAGCTTTTAGTCACCCTTCACTCCTGTGTGTCTCCACTCTATTTATCACAGCTTCTTTGTGGTCAGATTGCCAAAAGCTTTGACATCCTCTACACAAAGATGCAGATGAAAGTAACAAAGAAGTTAAATGTAAACAAGACCAACCACATGGGTTCAGTCTGGGTGGCGAGTGCAGGAGGTCCCTGTTTTCTTATTCATTATAGCTTTTTGTATGTTTGAAATATATTTTTAATTTTTAAAGTGATTACTATAAAAAAAAAGAAAAAAATGAAACAAAACACAATTTATAATCTTTCAGCAACTTTAAAATATAGGATTTCTGAGTTATTTGATTGGGTGATGGTTGCATGTTATGAAATACATCTTCTAATCATAGTAACCACTGATGGGTAGATCAGTCATGAGGCAGGTTACTGGTGATTTCATTTTCCTGCTACTCTCCCAGTGAATTCACATCCTTATAAATCTTACACAGACATGTAGAGTAGCTACAAACTGTCACAAATGAATTTTTATTGAGTGTGTCTTCTGACCTTTGGGTCACTATTCTGGGTTCATCCGTTAAACACGATTTTATCTCTGTACACAACCCTCTTTGGGGACCGCTCAGCACTTTATAAATATAGTTATTTTCACCTGTGTATTGGGAAACAGAAGCTTATGGAACATGTAGTGATTGACTGTCAGCTCCTACACTCTTAAATCCTGAAGATTTTTATAAATCAACAAAATCTTCCAGACATTTGTGAGCATATTCTATTCTATTAAAGCATGGATGTGCATTGAGAAATCTGTAACCATACTGATGAGTTTAAGAGGAAGGACACCAGGCTTTTGAAATCAATAAACATCGGAGAATGACATGCCTTAAGCACTTAAAAAAAAATAAAATTTAACCCTGGAGTCAGAGGTTGTAAATTCTTCTTTACTTAAAATTTAATTATTTTGCCTAATGCTGTTCTTGTGCATCTTTTATGCAGGAATGCCCTGAAACACTTTGAAAAATATAATTTTGTGCATTTTTTGTGCACCCTCTCCCCAGTTTTACCCATTAGTAACATTGAATCTCAGAGATTCTACTTGAACTAAGTCTGCCCACCTTCCTGTGAACTGTGATCTAAATACTACAGTCATCTAATTCAGTAAAAATGTTTTTTCACAGCTGAAACGGTCATACTGAGGCAAACACACAGTTGACCCTTTTTCCAAATTCAACAAATAAGATTAGGGCAGTTTAATGCTCTTGTGTTTTTGATGTAATTTCAACACATCACTCATATTTTATCTGATATGCCATTTATAATAACAGCTGTACCTAGCAGGTTCTTAATAGTCTTGTGTTGAGATCTGTCTTTAAATCTCCTAAAAGCCTGTTTGCACCAGGAAGTAGTGGGCATATGGTCACAGCCACTGACATTTAGGAGCTATTATCTAACCTACTTCTTTCTTTGCTGCCTTACTCTTCACCAAGTTATATCTAGGGATAGATTTTAGAATCTCTGTAAACTTAATAAGGATAGACTATATGCGTATGTATAAGTAAATAATAATAAGACTAATCCAAACACAGGTGGCCGATTTAGAAGCTTGAAATTATGATCTTGGTTTGAGAGAAACAGTCAATAAAAGCTAGGCTGAGCCCTGGCTGGTGGCTCAGTGGATATAGCATCAGCCCAGTGTATGGACATTTTGGGTTCAATTTCCGGTCAGGGTACACAAGAAAAACGACCATCTCCTTCTTCCCCCTTCCTTCTCTCCATTCACTTTCTCTTCCTCTCCCACAGCCAGAGGCTTGATTGGTTCAAGCATGGCCCCTGGCACTGAGGATAGCTCCACTGGAGCACATCAGCCTCAGGTGCTAAAAATAGCTCAGTGGTACTCAAGCATCAGCCTCACATGGGGTTGCTGGGAGGATCCTGGTTGGATGCGGGAACCTGCCTCACTATCTTCCTTCCTCTCACCTAAAAAAACCCCAAAACCTGGAATAAAATTTCAAGAGCCTTGTTAGAAGGGCATTCCATAATACTATATTAAAACACATTTTTATACTGAGAGGAAGAGCTTAAGTGAAGATGTTTTAATACTTAAATGAACTAATGAAAGGTAGTAAACTATACCCACTGAATCAAATCAGAAAACTGTTTCATTTTCTCTTTCAGCCTGGGTCTTCTTTTGCAATATGCTATACCTCTGTGTCATGTTAACTGTTACATTGGGATGCCCAGAAAAGTTCTGGCCACTAAAATATAAAAGCATATAGAAAATAATGATTCTTCTACTTCCATTTCTAATAAACTTGAAATACATCCATAGTAGAAGAAGTGCACAACTATACAAACTCAAACATCTCAGATAAAGGAGAGGAGGGAAAAAAAGCACACAAAAATTTGGATGTCAGGTATCGAACATAGTGGTTTTTAAAGCAATCAACTCTGTAGAGGTTTTCAAGGCAAATTGGAATTTTTCTTTTAAAAAAGAACTCTATCTAGTGTTTGGACATGACTGTTTTTGATTTGCCCATAGGAGAATCGAAATGGAGAACATGTTTTTCTAACTACTTCAAAAACTTGTAAAAATCATTAGAAATGCAGAACTTGGGTAACATACAATGTTAAGAAATTCAGTTGCTAAGAGTTAACAGATCAAAATTAGGTAAATCTAGGCGTATTAGGCAGTCATTTTCAGGTAGGATCAGAGTTCATTAAAATAAAAAGAAAAGAGCTCCAGCCAGCTCTATAAACCCTTGCCTAAGAATTTCTGACAGGAAAACAGATGGAAGTGGAGCAAAAGCACATCTGTAACTCATGGCTCTAAATCTCTCATTTAGGTTGTGACATGCTGAAAGTAAGCAAAAAACCACAACCTGGCGGAGATCAATAAATACAGAAAGTGTCATCAGCCTAAAAACACAAATCTTCAAAGGCAGTTATTGTCCAAATAGGGCCATCTATCAAAATAGACAATGCAAGTGGAATTGAGGCAAAAGGTTATTAATTAGCCCCCCAGGCAAGTTATGCGAAAGGGCCATCCAAACTGAATTCCTGGCATGGACAAAGGAAATACTGCAGAACAAAAAAAAGAACTGGCATGACCTACAGATGGAATCCGGTGTGGGCTAGCCTAAGTAAGCGAATGGACAATGCTTCCAAAAATGAATAGAATCCAAAAATAATGCAAAACAGCCTTGAGGTGGAAAGTTGTAAGCAAACCCCACTGAAGTGAATGGAATTTCCACACATTAACTTACTGGGTGGGTCTTCGAGGGACACACACACACAGACACATGGTAATGAACATCACATAAACATAAATAATAGTATCTGAAGGGACTACCTTACAAAGTAAATAAACACTTTTTTTTTTTCAGAATTTCAGGCTGTTTCACCTGTTGGCTCAGTCAGCATTTATTACCTTACCGGGAAATTCTGAGTAATTTGCCACCTATTGCAGCATTCCAGCAAGAAAGGTACATCTTTTAGTGCTTGAAAATATTGGCGGCTCTACAGAATCAACGAATCACAGGGCCTGGCAAGGACTTCAGAAATCATTCTAGGCTCAGCTCTCTATTTTAAAGATGAAAAAAGTGAGGAAGTCATTTGGCTGGAAAGCATTGACACAACTGAAAAGCAGTTCACTGGTAAATGCATTCTGCCATGTACGACCATAAGCGTATTAAATTAGAGTCTTTGGATGAACAAACTTTTCTAAGGCTGCCACTGATTAACAAAGCCCTGTGAAATTACCTTCTAAATCACTTTACTACTTAAGTGACTCTCCCTGTCCAAAATTTGCATTATTCAAATTAATATACTTTTACCAGGTGTGTCTCCAAATTGTTTTGACTAAGTCCATAAATCAGATCCAAATATCGCTAACAATGAGGGAAAAATAATAACAGTAACCTCACTCTTTAAAATTAATAAAATCAGCTCTTTTCAGTAATCTTTGGTCAACACCTTGTGTCCAATCTCCCAATACACCACTCTTCCTCTCCTACGCAGTCAGTTTTTCTGGCTCTAAAAGTGTGCGTGTATCATGTGTGTGTATGTGTGTGCACCTGATTTTTGACATTCGCTCTAGAGTAACCAGGTACTTACACTATTTACAAGGCAGTCTTAGATTGTTAATTGGTTGAAAACAGAATCTAAGCCACCCTTGTTTTCCGGTACCTGTGTCAGTATCTATCGCATTCTAATTCAAACAATCCCATTTCAGCCTTTCATCTGACTGGTGAAAGAGTCATGGAGGATGAGTGTCCTCATTTTCTAGGTAAGAAACTGAGCTAGGAAGAAGTACAGCAGAAATGCAAACCTAGATCTGATTTCAAGCTGAATATTAGTATCATTTGAGTACAAATGATCATTCTTGCTGCGAATCTAACACTAGATTTCTAATCGTAATCTTACCTGATTTCCTTTTGGTGTATGACATTACTGTTAACTGCTTTATTCTTGAAAGAGCTTTTTTTTTTCTTTGACGACTGACAACATTCTTGTCCTGTTCTGCAGCCAGCTATCAAACGATTTCTTCTCAATTGCCTTTTCAGACATTTTCTTCCATTCTTTCTTAAATGTTATTGGCTCTCAGAATTCTGTCCTTTTTCTTTCTTCTTGCACTACAAGTTTTCTTGGGCAATTTCAGACACTTTCATGACTTTAAGAACTACAACTACACTGGTAGTTACCAAGTTCATGAGTCTAGATAATACTGAATCTCCAGTTCATATTTTTCAACTGGATATTACAGCAGCACACCCAGAGGCATATCAAGTTCAACTTCTCCAAATATAAAATCTATGTCCATAGAATTTTTGGTGCCTCTTGTCTCAAATATCACAGTGTAACTCTGCACATTTTCCTAATCTGCCTTTTCTTGTGGAAATTCACAATTACTAGATATATAGGAGCCCTTTGTCTACAGGGCAAATATCAACATCTCTGGGATGAGATCAGGGAGAGTTAAAATGTACTAAAGATCGGATAGGACAAGAGCTATTGCAGACTTTTATACGCATGGTGGAGTCAATATCTGCAATGTCAGTCACTGCAGTTTATAAACAGGAAAGATAAGGCTTCCAAAGACTGTTGACATTTTACGTCCGCCCGTTTTAAAGGGAAGCAGTCACTATCGTGATACTTTTCCATTTACTCATTATAGTCCAGTCACAGTAAACCTTTCAATTCCTTAAATGCTTTTTAAAACCCATCTCAGAGATTTCACATGGGCTTTTATTTCCTTTTGCCTGGGATATTTTCCCATCCGTGCCGCCTTTGCCCTACAACTTCCTAATCATTTTCAACATCTGATTCAAAAGTCACTTTCTCAGAGATACCTACCATAACCAATCAAAAGCCTGCTCATTTTTCTAAATTGCACCCTGTGATTTTTCCAATATAACATTTATCACACTTTCTAATTATTTATTAATGCCTGTGCTTTCTTGTTTGATCCATATATCATCTACTAGGTAAACTCAATAAGTACAAGTATAATATCTTTCTTTCCCCAAAAAGAATCTTCTATAAAACTACTGCTTAGCATAGTGCTATACACAGGGTCAAATATCAATATATATGTTAAGTGAATGAACACTTTGGTAGTCCACATTTATAATATAGCCACTAGCCACATGAGGTTATTTAAATTATAATTAAACAACATTAAGATTTATTTCCTCAGTTTTACGAGACATATGTCATCATTAACAGCCAGGTATCTACTGTGTTGGAGAGTACAGATAGAGAGTATTCCCATCACCACAAAGGGCTCTACTTGAAATAAATTAATGATTATTTTAGATATCTACATGTAGATTCTATTTTAGCAATATCTCTTGAATTTACCCATATATCTTTATTCCTATTATCTTTAGGGAACCACCTAACATGTCTCCCAGGCACAAATATTTCTCAGCCCAGATGCATTCCTCAAATTATTGCTAAATATAGTATATGCTACTTATCTAGTCACTGCTCTGCTTGACACATTTATAACTTTTCATTGCCTACAGCATTAGAGTTTAAACTCCTTAATATAGAAACAAGACTTCTTGTCTTCCAACTTACCATCCCAATCTCAAATGACATTGCTCACCATTTACATCCTTGAGTTCCACTTATAAGATTTCACTGTTCTGGAAACAAAATATACTCTGACAAGGCTGCCTAAAATACCTCTGCCTCCCGAGCAGAACCCAATTTCCTTAGCTTTACTGAATGCACACACAGTTCTCAGTTCTGACCTCTATCACATTATATTAAGATTATCTTTATTTTTGGGGGGGGGATTATCATTTTATATATCTATTACTTTCACTGTACTAAGAGGTTTTAAAGAAATGGGATAATAGTTTACTTAGTCCCAGTGCCTAATATATTGCATTTTGCCTAGAACCCATATAACCTTGTTGTTGCTGAAATAATGAAATAATAAAGTAGTGAATAAATGGGGAACAAAAATAAAAAAGATTCCTTTTATTCTATAAATGAGCCTTTAGTCATTCTTGGGCAATTTCAACCTACTTTCAAAGACCCCTCCCTAATCATCTCTATAGGTTACTCAGTCTAAAAATAATGTTTGACAAATCAATAAAACAACTTTTACTAAAATTTAGGAGCTGAAGAAGTATGGAACTCTTAAATTGTCAATAGTTTTTCACTGAGCTGAAATGATCAGTTAGAAATTAAAAACAATGCCTTGGCTGGTTGGCTCAGTGGTAGAGCATCAGCCTGTCATATGGATGTCCCAGGTTCGATTCCCAGTCAGGGCACACAGGAGAAGTGACCGTCTGCTTTTCCACCCTTCCCCCTTCTCTCTTTCTATCTCTCTTTCTCTCTTCTCTTACCACAGCCATGACCTGATTGGTTGGAGCAAAGTTGGCCTTGGGTACTGAGGATGGCTCCATGGCCTCTGCCTAAGGCACTGAAAAAAGGTTCCATTAGTGAGCAATGGAGCAAGGGTCCCAGATGGGCAGAGCATCACCCCCTAGTGGGCTTGCTGGGTGGTTCCTGGTCAGGAAGCATGCAGGAATCTGTCTCTCTGCCTCCCCTTCTCTCACTAAAAAAGAAAGAAAGAAAGAGAGAGAGAGAGTAAGAAAGAAAAAAGAGAAATTAAGAACAAAAGCTGAATACTTCCAAATAATCTGGTTCTGTGAGAAAATCCTGGTGGGAAAAATAATATAAAGGACATTCATGTAAATGAAAAGCTTTGTATACTAACTCTTAGTTCTAACTTGATCTTTTCCCTCTGAGAGCTTTGCTTATATTTATCAAACTCATTTTTTTTTTCAGAGTAGAAATGCCTTCTGTTCTTATTTGTTGAAAATCAGAAAACAATCCTATAATAATCAAATGGGTGTAAAAAATGAAACAACATAGAGGAAGATGTTCCAAACAATGTCAGAATAACATTTTTTATGTGAAAAGAAAATGAAATTGCCACAATGATGATAGTGAGTAGCTATTTGTTAAACTTTTGGGTTTTTTGCAAGACATGTCATTAAAAAAAATTTTTATCTCGTCAGTGAAGTCTCCATTTAGAAATGCTCACTTTTTTCCACATATTATTTCTAAATTATTAAATGAATTTAAAGACATGTGCAGGGAGTGTTGCAATTAAGAAATTACAAAAAAAAAATAGTGTTTAGAACCAAATTGTAAACATTTGACTAACAGATCTTATGTGTAATGGGAAGTTTTAAAGATAGTGTTCACTTATAATAGAGATTCAGTAAAGAGATACACTAATGTGAGAACCTCTATTGCATCTTTTTTTAAAGAAAATGGATCCATCACATGTCCTTATTTGATCTCACAATTTGTTAGCTTTTTATCCAAAAACAATAGCATGACCAATCTTTCTGTGTGGCCTCAGACGTTTTGTGGTGGGAAGATTCCAGTGTTATAATTCTCTCTGCTTTTTCAGTTCTATAAGAGTTTGTTCATAATTTCAATAAAATATCTCATGACTGATACTTAACATCTAGATTACATTTTTAATAAAGAATTTTATATTAATAAATGAGGCACCTAAATTTTTAACCATATTTCTCCCCCATTAAAATTAACTTTCAGTATATTGATAGTAGAATAAAAACATGACTCAAGATTATAAATTAATCTCTTTTGATTAAACCTATCAAGAAATAAGTATTGGACCGGTTCACAAAACACATAGTTGTTAAGCAAGTTCGTCAGAAAGTGACTCTTGAATACATTTAATTGATTGTAAATCTCTTATGACATATTTAACATAGCTTGCTTACACAAATGATGTCAGTTCAAAGCCCGCCTTTCAGGGTTGGTACTGTGATAGAAGGCATGCTTCAGTACACCAACACACTAGCAGCAGCCATTCATCCTAGAGAAGAGTCTTCAAAAGAAATTACTGTGAATTCTTAGACTCTGAAAGAATGAGGATGCTTTTTAGAGAATCTGTCCCCTGCAGGTAAAGGCATCAATGGGAGACAACATTACTGGCTGTGTGTGACTCTAGGTAAAGACTCATCTGGGCTCTCAAGTTGGCCTCACTCAAAAGTCCTGCTTTGATTAGCCCTTTTAAGTGCTGTGATGGTTTGTGCTACTGTCCCTGGAAGTGTTCAAAAGCCCGAGGGCACAGACTGAGACAAAATGTGATAGGCTCAGATGGAAGAAAAATGAAAAGTTTGTACAAGACCAAAGCAAACTTCCCACTGAGAGTATTTATTAGCTTAACAGCTCTTCCTCTGAATAACTGAGTTTAGGCTGAAGGTGTTTGTCTAGTTAAGAAAAGTTATTTTAGTGGTGATAAATCCAGATACAAAAATAATATACTTAAGTCAAAAGTAGATCCAGCAGCATTATTATTCTACAAAGCTAGTTATTCACTAAAATGAGAGCTTTGATGGCACAAAATGGAAGTGTTTCAGAGTTTCTGTACTTACCTGTAATGTACATAAAATAGCAATATTTAAAAAGTAATTGTTTTATTCTTCAAAATAATTATTGTATTTTAGTTTGTTTTTTTCCTCTTTTTTTTTTTCATTTTCTCTGAGAACCTAACCTAGAGTAATGTTCTAAAAATTATTATAGTAATACTATAACCATATTTTCAACTCATTTGATCCAGGCAAAGATATATAATTTTAGATGCGTAAAGAGATCTGTGCTTGCTTGTTTTTTTATGTTTTTATTTGTTTTTAGAGAGAGAGGAGAGGAGGGGGGATCAGGAAGCATAAACTCCCACATGTGCCTTGACCGGGCAAGCCCAGGGTTTCAAACCAGCGCCCTCAGCATTCCAGGTTAATGCTTTATCCCCTGTGCCACCATGGGTCAGGCAAGAAATTTGTATATTAATAAAAATACAAGATATGATGTTTTTACTATCTACGTTACTCTAGGAATTTCATTAAGTTGCTTTCAATTTCAAAATAAGATTATTCAATGTATCAGAATATTTAACCTCCATGAATTGGGACAATGCAGTGATTTTAATGCAATATTGATAACTAGCAAAGAGCCCATCAGTAAAAGGAGCAGAGTGTCCAAAAGGTTCACACCCAGGCAACAGCTCAGGCACTGAAAAAGTAAACTTACATTTTGGAAAAATTGAATCAATTTTTTTCCTTTTGCTTTTGGATCTTAAAAAACATGCCTGTAAGATTGCATAAATATATCCCATCACTTATAAATAATGGACATTAATTTTTACTTCCACACATACATATATATATGCTTAAGTAAAATAAAGATATCTTGCCTTACAAACTCTTCCAACTCGAGAAAGAATCGTCTTATCGGAAGTACTGCCTTCTTGAGATGATTCACGAAAGAAGAAATATATTTTATCATCATCTGGATTATAGGTGTCTGGTATGGGAAAAGTTCCAATAAATTTTGCTCCTGTTTGAAAGAAAGAAGCTATAAATTAAAATACCGAAATAATTTAGCTACAATACTACCGAGATCTTTTGTATGTAAAATAGTCAGTTGATTTTTTTTCAATGAGTTATGAGTGGAATGCAAGAAATGAGACATACACAAAAATAAATATTACACATGTAGAAACATGTATTTGCACGAAGAGGTCCTGAACAAGTTCTCTAGGAATTCAGCAGATGAGAACATGACTGGCTGATATTTACAACCTTTGTAACTTGACTAAATTATATAGAAAGCCCTTTCAAACTTGGAGATTCTATGATTTATATTCTCCTTTTATATGACAAAGTCTTTGCTTTTTAGCCACAATATCTATTATAAAAAGTTTAGTAAAAACTATAAACATACCCTAAATTTTGTTATATTATGGAATTATGTGCTGCATTTTGTGTAACTGCCAAAATGGGGAAAATGAAAAAAAAAACAACAACAAATAGTGTGCGTCAACTTCAGTGAGTTGACTGAAGAGACATTCTCGCCAGGTTTATTACATGTCTTTGCCACTTACTGGAAAAGTGATGCTAGGCAAATTACTTTCTCAATGCCTTGAATCTCATACCTAATGTGAGCCTATGAATGCCATCTACCTCCTTGTATAACTAAGATCACAAATTAATATATGTAAAGCACGTAGTATCTAATAGTGACTGACTCACTAAATTTCAATTAATATTTATTATTAAAATGATGATTGCAATGGTAATCATTATTATTGTGATAAACAAAAAAATAATAACAAATTGTATACATCCAAACAATACAAATTTGGTTTTGAATTCCTGAGCAAAATAAAAATATTTTGTAGTCACAAATGAACACTTCTCACTTTCAATTTAAATATATATATATATATATATATATATATATATATATATATATATATATATATATAGTTTTCTTAAAAAAAATACCACTTTGTGGAAATAAATTTTCCTACAAATGTGGTATTAGGGTTTCATCAAATTCATAAAAACAAAGACTGCATTTAATTACAGTACTACTATATTTAAGGCATTCAGAACAAGAAAACTGGTAGGATCAAGGAATCAAAGAACATAAAAATTAATAAAAATGACTCTTCACTTCAAACAAATTACAATCTAGATTAAGGAATTATTAATATATGGCCAAGATATATGGCTAAGAAGATGGCCCAGTCTTGATATTTCCAGTGACTTAACAGAAGGTTGAGAAAATGGGTAGAGAAAGAGACAACAACAGTGGACCCCTGCTCACTTAGAGCAAACATTAATAATGATCTATAGAACTTTTTTGAATCTACAGATGCCTCAGTTCAACGTCTCTGACATGGATGAAAATCTCCAGTTGCAATGGCATGTATATTTTTAAAGTACAGAGATACAAAAATAAATGAAACCTTATAGGTGATTCTTATAAACATCTAAGAATAAGAGTCATAGACTACTTCTTCATACAGTATTTAACAGATGGTCTTGTGTTAATTCAATGACTTTTGGTTTTATTGAACTCTTTTAATTTTTAGTCCTTTTTCCAGTACTATAAGAAAATGGTTTTGGAGGACTGTAAGAAAATTGAATAGAGTGTTAAAGCCAAATATTTACTATATGAAAAAACAAAATTATGGAAAAAGTGTATCAAATTATACTCTAGTCCAGTGGTTCTTTCCTGGGTTCTATTGAACCATAGGGGTTCGATAAGCGGTCTCAGGGATTCGAAGAAGCCTCTGCCACGGAGGCCAGAATAATGTAATACCGTAATTTGTTGTGAGTTCATGCACTTTGTTGGTTTTGTTTTTTGAGCAAGGTGATGTTCATGCATGGCTCATTTTGTGCACCAGTAAAAAAAACATATACCTATGTCTGGAATTTGGAAAAAATATCATATTTTATTTATCACTAAAGAAGGGTTCGGTGAATGCGCATATGAAACTGGTGGGTTTGGTACCTCAAAAAAGGTTAAGAACCACTGCTCTAGTCAGTGATTTAAATAATAAGCATATTTATGAGTTAAAATATGTACGTGTTTCAAGAACAGAGAGTTTCTTTCTTGCTGATATAATTGAGGTCCTGTCTTACAACATTGATGCTATTGTTTCATGATAGAAACTCTTTCCTGACTTGCTGCCAAATTTGGGTAAAAATAGGTATCATTTAATCAGTGTTATGGCATCCATCATTGCTGAATTAAATCACTTAAAATCCTAGCAATAGACACCTGGGCTCTATTATCGCACATTTTTCCTCTTTGGCGTTTGAAACACATGTCCGAATTGGGATGGAGTTTGTACTCATGCATTTTCACAAATGAACTTTTAGCATGACACCAAGAGTCACTGCCAACTGAAAATGGCATAAATCTATGATGCCAGTACACATCACTTTTATTTCTCCCTGTGAATCTCTTTTCACTCAGATGGTTCATCTATGCCATGACAGTACATGGTGACTTTCTTACATTCCTTTACTTCTTCTTGTAGTATCTTTCCCTACTACTTTTGAAAACTGTTTTCCTTTGAGAGGAAGGAGAATTTATAGACAACAGAGCACTCCAACAGAAACTTCAAATTAAAAACTGCCTCCAGCCTGACCAGGCAGTCGCGCAGTGGATGGAGCGCCGAACTGGGATGAGGAGGACCCAGGTTCGAGACCCTGAGCTCACCGGCTTGAGCACAGGCCTATATGGTCTGGGCAAAGGCTTGCCGGCTTGGACCCAAGGTCGCTGGCTCCAGCAAGTGGTGGCTAGGTCTGCTGAAGGGCTGCAGTCGGGGCATGTGTGAGAAAGCAGTCGATGAACAACTGTGGTGTCGCAACGGCAACGAAAACTAATGATTGGTGCTTCTCATTTCTCTCTGTTTCTGTCTGGCTATCCCTATCTATACCTCTCTCTGTCCTGGTAAATAAATAAATAAATAAATCATCATTAAAAAAAACTGCCTCCATATGTTAAAAATGAAAAATTAAAACAAAGAGTCTCATTTACTTTGGGAAAGGAAGAAATATATGCATCTGAGGGGTCATCATTTGTTTTCATTTTCCATACTCTAGTTTTATCCTAAAATTCTCACAAACACTCCACTGTGTTTGAGTAACCATTCTGACTTCTATCTATATTTCTATTTCCTGATATGTTCTAAGATTAAGTTGAGAAAAATCAAAGTGTGGAATGATGTTTTCATCTAGAACTCGCAAAGTATTACTACTTCACTTTAGTAATTTTTCATTCTCTGGTTAGGTATTTAATATGTGGATTAGTTTCTCAAAGAAGGATCAGTATTGATACTTCTTAAGTCTTCTAGAACTGGATTAGACAAAGTCCTAGGAAAATTCTGACAAGGATCCTTGGACGAGTAAGTAAAGAGGTTAACTGATCTCACCCTGTTTAATTCTAGGCAGGGCAAAGAACAAAATATGGGACACACATGCATCAAGGATTTTAAACTTCCTAAGTGGCTCCGTGACAAAATCTGACTTAGAAAAGATTCATGTGGTATCATATTTTTTCAAAGGGTTAATTACTTAACATCTGCATCTTAACAGCTAAATACTCAACTGCAAATTTCACTTAATTTTGAGATAATATCCATATACCTTTATAAGAGTTTAGTTCATCGCAGACATGTAAAAAGTAGATTTTAAATTGAAAATGAAAGAATGAAAAGAAAAATTTAACAGAAAAGAAATTCTCAAATTTTCCCCAAATAAAGAATACAAGTGTGTAATAATATATAAGAAGAAATAAATTATACATAGACCTCTTGGTTTGAAATATCAAATATCTGTCAGTTCTTTCAACCTGGAAACAATTTTATGAAACCCAGGAGCAAGTTTTACATCTACATGCTATACGACTAGTAAAGAAAATTTATACTTATGTTGCATTATGCTATTGTTGGCTCTTGTATGTAATTAATAAACAACTACACTTTAGACCATAGCTGTTTAATAGAAATTTCTGTGATGATGGGAATGTCTAATACCTGTGCTATCCAATGTGGTAGCCACTACCCATGTGGTTCTTGAGCACTTTATATATGACTAGTCTGACTAAGAAACTGAATTTTACATTTAATTAATTTTAATCAATGTAAATTTAAATAGCCATATGTGTCTAGTGTCTGCCATATTGGATACTGCAGCTATGGAGCAAGTGGCTGGATCATTAACTGTACTGTGTTAGTTCCAGTGCTAAGGAAGAAACACTTCACTTTTATGAGTCTCAGTTTTATATCCCACCAATGTGGGAAATCATATAGTTCTTAGCTTTTCTGATTTACTTATTTCACTTAGTGTAATGTTCTCATGGTCCATTCATGTTGTCATAAATGGGAATATATAATCATTTCTTATGGCTGAAAAGCATTCCATTTGTATATATGTACCATATCTTCGTTACCAGAGGGGGGAGAGGACAGTAAAAAGAGACAAATATATGGTGACAGAAAATGAGCTGACTTTGGGTGGTGGGCACACAATGCAATCAACAGTTCAAATGCTGTGGAAACCTATGTACACTTATTGATCAATATCACCCATTAAATTTAATAAAAGATTAAATTAAATTAAAACAATTTTTTTGAGAGAGAGAGACAGTAATATCAAACTGCTCCTGTATGTGCTCTGACCAGGGAATCTAACCGGCAACTTCTGTCCTCAGGGATGATACTCCACCTGAGCTATCCAACCAGGGCATAATTTTTACTGATTTTTAGAGAGACAGAGGAAGGGAGAGAGAGTGGAGGGGGAAGGGAAGTAGTCATTTGTTATTCCACTTAGTCATGGCATTCCTTGGTTGCCACCCATGTGTGCCCTGACCCAGGATCAAACCTGCAACCTTGTTGTTTTGGGATGATGCTCAAACTGGCCAGGGCCAAAACATTATTTTTAATTAAAATAAAAGAAGAAACAGAGACTTTATCCCTATCACTGCCACCAGAATGAGATTTCAGCTTCCAAATTCAGGAGACATGACATGCTACTCTTGTCAGAATTTGGTACATAATGAAAGGATGGGGTTTGAGTTAGGAAACCTGGACATATCCCTTCTTTACACAGAGTCTCAATTTGTGGAAAGAATGTCTGAAATAACATTCATTCCCACTAATCAACACACTTCCTCTACCTATTATTGTATTTTGTCTCCCCACACTCCTGACACCAGTCAATGGACCCTACTGAACTCTCTTTGGACCCTAGGTAGACCATGTCTGAAAAATGGCCACTTCTCAGAATGGAGGACAGAAATGCTCTCTTGGTAAACCCACCATTTTTGCCATAGCCTGTCAGGTACTTCCTCATTAGAAAAATCTCACATAGTTTCTGTAATTTTGTCCTTGCTCTGCCCTAGTTTCCATGGACCAAGAAGGGTCCTCTGAGCACTGTGCTCATCTAATTCCAGCCTGCTTGTTCGACAGAATACCTCCAATCTGACGCTCACACTAACTCTGGCTAGACCAGAAATTATTTTTTTAATAAACCAGTAACATAATGGTAATAAACCAAAGATAAAAGTGATGGAGACCTATAGGAAGATGGTAGTCATGAGAAAGAACAAGGTCAATAGATATTTTGAAGGAAGTAAAGGCCCTTAGCAAAAAGTTAGATAAAGGGGTGGAGGAGAGGAAGGGCTCAAAGATAATTTCAAGGTAACTGGGTGGATGAAATTAAGGAAGTTAAGAGATAAAATCAGAAAACTGGTATTGAAGGATAGGTTACAAAGATAATTTTAAAGTTAGACTCATACAATTTTAGACATAATTAGTCTTTTATATACCTATCTATTCATCTATAGATGTACATGTTTAAGGAAACTCCAACAAAGGATCATTAAACAACTTGTAAAATTCTCAAAGCACCTTAGTGGCATAATGAAGGCTAAGGCTTAGACATTTTTACTGTCATATTAAACAACTTATTTCTTCTAATTGGAGATGGAAATATAAACTATCCAAATAAATGTTCTAAAGGGCATTTAGTTTCAAGAAAAGGCTGGAAGTAGAGGCTGAGGAAACACGTGAACACAGGAAGCAGCAGAAACAATCATAATGGATGAGCTCACAGAACTGTGAAGTGTACAGGAAGGAAAGGTCGTCAGTAGTCAGAAATGCTAAACAGGTGTCAGAAAATCAGAGCATTCAGGGTTTTAGGCCCACCCCCTACTGCTCTTACTTACAGCAATGATGATAATGATAGTGATAATAGTATTGACACTGAATAGCTCTTAAAATTATCTTCCATCAGACCTCTCTATTTCATCTACTTTAATCTTTACAATACGTTACGAATATTATTACACATTTTAAAACAAAGAATTGGATTTACATAAAGATTTGACTGAGGTTACAAATAAGTCATGGTCAGGATTTAAACCTTGGCGATTAAATTACACAGAAACGGAGTGATGAATTTTGTCTAAACTGGGACAACCACTGAGAGCTGAAGAAAGCAGATAAACTGGAAATGTCTAGACAGACCAGGTTGTATGATACCCCTGTCATTAACCATTAAGCAATCTGCCTCAAATGTTCTAGAACCATAATTGTTCTCCTAATTCTTAATCATTTGTCTGCATTCAATCCATTGAGACCCTCTGCAGTGTATACTTCCTCCTACCTTCCCCTTCTTCCTTTCTGATGACTTCTTTAATTGTAAATTTTTCCCAGTATCCAAAATCTTCTCTTGAAATCTTCCACAAATTATTTTATTCCCAAATTTTTATCTCAAATATTCACTCCTATATATTCTTATGTCCACCTCTGCTGCCCCTGACTTTGTTTCCTATCGCATCCTCATTTTTCTGTTTTTGTGCAAAGGCCTTCTTCTCTCTGTCCTCATTCTTCATTTAGTCTTCCTTTCATGTTATTTTGTCAGTTACCTTCATAAGAAACAAAGATCTGGTTCCCTAATTAAGATCAGGAAATGAGTGAAGAGGGCCAAAAAGAACAAACTTCTAGTTATAAAAGAAATGAGCTGTGAGGATGTAATACACAGCATAGTAACTATCGTTAATAATATTGTACTGCATATTTAAAAGTTTTTTAAGAGTAAATCTAAAAAGTTCTTATGACAGGAAAAAATAATTGGAACTATATCTGGTGATGGATGTTGCTACACTTACTGTGGTGATCATTTTTCATTATATGCCAATATAGCATCATGTTGTACACCTGCAACTAATATAATGCTCTATGTCAATCATACCTCATAAAAATAAGTAAATAAACCATGGATAACTTTCCATTGATTTCAGGATAATATTTACAACCTTCCAGCCCCATCTCCCACTCCCTTATGCCTTAGGCATTTGCCACCCATGAAATCAGTAACCATCCCATATAATCTTTTTAGGCCCAGTGTGTAGAATTGCATTCACTGTGCAATAGGCCCTCAAATGCTGCTTATTAAGAGAATGTTCAACCAAGTCAAAGGCTTCCTACTTTGCAATTCTCTTCAGATAGCCCTAAGAACAGCATGGTAGGCAAATAACAGTTGAATAACTATTTCCTCCATTTATTGTTTGAGCGATGCTTCTGACTTCTTTACAGACATATCACAGTTCAGGGAGAAAAAATGCAATAATCTTTTAAATGGCAATATAATGCCATTTGTCATCCCAAGACCAAAGAATACATCTATATTTCATTTTAAAGCCATAAGGGTATCTTGTTACCTAAGCAGGAACTAAGTTTTTCAGTTGGTGAAATATATGGGTCCCTCTCAAATCAAATATTTCCACAAAACCCCATAATGCTCAAGATGACAGTCCTGCCTTGTGTGAGTATTAAGAAATCACTTAGCTGGGGATATTCTAAATTTATGTTATCTATTCATAGTGGTCTCCTGTGGTCAATGAAATTCACATTGTTGTGTAAACAAATGGTCTGGAAGTTTTGACTAAAAAAATGTTTTTAAAGTGTTTTTCCCTTTTGTTTATGTCATCACTCCATAAGCGTAAGCAATATGGAGAGATGGAGAAAGAGCCCTAGGAAATCTTTACCCAGGCCTCCTCCACTGAAACTCAGTATTTATGGTGGGAGTGAGAAATGTTGTTGGCCTGCCTAAATAGCAATGTTATGTTATTCTGCAACACAGTGGAATGAAGTCCTATGTTAATTAGAAAACATTAGAAAAATCATGATAAAACCTGACTTATTGTGAGACAGTAGAGAAAAAGAATCCTTGCATTGTTTCTTGAATTAAATAAATGCATTTATGTTTTGTTTTGGATTTGGAGGGGGAGTTGTTTGTTTTATTGAAAACTTATAATACTCTTATGATCCCTAAACAAAAAAGTAATCAAATTAATGTCAATATCAATATGCTTAAAATTTTTGATGGAGATGTCTTAACCAAAACATAAATTATCTTTAAACAAAAGAAGTTAGTGTTATAATCTAATCCCTTTCCATTATACTCAGAGAGAATTTGGTTTAGTCATTAAAAAGCAGACTGCAGAATATTGCTAATTTGAAGCCCAGCTCTGCAACGAACAAGTTGCAAGACCTTGACCAAATTACTCAACTTTTCTCTACCTCAGTTTACTCATCTTTAAAAAGTATGTAATAATTATATATATCACAGGTCATTTTAAATATTAAAAAAAATGAATCAGAGCATAAAAGTGTCAAAGACAAGAGCACACACTCAACAAATGTCAGCTATTATCATATACACAATATGTCTAAGTTAGTGAGAAATTATTTCAAACATACTTTATAATGTTGAGCTAAGTCACTTAACCCAAAGCCCATCTGAACGAATAATAATGAGTTTCTTATCTACCCATATGCAAGGAAAAACAATCAAAAGTGAGTAAATCACTAACCGTTGAGCCAATAGTGCTCTGAAATGTCAGTTCTGATGTAATGGTGGTCCTGAGTAGGCCCAAGGGAGCGCGTGAATGCAGTATCTTTGCCAAGGAAATCAGAAGCAGTTCCAGAGTAGAGGTACTCATCTGGGCGGGAGCAAAGAATACATAGGACTTCTAAGAGTTTACCAGCAGATACTATTTACAATATACTAATTTCACAGCATGAAACTAAAGATGTTTATCACTTAACATTAGAATATATTGATATTATAATTCATACACTTCACTTTCAGATTTTGAAAAAGCATGCTTGTTTAAAGAAAAGATAACTCAATGAACTTTGGTAAGCTGATATTAGTTCGATATGAAAAAGGTCAAGGTCTTCTGAATTAATAACTGCATATGTATTGGCTCGTCTTACAAATAAGCTCTCCTTCTTTCCCTTCTTGTAAATAATTCAAGGCTATATCATAATTAGGAGTTACTCGTAGCATCACAAAGAAATATTAAAAAGTAAATGCGTAATGAGGAATGGATTGTGTAATTAGTATTTACTTAACCAACACAACCTCAATGACCACAACTTTTCTCTGCCTAATCTCTGCTGAAAGGGAGCTTTCAGCACTGAAGTCATTCTTTGTAATTATAACATTTTGCATTCCTTGTAGCTAGTCATGTCTCTAATAGTTGTGATAAACAGGAATTCCTGAAAAGGGAAAGAAGAGAACGATGTTGCCATTACTGCATACCAAACTTCTTTGTCCTGTTATTTATGTAAAGTGCATATTAATGTTTTATGGGAGAGACAAGGTGTGGGAGAGAGGAGCAGAAGGTGGAGGAGAATAAAAAATGAGCCTAGAGAGGAAAAAAGAGGCTGAGAGGGGAAAGGTTCAGGGAGGATAGATGGAGGAAGAGGGAAAGGAGACAGGAAGGAGTAGAAAATGACAAGAAGAGGAGGAGAGGAAAAATGGAGAAAAGGCAGAGGAGAGGGCAGGGGGAAGGAGAGGTAGAGAAAAGAATTGGAGGAAGAAAAAGAGAAGAGGGTGGTCAAAGTTCCTCAATGCTTGTTAGCACATTGTTGGGGTGAAGGAAGGTGGCAGAAAAGAATGTTAATTATCTCTGTAGAAGAATATGTTGCCCTTTTGAGAGTTAAGCTTCTATTTCAAGAAAACTTCTGATCCATAGTCAGACACTTTATCCATTGCACCACTTGCCCAACACTACTGGGTGATGGATGAGTAAACAACATAATCAAAAGTTCAAATGCTATAAAAAACATTTACCTGTTAAGTTATGTCACCCCATTACGTTTAACTTTCTAAATAAAATTATAAAAAAAAAATCTTCATAGTCAACTACTTTACTATGTTTGGTCTTAATAGACCCAAACATCTCTACAGAATATTTAGACTTTTTAAATGTCCTAATAAAAGAATAATTAAAGACATTGTTTTATCACTAAAATCTTATTTTCCTCAGAAAAATGTCTTTAAAATTTTGCCTTTGAATAGTGATGCAGATATTTTCTAAATCTTCTGATTACTATATCCCTCTAAATAAGTTTTTACTGAACTATAATAGTTGAGATGACGACCAAAATAACAATAGTCAACATCAAAGAAAAACAAAATAAAACACAAAAAAGAAATATAGCTGTATAACATAAATATAGATATGGTACTGCTTCCATCTCTTAAAACATTCCCCTAAAGTATATGGTAAATGGCAGTATTTTATTGTGGAGCAAATTTTTAAAAATAGAAGTAAAAAAAAACATCTACATCAAAGATATTATGAGTAATGTCTGGTGATGTTTGGTAAGAGTAAAGGAAACAAATGATTTAGTTTGAAACAAAACTGCAAAATTTTGAACATTTTGACAGAAAAAATCTGTATATTACAGTTCTAAAACAGAATCTGTAGATCCACCAGGCTTTAAAACTGTCTTCTTTGTATTTAAATTACTTAGGGATTCCTAAGAGGGGTCACCAATGCCTACCATCTATTGTTTTTTATTAAGGGTATGTTAACCCTACTTGACAGATTAGAATCACAAATCATCTATCTCATTTTTTGAGGATAATGACTGAACATTAGTCACGATTTTCAAAACACACAAAAACACAGGGTTTCCCTTCAAAGAAAGATCACTAGTTCTCACTAAGTGAAAATTAAAATGTCATGGTGCTTCACTCTCATAGATAATCCACGGATTTGATAGACAAGTTAAATAAAAAGAGACTAAAGTCAGGAACCAAACCAAAACAAAAGGAGTTCTTATAATGGTTGAAATTCAGAAGTTGTGCCGACATTCCTCAGAACAAACTTCAGACCACACAGTTCTGCTTTCTTTAAACGGGAGAGTCATCTCATAAAAAATTTCAGATGTATACAAAGCAAAAGAAGACTGAACATGCCAGTAAAAATTTCACGTATTCATTAATATAATCAGGTTGTAAAATTCACTAATATAATGAGGTTGTAAAAATTAGGAAGAAAAGATGTCATAACATTCTATTATCTGTACTTTATTATTTGATTCATTTGTTTTATTAATTTGTCCACTTTTATCTTATTATTATTTCTACCACTTAAATCTTAAACATACATTTTAAGAATTGCTTCATTTATAAAGATAGAGCTTAGTATAAGAAAATCTGAGACATTTAAATGGAAAAGTTTAAAACAAGTGTATGTGTCACTAGCATGAAAATGAACTCAATGAGAAATTCATGTGAAATGTAACTGCATAGACATCTGGATGGCTGAGACCTCACTTTATTGATAAGGATGCTAAATATAGAGATTTGGCATTAAAATTCTATAACTAAATAGCCAGTAGAAGATTCCAAGGTAATCTTTAAGTCAATGAGCAAATGTAGTTTAATCTGCACATACCTTTTTAGAAAACCTCCTAAAGCAAGAACTGCCTGTCATTGATCTTACCTGTCATTACTGAAGCAAAGGGCTGTTGAGGATCAAAAGGACATTTCAGTCTACCAGACTCCAAATTGTGTGTGTCTAGTTTGAACATAACGTCCTGTTAGGAGAAATATTAACACAGTAAAATTTCTTGAACTTTCAGAATCAGCAAGAACATAGGAGATAAGAACTAAATTTTAACTCATTAATTCAACAGAAAACTCATTGAGCATATAGCATGTCTATCATGCTGTGCTCCTTAACTCAACAGAAAATATTATTTCTGGCAAGACTCAAACACCATGTTTTGATCACTTTTGCCCAAAGTAATAATAATAATAATAATAAATAAATTTTTCAATCAGAAGTATTAATATACTCATCACTCTGTTTAGTCTGGACCACTATAATTATCAATATCAACATCAAACACACATATTTCTTAAGCCTAATACCTAATTTATTGAGCCTAACATGCCAATTTCTTCACCTAAGAAATAAATTTACTATAATTATACTTTCATAGCTATTATGGTCTATTTACTTAAGCAACTGCAACTATCCCAAATTACCTAAGACTTGTATTTTGTAATTTAGTGACATAAAATGTTCTAAGGTAGGGAGTTCATTTTCATAGCTGTGAATGCATGTGGACAAAAAAAATCTGTTACAATATTTTCACTATTATGAAAACACTGCACACATTAAAAACCACAGAGTTATTTTGGCTGAACCATCTATTTGTATAATAGTGGCTACAGTCAGAATGACATTGGCATACTTTTAATATTCAGGAAAAAATAACATCTTAAGTTGAACTTTCCAAGAAAAATATGAATGTATAATGAATATGGTCCCATGAGCTTGAGTGTTTCATAACAATGACAACACTAGCATCCAGCAAAAAGGCAGATGAGTCACCCTGCTTATGTGCTAGAGAAAGTCAGCATTTCAGACATTCTCTCTAGATGGTGTATCTGCACAGTTCTATCAGTATACACATACATGCAATACAAAGAACCATTCATTGCTACTTATCTAGAAAACAAGCAATGAAGCAGAAGGGATAGAGTAACTGGATTATTTATTTATTGTATTATATGCCATGTCAGATCTTTCTCTTATGAACAGGACCAACAGTAGTTACTGCCTTTAAAAAAAATAGTAATAGCAATTTGAGTTCTTAAAATTAATTGATTTTAGAGAGAGAAACTTCGATTTGTTGTTCCACCCACTTTTTGTATTCACTGATTGATTCCTGTACATGCCTTGACCAGGGATCAAACCCAGAACCCTGGTAAACATGAATGAAGCACTAACCAATTAATCCACCCTGCCAGGGTGGCAATAGCAATTTAAATAGCATGAGTAACAACTGCCATTCCAGAGGTTTAAGTAAATGCACTTGAATACTAATAGCAAGGTACTTAGCAGTTAATATGTACGATCCATGGGCCAGAAACTTTATGTACATTGTTTCACTGAACCTTCATGTAGGGCCAGTAGTCAGGGTCAGGATCACAGCCACCTGGCCAGTGCAGGTTCCCATTTAATCTGGACAGTCAGTAATGAAACAACAGAGCCAAGAACTGGTGAGCCATCAGCTTTAATTCTAGCTTGCACCCAGCGTGCAAGTAAAAACACACAATGGGCTCCAAAACCCACTCATTCAGTGCTCACAAAGCTACTGACTTATCCGAGTTTCCTAGCATCAAAGGTTTCTAGCTCACCAGACTTATTCATCTCTGTTTCCCATCTCCTCCCTTCTCCCTGCGTAAACTCTGCACAAACTGGCTTCTTCTTCAGCACTCCACCATCTTGGCTGCTTCTCCTCTCCTCCACGTGGCCTTAATCTGTTCTCTTCTTTAATACTAATCTCAGGAACCAAAAGAGAGAGCAAGCTCCCAGTCTGCCCCACTTTATAGTGTAGATTCAAAACCTTTAATCCAATCTACAAACAAGGAAGTCTCTGATAGAAAGTCACCTATCTGAGGCATAATGGGAGGATTCCTCATGAGAGTGCACCACCCCATATCATCCAATTAGTCAAGGGTGTGGGGAAAAGCTTACTCTTAAAACTTGCACGTGGGCAGCGCCATCTTTAACAAAGTGAGCATAATATATTTTAGCTGCCCAACATAGATTGTGACTCTTAAGTATGCTTAAATATTATTAAAGGAACACTGTTCTCCACAGATCAAACAGAACTGTTGACTCTAAAAGCCTATAGTGGGACGTTGTATAGGGGGAAAGTAAGCTCAATCCTGGTATGCCAGAAGATTTTAAAAGCTTCAAAAAGAAAACCAAAAAAATATCTTAGAGAACATCACACTTGATGCAAAGTACTAAATATCCCCTTACAATTGTGCAGACTTCTGTTTGCAAAATGCAACATTTCATTGAATTCTCAAGATAAGCCCGTAAAGTCGATATTTGTGGAGGCTGAGGACAAGGTCTCCCTTCTAATCTCCTGGAGAAAAGAGATAGCAGGAAAGCAAGTTGCCTTGAGCCAGAGTCAAGGTCACCAACAGGAAAATGATGTAAAAAGGAATGGCTGATTAAATGAACTTTCTCAAATAAACTGAACTGCATAGCACCCTAACTTTTGAGACTTCAAACTTTAGGTTTTCCTGTTGAATTCTTTAATTCTAGTTAATTATGCAGAAAGCATCAATCAAGCTGCACGCAGAAATATTGTTGAAAGAAAGGAATAAGAATGATAGAAAACATTTATTCATCACATCTAAGCAAAGTTATTATTAATACCATTCCCATTTAAAGGTGAAATTTGCAGCAGCAGAAGAAACAAAGAATATACTTCCAATCTAATTATTTAACAGCTATCAGGCACTGCAAGGTTTGCAGGGTATATGTATATGCATATGCGTATATGTATAATGTAATAGCATTACATTATAAAATGTAAAACAGTACATTATATATATATATATATATATATATATATATATATATATATATATATATATATATATAATACTTTTGGAATCCTTGCCTCTTGCCTTTCTGTGTTCCTGTTGCCTACTATGGTTGCGTATTAAGTGGCTGGAACAAAGCAAGTGCTTTGCCAAAGCCTATACTATAATTTTCTCATTTTATCCTCAGATTTACTCCGTGAGGTAGTTAGCATTACTCTCATCACATTGCTGAATAAACAGGAGCTTGGAAAGCTTATGCAGCGTGTGTGAGACCATAGGGCTGGTAAATGACTGAGGCCATAATTCAAACCCTGGCTCCCCATGCTCAAATGATTAGTTGTTGACAACAGCCCTGACTTCTGTCCTGAAATCCAGATTCAACTGACCACTTGGCATGACCTCCCGAGCATTTTTCAAATGCAGAACGTACAAAACGAACTCACCATTCTTCCCACAGCTTGTTATTACTCTCACCTCAATAAATAACACCACCCTCAAACTCACTACCAAAGTTCGAGATCTGGGATTCATTTCAGCGTTTTTCTCCTTCATCCCATTGTCCCAGCTGCAGTGCACAGAGTCCCCAGAAAGGGCACTTCCCAGACTTCTCACCTCCACCCCTTTTATATAAAGGGCGGCGCGAATGTAGATTTACAGTTGTTCGTATGGAAGATAATACAGTAATTAATAAATAATAACACAAGAATAAACTGCGTTTTGGGAAAACACAACTGTAACCCTATTTTAGCCCCAGCTATACTAGTTCCCTCTACTCAGTCACCTCCAGAACAACTTTATCTATTTTAAAAATGGAAGAGCCTTCTGAACTCCCTCTAGAAGAACAATGAATTCCTAAGACCAAGAATTCATTTAAAAAGTAAATAATCTTCAAACAGGGCTAAATACAATTACGTGTAGTCCAGACTAGCAGCAAATTGACAAGGCTCAATACCTCTGTTCACTCATAATTCTCTTATTCACAGAACTTGTAAAGTTCACTGCCCCTGGGCTTCTTGACAGTCCCAAGATAAGTAATCAGTGCCATCTAAATTCCTTTTCAGCACTGTGACTTTTAGTAACTAAAGAGCACTCTTTGCATCCTTCAGCAGGTTGTGAGTTTGGCCTTTAGCCTCAGGCCTCAAAACACATCCAAACTGTGGGGTTCTCTTATATAATTACACCCCACTGTTCTGAGCTACCATTATATATTATCCTTCATCAAAGCTAGGCGAGAGCATTACACAAGCAACAAAGAATGGTGAATTCAAGTTGCCAAGTCTCCCAGTGGTTCAGAGATTTAACTATCAGTGTTGCTTTATTTTCAAACATTTGAATCTGGGCTGTTTAAACAAGTGGGTTAGAGAGGAAAATTTATCCAGCCACAGTTGTGGGTTTGATTTCTGCATGAATCCATGAAAGCAATGTAAAGAAACCTGTTCTATAAACTCAGACTGTAAATTCGAACATGCAGCCAATTTTCCTGCAAATATGTGTGGTTATATACATAAACATAAGCATGACAGTTCAACCCATCACCCAAACAAAGGTACACTTAGAGTTCATTTTCTAAAGCTCAGTAAATTGCACGTGCTTGCTCTAGAGACAGACTGATTTGGTTCAGTTCTTGCTAGACCATTTTTATTAACTTGTAAATTAGAAGTAAAAAGGGTATTAACTTCATTAAGAGTGTTGTGAAGCCTGACCAGACAGTGGCGCAGTGGATAGAGCATTGGTCTGGGAGGTGGAAGGACCCGCGTTCGAGACCCCAAGGACGCCAGCTTGAGCGCAGGCCCATCTGGCTTGAGCAAAAGCTCATCAGCTTGGACCCAAGGTCGCTGGCTCCAGCAAGGGGTGGATTAGTCTGCTGAAGGCCCGCGGTCAAGGCACATGTGAGAAAGCAATCAATGAACAACTATGGTGTTGCAAGGGCAATGAAAATCTAATGATTGATGCTTCTCATCTCTCTCCGTTCCTGTCTGTCTGCTCCTATCTATCCCTCTCTCTGACTCTCTCTCTGTCCCTGTAAAAAAAAAAAAAAAAAAAAAGAATGTTGTGAAATTTCAATAAACAATCCATGTAAAGTGCCTGGCATGGATTGACACAAAAAAGTACATGACATAAGAAAAGAACTCTAATATATTAGTAATTAATTAAACTACTGAAATGTGCATGTTTCTCATTTATTGAAATACTTATAGATAGCTGGAATCCATTATTCCTAATTAAAAAAGACTTTATTTCCATTATGTCAATTTGGTCCAGCAGAAATAATGACTATCTACACAGTTATTTGAAAATCATTACATTTTATGTACCTAATGTCCACTATAGTTAACATAAGTTACAGGTAAAATCTGCTGGATGGGAAAAATGAAATTTCTTATAAGATACAATTCCACTGCAAGTTCTTTTGGGAAATGGATCTTGACCAACAGCAACACGCTCTACAGATCTACTTGTAAAGGAACCTCGAGAGAAGATGAAGACATACACAGAGCCCATAGAAAACAAGCACTTTCAATATTAATTTTGACCACCTCACTAACAAAACCTTTTAATAAAAATTTTTTTTAATTAAGTGTATAATCAAAATGGCAACATGATTTTGGTTGGGAACATGAGTTCTTATACAGTTCATAAACTATATGACTCTTTCCTTACATTCAAATCGGCCCATGTAATGTCTTAGGCATTAAGTAACAAGAATAAATTGTTTTCATGCAATTTCATTACATTACCTCCTTGTAGACTCCAAGATCAATATATCCACATACTGGATGAAATGCTCCAGTTCCACACACATAAATATGAGTTTTGTTATAGGGTTGAAGAACTCGAATAAAATTTGCACATTCTGTCTATTGGGCATAAAAAAAAAGAAAAGGATTAGCACACAATTCAAGTTCTTGAAACACTATCATTCATGCCACCTGGTTTCAAGTAGATAAATCATCAAAATTAAGGGGAAAATGAAAAAGATGTATAAAAAATGTTTAAAGAACTGACTTAGCAAAGAAAGCAGAAAAAACTAGAAACTGTAGCTTAAATGAGTGACTGAAGATTTTTGAAGTTTTAAAGGTTTTGAACTAATCAGTGTGAGACTGCACATCTCTATAGTGGTACCCAATGGGGTCTACAGAATGAATAGGCACAAAATATTAATGAGGTATCCATACTTCCTTTCAAAAATTACTTGAGAATAAAATCCATCATGTACTGATATTCACATATTGTCTATCCCATATAGATCCTACTAGTAGTGTGCAACATCAACAGCTAACTGGACAAAATATTGAACACAGATGCATGTGTTCCATTTTTACTGGCTGGAATGCTCTACCATTTTATTCCCATTCATTTTCAATATTACAGAGCCTTTAAGACTCAGACTAATTCCTGCTTATTCCAAGAATCTGTTTTTCCATGAATATTTTTTATACTAAGTCCAATTTTTGAAGAGATTTTTACATTTCCAATTGTTTTGTATATGCGCAAGCCTAAAAATATTTCTTTACATCCTCATTATCTTTATAATGATTATATTCTATCCCCCAGTTATCTGTAAATAGTGACTCTCAATTTTTCATAGTCATTTTTATTATATTTTGTTTTTAATTTATCTCCCATAAGTGACTTAATATTATTACAAGATTATTGGAAACAATTTCTTAACTATGGCTTTGCAATTCCTGGACCCAAGGACCCCTGACAAAACACTGGGCTGTAGCATACTTTTATTCTAGATTGACCCTACCCAAGAGATGGGAAAGGATTTACTAAGGAGTTGGAAACCTATAAAACTGCTGGGATTCATTTAAAAACAACAACAACAAAAAAAAAACAAAAGTCCAGTTTCTCCCTATCTGAATGTATGTGAGTTCCTTAAGTCAGGCACTATTGCTATCAGGGTTATTAGGAGAAATAAAAAAAAAACAACCCACCAATAACCTAACTAAACTGGTGGGATGGTTCTGAGAATTAAATAAATGTTTTAAAAGGCAGACAATAGCTTAATTAATAGAATTGTTACATGATGTAAATAAATAATATAACATTTAATAAATTTTTATTACATGCTCTATACTATCAGTGGTTCTTCTGATTTTAGAATAAGCAGCATACTTGTAAGAGTTCCCAGTACCTACCCAACTACCCTGGCAATTTTGTCTCGAGAATTTTAGCCCAGTTAATAAAGTCTGCACAATTTATCAAAGAAGAATGTTACAGTGAACCCACTGAGTCTTCTGCTCTCTGCTTCCTTCTAAAAAGCACAGTTGCTTAAAATTACATGAAACGACAATATTAGTCCCTGAGCCACACAAGTAAAGGATGTTTCTTTTATCAAATAGGAAGATTTAGCCTCTAATAGGAGCAGGATCACTGACTATGGTTACTTAGACTATACACTGAAAAAAAAGTCATATCTACGGATGTGCCAAGCATACTATGGACATCTTTATTGGCCTGAATATTTTCATCTATTTAGTATATGCTCTCATATATTTATTATATGCAGACTCCTGAAAAAGGAATGTTTGATTATCATTAAGACAATTTTCTGGCAGATAGTCTTGTTTAACAAAAAGATATGTCAGTTTTTCACTTTCATGCCATGGTGTCTGTTGCAAAGAATTTACTTTCTATTTGCAGAAAAGCACCATAGGAAGCTAGCTTCATGTTCCCTAACATCATATTAGGCAATCTGGCAACCTCAAATAAAAACCTGAGTGAATACTGCATACTAATGATTTTGAACAAATAATGGGGGCACGGTAACATGAGAAACAACAAGCCTAGAAGTGTAAAAATGTACGGATCACCAGACAACTTGTAGTGATACCTTCGAGGCTAGGGTAAGAGGTTTTAACATCCTTTATTTTGCTCACTCATGCGCACACTAAAGGGACTTTTATGACTTGGCCTTTCCCACCATGAAGTGATTTATGGAAGGGTGAGATCTACCCAGGGAATAGTAAACAGGGAAAGTAAGAGTAAAGTTATATGGCTGGAGTGAGGTGGGATTGACTCACTGCCAGTTATTTCATCATTTTTTCAAAGGCTCCGTTTTACCAGATAGTCCTCTAATTGAAGGGTAATTGTTACGGACTGAATATTTGTGTCCTCCCTAGTGTGAGAGTCCTAGGAGGTGGGCCTTTCTGAGGCAATCAGGTTAGGAAGAGGTCATGAGAGTAGGATCTGCCTGATGGGGTTGGAAGGAGGCTGGGAGGCTTGCTCCCCCATTCGCCGCCATGTGAAGATATGGCGAGAAGATGGCGGTCGGCCAGCCAGGAGGCGATTTTCATGGGGCGCCAAGTCAGCCGCACCTTGATCTAGGCCTTCTCGGCTGCCAGAACTGTGAGAAAAACGCCTGTTGTTTAAGCCACCCAGTTTACAGTCGTTTGTTATAGTAGCCTTAGGTGAATAAGACATTAATTTTTACAAGATTCTGAACTAAATATTTGTGTAAAGCAATAAAAAAATTCCCTTTCCCGATTATAAACTATGGAGGCAGAAAGATGAAGGATTCTGGGGGACACAGCATTGTTTTAAAAAGCAAAATGGCACGGGGTGAAGTTTTATACACAAAAGAGATATAATTTTCGTGATTATAAAGAAAAAGCTCTGAATCACTCCTAAAACCTTTCCCATCCTTTAACTTTATAAGGGATTCTTTACTAAAATGCAGCGGAAAGTAATCTATTGAGCTAGTTTCTGACGTGGTAAGATATTACCAAGGATTTATTTATGAAATTCCTCATTTCTCAGATTGGGCTGACTTGGGAAGAACAATGTATGGATAAATCCTGAATTCCAACGTCTTTTACACAAAAGTCGGCAGGCTCAACCCTTTCTGTACTGAAGTTGACAGAAGGTGGTAATCTAAGCAGCCTGGAGGCAATGAAGAGGCCTTGGCTGCTTGAGGAAAGAAACCTGGCAACAGAGATCCTAAAAGATAAGGTCTCTTATTCAGAATTGCCTGGAGTGGACATTTCAGCCAAACCGGTGATGTGAGGAGAAACTTTACAAGGATTTCCCCTTTAATTTGTAACTTATTTTGTGAGTGTGTCAAAGATTCTGTGTGGTTTCTTTTTGTGCACAAAGTTTTCAAGTTTTGTTTAAATAGCATGAGCAATAATTAACTTGATTTAATTCATTTAGTGACTTGCATGGCTATTAATGGTAGCACAATTCTGTGAGGCATGAAGAAAGATAACTTTAAGAAGCAGCTTTTTCAACTTTTCCTGAAAGCTGGCTAATTCATCAGCTCTTGCCCACAATGGCCAGGGTTGTTGCATGTGACCAAATAATTCAGTTCAGTGAGTAACATACTCTTTTTTGGAAAAGTACTAAATTTCCCCTTCTTTCTCTTATTCCTGCTACCTTTGCCCCTTTCCACCTAGCCGCTTCCTCCACTAGCAGAGAGAGAGATGAAGAGAAAGAAAACATGTATCAACTTTTTAAAATTCTCTCAAGTATTATTTGTGTCAATTTATTACCTCTCACACCCATACATGTGTGTGTGTGTGTGTGTGTCTGTGTGTATATATATAATTAACTTTATAAAACAAATATGAAACTGAGTTAGTAGTTGGAGAAAAGACATGTGTTGGTGTATATATTAACACTTGGAATTGTAGCCTCTCCCCAGATACCTGGAAAAATACCAGCAAAACAGAAGTACATGTAATTCTCTGGACTTAGAGTCCAATTAAATCCAATACAACTTTATATCTATTTCTGATAACTGACTTATAAATTGTCGATTTTAATTTATTTAGGTTATATATGGAAAGACATATGATATCTAAAATGGGTCTGTTTCTATTTTTAGTATATTTTCCAAAACATTGTGATCATCAAACGTTTTTGATCATCTATCACATGCCTCTCATTCATTGTGCTACATGTTAGGTTTGTCCAGCAACCTCAGCGAGAATCCAGTCTGCAGAGATACCTGTTTAGGTCTTATAGTTTTGAAAACATTTTAACACTTCAAAATAAATACAAGAAAATCCAAATATCACATTTCTTATTTAGAAATAGAAGATCTAACAATGGAGATTTCTACAGTGCTAAACCCAATTGTGGTAAATATTTTAAAGAAAAAAATTTGAGAGATATGCTTACTTATATAAGTTTTAAATCTATATCAAATAGGACAACTTAGAAAGAATATTTTTTACATGAGTGGATCACAAACAAATAATACACTTTATATTATAAATATAGTTATATATAATCTGCCAATCTTGAAAATCTGTAAATAATCAGTCAGGAAAGGGAACACAGAAAAATTTTAAATGAACAAACTGTAGAGATATGCCATTCCCAAAAATAAATTCTAATTTTACAACTACATAAAATATTTAGCTTTAATAGTGATGAAAAAATGCCAAGCTGAAACAACAAAAATAACTTTATTTTTCTTGGCAATCATTTAATAATATTTATTTTATTCATTTATGTTTTAGTATTAAATATTAACTATATGTTATATCCAATATTAGCAAGGAAATGAGAAACAAAACTCTCTCATGAGCATCACTACTGTTTAAAGCATAAGAGGCATAAACTTCCTGGAGGGCCATTTTGCAATGTGTATAAAATTTTTTATATCCTTTGACCAATAATTTTACTCACTAGTCAAAGATGTTCACAATATTTTTACTTGAGGTTTTTCATGTGCAGCATCATTTACAATAATTAAAACTGGATTGATACCAAATTTCTAACAATAGGGGATTGATGAGATAATACATAGAGGAATGCAGTATAGCTATTAAAAGTACTGTTATAAAAAGAAATTTAATGACATGGGAAAATGCTCATGGCAATCTGTGAAGTGAAAAAAAAAAGTGGTTTAAGAGACTATGTATACAATGATTTCATTGTGAAAAATAGTAAATAGATAAGATAGAAGAATAAACATCAAAATGTCACCGGCTATCTCTGGGTAATGTTCACGGGGGAGGAAATATTTACAGATGATTCCAACATAATTTGCAAACTTTCTACAATGAACACTTTGTTTCACTTTCCGACATTCTTTTTAAAAATGTAATCATAGAACTTTAGAGAAGCAAGGTCCTTTAACTCGATGTGACGTCCCCACTGACAGGGTGTACGGCTCCGTGGTTGAGCTGACAGTGACCAGGCTGCCCACACCCTGTGCATTTGTTTGCCTTTCTGACCTGCTTACCCCACTCCTTACAGTCAGGACTAAAGACATTTCTTTAGGGACTTCCTTTTGAAAAATATTCTAAGCAGAAACAAAGTACTACCAAATGACTTCCTGTCATCTTGTCTTCCTTGAATTAAACTGAGGACTGTGATCAAGAAAGTGGAATACTTCCCTTTTGTTTCCCCACCTTCTACTCCCTCCAATTAGCTCACTTTCATTACGGTAAATAATTCACTATTTTTCAGTTATATAGTACCTTTGTGTAAAGGGACAGTCTTTCCAAACACTTGTTAATCCTAAACACACCCTTGGGAAGCAGGTAAAAATTACTGGAGAGAAGGGAAAAGAGAGGGTAATGCCAAAGGCAGTAAACGATATCAATAAAACAACACACTTGTTTCAGGTTTGTGTGGGCAGAAATCTATGTTATGCCAAATAATGAGTATCTTAGATTATCGTGACACTGAAGAGAGAAATGATTTGTGGGATACACATTTCAGACCTTCTAGTAGAGTGAAGACCTTTACGTGTAGATTATAATGTTGTGTTTAGAGTACAGATTGTAAGGGCAAGATTTCTGGATTCAATTCTTGGCTTCCCTATTTACTAGACATGTGATACCGGGTAAGTCATTTATAGTAATTTTTCTGGCCTCAGTCTTCTCATCTGGAAAATGAGAAATAATAATAAAATCTATCATATAGTATAACCATAAGGACTAAATGAGATTATAAATATAAAGCATTAAAAGCAACTCCCAGAACATGGTAAGTGCTATAAAAATGTTACCTATTCTTAGAAACTCTAAAATATTTAATTTTAAAGGGAAAAATTTAAAAGGAGACAAGACTTGTATTATCCCTACATTATTCAACATCAAACTTTACAGATTTCAGTAAAAAGAGCAAAACTCCCAAATCTCTAATCCTAGGTTAGCAGGAGGTATGCTTAAAGGTTAGAGTTTCTTACTGGTCCCCAGTACAACTGAATTGGAAGAATAGTTTGCATATGCTGGGTCCTATGGCTCTGAGATGCCACCAGAAAAGTTTATCACCCTTTGCTTTAACTTAATAACAGAGGCAACTGAGTTACTATATAACTAGAATTGGTGAACATACTGAAATGGGCACACTATCACAACCAGAACCTTCACTGACTGTTTGACCTGGAGTGTTTATCCCACATCTGTTCCACGGGAAAACTGACATTAGTTTGTTGGAGTAAATTTAAAACACCTTTTTCCTATTTGCCTCCTTATCACACACTCAGTGTTGGCAAAATACAAAGTATTAAGGGATTTGTACTGTTTCTGACATGCTTTTACTGTTAATCAACAATAATTTTGAAACCCTCATAACCAAAGCATCTTTTTTCCCACAAGTTCAAAAAAATATTGATGCTTTTGCAGGCCTGGTCACTCGCTGAAAGTTGGAGTACTGAATAGGGTGAAAAGATTAGAGACATGGGGGAAAGAAAATATACCCTAGAACAGTTTACTTTCTTTCATTTCCAAAAAGTAAAAACCATTTAGTGTTGCATTTGACGTTAATATACCTAATATATTTCCGCTACTATAAATATGTCTGAAAAGGTCACATTTAATACTAACTGAATACAAAATCAGGCATAATCTAAACTTTCTCTGTTTCATTTTGATTCTTTTGCTTTGCAGTCCTGTGTCTGCGTGTAAGTCATCATTTGGTAGTATCGGTATCCTCAGTAGACTGCAAACTCCATGACAAAAGGGCATACATGTGTTTATGCATATACTTAGGCTCCTAATAAAATTAGTTGAATAAATGACTATACAAATAAGTGAACAAATTTATCTCAGATTCTTAGTCTTCTAACCTTCCCTTCAAATTACTAGGCATCATGTGTCGGATTGTTACTTTTAGCACATTAATAAAGTACGAATTTTTAAATCTAATTATGCCTTTCAAATAGCACACACTAATTGTTGTTATTAATATGAAAGCATTGCTTTGCTTAGCACTCCTGGTTAATTGTGGTTAGAGTCCACATTAGAGGATGCTGCAAAAGAAGCCTCAAGATGTCCATGTTTTTGCCCAGTGTTAGAACCTCTTATCACTCTGAGTTACATTCAGGAAGTGATTTATTTGCCAAAAAAAGCAATTATCCCTATTACCACAGTGCAAAGAGCTGACTACAAAGCATCTGGCCTGAGACTGAGCCTGAGATGAGAAGGGGCAGTCAGAGCCACAGGGCTCCGCTGGAGATAAAACAGGCAAGTTAACTGGGGGAGCACGCAGGACAATGGTGGCGATGCTGGAGATGATTAAGTTTGTCACACCCAACTAGGGCTTTGCTCTGGTCCCAAAGGCAGCTTAAACTAAAAGTTTATATTGACTCCACTATTTATCTTTCATATAATTATAATGTAGTTTATATAATTATGCTTTAGCAAATTTTAGAGTAAATTTCTAGTTTTATTCCACAATGTTGTGTCATTCATTTCCAACCAATCCTTCCTAAAATCTCTGTAAGTCTAGTTGTGTAAGAATCCTTCTAGAGTTTCTAAGTTCTATTTTAACCCAAATTAAATTAAGTATTAATTGCAAGAGGACTTTGTGTACATTCACAAAATGCATGCATGCAAATAAAAAATACACAATTCCTACAGATGCAATATTTTCTGTGGGTTTATTTATTGATTTATTTATTTAATGTATTTTTTTTTAAGTGAGAAGCAGGGAGGCAGAGAGACAGACTCCCGACCAGGACCCACCCGGCATGACCGCCAGGAGGCAATGCTCTGCCCATCTGGGGCATTGCTCTGCTGCAACCAGAGCCATTCTAGCGCCTGAGGTGGAGGCCATGGAGCCATCCTCAGCACCTGGGCCAACTCTGCTCCAATGGAGCCTTGGCTGTGGGAGGGGAAGAGAGAGATAGAGAGGAAGGAGAAGGGGAAGGGTGGAGAATCAGATGGGCACTTCTATGTACCCTGGCCAGGAATCGAACCCAGGACTTCTGCACACCAGGCTGACACTCTACCACTGAGCCAACTGGCCAGGGCCTTATGTGGGTTTATTTTTAAATATTTTAAATGTATTTGAGGGTTTTTTTTGTGAGAAAAATAATAATATGCAGAATTAATGAAACAAAAAGTAAATTAATTCTAAGTTTCTAAAAATAATGTCATTCCTTTTGGTGAGGTAGAAATATGTTATATCATAATCTTTACACAGTATAAGTTAGTATAGTCTTAAAACTAATTCACCAGAGCCATTAATTCAATAAAACCCCATATAAATATTTACTATCATATCAGTAGCAGTTTAACAAAGGTATTTTTTAAAATCTTATACTTACATTGGCATCTTTCCCAGCTAATTTACATAATTCCACCCGTTCCTTTGCAGCAGGCCAATAAATCTGTAAAACATTTCAAGGTATGTTAGAATCAAATATCTAAGACACCCTACAATTCTAATTAAGGAAGTGAGTATGTGAATTTAAAGAGTGAATATCAAGCCAAGAATATGTTGTTAGAGATGGTGTAAGAATTTTAAGATTTAGTATTTTACAAAGCTACCTTAAAATATTTCTAAAAAGAACAACAGCAACAAAAAACTGTCCAGAACCATTCACTTTTATTTTTTAATCTTATTTATTTTTAAATGTACTAATTAATAAATGTTATATTCATAAAGTTGTAAGTTCTTATTGTGATATCAACAGAATTTCAGATTAGCATTTGCTTAAGTAGGAGAGTCTATATCATGCCCTATTTTTCTGTGTTTGCTCAGAGTGGTAGTGCACTGTCAACAAGTGCAATGAGATGTGTGTAACAGCTCTTTGTCACAAGAGCTCTTCACTTACTCCAACTCAAAGACCAGTGTCAATTTGTTGATAATATAGGGTGGGGAAAAACTAGGTTTACAGTTGATTGAATGGAAACTAAGACAATAATAAGAATACAAGAACTGTTTCGTGTACTCACAACTGTGAATCTACTTCTGCCCTGCCCTAATTAACACTTATGGAGCTCAGATGCATCTGACACTTACTTAAGCATTTTATATGTATCATCTTCCCTAAATCTCATAATGTCTGTATGAGATAGCTCTAGTTACCCTCTTCATTTTCAGGTCAGAAAACTTAATCATACAGCCATGAAACAACATGTCAAGGGCCAGAGCAGAATTGAAATATGACCCAAAGAGCCTCCTGAACCAGAGGGAAGGGGGTCTCAACCACTACATAATACAGTAAATAGTATTAAAGACAAAGGCAGCAAACTCCTTGGATGCTAGGTTTTAATCCTTTTTTATTTTTTTGACAGACAGAGAGAAAGAGAGAGGGACAGACAGCAACAGACAGGAAGGGAGAGAGATGAGAAGCATCAGTTCTTTTTTGTGGCACTTTAGTTATTCATCAATTGCTTTCTCATATATGCTTTGATGAGAGGAGCAGGAGGGCTACAGCAGAGCATGTGACCCCTTGTTCAAGCCAACAACCTTGGGCTCAAGCCAGTGACCTTGGGCTTCAAGCCAGTACCTTGGGGTTCAAGCAAGCAACCATGGGGTCATGTCTATGATTCCATGCTCAAGCCAGCAAGCCCGTGCTCAAGCCAGTGAGTCTATGCTAAAACCGGTGAGTCCACACTCAAGTCATATGAGCTCATGCTCAAGTTGGATGAGCCTGTGCTCAAGCCAGCGATCTCGGGATTTTGAACCTGAGTCCTCCACATCCCAGTCTGATGCTCTATCCATGTGCTACCACCTGGTCAGGCATTTTTAATAGTCTTGAATCTATCATAAAGGTTTGATATATTTTAAACAAACTTTAGAAACTCTGTCAAGAAGTTTTTGCAAAGTAAGTTTCAAAAGGTACATTACTTCATTAGCTTACAGAAAAAAATGCTATCTGTTAAGCTATAGGCAAGAAGAAACAAGAAATGCAAGCTCTGAGTTGCTGATAATGTTCCAAGAATTCCAACAAACTCTATTATGTTCCTCCGCAACGTTAACAGAAAACATTTTAAGAGGTGAGGAAAAGGAAATAATCCTGAGGGAATACATTGAAAGAGACTTGTTAAACCTGGAATTAACAAATTATTTAGAAGTCTCTAATGTTTTATGAATTATCTTCATAGTGAAGCTTTAGGGTTTTATGTCTGAATAAAGAAGTACAGGGAAATGGCACTTGAAGCCTCTTATTAGAAGTGAAACTATTGAGGTTTTTCAATAAAGCAAGGTTGTTCATTTAGAGCAGGGATCCCCAAACTATGGCCCTCGGGCAACATGCGGCCCCCTGAGGCCATTTATCTGGCTCCCGCCACATTTCCAGAAGGGGCACCTCTTTCATTGGTGGTCAGTGAGAGGAGCACAGGATGCATCTGCACTCATAGTTCCATTGAAATACTGGTCAGTTTGTTGATTTAACTTTACTTGTTCTTTATTTTAAATACTGTATTTGTTCCCGTTTTGTTTTGTTTTTTTTACTTTAAAATAAGATATGTGCAGTGTGCATAGGGATTTGTTCATAGTTTTCTTTTTTAATTTTATTTTAACTTCTTTTTTTATTTTATTCATTTTAGAGAGGAGACACAGAGTGAGAGAGAGAGAGAGAAAGAGAGAAAGGAGGGAGGAGCTGGAAGCATCAACTCCCATATGTGCCTTGACCAGACCAGTGCAGGGTTTTGAACTGGCAACCTCAGTGTTCCCAGGTCGACACTTTATCCACTGCGCCACCACAGGTCAGGCTCATAATTTTTTTTATAGTCCAGCCCTCCAACAGTCTGAGGGACAGTGAACTGGCTCCTGTGTAAAAGTTTGGGGACCCCTGATTTAGAGCATACTTTAACAACCTACAATCCAAAAATAGACATAGACTAGGTGGTTGAGCCAGGAGAAGTTCAAATGGCAAGTTAAGCTTGATAGGTTTCACAATAAAGACCTAAGGATGCTATTGAGTCACACATGGTTTAAATCACTGCAATTATATTTTCACACAATTTTAAATAGCAGCCAGTAGTCAAACATGAATCCACTACAGCAAAAAAAACGCAGTAAGAATGGATCTTAGCAATGCATTATTACATGAACAACATATATTCCTTAAAATTACAAGTAGCATGATCTCCTTAGAATAACATTTAAAACAACTAAAATAAGATAGATACATTTTAGGTGTATATATATATATGATTCAAAAGCATGAGAGTGATGAATACAGGATTCAGGATGATGGTTTCCAAGATAGAAAAAAAGAAACAAGAAAAAATTGGCAGTAAGAAACAAGTTATTTATCAGATTTTAGTTCTGGATGACATACAATTAAAAACAACTAAGTAATGGAAATTAGTAAATAGAGAAACCAAAAATGGTCCATGCATAGGCCAATTAATAATAGTCATCAACCTACAATTATGAAGCCCTAAATAAATGAATAGAAGAAATAAAACACTGCAGCTGGGCAGAAAAATTGTAAGTTTCCTCAAGTTTTGTTTTTTATTGTTTATTATTTTTTATAAACCACTAATAGAGATAATACTGAACTGAGTGATCTTTTTCTCTTCTTTACAAATGGCATCTTGAATTTATGGAATTATTGCTTCATATTTTATCTTATGTATTCAAAGTAGCCTCTCATTTTTTTCTTGATGATTCTTTTAAAAAATTAATTGTGATAACAACATACATAAAATTTTCATCTTGGCTATTGTAAGTGCACAGTTTAATATTAAGTATATTCACTTAGTACAACCAATCTCCAGAAGTCTTTCATTACATAAAACTGCAACTCTATACTTATTATTTTGAGTATTATAGTGATTCTATTTGTATCATTGGACTGAAAATAAACTGTACACAGAATGCATGTCCATGATCTCTCAATTGGTTTAATATTTAGCTCATTTTCTTTGGTCTCTAATCTTAATTAATATTTTTTCAAGTCCTTTAGTTATGATAAATTCTTTCTTTTCTATTTTATAAGATGGTGATATATAATCACATTTTAAAAATAAATTTAGAACAAGTATTTATCTATTTGGTCAAACCTGAATATCTTATTGGTATTAATACTATAAAAAAAAGAAAAGGAAAATATAAAACTCTTTTATACTAAGTAAATGAAACTTAAAGAAGTAAATGGTCATCAGAGGATTCTATTCTTTTTACCTAAAACCAGTATACTAGGTGAGTTAAATTATGCAATAAATGAGGTTTCTAAAATTTATTTTGAATATATTTACGAGGGCTTCAAAACAAAGGAAGTTATTTAATATCGACAAAATGTGGAAGCAATCTTTATATCATTTTTGAAATCTGATAGGTCCAAAGTCAACACAAAGTAGTTACTGATCATCTATCATTATTTCATTAGGCACATGACTATGAAGGGCTTTCAGTATGCCCAGAAAGGTGTGGCATTGAGGTGCTAGGATTTGAGGAAGGAAGACAGCTTTGTAGCTAGATAGAAGAACTCATTTCCATGGGAGATATAAAGTGAGGAGAGATCACAGAGGATGGAGCCATTGTGCTTGGGGAGAACCAAAGAACATTGATGGAACCAAAGAACATCAATGGTAAACAACAGTTTCTACCAGTCTGACTCTGAACCATTGCTTTAAACTGTTTGCTCTTAATAGTTTCAACACTAATGTAATAGTTTAGTTTACTAGCTTCAACTCTAATTTTTTCTTAAGGACCTGACATTAAAATAGTGATTCTAGATTCTTTTGACTTTTTGCAAAGGAATACAAATATCTAAAAGATGTTTTAATGGCTTTGTACATTTTCAGTTGTTGATTATAAGTCATGTAATTATAAATTAAATGTGCCATCCTAGTAAGTGAAGCAATAAAACTAAAATTACAAGCTTCAGAAACTTGGGATTTGAACAATGGGTAAATGTTGTATAAAAATACACAGCACTGGGAATTTGTTGCACTCCAGAAACCAATTTTAATAAAATCTCCTATTTTCTATTTATAAAGCAGACTTTTTCCCCAAGATGTTATTACATATCATTTTTTATCGTTTACATTCAATCCCATAAAGTCTAGCACCTGTTAAAAATATAAATTATCCTTGGAACACTATTATTATTACACAGGAATTCTAAGATAGTATCACAAAGATAATTTTACCTCTTAAGGTAACATTGAAGCCTTAAAAGTAAGGATTAGTGGGAATTATATATTGGCTTATTTTGACACAATGTTGTCAAGAATCTAGAAATCACAAATAAAATTACCTTAATAAAAACCATCTAGGAGATATCTGATAGTCTTCCAGACTCTAAACATTTACTTAAAAAGAAAAACCATTGTAGTTGTGCCAATATTTAAAAGATAATTTTAATTATGATTTACGGTGGAATTTTCTTTTGTTTGCCACCTAGTCATTAGAATAAAGTCTTTTTTAAAAATAAAAAAGTTTGATTCCTTGTTGGTAAAGACTTTAAAGAAATACAATTTTTCTTAATTCAATCTAAGAACAGAAGAAAGCAAATAAACCACACTCATATTTACACAGAGTTTGCAGAAATATGTCCAAGTAACATTTTTTTCAATGATCTTTTGAAGTGATTATGTAACATACATCTCTATCTCTAGTTATAGATTCCACCATGTTCATATTTTTCCAGTCAAATTGTGTGTGGTTATAGAGGGTGAAAAGCAGTAACAGGAAAAGAAACAGAAACAGAGTCATAGGTACCTACAGGAAGATACAGAGATGCTAAATCTGAGGGGTATAAAATAACATATTTCACATGTAATCTCAAGTTTTAGCATAGTTAATACAAAAGCTCAAGAAATGCCTCGCATCCGATACATTTTCTGGTACATTAGTGTCGTGTACAAGCAGTATCGTGTTACACTAAAAGTTCCATTAAGTAGAGGAAACAAAGACTCACATCCCTCTTTCCAAAAGTTTGTGCAAGCTGTGCCCAGCAGTACCATCCAGAAGTTGAGGCAGCTGTACTCCACTCCCTTAGAAAGTTACCCACAAATATTTTTCTTTCACTTATCAGAGAAGGCATACTAGAAGCAGAAATGCCAACTGCACAATTGGCATGTTTGAATTATCCTGAAATATTCCCACACAAACTAGTTCTTAACTAACGTATGATGCACCAGATACAAGCTTCAAGGCTATCATTTTGGTGAGGCGTCGTCACTGGGGACTTGGAGTTTAGAAATCAAAAATCTCAAATATGTAGAAAGCTAACTGCTGCTCTCTCTCTCCACACGCAGGACATGCTTCAGAAAACAAACAGATCTCTGGAGGTCTGGATGAGCCCAAGAATCCCTCTCAGTATAACTGTCCAGGGTGTAACCATTATTAAATAACTAAGGGGTTGCAAATTGATTTTGATTTCAGTGCTAACCTTATAGATTAAGTTGATAAAAGAAAACTACTGTGGAAAACAGGATTAAATAATTGATAAGATTTCTCTACTTGGGAGTGATAATTTATTAGTTTAATGTTTTAAAGGAAGTTTTAGTCTGTTAAGTCAGTCCCTGCATTCTATAACTTACTGACTTAACCATGTTAGTATGTTCATTTCATTTTCATAATAGTTCACAGTGGAAATTAATTATTTTCAAAAATTTAACTTTTACATTTACACTTGGAAGAATCAAATAAGAATCTCAAACAATATATGTGTAGTGTTCTGTTCAACAGCCCATATACTAAAATTGGGCCACAAACAGATTACTGTTGCTCCCGAACAAAGATGACACAGAAATTTATGAAGTGTTTCATATTTTTGAAAAGAATGAGAGTAAATATATATATATATATAGTTTTAGAGAATATAGATTTACCAGTATGAGAGAGATCATTCTAATAGAATGAAAAGTATTTTCAATTTACTTTACATATATTCATTTGATATAAAGTTATATTTTAAACACATTTTCGCAAAAGAGATTTAATATTAATTTTCTAATGCAAATACAGTGGGGGATGCATATTTAAAAATAAACCCTTGGTCTAGTTACCTTATATTGATTTCATTTGCTCATATTTATCTAAAATTCAAAATGTTTTTTGTTAGTTTGTTTGTTTTTTGAATTATTCTATTTCACTTTGAACACAAATAGGCAGGAGGAACTCACAAGCAAAATACTGCAATGTCCCTAACAATTATTGTTTCATTCATAATTTTCATAATTCATTAACAGTTATCATTTGGTAAGGTGAAAATGTCAGGCAATTTATTTTTAATTATTTAATTTTAGGCAAGTTATAGAAACATTCAAATAGTGATAAGGCCTTATAATAACATCCTAAGGAAACTCTAATTATATCTGGTCTTTGTTTCATCTTTGGAGAAGCATTTTAATTGACTCAAGTTAGCAAGTGCAAGGTCAGTCAAATGCCTTTTGGCCTAATTCGGAGATGCCAAAACAATTGAATAGAATACAAAAGAGGAAGTTACAATTTGTTCATAAAACCTAATTAAACACACAACAATTCAGACCCATAAAAATGCAAGGCCATCTCAATCAAATAACTGGATTCAAGTTTCAGAATGGTTGCAAAGAAACTGGAAAAAATGTTTCTCTAAAAGCCATACAGTACAAGCATTTGAACAACCAAGGAGCAATGACTATTCTGGGCTCCAAGGACAGAGAGAAGTTAAGAGGTCTGAGCTTAGAGAATGACTATTGAAAAATTAGGACAGGAGAACCAAAGGCAAATAAAGCTTAAATAACTCAAACTGGCTGGGATAAAAAGTTTTACAGATGGGAAGTTTAAATTCTCCAGTGTGGGGTCTGATCTGCCTATGTATCTCCCTTCACGAAGTCTCGGGGGAGATGGGTGTCTCCCATTTTTTTTAGGATTCAGCTCAAAATATTTTTTACATTTAGCTTTCTTCTACCAACCGCCTCAGAATTCTAATACACTTCTGTTCATCATATCCATCTGCTACTTCCTTTTTGCAAGTACTGTAAATTCAGGGTGGGCTCTTTCCCTAGATGTACAGATCAATGAAATGCAGTGGAATTCAAGGACATGATCTTGAGTCCCTACTGTAAGGCCAGTTAACAGCTAATGCTGCACTTTCAGATGTATCCTCAGAATGGGCTTGTGATCTCCTCTGGATGGTCCCTTTCCATAAATAGCCATGTTGATATCACTTCCCTAGAAGGGCCTTTCCTGAAGACCAATCTAAAGTAGTTTCCCAAGAATATTACATTTTTAAAATAACACTTAATACTAAGTGATATTTTCTTATTAGTTTCCTTTTCTTTTCTCCAACAACAACAAACGGCCCCCAATTTAGAAGCACCATAAATCAGAGGCCTCAATGGTTTTTTTCTCTCCACTATATTTCCAGCAGCTAGGTACATAGTAGGGGTTCAATAAACACATATTGTAAGAAAGGGAGAGAAATACTATTGTATTATACAAATTAAAAGAAATGTTAAGGACTCCATAAATGGACTGGTAATTTTGAATTTGTGGTACGGTTATGCTTGTAGCTAGATTGCAATTTTGTAAGGAACACAGGTCACAGTCTCCATTATCTTGTTAAAGGAGTATATAACTCATTGAAATTTCGTGGCAGCTGCTGTTGAGTGACGGGGGACATTGCTTCTTCTTCCTGCGGTCCTTAGCACCTGGCACAGCATCACATGCATAATAAACATCCAACAATTACTGCAAAGTGATCTGCACAGTTTCCCTTAAAATGGAGACAGAGTTCTTGTCAGAGTCCTGGCAGAGGCATGAGCAGTCTGACAACATCCTGACGGTCCGCTGCAGGGACCAGATGGGACCCGCACATCAGCACCCGAGCTGGGGAGCCGGCCCCTCCATGAACGAGGCAATTGTTCCACCTCTGTGATTACCAAACAGCATGTGCTCCGCGGGCAGTAGAAACAGATTAATCACCATGAAACTAAGCAGGGTGCCTTATTCCAAAAGTTAATTTATTGGGATGTCCACATGGTTTCCAAGTGTTTATATTTTCTTAATTTCAAGTACTAACTGAGTATAAAAGGGGTGGCAATTTTCTTTTATTAATAACTTGATCTTAAATAAGAAGTTATTATTTGAAATCTTTCCCCCTAAAGAACAGACTTGCAGGGGAAAAGCATTAGATGGGAATGTCTTATTTGGCCATAAAGTGAGTTAATGAACTCGAGTCAGAAGGTCATTCAGATTTGTAAAAGCGTTTCTGCTTATACTCAACATAAAGCAAGCAAGTACAGGATCCTTGTACATGAAAACACTCTTGTTGTAAGACTTTCTCAAGGAAGAGAAAACAACAAAGTCCTTTTTATGCTATACAAAGATAGGCATTTAAATATTCTAGTGAAAATTATTATATTTAAAGTTATAAACTCACTTAGCTTAGTTATTTTCTTAATAAAAATGCCTCAAAATGGCATAGTTTGATGAATTTCAAGAAATTGAACTAATTTTTATAATTACATACTAGTTTCCATGTTCAATAAGAAGAAAAATAGTACACTAATTACATTTTATTGCTTGGTGGAAGAAAAATCATTTGTAAATGTAGAATTACTTTTATAACATTCTGCTAAAAACATAAATAAAAGGTCAGTTTTCTTAAAAGTGTTCAAGTTCTAGTGTAAGCATTTCATCCTTAAGTTAACCAATGTTCCTTTTAATTAATTCTGATTATTTGTGGTTCAATAACCAACAGAGTAAAGTTCTTAAGTAAATGTGAGGACCTAAATTTTGGAAATGTAAAATGAAATTGTCTCAGGTTTTTCCATTAGTATATAGGAGTTAAACTACATATTGTATATATTGCTTTGGTACATTGATTTTCCATTTTAAAACTAGTAGAAAAGCTAGCTTATCCACCCCCTCCTGAAACACATTTGCTACTTTTTACATTGAAAACAAATATAAATTACTTTAAAGAGAAAAATATTAAGTATTTACAGCCTTTCCTTTTAACACTAAGTTTAGCTAAGAGATTTTTGTTGGATGGGGCCCAGTTAGAGATCATTTTTGTTCAGCTAACACAGCAGTTCTTTGAACATTTCATGGGCACTATTTGATTCTGACATATATCAGTTTCAAGAAAAAAAATATTTAATAAAATAAAAAAGAATAAAGGTAGGTATTATTTCAAAGTGACAATAAACTATTTAAAGATTAATTTTGAAGATTACTTAAAAGCAGATAAAAACACGTCCTACACTGTCTACCTAGATCAGAGGTCCCCAAACTACGGCCCACGGGCCAAATTGCGGCCACCTGAGGCCATTTATACAGCCCCTGCCGCAATTCTGCACTTCCCGAGGGAGCACCTCTTTCATTGGTGGTCATTGTATGGAGTACTGTATGTGGTGGCCCTCCAAAGGTCTGAGGGACAGTGAACTGGCCCCCTGTGTAAAAAGTTTGGGGACCCCTGAAGATGGATATAGCTAGCTCTGATATACTATATAGCAACAGAAATACTATGGAAAAGTATGGGAAATGAGATGTAAAACGATTGGGGCTATTACTATCCAAAATACAAATAATGTGAATAAGAAAATTAACATTCGCCATTTGGTTGCTCCTACGGTTCCAATGTGAATACTTCAGGAATGATACACATTGAGCTCACTCATAACATTCGGAGGTACAACAAACATTCTTTTGAGTGCTCACTTTATGGCTTAGATAGTATAGCAAATTGTTTAAAAAGACGTATTAGTTGAGAAAACACTCAAAATGAGATGTAAGCTCAAGATGCACAAATTTTCCAAGTGGGTGGACAAGAATCATTTAGATGTTTTCACCCATGTTCAAACCATAAAATAGTTGGAAACTTGAGAAAACTTTCATGAGACAGGTGTATCATGTGTCCTACAACCCCTAAGGCGAGGAGTTGGTTTTAGTAAAGGGGCTTGATGGGACTTTAAGAAGCACTTTCTATTGAACATGTTTATGGGACATCAAGGACTAATGTCTAAAAGGTGAGAGAGAGACTGACAAGCTGCATGAATACAAAGAATGGGATCAATAGTTGTACAGTATGTCCGTAAAGTCATGGTGCACTTTGACCGGTCACAGGTCAAAAGTGTACCATGACTTTACGGACATACTGTATATTGGCATCAGCCTGAACTTCCAGAGTGCGTCCAAGGAAATGCAGGTGGCAGCTTCCTCTGGAACAGATGGGAGTCATGCATACTCAAAAATCGGATGGTATGAGATCACCTTTGGTCCAGTTCAAGAGTATTGAGAAAGGGTTTCAGAAAGTAACAGAGAAACTGCAATCTATTGCATGATAAAGAATGAGAACATACCAGTCAGAAGAGAAATACAGTTGCCTTAATTCAGAGAACAGCTAGAAAAAAAAAAACCTCCAGACAATAGAAATTTTCCAAGCTCACTAAGGTTCCTAGGAAAGAAGTCACCCTTAAAATATCTGACAGGGTCAGAGAGTTGAGAAGTCACTGCGACAATGACAGTAGAGTGGACACTTCTTTAAATATTTTCACCTTCCCTTGTCCTGATTTGACTCTAGAAGGGTCATACATTGTTTAACAAGCTTCCGGAGAAGGACCACTGGATAGAAGAAGCCTCTGAACATTTCCTTATGCTGGGGCCCTCCCTCACATGGCGTGCCCCAGCAGGGATAGGTAGAGGGACAGAAGGTTCAATTTTAGATGAGGTTGAAATTTTTATTATATTAGACTGGACCTTTTCATTACTGAGTAACAACTATCTGTACAACCTAACAGTGACCTCGAAAGCCATGCATCAGCTGTGGTTATCAAACAGGTGCAGAAGAATCAAAAGGGATAGTGGGAGGCAGAATAAAGTTGTTTATTATTCTCCATGATTTGACATCCCAGTTACTATTAGATTAGTAGGTGAAATAAATAATAATGTAGTCTCCAAGTTAATTTCTCACTGGTCTTCTCATCTGCTGCAATAGCCCACTTAAAAAAAAAGAGAGAGGAACAGAGAAAGAAAACTAAGAAATAAATGTTTAAATAAAACAGATACAAAAGCAATGCTTAGTTTAATATATCATTCCCTTTGTGACCTGTTTGCTTACATCCTGGTTTAGAGACTTGTTCCACCCATGCATGGCTTGAATTGGTTCCAAAATGAGTAATATTTTGAGATGGAAGGATCCCAACAATTCATTAACTCAGAAGCCTAGCTAAATAATATAATCAAACAGAGAAGACTGAACATTTTTTTTTTTTACTGTCGTCTATGACTCCATTAAAAAAAAGAGAGAGACTTTCAGCTTGTATATATTACTCCTGATGTTTACATAGAGAGGGTCCTGGATTTTATATAAATTATTGCTAAGACTACTTAAGGCTAGCTGAAGTGGAGAATGTTCACTTGTAGTCACAGTGTGACAGATGGCATGTAGTTGAAAATCATTTGTTTAGAAATCATAGGTCCTTAAACCATATTGTACAAATGTCAAACACTTCCATTATTATGTCTGACATGAATGGGTTTCTAATGTATCACTTATAAATGAATGATAAATGGATATAAATGTCCATCTACAGTTGAACCTTTTTCAAGGACTATTAAAATTCATCATATATATATATATATATATATATATATATATATATATATATATATATATTCCCTCTGACCCTACAGATGGGGTAAAATATTTAAAATATTAAAGGCAAAGGCAGATAAATCTAGTTTCTTTAACTTAAACCAGCAATTTTCAACCAGTGTACTGCAAGAGGCATACTGATGTGCAGCAAGAATTGTTAAACCATGCAATACCTAACTATTTAGTCAGGGGGATTGACCTCTTTTCCCTTGTATTGTCAAATAAAAAAAAATAACAGCCAACACAACAATAGCTGACTGGTATGAATGAATCAAAATTATACCTATTTTTGTTTTGTCAGATCATCACAAAAATATAACATATTTTTAGTGTGCCACAGAATTTAGTATTGTGCACCGTGAGATGAAAAAGGTTAAAAATCATTGACTAGGGCCCTGGTTGGTTGGCTCAGTGGTAAAGCGTCAGGCTAGAGTGTGGAAGTCCTGGGTTTGATTCCCGATCAGGGCACACAGGAGAAGCATCAATCTGCTTCTCTACCCTTTCCCCTCTCTATCTCTCTCTTCCCCTCTCATAGCCAAGTCTCCATTGGAGCAAAATTGGCCCAGGCAAAGAGGATGGCTTCATGGCCTCCGCCTCAGGCGCTAGAATGGTTCAGGTCAAAACGGAGCAACGCCCCAGATGGGCAGAGTATTGCCCTCTGGTGGTCATGCAGGGTGGATCCTGATCAAGCACATGTAGGAGTCTGTCTGACTGCCTCCCCCTGCTTCTAACTTCAGAAAAATACAAAAGAAAAAAAAAAGAAAGAAAATAAAATCATTGACTTAATCTATGAGAAATAGCCACATGGAGGAGAGAAATGACTCTCTTCTACTTCATTTCTCAAACATGGTTTTCCCTATCCTAACTGAACAAGAAAACAATAAACCTCGATCAAAATCCAAGCAAAAGCCATTTTTAATTGACCAGTTAACTAAAACAATTACTTTTGAACTAGTTTAAATCCCATGCACAACATGTAATTTTTCTCCCATCCCTAACTTCCTGTGATATGTGATCTATCTGTCTCATTATTTTGGATATTTAAAGAATTTCTGTCTTGTCTTTTAATTCATTTAACTGTGTTATGCCTTGTCTCCCTAATGAGGGCATGAGCAATGACATACATGAGTATTATATTCTAGTATAATATTCTTAGAGTTAACAGTAGACATTCAAACAACTTTTTAATAAAAACGAAAATGACAACAAAAAAGCACTGACTAAAGTAGAATAAAAGAAAATGAATGATTGAAAGTTCAGTAACAAACAAAATCTCAAGTTTTCATACAAATTCATAAAATTGGTTCCTACCTCAAAAACTGACAAATTCAAATCAATCAAAGCAGCATTATTTTAGGCATAATTCTGCTAATGTTTAAGTCATATTTACTTATATAAGTTTTTAAAATATGTTCTTTGTGTACTTAATATTTTGTGTATAATGCTAAGTAGTAGTAGTAGAATAATGATAAAGACTTTAATTCTTTGAGTCAACTTGTAATCTATTCTCTCCTGACAATGTCAGTCCCAACAAAAGTTATATGAAGAGAGAAAACATACAGAATAGCAGCAAATTTGAAGAGATCTGCAGCAGACTAGATAGGATAAAGCTCAGATTGCATAAAAATAACAGAGGACTTTTACTGCGGCAAATAAACTCTTACGTAAGCAAGGGAAGTATTTGTAAAGGTTGGAAGATTTTTCAATTTTTACCATGCAGGGTGGAGAAAAATAATTTCAAAGATTTCCACTTGCACTGAATACTTTCCAAGGCTATTTCCTGAAAGAAAAATAAATGCTTACAGATAATTTTCTTATAGAACTAGCTAATCTTGATAATTCTCTCTGAATAGACAATACACACTCTCTTTTTGATTGGCTGAGAAAACTGTTATGTTTGTCTTATGTAATCTACTTTAATGGGGAAAATAATCAGTTCCCTAAGTAAATTATTTTTCTCAGAAAGCTTGTTTTCTATTCTCTCTCACTAACTATAGTGATCAATGTCATTGATTCTTGAACATTTCTGCGTAAAGTAACTGACTGATGTAAGAAAATTGTAGTTACCCAAACTCTCTTTTGAGTTTAAGGATATGAACTTATGTGTTTCTGGCCAATGTGATATGAGGGAGGGTTCTGCAAAAGGTTTTGTTGCTCCTAATAAAAAGACAGAATAAATGATGGTTCTTCACCCCTTAACATTTTCTTTTCTGCATGTGATCCATGACACAGTTCCAGATATCTTGCTACCAACTTAAAGACAATACAAACACCAAGAAAAGCAGACAGGAGAGACAGAAAACCTGGGTCCTTGATAACATCAGTAAGCAAATGGTATTACCATCTCCATAAAGTTCGAGTAAGAAGACATTAAACAGTGGATAAAACCAGGGTAGAAATGTATTGCAAAGAACCTTAGAAGTCAATAGAAATCTGGAGTTATTCAAGTCCTCAGAAATCAAGATATAATATGATTTTAATTTTTTAAGAGATAACATTGATGGTCATGGTGGATAAATTAGATAAGAAGAAAACAGAGATTCTCTTTCATAAGATAAACCCAGATAAATATGGTATTATCACTTACACTAGAGAAAAATATTGAAATGTGTGCCATCTTATCAGCTTGACCTGTCAAGTGAAGCTTTTGCTGGAACTGCATCACTGCTTAGCCTCCCTTTGTCTAAAACTACTTCCTTAGCAACCCTCTCCCACATGTTGATCCCAAGAACACTACCTTACAAATATTCTATAAGCTTATCTTCATTTCACAGTTAGCTTCTGGGGGAGCTCAACCTATAACAGAAAAGTTGAGAGTGGTAAATGCAGTTTCAGATCCATGACTTTCCCTTGGAATAAGATCTCTTCTGGCTGGTTCTAATGGCTCAAATTTGGTCTAATGTTAGGGGTAGGGTATGTCAAATAAATGTCATTATTTGTCCCAAACCTTTCCTAGAAAGAACTCTATAGGGTATTCAGTATGTATCTGAGATAAGCCATAGAGAACAAATTTAGAAAAGCCTTTTAAATGGTGAGTTTTCATATCTCCCATGATGTGTGCTTATATTTGTTTCTAAGTCTACTAAACCCCTATAGAAAGTTTTTCCACTCAAAACAAAGATCAGAATCTTATCTTTCTTATCTAAATGTCAGAGAGTTCAAAAAAAATGTCTACTTAATTTCTACTCTCCAGATTGTGAAAATATTCTAAAGGTTTGGTTTTGACTTTCTTCTTACACAGTAGTTTACTCATCAAAATTTATTAAGCATATATCAGCACATTGATTTTAAAAGACTCAAAATCTATTCTTAGCAGAATAAAGATAATAAGATGCTACTATTAAATATTTATCACTAAACTAGTGTTGTACAGAATTTTTCTATAATTTCTGGTCATTCTCCACTAAAGGTTTGTGGTCAATATGAAAAATACAGTGGATAATTTTTTATAGGCACTGTCTTATTTATATAAAAACTCTAAGTAAATATATATCCTGAATTTTTGATACTTCAACTGAATATATTCTACATTTTTTTCCCCAGACGAAACAATCATCCTGAATAACCAACTGACAACTAGTTGCAAAGAAAAGTCTTATCACCAAAGATTTACAGAAGAAGCCACATTGAGACAGGTAGGAAGGGTGGAGACATGAAACCTTTTCCACTGGTCCTACCCCACAATTGGGTGGCACCTGAGGCTCTGGAGAAATATCTCAACTGTGGGGGGTTTCCCTTGAGAAGCATGAGGTTTATACCCCAAACCAGGCTCCCCACCCCAGAACATTAGAACTGGGAAGAGGAGGCCACATAACATCTGCCTGTGAAAAGTAGTGGGTTTTCTGTAGAGCAGAAAGAGACAGGAGTCCATTAGAAACACAGGCACTCTTGTAAAGGGCCAACACACAAAATTTCATTCACAGCCACTCACTCACGGCTCTGGCAAAAGGATGGAAGAGCTGTCCAGTTGTGTAAAGGCACTCTTGGGTTTGTGGTTCTAATGAAACAGCTGAATGGACAGCCACCAGAATCCCTGTGCCGAATCATTTTCTCATACTTCTGGTACCAGGTTCCTTGGGTGGAGCCTAGAGGAATCAGCATAGGGGAAAGCAACAAACCCATCCCCTGAACTCCTACTCTGGAGCTTACATGCTGCTGAGGAGTACAGACAGAGGCTTTTTCATTACTGAGCCTAACAGCAAGCCGGTAGGCAAAGGCAGGCAGAGGCAAATATTCGGGTGCCTTGAGACTTTTGCTGACCTGCCCATGGGCCCAGTGTTGGGGAAAACCATCTTTTTTGTGCAGCGTCATCCTTCCTGCATGCATCCTGGCCAAGAAGAGACAGCCATAAGCTGTGGAATGCTTACAGCTCCAAACAGATTGTCAAGGATCAGTCACAGGTAGTGTCTTACATTGCCTGGCACCAGAGTCCCTCCCAAGAGACCCTGAGTCAACACACCTAGTGGACAGCTTCAGACAACATCAGAGCAGGATCCAATAAGCTTCACAAGCAGCATATCCAATGGGAGATCTTGGTAGGCACCAAACCCTTAAGAGGTGAATACCACTTTGTGTGGTCAGCACATGCACAGAAGCTCACACACTGTAGTTGGGTTTAAGCCTCACAGTCAGCTAGCCTGAGGGTCAAAGTCATGAACACATGGGCCAATAGCAATCAAGCCTTAATTACCACAGGAGGGCCCACATAACCCACACAAGGGACAATCCTGGATCACCTAGATCAAGTGATTAAGGAGTCTGTACCACTGGACCCCACAGGATACCTGCTATTTAAGACCTTCCCACAAAGACTGGGAGTCATAGCAGATCTATCCAACATATAGAAATAAAAACAAAGAGGCAGCCAAAATGGGAAGACAAAGAAATGGATCCCATATGAAAAAATAAGGGAAATCTCCAGAAAAAGAGCTAAATGAAATGAAGGCAAGAAAATGATCATATATAGAGTTCAAAGTAATGGTTATAAGAATGCTCAGCAGCATGAAAAAGATCACAGAAACCATAAAAAAGGACCAGTCAGAAATAAAGAATACAATAACTGAAATAAAGAATACACTGGAATAAATAAACAGTAGGTTAGATAAATCAGAGGGTGTAATCAGCAATTTGAAAGACAAGGTAGAAGAAAAATACCTAATCAGAGCAACAAAAAGATAAAGAAAATTAAAGAAGATAGTTTAAGGGACACTTAGGACAACAGGAAGCACAACAACATCCACATATAGAGGTAAAGAAGAAGAAAAGAGAGAGCAATGAATCAAGAACCTATTCTCTTTAAATGACTGAAAACTTCCCTGTTGGGCAGATAAAATATATATGCTCACTTTGTTAAAGATGGTGCTGCCCATGTGCAAGTTTTAAGAGTAAGCTTTTCTCCACACCCTTGACTGATTGGATGATATAGGGAGGTGCACGCTCATGAGGAATCCTCCCATTATGCCTCAGATAAGCGACTTTGTATCAAAGACTTCCCTGTTTGTAGATTGGATTAAAGGTTTGTATTTCTACACTATAAAGTGGGGCAGACCTGGAGCTTGCTCTCTCGATTCCTGAGGTTAGTATTAGAGAGGAGAGCAGATTAAGGCCACGTTGAGGCCAGCAGAAGCAGCCAAGATGGTGGAGTGCTGAGGAATAAGCCAGTTTGAGCAGTTTGTGCTGGAGAAGGAGATGGGAAACAGAGGTGAATAAGCTTGGTGAGCTAGAAACCTTTGATGCTAGGAAACTCGGATAAGTCAGTAGCTTTGTGAGCACTGAATGAGTGGGTTTTGGAGCCCAGTGTGTGTTTTTGCTTGCCCACCGGGTGCAAGCAAGAATTAAAGCTGATGGCTCATCATTACCGACTGTCCGAATCTAATGCAAACCTGTACTGGCCAGGTGGCCCTGTTGGTGACCCTGACCACCGGCTTTACATTCCTTAAACTGGTGAAGGAAAAAGACAAACAAGTCCAGGAAGTGCAGAGAATCCTAAACAAGATGGACCCAAAAAGGCTATCATTTAAAACTAAAGGAGAAATAAAGAGCTTTCCAGATAAGAAAAAGGAGTTTGTTACTACAAATCTAGTATTATAAGAAGTCTAATACTGGGAGAAAAGGGAGAAGGAGGAAGAGGAGGAGGACAAAAAGAAAGAGAAGAAGCAAAGAAACCCTGAAGGAACATAGTTAAAAAAATAAAATGGCAATAATTACCTGCCTATTAATAATCACTTTAAATGTAAATGGCTTGAATGCTCTAATCAAAAGGCAGAGGGTAACAAAAGGGATCAGGAAACAAGACCCATATATTTGCTTTTTACAAGAGACCCACCTCAGAACAAAAGATACCCACAGGCTAAAAGTAAAGAGATGGAAAAATATATTTCATGCAATGGAAAGGGGGGAAAAAGCTGGGGTAGCAATATTTATATTGACAAAATAGACCTTAAAACAAAGTTTATAATAAGATACAAAGAAGGAGACTACGTAATGATAAATGGAGCGATCCAAAAAGAGAATATAACACTTGTCAACATTTATGCACCAAACATAAGAGCACCTACCTATGTAAAGAAAACTTTGATGAACATAATGGGAGAAACTGACAGTAATACTATCATAGATGAGATTTTAACATCTTATTGACATTAATGGATAAATCCTCCAGACATAAAATTAACAGGGAAACAGTGGCCTTAAATGGCACAATAGATCAAATAAACTTAATTGATATCTTCAGAACATTTCATCCCAAAGCACAACAATATACATTCTTTTCAAGTGCACATGGAAATATTTCCTTGTATAGATGGCATGTGAGGAAACAAAACAAGTCTCAGTAAATTTTAAAATACTGAAATCATATCAAGCATCTTCTCTGACCATAATAGTCTGAAACTAGAAATAAAACACAAGAATAAAAAAGAAAAGCACACAAAGACATGGAAGCTAAAAGCATGTTACTAAACAATGAATAGGTTAACAATGAGATCAAGGAAGAAATTAAATGATAGCTTAAAACAAATGAAAGCAAGAACAAAACAACCCAAAATCTATGAGACATAGCAAAAGCAGTCCTAACAGGGAAATTCATACCCTGACAAGCCTATTACATGAAACAAACCAGAGAAAATCAAATAAACAATCTAACTTTACACTTAAAAGAGCTTGAATAAGAATAACAAAGCCCAAAGTGAGTAGAAAGAATTAAAGAATAAAGATCAGAGTAGAAATAAACAAAATGAAATGTTAAAAAAAAATACAGAATATTAATAAAACCAAGAGTGTTTCTTTAAAAAGATAAACAAGATTGACAAACATATAACCAGACTCCTCAGAGAGAGAAACAGAGCGGATTGAAATAAATAAAAATCAAGAATGAGAAGTAACTGACACCAAAGAAATATGTCAGTTGTAATATAAAGGATTGTAAGAAAATATTATGAAAAACTATATGCCAACAAATTAGACAATCTGGATGAAAATGATGAATTGCTAGGAACATACAATCTTCCAAACTAGTAAAATTTAAGCAGTAATCAAACAACTCCTAAGAAACAAAAGTCCTAAACCAGATGGTTTCACAGTGGAATGTTATCAAAGATTCAAACAAGAAAAAATACCTATCCTTCTCAAAGTATTCCAAAAAATTCAAGAGAAGACTCCCAAGCTCATTTTATGAGCTCAGCATTACCATAATTCCCAAACCAAAAATAGACAGTACAAAGAAAGAAAATTATAAGCCAACATTCCTGATTAACATAAATGCTAAAATCCTCAAGAACATATGAGCAAATTGCATCCAGCAATACATTCAAAAGATTATATACTATTATCAAGTGGGATTTATTCTGGGAATGTAGGCTGGCACAGTATCTGAAAATCAGTAAATGTGATACACAAATAAACAAAATGGAAAAAAATGATCATATCAACAGGTGCAAAAATGAATTTGATCAAACTAGTACTCATTTATGATATAAACTCTCAGCAAAGTGGGTAAAAAGGAAATATACCTAAATGTAATAAAGGCCATATATAACAACCCCACAGCCAACATCATACTCAATAGGCAAAAAACAAACCAACCAACAAGTGTTTCCTTTAAAATTGAGAATAAGACAGGGATGTACACTTTCACCACTCTAATTAACATAGCATTGAAGTCCTAGCCACAGCAATCAGAAAAGACACTTCCACAAAGAGGACATATAGATGGCGAGTAGATACATGAAAAGATTCTTAAAGTGACTAATCATCAGAGAGATGCTAATTAAAACCACAATGAAGCATCACCTCGCACCTGTCAGAATGGCTATCATCAATAAATACACAAGTGTGGAGAAAAAGGAATCCTCATGTATTGTTGGTGGGAATGCAGATTGGTACAGCCATTGTAGAAAAGATGTTTTGAGTTTCCTCAAAAAATTAAAAATGGAACTGCCTTATGACCCAGCAATTCAACTTTTGGGAATATATCTGAAGAAACCTGAAATACTAATTTGAAAGAATATGTGCATCCATATGTTTATTGCAGTATTATGTACAATAGCCAGTCCAAGTGCCCATGAGTAGATGGCTGGATAAAAACACTGTCGCACATTTTCGCAATGGAATACTACTTGGCCATAAAAAGTAAGGAAATCTTACCTTTGTGACAGCATGGATGGATCTGGAGAGCATTATACTAAGTGAAATAAGCCAGTTAGAGAGACAAATGTCATCGATTTCACTCACATGTGGAATCCAATGTACAAAATAAACTAAGAAATAGAAACAGACTCATAGAGAATAGACTGACTGCAGTCAGAGGAGAGGGGGTGCGGGGATGGGTAAAAGCGGTGAAGGGAAGGGATTAACCAAAAGGATAAAAATACCCACAGACACCCACAATAGTATGGTGATTACCAGAGGAGAAAGAATTGAGGGGGATAAGGGGAAATGTTGACAGAAGGAGACTTGAGTTTGAGTGGTGAACACACAATACAATATATACATGGCATATTATAGAATTGTACACCTGAATCCTATATAATTTTATTAACTAATCTCACCCTAGTAAATTCAATAAAAATATAAAAAATAAAAATTTACCAAAGGAAAAAATTCCCAACCAGTCACTCATAACTCAATTATGTGTTATAATATTGCTTTCAGTCCAAAGAGTACAAAGGACATCTTTCAGCCTTACAGAGTCCCAATATGTGTGGTTTCATCTACAGAGGATTTTGGACTTTAGCTGAGAGGCACTGAGCCAATGCAAACCATGTAGGTCTAAACACTGCTAAAGTACTACATCTTGACACTTACTTGCTACCTTTTAACACTAGAGTGATTTATGTAAATGTTAAAGGTGGATACTGACATAAACATAAATTCATACCTTTACATGCAAAACCTTTTTATGAATTATACATGTTATTAAAATGTAAAGAAATATAAGTTAGGCCAAAAAATTCCTAGTACAGACCTTAATTTTATTATGTGGTCAAATAACCATTTATTTCAATAACATCAAAAAGAAAATCAATATTTCATAAATATTTATTTCATTAAATATTAACACATTTCAGGCATGGAATATGGCCAAGGACAGATTTGCTTAAAATAGTCACAGAAGGAAATTGTGCTATCAGAATATATTTTAAGCAATGATCTAATACACTCAGTTCAGATTAATGAACTTTTTCTTCCAATCCCTAAAGGCACAGAGCAGCACAAGAATAAATTCCCTTAAAAGTATGAACTGCTTTTTGCTCTAATACTAAAACTGAGACATATTTGGAAAAATGCTGTTAGCTATGTAGAACCTCTCAAAGCAATACAGCAAATTTGACTAAGATTTGGAAGGAGGGTTCTTTTAAAAAAGATTCAGTCCCTGCTACGATATTTACTGATGACTGAGATAGAGTTGAGACCACCAGTAGGTTCTCCTAAGAGTACAAATCCTTAAAAAAACACCCTTAAAAATAAATGGAATGAAGAATAACAGCAAGCTTTTCAAATTCTAGCCCATAAACAGATGTGTATTGCATTTTACTATGAACAAATCCAGGATACAGAATTTATTTATTTTTTTTAAATAAGATAACCTTACGTGTTTGAAAGTATGTTCGGATTAAAACAAGTCAAGAACAACTCCTGGCAGTATTTTAGTCTTCAGACTTTCTTCTAGAAATACAGATTACGTGGAATGCATGCATGTACATTTTCAACCAAAGACTATTTCTCTATCAATTCTGAGCTTTCGCCCTGGCCAGACAGCTCAGTTGTTTAGAGCATCATCCTGAAGCACAGAGGTTGCCAGTTTGATCCCTAGTCAGGGCACCTACAGGAACAGATCCTGTCTCTCTCTCTCTCTCCTGTCCTCTCTCACTAAAATCAATAAATAAATGTCAAAAAAAAATTTTTAAACCTGAGCTTTCATAAGACATAACTCCTTACTGTCTGGTGGAACTCAGTCATAAATGTGTTGAAAAGTTAAGTTAAAATGATTAAAAAGCAAAAGTCATAGTTTCAACTGCAGACATTAATTAAGCAATATTAATACATCTGGAGATAAATATTTTCTCTGTGTAGACTAAAGCCCTGAATGCTGATAACAATTAATAACTGAGAAACTAATATTTAGTTATTAAAAGCATCTCAAAATTATGGAGTTAAGGCGATCATTGTGGGTGAACTCTAGTGAAGCTTCACAGTCCTGAGATACCTATAAAACACTCGCTTTGAACGGGAGGAAGTCTACTAACCTGAAACCCTGCAATGACTCCTAGTGTTTCTTTCGGAATACTTCTAAAAAAGAACAAGAAAAAACAAAGATTCCTCATAGATGCAAAAAAGGTCAGGCACTATGTCATTCTATCCTTCTAGTCTAGGTATCTCCATTTGCTTGCACAGACACTGATATTTGCTAAACTATTAGCTAATAATAAGTACAAGGTCTAAGGTATGGCACCCTTTCCTTTCAGTATCACTGTGCTAGTTGAAAAAGTAGGATACAGCAGCAATTGCCTTTCATGTTTTCAATCACTAGTATATATTTCCTTTTAGTGGTCAGAGTTTTCTCAATGAGCCCATAGTTAGGGCACTATTAATTGTTACTATCCATGTGTGATTAGGTCACAGGAGAAGTCTGTTGAGATATAAAATAAAAGTGTGGTGTTTAATTGCTACCATAGTCACATTATCAATATAATATATGTTTATTTGTTAACTGAAAGGTAATAAAAAATACTTTTACAAAAATTGCTATAAATATGTGTTAGCACATTTGCCAGCTTTTCAATCTAAAGCTCGCATTCATACTGTATAATGTACCATTATTTATTTATTACTTTTTCGTTTCTTTCATTCGTACTTTCAAAGTATGGTATTATACTCATTCATCTCTAACAAAGAGCATGCTTATGTACTTAAATCCGTAAAAATTTGAAACATATATTAAAGGCAGTATGTTCTTTTTGACATGTAAATGACCTACTGCATTTGATGCTGAATCACTTAAAACAAAACAGAGAGAAGGAAACAGATGAAAATAAATGCATTCAGTCAACTATATTAAAATAAACTGACCTTCTTAAAATTTTTGTTTAAGTCAACCAGACTGAGCAGGAAGATGTGGTCCTTCGCTCCCAGAAGCAGCCTGCCCCTCTCCTCATCTAGCAGAATTGTTTGGAAATCCAGTCCTTCTGATGAACCCATAAAGGGAATACAGCTATTTGAAAGCAGCAAGTCTATCAGCAAGGTAAAGGAGAACAGAATGAAAGAAAAAAAATTAATAAAAACATAAAATTATAAATAAAATTATAAATACAATATTTGTTTATCTGAATACATACATTGCCCACTTTATAATAGAGCACAAAAACTCAAAATTTAGTTATATTCAAACAAAATACAGTTTTTAGCACATAATTATTTAGAAATAGATGTAATTAGACTGATTGGTGTTGGCAGGGCAAATAGAGCATTGAATTGGGACATTAAGTCAAGGCACCTATGAGAAGCAATCAATGAACAACTTTGAGTTAATGCTTCTCATGTCTCTTCCTCTCTCTCTTTCTCTCTCTCACACACACATACAAAAAAGAGAAAGTGAAATAGATGTAATTACTGTATTTTTATTTATTGATACACTTAACATAAAAAACTGGATGATATTAAGATGAATGTAAAAATGTTGACACAAAATAAATTAAAAGCTAGACATTTTACAACCCTGTGTTCACTTTCTTAAGTTGTAAATAAACTATTTAAATTATAAAAAATGCTACAGTAATATTTTCAAACTGATTAATCAATATATGCAAAGTAAGCCTCAAACTGAGTGTGGTAAATCTCATAGCTTTCCTTCCCCTATTTTCGATAGGATAGTGTTTAGATTTATGCCCATGTTTAAAGAATTACACTGCGCCTATTTGATATACTCAGGAAGACGTAAACAAAGAAGGCAAATCCAAAAAAAAAAAAAAGAAAAGGATTCTGAAAATGGTACGAGCCTGAACCAGTAATGGAAGCAGAATTGTAATGTGGGAAAGGACCCTGAAAACCAACTCAAGCAAATTCATAATTTTGTAAATAAAGATATTTCATTTCAGCAAATGTAACCACATGTCCTAAAGTCACAAAATTATGTGATAGCAAAGCTGATAATATAACCTCCATATCAGTCTCCATTTCTCTTCGACATAGGTCTTAATTATTTATTTTACTTATAATTGTAATATGGACAAACTCCTATTTAAACTTAGGTCTTGGTTTACAAACTCAAAGCTTTTCAGATTTTACCCCAAATACTTATTGTACACTCTCATTCTCACTTATTAAAGTCCACTGTAAGTTGTTAACAGGGTTTCATAACAAAATCATTATTTTCAAGTAATTCATTACTAATTGATGAGAAAGATAATATCTCAGAAACAGGAATCTAAACATAATTCTAAAATGTATCAGGGCAGTTTCGACCTTTGTAAAATAAGTATTTGAGTTCCTTATATTTTAAGACTATACATTCCATCCATCAGCTGTGGGCTTCAGTATTATTTCATACTTTTGTGAATTCCCTTCACTCTTTTTTCTAATTTACAGTGATTAAATGTTACTACCCTTAGTCACTAAGATAAGATTTTTGTCTTAGTTCTGACAAATCATAAGGCTGTATGCTGAAGAAGACATATTATTTGAATTCTCAAGTGTGTCTAGCTTCATCAAACATAACTATCTTATTAATATTTATGAATCATGCTTTGTGTACATTGGATGAAATCTGAACTCTCTACTAATTATTTTTCTATTAAATTAAATAGAATATTAGTAGGTTTTCAGAAAGAGACACAATGGAATAATATACGGTATTTTAGCATCTCCAAATGCAGTCAACCTATTTTTCAAGGGCTAATATCCAAAAGAACAGTTCATACTTATTGTAACGTAGATCAGAGGAGAGAAGAGGGGAACCGAGAGAATAGATAAGACAAATGAGCTAGAAAAAAAAATGACAAATGATCTAAAGTCTCAACAGAAAACATTATACCATACCTTCATTCTATCAGGCAATTCTGTATCTTCCATGGGATTTCCCCTTGTTTAACAAAGAATAAAATGGGTAAAATGGAAAGAATGTAAGGAGATTTCTAAGAGTATATATTAACCCAATAAATAGAGAAAAATAGATTATAGGATATAAAACCTCAATATTTCAAGCATCCATAAATAATAACAAATATCTGAACCATGCATTGCAATGTTAATTACAAATGAAAAATGGCTAAAGAGTAAGAGTAGGAGCTTGAGGTCTATACCACCTGGACCATATCTTGGCCGCACTACTCTGGCTGTGTGATCTAGAACCAGAAACTTAAATTCTCTGTTCCTTAGTTTTTTCATTTATAAAATAGGGATATTAATAAAATGTATGTAATAAGTAATGTAGGAATGAGGAGTAAATTAGTTAATATATACAGCATTAGAATAGTGCCTCACACACAGAAAATGCTATGCAACTATGAGCTATTATAGTGATGATGTATTTTTTAAACTCCATACAAAGTCTATAAAAAAGTCATAATGTGTTCCAACTCACATGATTCTCATGAGATAATTTATATAAAGTTCTCAGAACAATGCCTTGAACACAGGAAAAGTTGCATATTAATTGTTATTTTGAACAGAATTATTCTTTGTTAGGACCTTACTTTTGGACCAAGTAAGTTCTATTAAAAAAAAGTATTAGCTCATCTTCCATTTAACCTGGCTTATGGAGATGAAAACATCTCTATTTTTTTATAATATTGGAATAATACTAAAAGTCTCTTCAGTCCACAAACATATATTAGAATCTGTACATGTTAGGTATTGAGCATGTAGTTAAGGTTTTGGGATGACTGAGTCCTGCCTTCAAGGGGCTCACAGATCAATGTGCTAATTGAGATGTAAATAAAAAACAACCTAAGTGAAAAAAATTTCTAACAGGAGTATACATAAAACATCAATAAATCTTTTAAATAATTAATAGCTCATCAACTTACAAAGGGAGGTGCTCAGTAGTACAATTCAAATAACTTAACAACTGGTTCTCTGCACTAACTACCATTTTAAATATAAAAAATGATATACTGAAAGTTAGTTTATTATTTCATGCATTAAATACTTAAATAAGAACAATAAAAGGAGTACACGAAACTAGATTATGTTATAAGAAAGAGTTTTAAAATATTAATGAAAAAATATTAATACCTGGCAAAAACAATAAAACTGTTATTTAAGATATTTCTATATTGCTTCTTGATTGGCATCCTCACTTGCAAATATTTTCATCTATGAATGGAATGAACATTACTATGGGCGCTTAGAATATGCTGTTGCACAGATAAACATTAAAAAAGAGTAAGGAATGTAAATTTGTGATTTCCACATTAGGCGGCTGCCGAGGCACTGATGTTCGAGAGAACCCTGATTACAATTGCCATTTTAACAACTGGTTCACTGAACTCAACAAAAAATTAGGTATCAGTTCAGCCAAATTGGTGCAAACCAGCTGAATCCCACTACTGGAGGTGTTATTTGAGAATGATTTAGAAAGAACAATAGAAGCTTTCTAGGAAAAATGTAAAGAAAATTATATTGTAGGCAGTACTAGAATGTACAAGGACATATATCACCATCTGTTGCAATTACACACTGTATTTTAAATATTTCTCCTACTCTGGAGTGTGAGCTCCTTTGGGGAAAAGACCATGTTGTAAACTTACCCTTGAATCCTAGCACCCAGCTCAGAGTGTGAGCCAAATTTAGTACTTCATAAATGTGTGTGGAATAGAAGTAGTTCAGGATGCTGGCACACAGAGAACATGTGGGGGCAGTGAAATGTAAGCCGGGCATGAGGCAGCTCCCAGGTAACTGGGACCTAAGATGGCGGGCTGGGGAGATGGTTATAATGTAGGCAACTGGAAGTCACTAAAATACTTTATGCAGAAAAGTGACAAAGACTATAACTAAGTGTCAGAGAATAAGTCTGGCGGCAGTGTTCAGGATGGATGAGAATCAAGAAAGGTGGGACAGGGAAACTATACAATTTCTGAAAGATGGTGAGTCTTCAATTATAGCATACCAATGAGAGGAGGAGGGTGCTTTAAGAATCTTGCATCTCATTTTTTGTTTATATCTATACACAGTGAAGAAAAGAAATACAAAGTTGACATAGTCTTTTGTTTTATTTTCTTTTACCATAACAAATTCTATTGGGTTCAGTTTCAAACAAATTTGACAAAGAAAAACAGCTGCAAAAATAGTGACTAACCTGATGTATTATCATTTCAAAATGATTTAATGTTGCCTTGTGACAATGTTAGCATCAAAACGATTAAAGCATGCTTTGCCAATCCTTTGTAGCCAAACTAAATAATTAGATTTAGGCATTAGGCATTACATATAAAAATTTCTCAGGCTGACGCACACATTTTGAAAAGACCTTGGGACAGGGATTGGAACAGGTTCCCCCTTCCCCAAGCAGCTTATCTTTCTTGCATTTCTGCCAAACTAAGCAAAGTCATTTTTGTTTCCAAGGGATCATCAACTAAAGTCAAAGGAGGGGGGAAAAAAGGGTTAAGTTCCGAGCCTACATCTTAACACCTAAACTAACACAATCCCGGGATTTCAGAAATGAATGCTGGCTCTGCAGGCTGCAAACTCATGAAAATTAAACACAAATAATTTAGCAATATATTTCAGAGATTTATTGTTTTTTTCTTCTCCTAAACTGGCAACTCTCAGTCATGTGATTTTTTAAGATTGCCCACAGTTTATAATCCTTTTGAACAGGAACACTGTTGGTTTTCCCTCCTTGGGAGGTGGGTTGGTATGTTGCTTCTCACATGCCTTTCAGAGGACACCCACTCTGCTCTTCATTAACCAACCCACTTGCCTTGGATGACAGCAGCATTTAACTCAGTCATAAATGCATTCCTTGTTCTATCTACCTAAACCTTGACTTAATCCACAATAAGTGATCACTCCTCTAACTGTTCTTTTAGCAATTTATTTTCCTATCCATTTGTTCTCAATTTCTAATCTCATTCAATCACCCAGACCCTCAAATCCCCATTCTTGCTCCAGCAATACACTCTTGGAAAATCTACAAACTGATTCTTTCTGAAATTAATGAGCCACGGATATGATCATTCACTTACTCCACTCATATAAATCTGGAAACCATGCACATGAGGGATTTTAATTGAGTTGACGACAGACAAGTTGTTCGTGACTCATGATCAGTGAACCATTATAGAGCGACAGAATGGTTCTTGAGGATCCAAAACCCTATAAAACAACATAGTCTTTTCATGTTTGTATGAATGTGTGCATTTTTCTGAAGAGTATAGTATGTCCAGAGTCTTATTCACAACTCCTCATAGCTTGCCTGAAGTCACAATGAAAATTGTCTATTTCCCACAAATAGGTAATAAATTTGTTTAGCATAATTCCTCATTTTCAGCACAAGAGCATGAGTCACTACCTTCATAAAATTTGAATTTTGAAGGCAAAACACTGACTCATCTAAGATCACCAACTACTCTGCACGTGCCACAGAGACTGTTGACTGTCATGTCTTACAGCCTAGAGAAAGGAAGCACTCACACTTGGACAAAGGAGACTGGTATTCACTGTTAAATATCTTTACTTGTAAAATGGAAAGAACTTCCAATTTGTATTTCCTTTAGCAAGACAAATGATCCTAGTTCACTTCTTTCATCAATATGTGTAAGTAAAAACCCAAATGGTCACTAAACTCCTTTCATCATTAGAGTTCTATATCATTAGAACCTTATGCTTAACTTTTGTTGAAATTGAGTATGTATCAAGGAACACACTGTCATTCCCCGATCTATGGGCATTGCTTTGATCCTTCGAGGAGGTAGTCTCTCAACTTTTGGAAGAACAGGAATACAGTACAAAGCAACTAGAGCTAAAGGAAGATCTATCTATTCAATAATCCTGTTGGACTCACATGTTACCAATTCAGTGAAGTCCAGAACAGTTAAGTAGGCTTTACAAAACCAATTTGCTCTTAGTGGTAAAGCATAGTAACAAAAAATCTCATCATAGCCAGATGCCACCCATATGAGGGGAAGAAAAATGATCCCATAATCCCTGCTCCTGTTTAAAATAAATATTCATTCTAAAAAAGAATTCTTTGTATCTTCCTTTTAGTGTCTCTTAATATAATTGTTCATTCAGTCTAAAGAAACATTTCACCTGATGATCGTCTATATCAGTGGTTCTTAACCTGGGTTCTATCGAACCCTATGGGTTCGATGAGTCGGTCTCAGAGTTTTAGAGAAGCCTCTGCCGCGGAGGCCAGAATAAAGTAATACCGTAATTTGTTGTGAGTTCATGCACTTTGTTGGTTTTGTTCTTTGAGCAAGGTGATGTTCATGCATTGCTCATTTTGGCAACCAGTAAAAAAACATATACCTATGTCTTGAATCTGGGAAAAAAAATCATATTTTATTTATCACTAAAGAAGGGCTCAGTGAATGCGCATATGAAACTGGTGGGTTCGGTACCTCAAAAAATGTTAAGAACCACTGGTCTATATTCTTCCCCTTCATCCCAGAAAGGAAGGGAGTGGTGAGTCACACTGAATCCAATAAATTTAGGATTAAGTAACAAAGACTTCCTCAATGTTTGACTGTTAAATGAACAAGATCTCATACCCTTTGAAATCCTGCATTTATTGCCAGAAATCCTAAACTGGGTGGAGTTGGGTGGAGTTGCAAGTTTCTCTCACGAGAAGGCTGCATAGCTATAAAATGGCTTCCCATAGTCTTAAAAAAACACTCAACAGGAAGATATAAAAAAAATTAAAAGAAGAAGAAAATTAAGGTTATTAATGGCAGAACTTCATGGGGGTAAAAAAAAAAAAAATCACCTCTGAGTAAAGGCAATTTCCGATCTACTCCAGTCCAAGGAGAGAAAGCTTCCTCAGCAGAGTTAGTTTACCACTAAAAGTGAATCCAGATCAAAACCCAGTCATCTTTCCCTACCGTCTCACAATATTTCAGCGCAAATTCTTGTCCCACATGCTCCTGTTTTTCCTCAAGGAAATAGTCATTATGTCAATAAGGCGGTTCTGAGGTTTCTTAAATGCAGTCATGTCTCCAGTGTGCTCTCTGCAAAGCTGTCTAACAAAAAAGTAAAGAAATTTCTATTCTTGCCTTTGTCATAAATTCAGCTTCCCCCTCCTTGATCTTAGATTTCCCAGGGCTTTCATGATGCCTATTAGTATCCAAAGATTCCCTCTATGAAATTCCTTCTTCCTACAGTTTTCAGAAATGTTCTGGCTACCAAAGCATTTCCCCCTCTCCTTTGATTCTCCCCCTCTTAAAAAAGCCCACTCACCCATTCTCAGTTTGGAACAAACTGGTCATTTCAAAATGAAAATTGAGTAAAGGGAACAAACTGGTCATTTGAAAATGAAAATTAGTCCCCAAATGTTGTGGTTCACTGAGTCCCTTTGGCTTTAGGTGAACTTGTATTTGCTTCTCCAGCTTTTGGTTCAAAACAGACATGCATTCTCTCTTGGATTCAGCCCTCAGAAAATTAATTCACATTAAACTGACCCCACCATTTCCAATTGAATTTCTGAAGCCTGAGATCATATGAAAAGATTTTGATTACCTCTTGCTATCAAAATTACCTATTAACCTCTCTCTCTATATGCATTTAGACTCCAGAGCAAACAGCTCAAAATTGATCAAGTATATAAAGAATAATCCCAACAAAAGATTACTTCAAAAATATAGGTGTATATTATATTATCATTATACTTTCCTAGGTGAGTTCAATTATGTTTTCTTCCTGCAAATGCAAGTTCCAATCAGAAAAAAAAAAAAAAAGCCAAATTCTCATTTAATCTTCTGCAATGGAATTTTGGAGACCATTCAGTTCGTTAAGACTTAGATCATTATCTATGTCAATAATAAATCACATGATACCACATAAGGAAACATAAATTAGAAACAAATAAAGCCTATTATATCATTAGAGCAATGTTCTTGCCAGGACAGGATGTGGAGTAGGAGTGTGGCAATTTTACACTGTCACATTTCCATCTACATCCGTGCTTTTAAATCACAGGTTTATTCTCATTTGGCTAGCTTTCAATAGTAGATGTTTTATATAATCCATCACACATGAGATTCATAATTTATGATTATGAAACCTTTTAAATTCTTACTTTGAATAAGAAGACCTTTTAAATTCTCAAAAGCTTCGCTATGTTCATTTTCCCTATTGACCTATAAAAAAAAAGGTAAGCACTATAAATACCCAGTATATTTACAGGAGAACTACTTGATAATAGAATCAACTTCCTCAGAAATAGTTGAGAGGATAATTGAGGGGAAGACTAATATTACTTTCCCAATTATTTTTTTAAATTCCTTTCAAAGTATTGAGAATTTTTCCCTTTTCAAATTTCAAGACATGTTTAAAATCAAAACATCGAGTCACAAATGAATATGGATTTGTTTTCAATCAAGCATGGAAATTTAATTTTTAAAAACTCAGAAAGGCATACCTTAATCTTCCATCTACTACAGATTCTAAAAATCAAGACAAATTTGACTGGAGCAAATAATTCTCAAGTTAAGTCATTACAAATTAATTTATAGAGTGAAGATTTACAAGAATAACTGAAAAGATAACAATACTTTTAAAATATTACTTAAAAACACTAATTATATTAATCAAAGTTAAGCATATGTTTATCAAAAGGTAATGTTAAAAGACAGATATAAGCCCATCTGTTCCCATTTCATCCTCTGTCCACCTCAAATCTAACCCTCATATTAACACATTTAGTAGTTTATTTTCTATTCATTTTCATATTTATCTGTACCATGTATATATTACTTCTTTTAAAATATCATTTCTAGACATTTCCATTGAACTTCTGTTTATAGAAGTTGAGAACTTTAGCTTCTTTATGCCAATTCTTTTTGCAACCATTACAATATGTCCATTTTTATGAAACCTGTATTCAATGCTTCCATTACTATTCCAAGGTACATATTCTTCCTTATTTAGAAAAATAGTGTTTCCTGATTAAAATTTCTTTCTTGAAAATAATGATTTCTCCATTGTTACATTTGCTTGTTTTTCTATAAGATCAGGATCAAATTTTACCACACTTCCTGAAAAATGTCTCCATAAAATTTTCAGATTAAATTATGTTAGTGTTTTTATTTCTTCTCCAGCAGATATTCCTTTTAGGGACTTTCTTTCTCTTTCTGCAATGTTGACTGGCTGATCTCTAGCCTGAGGAATGGCTAGCTTAAACTTCCTTCAACCACTCCAACCACTCTTCTATTATGAACCCATCTTTCCTCCTGTCTTTCCTGGATTCCACATCTTCTCCCTTTATTCCATTCCATTCCTCTCCTCTCCTCTCCTCTCCTCTCCTCTCCTCTCCTCTCCTCTCCTCTCCTCTCCTCTCCTCTCCTCTCCTCTCCTCTCCTCTCCTCTCCCCTCCCCTCCCCTCCCCATCCCTCTCCCCTCCCCTCTCCTTCCCCTCTCCCCTCCCTTTTCTCATTCTTTCTTTCTTTTAAGTGAAAGGTGAGGAGACAGACAGAGAGACAGACTCCCCCATGCATCCCAACCAGGGTCCACCCAGAAAGCCCAGTAGGAGGTGATGCTCAGCCATCTGGGGCCGCTGCTCCATAAGGAGCTATTGCAGCGCCTGAGGTGAGGCCATGGAGCCATTCTCAGTTCCCCAGGGCCAATTGCTCAAACCATCTGAGTCATGGGTGCAGGATGGGAAGAGAGAGAGAAGCAAGAGAGGGAGGGGTGGAGAAGCAGATGGTCACTTCTCCTATGTGCCCTGACTGGGAATCAAACCCGGGACTCTCACAGACCAGGCCGACACTGTACCACTGAGCCAAACCACCAGGGCTCCCGTTGATTTATTTTCTATTTTGGTGAGGACATCTCCAGAAGTTTCCTAAGAAAGGTTACTTAAGACAAATCTTAGAAACTTTACATTTGTGAAATTGTTTCTAATTTACTTTTATTGATAGTTCGGTCAACTACAGAATCCTGGTTGATCTACATTCATCTTTAGGGCTCTGTGGCATAATAAATACATTATCTTCCAGCTTCCCAAATCCTGGCTGAGATGTTTGATGCTAACCATACCCCAAGTCTTTGAATGTGTCTTCTATTTTTCTTAGGTGTTGTTTGAATCACCACCTCGCTGCTGTTATTATGAAATTGAAAGTAATTGGCATGAATCCGTATTGGTTTTGTTGTTGGTGGTGGTTTTCATTCATCATGCTGGGGACTCAGTGTGAAGTCTGAGCTGGAATTTAATTTCCATTGATTCAGAACAATTTCAGATTGGCTATCCACTAAGAATAAACAGATGTCAAATATCTATAGACTTTTCCTCTAGGTTTTCTCCAGAAAGGGTCCTCTGATCATAACCTGAGGAGGATAATCCTGGTAGAGGTGTGCAGAGAATTTGCATCAGAATATACACAGACATTTCCAAGAGGGAGATTAAAAACAAATCATGAAATAAATGTTCTCCTAAATTCAGGCAGTATGTATAGGGTGTAAGAAATGAAATAATGTTTCCTATAAATTGTTTTTCTGTCATACATTTTTAGTTCTCTACTGTGACTTCAAAATAGACAACCCTAAACCTCACTGCCTCTTCAACGTTGCAGTTGAGATTTGCTGTCGCCTGCTTTGTATTGTTGTTTTCCTGCAGCCACTCATCCTACTTTAATGACTTTAATGACATGACCTAGACTCCAGGCTCAAATTCTCAGGATCATCTTTAGTTTCTCTTCTGTATTGCCTTATTCTTTCCCCCAGTTTAATTAATTGGTTCCCCTAAGTCTATTTCATTTCACTTGCACCAACATCCAGCTAAATTTCAAGCATTATAGATTCTGCCATGCAAATTTCCTGTTCTTCTTATCGAATACTTATTCCTATTGTCAGTCAGTGAAGACCCATCTTACTACTCTAAATTACTGTTACAGGCTCATAAACATCCTTGTTCTATGTGTCCCCCTACCTACCACCAATCCTTACCACGTAATGCTGTCTGTCCTACAGTGTGTCTGTAAAGTCATGGTGCACCTCTGACCGGTCACAGGAAAGCAAGTGCACCATGACATTATGGACACACTGTTCCCCCCCCCCCCACAAATCACAATTAAGTTAGGTCAAGTTCATGATCAAAATCCTCCAATGGCAACATACACTTTGTTTAGTAAACCCTAAATTTCCTCCAATGTTTTAAGTTCAATTTCATACCCAACTGCCACTGAAATTATTTTAAGTGTTTGCTTTTATGTACCCTAATCCTATGGCACTAATCTTTATTTATTTGTTTATTTATTTATTTATTACTGGGACAGAGAGAGGAATAAATAGGGACAGACAGACAGGAATGGAGAGAGATGAGAAGCATCAATCATCAGGTTTTTGTAGCGACACCTTAGTTGTTCATTGATTGCTTTCTCACGTGCCTTGACCGCGGGCCTTCAGCAGACCGAGTAACCCCTTGCTCGAGCCAGTGACCTTGGGCTTAAGCTGGTGAGCTTTTGCTCAAACCAGATGAGCCCGTGCTCAAGCTGGCGACCTCGGGGTCTCGAATCTGGGTCCTCCACATCCCAGTCCGACGCTCTATCCACTGCACCACTGCCTGGTCAGGCGGCACTAATCTTTTTGCAGTTATTTTATCCCTGAAGAAGACTACAAGCCCTTGCAGGTAAGAACAATGTCTAAACCACTGCTATATAACTCGTGACCACTTCTTGCACATACGTCTAATAGACATTTAATGATTTTTCAAACTAGTGATTCGTGTTTGCATTGGTTTATTTACTTACCTTACATCTAAATCAGGATTTACTACAGGCTTATTAATAATTGAGAGAGGTTAATGTGCCATTTGAAAATCCAGTTGTGGCTCTAATGCTTTGCAGTCCTAAAAGGTTCCCAAGGTGATCTCCAAATGCTGGTGTTGGGAGGGAGAGGCAGGATGCTAACACACATCCTAGGGCAGTGCTTCTCGGGATTGAACAAGCATTCAAACCAGCTGCTAGGCTTGTTAAGCGATGATCCTCATTTAGAAGTTAAGGAGGGAGGCTGAGATTCTGTATTTCTAACAAGTCCTCAGATTATGCTGATGCTACTGGTCCTTGAACCAGTTGTAATAGAAAAGCGAAAAGAACATCGTGGCCCAGTGCACTGAAGAGCTGGACTCCTTCCTTGTTTGCATGAGAATTCCTCTCAGACTTTTAAATGATGACATGTAGTAATTTATGTAACATGACCTAATTATTATTTCTTTTACAATTCTACATTGGTCCAATCTGTATATCTCTAATTTATGTAACTTAAGTTATAACTAACTTCATTGCTTTAAATAAGAAATGACCTGCTTAGTTTAAAACAATGAAATATATACTTTCATCCTGTTTTCTCATACAAAAAAGAAAAGTACCATTCATTTAATATGCATTAGTCTAGAAGGAAGATGCAACCCTAACAAGTTATGATTTATTATTGACTTTCAAGTAAATTTCCTATTATCCATGGCAGAAAAAATTCTACCCATGATGCCTAAATATAACTATATTTTTAAAGACCTTAAATTTTCTTCATATCTTACTTTAATTAATTCAATAATGTATGTATACTCTTTCTTTGAAGCCTGCCATAACATTCATTTCACGCCTAATAACATCCAAGGAGCCTTCCACCTTCCTTATATTATTTAATTAGAACTCAAGGAGAAGCAGGATTATCATTCATTTCCAAATGAGAAAACCTAGACTTGGAGCAAATAATCATTCTAATGCAGCATGAACAGTACATGACAGAGAAAGAGCTAAAAGATAGATAATAGTTTATCTATGTCTTCTAACTCTAATCCCTATTAACCACGACAGCTATAATTTATATTTTCATATTTAGCATTACTTAGAAAAACAAGATTCTTTTTCAAAACAACTCTATACTTCTGGACTACTCACAGACAAGTTCAAACCTTTGCTTCCTCCACTTACCCATTCCATTGGGATTACTGAAATATTCATCTTGTGTTCTCTACTGTGTCTTGCACACTGTGGCTTCAGTAAAAATAACCCTTAATGAGTATCTTTATAAGTAAAAAACACTTTAGTTCTAAATTATTCCTCTTTTGAATTAATAGAATTGAATCAACATGTTTAATAGACACCTACAAAAATGCAAAATGAATTATTAGTAGTTCTTAAGAAACAGAGAGCCATTTGTCAAAATTTCTGTTAAGAAAGACCCCAGAAATTCATTTTTAAAATGTCCATAATTTATATTTTACAGATGTATTGAAAGAACCTTGCTGTAAAAATTCTTTAATAAGATGTAAGGAATTAGAGCCAAATTTTAGGTAAGAGAAGTCATAAAACAAACAGTTGTATATAAAATTTTTCATCTCAATAATTTATAAAATAATAAATCAATTACACATAAGATCTGCTCAAAAAAAGCTTTTTTAACTGAAAAATAGCTGACTGGGTTTAATTGCCCCCAAAAATGCCTTTATTTAAGCCAGGGGTTCTCAAATTGTGAATCAGAGCGAGCTGGTGTGCCCTAGAAGATTTCCAGGTGTGCCCTATGGTATTCCAGAGAAATATGTGCCTGTTGGGGACCATAAAACCAACAGGGTTTTTAGAGTTTAGATTTTTGGGAGACAGAGGTGTGGAGAATTGGCTGTAAGCTGACAGTCTGGCCGACCCCCCACCTCACTTGACTAATTAGGTTGCAAAAGGCTGTTAAGCTGTGGTGCTGGATTGTTTACACTACCCCCATGTTCCCAGGAAAGACTGGAGGTAAGTTTCATCTACCCTTTGTTTGGTGTAAAGTTAAGATGATATGTATGAATGAAAAAACTTAACACATTCACGCCGGGACCTGTTGAATTTTCTAAATCTTACTAAGAATGTATCTATATATAAAAAAGATAACTATTTTGTCGTTTTTAAATTTTTAACCCCTCTTTTTTACAAATTCTAAAACGCATAATTCAAAATATGTAACATAAAAATGTTTTTTAATGTCAGAATGAATTTAATTCTGTTGTATTTATTTTAATTACCATAAAGCATGTTTGGACTTTATTTTTTTTTCTTTAATATTTGACTTAATTATTACAACATATTTCTCAGAACTTTGCATATAGTGCACCTATAATTATTTGTAGGATTTTAAATGCACCCTGACTTCAAAAAGTCTGAGAACCATGGACTTAAAGCTATGGCCCTTCTAAAGTCCCTTTCACTTTTATGTATAACCCAAAACACAACCAAAGTGTTTCATGACACAGGTGTCAGTGATCCCATCAGGAGGACATCACTGACCACTGTAGACCTCAGTGTTTTTAATGCATCTTCTTAAATGCAGAAACACTTTTTGTAATGATATTTGTATGGCAATATGATAACATGTATTACCTCATATTATTGTGTAACTCCAACCAGTTTGTGAACCTCCACAGATTAAAAATGTTTAAAACAGTGTTCCACATACACTGAAACAGATATTAATTATTATTATATAATAGGGTGGAAGACAGGCAAGTTGTAGTACACACTACTGAATTGAAAAGTAGGATTTGGATCAGTTTTTTAATTATTTACTTATATGACTATTGAGTTATTATTTAACCTTTCTGGAGTCTTATTTTCAAATTCTTATTAGTCAATTTTTAAAGCATATATATTACTTATAACCTGTATCATTATATCAAAGTGAACACATTTCTCCTAGAGTATATTTTGAATCTGTTTACCTTCTCTTTCCATCTAGACAACAGTTGACACTGATAATGAAACAGTAAATAGTTTATTATACAAAATAATCACTTTTATTAACTTCTGTTCTAAAAGTAGCCTGTTTTTAGAGAAAAAATAGAGTTTCATTAATATTTTCTTCAATAGTGTATGGATTTCCCACATCTCTTCTGATCTTTCCAATTAGAGTCCTAGGTCTTTCCAGTTAGCATATAAATATGCTGTTATTTAGCACATGATAAAACAAGTCTCTTGATCACATTGTTCTTCCAGTTACTACTGCCCAACCAAGCCTTCTCTATAGGAAGAGTCCTTGAAATAATTAATTCTAATTGTCTCTAGTTCTTTAGCCTACAACATAAGAATCTATTCTAATTGTCCTATGGTTCCCACATTCAGATATTGCTCTCATCAACAACAATGAACTCTCGATGTTAAATCTATTATTATTTTTTTTAATTATATATATATATTTCCCTAAAGTGAGAAGTGGGGAGGTAAAGAGACATGCGTCTGACTGAGACCCACCCAGCAAGCCTGCCAAGGAGCGATGCTCTGTCCATCCAGAGCCATTCTAGCACTTGAGGCAGAGGCCATGGAGCCATCCTCAGCACCTGGGCCAACTTTGCTCAAAAGGAGCCTTGGCTGTGGGAGGGGAAGAGAGAGATAGAGAGAAAGGAGAGGGGGAGAAGTGGAGAAGCAGATGGACAATTCTCCTGTGTGCCCTGGCCGGAAATTGAATCTGGAACTTCCACATGCCAGGCCGACGCTCTTACCACTGAGCCAGCCAGCCAGGGCTTCGATGTTAAATCTAATGTTAAATTTTATTTGTCATCTTTTATAACACATTAGCTGAACGTGACACTGCAGATAATCCCTTTTGCTTTATTTTCTTTCTTTAACTTTTTCTATACTACAACTCCTGATTTCTCTCCTATATACCTGGATATTTCTTTTTAGTTCACTTTGATACTCATTCCTCCTTTCTCTAATTTCCTGATTTAGTTATCCAGGACTCAAGCTTCCTAATTCTTTTAACATCCCTTCATCATCCCACAGTCTCAGAGATTTATTTTTTTAAAGATTTTATTTATCGTTTTTAACGAGAGGAGAGAGAGGGAAAAAAAGGGTGGTGGGTGGACAATAGGAAGCTTCAACTCATAGTAGTTGCTTCTCATATGTGCCTTGGCCAGGCAAGTTCGGGTTTTGAACCGATGACCTCAGCATTTCATGTCAACAGTTTACCCACTGCACCACCACAGGTCAGGTAGAGTCTCATAGACTTAAAAATGTCTATTGGTTAACTGCCAAATTCATATCTCCAGCTGACATCTCCCATAAACTCCATAAGTTATATATACTCGGATGCTTTCTTGACATCTTACATAGAAATCTAATAGCCACCTCTAACAAATATATCTACTTGACCTCCCAAACCAAATTCTGAAACAAAGACACCTATAGAGTCAGATTTTATAACTTTATGTCTCATTTTATATTCAATCTATCAACAAATACTGTTGCCTCTCCCTTCATATCCTCTTTTTCCTTCTCCACTGCAACCAATCTGGTTCATAGACTAACTTATTACACTAGCCTCAAACTTGATTCTCTATATGTCTGATCTCTTCCTTTCAGTGTATTCACAACAGAGACCAGAGTGATTTTACAATGACAGTTAGATCATGTCACATGTGTGCTAAAACATCTACAGTGGATTCTCATAACATGCAGATGAAAAGGCAATGTTTTAACAACAGCAGCAGTGGATGCACTAATCTTCCTCCCTTCTGTTAACTCTAATTTAAATAATCTTCTTTCAACCATTCCACTGCTGTTTAGCCATACAGTCTTTAGAATCATTGGACATGCCAGACACCTTTTTACCTCAGGATCTTTGCACTTGCTGTTCCTTTTGCCCCACCCCAAATTCATTTCTCCATTCTCTACACAACTTGCAACAGTTCTTTAAATATTTATGAAAACAACACTCTTGTAGTGATCTCTTCCCTGACTACTACACCTCACCACTCTTTGGCTAACATTCCTGATTCATTCATTTTTCTCCATAGCACTTATCATCCTGTATGTTGCTATATGGTGTACTTACTATGGTCTCTCTTTCTATATCAGAATATAGACTGCATGATGACAGGGAATTTTGCCTCTTCTGTTTGCTGATATATCCCCTTGTTGACAGAATAAGGCCAGAAACATAGTGAACATTCAGAAAGTATTGTTATGAGCTGCTGACAGTAGTATATCAAATACACAATAAAATTACCCTAGAACTCTTAAACCTACGGAATCCTAACTGCATAGCCTCCATTTAGAGAAGACATGTCTGGGAAAACAAGAGTGTCCATTCAAATGTGACACATTCACCAAAATTAAACTTCAATGACTTGTTTATTGAAAAAACATATAACATGAGAATTTTTACTATAAGATTGATAATGTTTCTTCAGTGATTACTTTAGCAGAACATTTTCACAGCAAGCCATCTACTTTCCCCACTACTTTGAAAAAGAAATGCCCAGACTACATGTATGAACTAAAGAATGATTTTATGATTCATTTTAACCAACTCTGGGGACTACCAACTACTCAAAAAAACTAATCAAGGTTAACGGTGACCTGTTTAACTGTAAGAGCTTGTCAACAACTAGAAGACCACAAGGTAAAAATCCTACAAAGTACCTTTAATAAATTTACAATTCGTGCGTGGTACCTGGCCGATGAAAACTGACTCAGGTAGAAAACGCTTTGGGAGTAAACAGAAGCAATTTTAATATACGTTGTAGACACCCAAGAGGAAACTGTATTTTTCAAACTTATTTACAGAGAGAAACCTTTGGTCTGGGAACAACCATTAACATCTAGCACGATAATGATATTTCACAGAAATAATAAGAAAACTGCAGCACAGAAACTAAACATCCACTTAACTAGTAACAGCAAGTTAACACCTAGCAGTTTGGCCTCAGAACCTGCTTTCTTCCACCATTACACTGAATTGAGATAATGAAGCTAATGTTAGATTAGTTAAATCAAATGAGTAAGATGAGTCAAACAGCCATGAACCTCTACTTAAGATACATCCCACATTTCATAGCTAAACAAAGTAATTTTTCCAATAAGATAAATATATGGATGTATCCACTCATTTCTCAGAAAATTGCAACAATACAAAAAGCCATTCTATACACTATATTAATGTTTAGTTATACAATAGCAGATAAAAATTTTAAAGGTGAGTATAAGTGTTTCTTTTCTAGGAAAGTAAGTTTTGAGGAGCAAAAAGTAATTAGTACTATTTGTAGTTATTGAAAAGAACATACTGCCAAAGAAGTAATGGTGAAATCTTGTGTGTTGTTTTTTTTTTATTTCTTAATATTTGTGTTCCTGAATATATAATAATATATAATGTTTCTGTCACAGGCACAAGATGGCTAGAGCATGGGCCTTGAACTAGAGATATGAACACACACAAGTTAGTCCTGCCATTTAATGGCTTCTTGCTTTAGGCCTTAAGCTCTGAGCCACAAGTTTCTTATCTATAAAATGGGTATAAAAACAATTATTTTTTTTCAGAGTGACATAAAACATCAACATGATACAGTCTAAGGAGGGTTCCTGGTCCCACTCACACTCTTGCTTCATAGTCTTCATAGTCCTTCCCACTATGTGCCTTGACCAGACCAGTGCAGGGTTTTGAACTTGCGACCTCAATGTTCCCAGGTCGACGCTTTATCCACTGCGCCACCACAGGTAAGGCCTAGCAGTAATATTTATATCATAACTTTGTATGTTCAGGAATAGGCCAGTTTTATAAAGCAGTATTGTCAGGATTTGAACTTCTGTCTTTTTCAACTCTCAGATATGCTACAGAAGAGGTGGATATGGAAACTAGAAAATTTTTAAAGTTAATAGGAAATGTAGACTTCATAGTGCCAAACTGATGATTCCAAAGAGAAGAAAGATCCACATTCTTTAAAGTGGAATGAGAAGTAAAAATTGTCAGTAGTTCTCCTAGCCAGATAGCTGTTAGCATACAATTTCGAAATGAATGGTTGGTAGCAACCACAGGGAGCCCATAGTAGTGTGCCTGTCTGTGTGTGTGTGACTATGGGAGTTGAGTTCGGAAGAGATTTCTATAATTCCTACCTTACAGTTAGTCATTGCTACTGTTTAGAAGCCTTTGATATGTATATAACCTACATGTAGACAAATACCTAAAAATACATTTCAGAAGTATACTTAATATAAAAATTATCAACAGAATACTCCACTTATACCAGTTCTCATTTTATATAAACACTAGGTAGTGAGAAGTATGAGAATCTATAAGAGATAAATAAAGCAAGATTTTGAACTCTAATAGAGTTGATTCCAAGTCCAAAAACATTTATTAATGAAAAAACCATCTAGGGGAAAACTTATTATTTTTTCTATTTTTTAAGAATTTAACTTGTTATTTTTAAATGATCAGTTTACCATTTTAGTTAAATTTTTACCATCACAGCATGTAATCTTCTTCAACTCCATTCAATTTTAACAATTGAAACTCATATAGTTAGTTAAATATCAGCATGATGCTTCCGTAAACTTTAAAGTTCACTGTGGTGGGCAAGTGCTCTGGAAAGAACCATTTATGTCTAGGGCTTGAGAAAGACCATTAGGCACCAAGATTCTCTGCAGCCTGGGTTTGACTCAGGAGCTGAGCCATGCACTATTTTGAGATCCTGAGAAACTGATTTCTTAGTTTCTCAGCATCTCAGTATCCTCATAAGTAGGAAAGGAAATGATAATAATTCCCACCTCACAGGGTGGTCGTGAGGATGAAAGCATAGTTCACATAGTCCTTATACTAATGCTTTGCTCTAATGAATCCACAGTTACTGATTATTAGCTATTATTAAATTTTCTTTGTAAATCTGATCTTTTTCATTTTTTACCCTATCGATACAATATTCTTGTGTTATTCACTTTATCATAAAATCAGATGTTTCCTCTTTTACTTAAATGTCTTCATTTTCAAACTTTCTACATAGTTTTTATTGTTTTAATATTTGCTGTTCTTTTCCTAAGATAATTTTAAATACAGGCAAATGAACACATCTGACATGCACAATATGAAGGGTTGTGAAAAATCCATTTATTTGGGTGATTCACATCCTCATCCTGATAGAAAACACTTCTATAAGTGTAGAAAGTTTCCTCTTCGTTCTTTCCAGTCAATCATCCCCTTGACCACAAATTAGGTTTTTTGGTTTTTTTTCTTTCTGACAGAGAGAGAAAGAGACAGAGAGAGGGAAAGAGAGGGACAGACAGACAGGAAGGGAGAGAGATGAGAAGCATCAATTCTTCATTGCAGCACCTTAGTTATTCATTGATTGCTTTCTCATATGTGCCTTGATGGGGGAGGGGGGGCTACAGCAGACTGAGGGATCCCTTTCTCAAGCCTGAAACCTTGGGCTCAAGCTGGTGAGGCTTGCTCAAACCCGATGAGCCTGTGCTCAAGCCAGTGACCTTGGGGTTTCAAACCTGGGTCCTTCCACATCCCAGTATGATGCTCTACCCACTGTTCAACTCACTACCTGGTCAGGCACAAATCAGTATTTTAACCATAAATTAAGTTTTATATATTCTAGATTTTCAATAAGACTAGAAAAATACAAAAATAGTATTTTGCCTTAACTCTTTAATTTATAATATAAATTCCAAATAAAAACCAACATATAAAAATGTGTAATGGGTATAATATGCTAATTTCACTTACACTTATATTTGACATCAAATCAGCTTTTATTATTGGTATTTAACTTAAGCTGAAAAGAATGTTGTCTTAAAGATCAGAGTATATTAAAACTGCCAGTAAATTTTTATCTGCTAAGTTCAGAATAGAGGAGTCTGAGTCCCTTACATTCCTCTCATTATTTAAGGTATTAAAGAAGCCAAGGGTATATCACAGAAAACAAAACAAAACTAAAAATTAGCCTTTAAGCATGAAACCTGGCACTTTGTCTTCTCTCATATATATGTATATACATGTGTGTATTATACAGACACACACACACAAGATGATTAAAAGTAACTTACTTAAACTTTGCTTTTATATTAATTTAAATATTAAAAAAATAGCAGATTTCATTTCTGAAAGTTATTTTCATCTTTTTAAGACTTTCATGCTGCTTTTTTTAAATAATAAAAAATGTCTATGCTTTAGATGTTAAAGGTATTTTAGAGTGCTATTTTTTTTGAAAATATCTAACTGTTTTTAAAAATATTCTCCTCTAGGAATAAACCAAATATTAGAAGATATATTGTTTTTCTTCTGTTTTAGGAATTGTTTTATTTTTGTACAAAACTCGTTGCTACTTGCAGACCAATATTTCTTAATTTTGCTCACAAGTAGTTGATCATTCAAAATAATGGAATGAAAGTATACGTGCACAGACAATTTGGGCAGCTATATTCCTCACAATAAAATAAATAACAGGCCTTTGTGTTCTATAATATTTTTATTAACTAATGCCAGTACTATAAACATGTCAGTGTAGACAGCACGCATTTATAAATAGAATGAATACAATAATCAAAGAGACCATCTGAAAACATTAACACACTTACCTTTGTAGGTGAGCTTGAGGCGTGGAATATTTTGCTTAGAAGTTCCAGTGACCGGAAGAAACAGCATGGTCGTGCTTAGCAATATCAAGGCGTGAAAAAGGTAAGAATAGTAGCTTTTGGACTTTGGTCTCTCATCTGTATCAGCATTCATGATGAAAACAATGGTCTCTCTGAAATAGTGGAAACAATCTAAAAACAAGAAAAGAACTATTAACATAACAGTTTACAGATTTCTCAAAACTTATTACCATAAATTTATGAATGTAATGGATTTTAAAAATTAACTGCTCCTTCTCTCCTGTTTTGCTCTTACAAATTGTTGCCAGGGAAATGAATCAGAAATGAGTAATTCAATACAGGTCTGGCTTTCTTCAGTTTTGAAAATGAGTGCATAACTTAAAATCAACAATTTATGTTAACTAGCATCTCTTCTTCTACGAAAGTCTTTTTATGCAAATATGGAAGGAACAAATTCCTTCTGTCCCTGATGAATTCTTTGGTCTGATAAAAACACTGGTGAAAGCTTACTCTATCCCCTTATCATCCCTGAAGGAAAAGATCCCCAAACAAAAATAAATAAAAGCTGTCATTGTGAGGGAGTTCTTTTCCTACTTAAAATGTATTTTAAAAGTCTATCTGAAATTGGGCCCACAGCCCTGGGATCGGTGACCCTGGGATCAAGCCAGCCCAGCCTGGTGGCCTCCAGCCCTTTATTGAACTGGCTACCTTGGCGCTCCAGGCCAACACTCTATCCCCTGAGCCACTGGCCAAGACTACCAGGTCATTTTTTTGAAGTGCTTTACACAGATTAAATGACTTAATACTGTTAAATTAATTAAAGAAGGAGGCCATTAGACGGGGCACAGTGGCCTACGTAAGCAAACTTAAATCTAAGCCTATGAATGACTCAAAGTCATGAACTGAAACCAATAACGACAACCCATCACAAACAGCCAACTAAGCCATAAGCTACAGCCAATCAAATAAGTGATTTCCTTTCTCTGCTTCCTCACTTTCTCTGTATAATTCTTTCCCCTGACTCCTGATGATGGGGCACTCCTAAAAATATCAGTTTCATACTGCTCAATTCAAATTGATTTTTTTTTTTTTTTTTTTGTACATGGACAGAGAGAGAGTCAGAGAGAGGGATAGATAGGGACAGACAGACAGGAGCGGAGAGAGGTAAGAAGCATCAATCATTAGTTTTTCATTGCCGTTGCGACACCTTAGTTGATTATTGATTGCTTTCTCACATGTGCCTTGGCCACAGGCCTTCAGCAGACTGAGAAACCCCTTGCTGGAGCCAGCGACCTTGGGTCCAAGCTGATGAGCTTTTGCTCAAGCCAGATGGGCCCGCACTCAAACTGGCGAGCTCGGGGTCTCAAACCTGGGTCTTCCGCATCCCAGTCCGATGCTCTATCCACTGCGCCACCGCCTGGTCAGGCCAAATTAAATTTTTATCAAACTTTTAAAAATACTAATAAGCATTTGTTTATTTTTTATTTATTAATGCCAACGACAGCCAAGAAACATAGACAAGTATTTCACAGAGGAGGAAACCGAGTTGTAAAGCCAGTAGTCGCGGCCATTATCAGAGCCGCCTGGCCAATGCAGGTTCGCATTAGATTCGAACAGTCGGTAATGAAACAATGGAGCCAAAAACAGGTGAGCCATCAGCTTTAATTCTAGCTTGCACCTGGCGGGCAAGCAAAAACACACTGGGCTCCAAAACCCACACATTCAGTGCTCACAAAGCTACCGACTTATCCGAGTTTCCTAGAATCAAAGGTTTCTAGCTCACCAGACTTATTCACCTCTGTTCCCCATCTCCTTCTCCAGCACAAACTCTGCTCAAACTGCCTTCTTCCTCAGCGCTCTGCCATCTAGGCTGTTTCTCCTGGCTTCCATCTGGCCTTCACCTGCTCTCCTCTCTAATACTTCAGGAACTGAGAGATCAAGCTACTGGTCTCTCCCACTTTATACCATACAATCAAAACCTTTAATCCAATTATACAAACAAGGAAGTCTCTGTATAATGGGATTCCTCAAGAGAGTGCACCACCCTACATCATCCAATCAGTCAAGTGTGTGGAGAAGAGCTTACTCTTAAAACTAAGCCTTAGGCTATAACGACCCGGCCTGCCCACAGCCTGTCCCAGAACACACATTAATATCAACGAACTTCCATGTGGGCAGCACCATCTTCAACAAAGTGAGCATAATATATTTTATCTGCCCAACACGAGTACAAGTTAAATAGTTCTCTCAAGGTCACCTGGATTAAAACATTTGTTCTGAACTTTAGCTAGAGTCTGTCTTCTAAACCCCTAAGTCTATAGGTGCCTTTCATTAGGGCAGAATCAAGTGATCTTCAAGTCTTGATGCAGTCCTTCCACTTGTCTTCCTTCTCTGCAGTTACTGCTGCCTTTTTAAGAAATAGCCCACAGAAAAGGTCTTGCCATATCCATTTCCTGGGAGCATTTTAGATGGTCCTTGCTTCTGCTTCAACTTTTCTTTTTTTAGACAGAGAAATAGAAGACAGGGACAGACAGACAGGAAGGGAGAAAGATGAAGAAAGGGAGAGCAATGAGAAGCATCAACTCATAGTTGTGGCACCTTAGTTGTTCACTGATTGTTTTCTCATATGTGCCTTGACTGGGGGGCTACAGCTGAGCCAGTGACCCCTTGCTCAAGCGAGCATCCTTGGGTTCAAGTCAGCGACCTCTGGGCTTAAGCCAAACAGAGACCATCAGGTCAAGCCTATGATCCCACGTTTTAGGCCAGTGATCCCACACTCAAGCTGGATGAGCCCACGCTCAAGCCGGTAATCTCGGGGTTTCGAACCTGAGTCCTCAGCATCTCAGACTGACGCTCTTATCCATTGTGCCACCACCTGGTCAGGCAGCTTTAACTTTTGTCCCAATAATTTCTGTACATATTTGGTGATAGCTTTTGCCATATAAAAATAATTATACTTTTAAGTTATTTTCTAATTTTTTAATATCAAAATTAATATTTTATATCTATATATGTAGTTTAGTTTTAAGAGAAGGTAAAATAGGTAAATTTTTCTTATGGTAGATCAATTCTTTACTGAAATGCCTCTAGACTTTGAATATCAAGATTCCATTTACCTTAAATCTCAGAAATTGAGATCAGACTGGAAGTAAATAAGATTTAGGAATATAATAATTTATTTACACATGACAAACATTTGAAGATAAACTACAAATTTTATGTTTTTCACAAAATATTGAACATGAATTAATAAATTACATTTTCTCAGTAACTTTAATTACCTTCAAAGATACCTACAGGAAATACCAAGCTATTGTCTGTGTGCATATATGTGTATTTAATCCTTTGATTTAGGAAATTATTATAAATATAAATAAGTTGATTTAGGTATTCAATTGAAAACATTATACTAAATATGCCACATATCACATATTTTATTCACATTTAAATGACATTTCCTAATGTTTTCATCTGATTAGATATAATCTGAGAGAAAACAGGAATGTACTTCTGACCAAAAAGACCTATATCTTCAGTAGTCCTCTATGAAAATTTGTTTTTAAAATCTCAATAACATGTATTTTAATACAAAACACTAATAAAGTCCTTATTTAAATAACATTTTTAAAAAACATTTAAGAAATAATGAATTGTATTGTTTCAAAGCCAACAGGACAACATGTTTGTGTAATGCCTAAAAACAGAGTCACTTTATCTGGTCTACAGAAAAATTTATCAGGATTAATTTTAAATTATGTGTTTTGAATTACTTAATCTCTTAGGACATGCTTCCTTGTAACTTTTCAATTTGACATTTACATAGCAAAATAGATGCATTCTTTGACTTCCAAATTTCCCTTACGAACATACTGCTTGTTTGCAAATAGGAATATGTGTATATATCTTATAAAATGATTGTTAAACCCCAACTATTTATTAAGGTGAGAATAAAGATAAGCTTCTTTTTTTTTCTAAAAAAAAGAGTTGTTATTTATATGCAAATAATTAAAGTACTGTGAAACAATTCCTGATATTGAGATACTTAAGGGAAGATAGCTCAAAGGAGTATGACACAGGTTAAAGAGAGACAAGGATAGCTTCATCATGGAGGACAAATCAAGGAGAATGGATAGCAGAAAGAGAGAGGTCGAGAAAGGAGTGAAACCTAGTAAGGTTTCATGAAGAGCTAGAGGCATGATAGACTTGGTCAGATTGCTGAGGAGAAGGCAGAGAGTAGAGCATAATCCAGCAGGATGGGAAGGAGGACACCAATGAGGAACTTGACCTAATTCTTCAACATGTCTCATGCCAGTATTGGTACCTAACACATTATGATGCACACTGCACTGTTACTTCACAAGGCCTTTGATAATAGATCATGCTGCTTCAATTCATATTCATCAGGTTTCTCCAATCCCATCTGCCTGTTCCTTTCACTTTTCTCTATATCCACATTTTAGCAGAACATAGGTGTCTGATTGCAACAGATCCACAGCCTTAACATGCAAACATGTATTCTTCCATCTAGCCATAAAGTGAAAGGCAAGTTGAATGCAGAGATTAAGTATATATTAAATTTCTCATTAGACTTAGATTTTTCTGAACCTCTGGTCATGTGAAATACTACTTTTTTTTATGACATGCAACAATGCATATAATGTGAATGTATGTTTATGCACAGAGGCAAAAGAGAGGAGATTTTCCATGTGTGCATTTTATTAGCAATAATGACTTAAAGTACAGGACATTTCCTGGGAATTAATGGCCAGTTGGGGTTAATGGCCCTTGGCTATGTATTGAGATATCTACTCCTCCAACTGGTCATTAATCGCTATGACATGCCCTGTGCCTCCAACACTATAAATTATGAAGATTGATGTTTTGGTTTTCAATGAACAGTAGTCATACTGTTCCTTGTAACTGATCTCATTAATATTGTTAAATAAGTTAAAAATCAAAGCACTGCTTTCCTTGCTACTATGACATTCTGATAAGCACCTACACGTGCTGAAACATATATTAAGGGTGAGGGATAAAATCAAACACAAATCCTGAACCTGCTGGAACACTTTCTTTTATTTTAAATGTTTTTCTACTATAAAACAGTCACTCTCTAAAATCTGCTGTTCTCGGTTCTTTGTTTTTCATCCCAACCATCCTTTGAATTCATTAATCTTCTAATTAAAATAATTTATAAGTTTAATGCATTGCCAACACCTCTCCACTAATCTATTGATATTTTGCTATCTTCCAGCACGTGTGTGTGTGTGTGTGTGTGTGTGTGTGTGTAGTTTGTGTATGCACACGTGTGTGTGTCCTGCATCTGGGAGGAATTACAGAGTGAAGTAGGTGTGATTTAACTTCAAGTGGGTGGATTTAGTGAATTGCATAGGTTATACTGCATGCTACTGTCTGTAACAAGCTCGACCTGGAGCCAATTAGCTGCATGTAATCTATTCCAGATGTTCACTGGGACAAACAGCTCTCTTGGGGATCTTCAGATGTGGAGCCAATAGGGAGTGTTCTGATTATGAGAGCTTTTTTACACTGTGACGTTAAATCAGAGACCCAGATGCATGATCTAACACTCGAGAAGGTCTCGCACCCATTCCCAAAGGAACACAGAGTCCAGAACTTATTAGATGGAAGGTAAGTCATCAAAAATATTATTTGAGGAGCAGGGAATATAAAATTTTATATGTGAACTTCACTGATTTGCCTTACTTTGGTATATCCATTTGTTCCAAAAATCATTAAGGCAAAATGATGTATGTATAATTAGAGTGAAAAGGTAGATTCTATACATAAGACAAGAATTAAAATATACAATAAGTCTTTACACATGAAAACCTTAAACATTCAGATTTAGGGTTTTTTCTAAGGGCTGTGTGTGTGTGTGTGTGTGTGTGTGTGTGTGTGTAGGTAGGTAGGCAGGGGAAGGGAGAAAAGTAGTCCTTGTGGTTTTCTTCTTTTTCTTTTTTTATTTATAAAGAGCTACTTGTTCTTCAAACCTTCATAGTGCACATACCACCTAATATTTTTTTTAAGCTCAGGAGACACAAGGAGTTATGACCACCCCTGAATTAGAAGTACTAGTGTCTGTAAAAACTCATTTTGGCCTACTTGTAGTTCATATTTTTGACTTATTGTTTGATTAGATGGTTTTCCTGTAGGGTGCACAAGATTGAATTATATTGCTCACAAAAATAAGGGATATTTCAAAATGAATATGAAGTTATAAAATATCCCCGAATTTTTGTGAGCAGAATAATAGTAACATTACTTCAAGGCACAAATATGGACAAGAAATCAAATAGAAATTATAGAAGAAACTTGAGGACCAAAGAGAAAATACAGACAAACAAAAAAAGCTTTATATTATCAGAAGTTAATTTTATATTCCCCTGATCAAGTGCAATGATGTCAAGAAGAAAGCAAGTAGTATGCATAAAGATCCACAGAGACAGAATTTGGAATGTTAAAAGTGTCATATGCATTTATTTTATCTTATCCATTCTAAGTATCTTTGTGTGTTTTCTAATATACATAATTTCCCGCTACTTTAGTCCAGTGATGGGTATGCAGTCACTGCTCAAGTGTACAATACTGTCATCAATCAGTAGAATTTATAAGGCAGTGAGTTTTGGTTGAAAAATTTTAACTGGCCATTAATAGACTTCGATGCTTTTATATGTCATGAATTCCTTATCAATTAATACATCCTCGTAGCATCTGGAAGACCATCTGCCTTTCAGATATCATGCAGAAGACTTTTATATTTAATTAAATGTTGGGCCTTGGCTCAGTAATGGAGCATTGGCCTGGTGTGTGAATGTCCTGGGTTCAATTCCCAAGTCAGGGCACACAGGAGAAGCACCCATCTGCTTCTCCACCATTCTCCCTCTTGCTTCTCTCTCTCTCTTTCTTTCTCTTCCCTTCCTGCAGCCATGGCTTGATTGGAGCAAGTTGGTCCTAGGTTCTGAGGATGGCTCCATGGCCTCCACTTCAGGCACTAAGAAGAGCTCAGTTGCTGAGCAATAGAGCAATGTCCCAGACTGTTAAAGTATCGCCTTTACTGGGCTTGCTGGGTGGATCCCAGTCGGGGTGCATGCGGGAGTCTGTCTCTGCCTCCCCTCCTCTCACTGAATTAAATAAAAAAAGAAATCAAAATTGCTAATCAACTTTCTAACATCCTTATGATAATAGCCAGTGATACTTCACTACATACCAAACTAAATATGAACATATTAATAATCAGTTGTCAGTAACTTTTTGTCAGTAGAGCGCAGGCTCATCTGGTTTGAGCAAAAGCTCGCCAGCTTAGACCCAAGGTCACTGGCTCCAGCAAGGGCTTGCTTGGTCTGCTGAAGGCCCACGGTCAAGGCACATGTGAGAATGCAATCAATGAAAAACTATGGTGTTGCAACGGCAACGAAAAACTAATGATTGATGCTTCTCATCTCTCTCCGTACCTGTCCATCTGTCCCTATCTATCCCTCTCTCTGACTCTCTCTGTCCCTGTAAAAAAAAAAAAAAAAATCTACTAGCAACTCCAATGTTTAACAGCAAACAGTTTAACATGAATAATAGCATATAGCAGGAAAAATGTGACCTTGCACTTCATATTCACATAAATTCTCCAGGAATGCATGCATTTTGAGATCAAAAAACATAAGTTAAATGACTCCTATGTAGCCATATTTTTAAAGGTGAAAGATGTGCTAAACATATTAACACTATTTGTTTCTTTCTTCACTATTTAATGAAACATGTCAGAAATAAACGTTTCTAGCAAGGTAAGGCATTCCATCTGTATAAGAAGAAGAGTTTAAATAATGTACTTCATAAACATAACACTATCTGAGATTAAAAGTAGGGAGTATGTGAAAGAAACTTAGTGTCATATGTAGCATTTAGAAACCCAGTCTTCTTATCAGATTTGAATTTCATAATATTTGAGCCAACTTGGCTACAAATAATTAAATAAATAAAATAATAATTTAATATAATTAATGTAAATGTAATTAATATTATTTTATTTATTTTTAACATTAAATTCAACAACAGATGAATATGAACAAGGCAATTTTTTACAACAAAGGAAAAAATTGTCCAATAATTTTGGCAGTAATAGTTCTTTAATGATTGTTACTTATAATCCCAGTGATGATGATATATAGTAATAGTTTTTATCTTGGTTCTACATTCTAGAGCCTGCCAGTGATTTTCAACCCTTTTACACTTGAAGACCAGTGAAAATAGGAGAATTATTTCGGGAACCACTAAGGCAGAAATCACTCTGACCATAAACAAATTTGACTAAGATCATTGAGTCTATAGTCGCCACACAACATCAGGTGGTTGACTATTTCTCGGACCAGCACAAAATTTCTGGTAGACTGGTCCAAGGACCAGTGACTGAAAAACACTGCCCTATACTGTGCCCAATACATAGTAAGTGATGAAGAAGTATAAGCCACTTCAAAATTATTGTACTCAATTTGTCCTAATTTTATTTTAAAATTATTTTAAGTACAAAACAAATTATTGTTTTAAAGACATTTAATAATGACCTGAACATATGCCTATAGTTTATAAGTCTTATAAATAAAGAGATGCCAGAAAAATATTATATAACCTCCAAGAGGATGAACTCAAATAAAGAGAAAAATTACAGGAGATCAGGAAAACAAACAAATGAACATGCAAGCAAATAAATTCCATTTCTATGGCTTACAAGGCGACAATCAGTGAGAGTTTAAATACAGTTATGAAGGATGAGACATAATTGTATCTGGAGTGTTTCTAATGCTATTTTATCTAAATGAAATCATGCAAGTTTTCAAAAAAGAGAAAATAACTAGATACCAATAAAATAATGACATGTAAAATCTTAATATAAAAATAGAATAAACATTGGTGAATATGTATAATGCTTGACTTCCAGATTTTCACTTCTATTAATAAAGATTGAAAGAATAGGCTTCACTAGTGTTTTTTCCAGACAGGATACTAACCTTAAAGGAAGAAAATAGGAATTTAAATAACCTACTGGGCTATGCAAAATTGATGAATATACTAAGCTCAATGATATATTTAAAGTAAACCTTATGTCTATAATTCAATATATGCTTTGTTAATTTAAAAACACTTTCAATTACAGTTTATATTCCATATTATTTTGTATTAGTTTCAGGTGAAGAGCAGAGAGCTTAGATAATCATATACTTTACAAAGTGTTTCCCCCACTATTTCCAGTACCCACCTGGCACCATACATGGTTATTACAATATTGACTGTATGCCCTATGCTACACACTACACCCCTGTGACTATTTTGTAACTACGCTTGTACTTCTCAGTCCTTTTACCTTTTTTATCTAGTCCCCCAAGCCCCACCCCTATATATATGTTTAAAATTTTCATTTACCTTATTTATTTCAGCACACTATTTTCTATTCCCACCCCTCATTTTTATGTTTAAAATGGACATAAAAAGCTTTCATAAAGTCTTATTAAAGTTATTTATTTGACTTTCTTTAAACAAATTACTGACTGACTACTAATTATGATGGCACTTAAGAAGTTTATATAGTTTATAAATTACATCTTTTTGACATGTATAGGATTATTTTAAATAGTTAATTAAAATAATTTTTCTTCATGAAAAAACAATCACATTTAAAAGCAGTTATATTTTATCCAAGATCAATTTTTACAAGTAATTTTGTCATTTTATTATTAAGGATGTTTTGAAATTCATGAGCTTATGACACTTGGGTGATCTAACTTCATTATTAGCATGCTATGATTACATATTATAACATAGCACAACTTCAATATATAGCAGAAACTCAAAAATAATTTTTAATTTATTGGCTATAATAATCCAGAAAACATGGAAGCAACACCTTCTCACTGAAAGTAGGACAAAATTAGATACAGTATTATGTTAATATTCAAATATGTTTAAGTAAGTTAAAAATAACTAAAAACTTTCAATTACATTGAAACTATTCCATGTCTGTAAATGTGCCAAGTATTATTTATAATAGGTTCCAAATTGCTATTTTATAGTATACCAAAGATTTGAGGTTGTCTCTCCTACAGATTCAAAGAGCTATTGTACCTTTTGGAACATCTTACTGTATCTGCTAGCCCTAAAGTGCTATATTAAAAGCACACATTGCACATATTACAAATTCCTTTCACATTTAATAATTACTCAAATACAATTTGCATAAGAATTCAATGTTTGTACAACATGAACTTTATTTTTCTCAAAATGCATATTTCAATTCACATTATTCAGAAACAAATAAACTAGAAAGAAATATGACTACTGTAAAATGATTAAACACTGTTATTAATAGCAGTTTTCAACTTCCTTTAGATCTGTGGTTCTTAACCTGGGTTCTATCAAACCCTAGGGGTTTGATGAGTCGGTCTCAGGGGTTTGGAGAAGTCTCTGCCCCGGAGGTAAAGACACACTTGTGTAAAGTCGTGATGACATACCCCACTTGGCCATCACTTGCTGCAGAGGATCACGTTACATTGCTTGGCCAACCAGTGCTGCGGGGAATTTAGTGCGTGCAGTAGTCAACGGCTGTCGGCTGTCATAGTTGTACGTCGTGTGGTTTCTTTCTTAATATTTTAATCCATACTAAATATGTCGAGCAAAAAAGAAAGTGGTCGGACGAATATGTACAACATGGATTCACATGTATCACGGAACGGATGGGAGTCAGCATCCTATCTGCATGATATGCAATGCCAAGTTGATCAACTTTAGTCTCACACTGGCAAAACTAAATTTGGGGGGAAAATCATATTTTATTTGTCACTAAAGAAGGGTTCGGTGAATGCACATATGAAACTGGTGGGTTCAGTACCTCAAAAAAGATTAAGAACCACTGCTTTAGATATACCCTCATAAAATGTGACTCTACAACACTTGCAGAAACACTGTTAGATTCACTGACTATGCAATCTAGAAGCGCAATGTCAACCTTGTTAAAAAGTCTGTGGCTAAAGCTAAATTAATCCCTTTTACCTATATTCTCTTAATACATATAAGAAAGTAGTTCCTGGACTCACATATTTGTAATTTAAAAGGAACCTGGCAATTAGTGCATGAGCAATATGCCTGTGTGCAAAGAATAGTCTTATAAAATTGTACAGAAATTTCAACTTTTTATCAGGCAGCTCTTATTTCTAAACACCCTTCTGGTCTTCCTTATATAAACATATTTTGCCCCCCCCCTTTTTTAATGATTGCTATGTTGAAGCTCTGCACTGTATATGTTTTTCTTCCTGTGTTAAATATTTACCTGTGCAATTTCCCCTTCCACCCTCATCATCATCCTCAGTTAGTGTTCTACATATTGTATCAGTTTCTTTCTTCGTTTTTCCTGAGAGATAATTGACAAAATATTGTGTATATTTAATATCAGTTTTCTCAACTGTACTTAACCTCATTCTTATATTCTCAGCTATATCTGAAACACTGGACTTAAATAGCCATCCCATATCTTTCTGCCTCACTTAGATAAGCTCAGTGAGAGAAGCCAGTCACAAAGACCATATATTATATGAGTTCATTTGAAAGGCCAGAACAGGGAGATGGAGAGACAGAAAGTAGATTGGGGGTAGCTTAGGTCTGGGAGGAGGGCAGTGAGTATGGGGTGGTGGCTAAAGAGTCCAGGAGTTTCCCAAAGGGGTGGTGGAAATGTTCTAAAGTGACAGAGGTGATGTTGCACATATTTGTGAATGTACTAGAAACCAATGAAGCAGATAGTTTAGTATGTGAATTGGATGTGATATGTGAGTTGTATCTCAACTAGGTGTCAAAAAAGAAGTCAGCCAAGAAAAAAGTATATGTGTTGGAGAAATAAAGAGTAGTTTGAATTACTGTGGAAAATAGAATCAATTATTTGAAACATCAGTTTTTCAGTACCCCTGGACCCCAGAAGAAAAGAATAGAATAGAGGGGGGTAGAGCTGGTGCGGGGAGCTAAGCAGGGGGATTTTTGAGTTGAGCTCTGTGCTATATGTGACATTTCCCCATTTTCAGTTTTGACATATTTCTCTCTTAGAGAAAATGTCCTATCGCGTTCTACTATATGACCTCTGAAGTTGACTCAAAAGTGAAACTAGCGCCTGACCAGGCGGTGGCGCAGTGGATAGAGCATCAGACTGGGATGAGGAAGACCCAGGTTTGAGACCCTGAGCTCGCCAGCTTGAGTGCGGGCCCATCTGGCTTGAGCAAAAGCTCACCAGCTTGGACCCAAGGTCGCTGGCTCCAGCAAGGGGTTGCTCGGTCTGCTGAAGGCTCACGGTCAAGGCACATGTGAGAAAGCAATCAATGAACAACTAAGGTGTTGCCACGGCAACGAAAAACTAATGATTGATGCTTCTCACCTCTCTCCGTTTCTGTCTGTCTGTCCCTATCTATCGCTCTCTCTGACTTATTCTCTGTCCCTGTTAAAAAAAAACAAAAACAAAAACAAAAAAACCAAACGTGTTTAAAAAAAAATGAAACTAGCACTGCAATTGGGATTTTGAAATACAGAATTCTCCTTAAATATCAATAATCTCTCAAAATCCTCAATAACTGAGCCCATTTATTTTTACCATGTGTTACATAGCAACTGGGATAAGAGTCTTGATTCTCCCAGGGGTACGAGAGACTAAGGAGATCTCTGGCTCTGCTATGGTTTGGGTTGTAATCCTTGTTTTGCTTATCAGTGTTACACTCAGAGAATTCACTTAATTTCTCTAAATCCAGTTTCCTCAATGATAAAATAGGATTATCAGTTCTTAGAACATGAGATGGCTTTTTCCAGAACAACTCACGGAAAGCACTCAGTATCTTGTCTGGCACACAGCTAACTCTCAAAAAAAGGTTTTCTCTTAAAGGTCTTCCATCTTTGCATGAACTACGATGGTAACTATTTTTCCAAAGATATTAAATGAATATGAAACTTACAAGGAAACCTGGAAACCCCCATGCTCTCCTATCCAACTTGCAAATGTGTTTGTGTAATTTGGCATTAAATTTTCCAACCTTCATTCCATAATGTAAATTTTTTCAATGTGCAATTAGATAAGATCCCTATTGAAAAATAATAATAATTGTTATTATTATTATTTTCTCTGAACTTTCAATTTGTTGAGCCTATATGCACTGCCAAAATGAAATCCTAAACAAAAGAACATATCTAATTGCTTTATTGGATATGGAAATTGTTAGAAAATAAAGATAAAGGAAGAGTGAAAAAGAAATGTTTTTATTTTAAAATATTCAATTTGGAGTTATAAAATATGTTTGAATAAAAAGTCTCTGAAGGAGGTCTGAGAACTGAGATTAATATTTAGAAAGAGTTTTGACAAAAAGCCAATGTAAAGTTACTTCTGAAAGCTTATTTGGATATTATAAGAGCCAAAAACTTATACCCATAAAGAACTTTAGCTTTAATTATTTTCAATAACTGCTGCACTTTTTCAACATATTCAAAAAAATAAACTGTTATAGTACAGTAAAATCACAGTTTAAAAGAAAACTATTCCAAATAGTATTTAGGCCATTGCCTACATCTCAAGATTTGCATTTGCACCTCCCAGAACAATTGCGATCTGCATCTATGGACATATGTACCTCTTTTAGGCTACACGAAGGCAAGGACATGAATCACATTCACCATTGTATCCCCAAAGCTAACACATTGCCTGGCACAGAGCAGGAGTGGAGCATATATTTGTTAAATAAATGAAAGAAGTAGTCAGATTCTTCCTCTTCCCATTACCAGCCCACCTCATAATGTATGGTAATGAAGTAGCTAAAATTTCTATATTTCATCCCTATGTGTGTCATCATGAATCATGAAAACATGAAAAATTAGTATTGCCACAAGAGTACCAAAAACATATGGGAACTCTGGGATCAAACTAAAATGACCTATAGCTGCTACAAAGATTCATGCCCAAAGGAAAATAAAGAAATAACTGAGTGGGTCAGGGACATTCTTGGTATTCCTAGATATCTTTTTTTCAAGAATTTTTAGAATCACATTTTTCTCTAACCTTATTTGAAAATGTTACATAAAATTCCTCTATTTAAAGAGGGGCCATGAAATAATGGAGAATTTTAAATTTGGAGTCAGGTGAATTTGGGAACAAATTCAAGTTTTATCACTTTCTAATAAGTGTTTCTTCAAAATTTAGGAAATAAGGGCAACATTATTGTTATTCAACTTCAAATAATATACAGTAAAATCCCTATATCCACATGGTATGTGTAAAATAAACATTGGCCATTGTGATGAGTATTCCCTAAGAATTAGGATAGTCTCAGTCCCCTAGTTGGGTGTGGTCTGCCAAAGAATCCTGTTGGTACCTATGATTTGAAGTGAGCAAATGCTCATTAGTAATTTGGGAAATTCTGTTAAATTCCTCCTAGCCCGCTTAACCCCATTGTCCCAATAGAGAAAACATAGTGCTAAGAAAACAACTTTGATATGATTCTTTCTGTCTCCTTATATTTCATCATTCTCTCTTTTTGTCAATTGTTGAGTTTTATCCAGAAGATAAAACATAAAATTGAACATTAACAGAAATTGACCACATATTTGAGAATTATTCATTAAGCATGTATCCTGTCTTTATAATTCCCAAAGTTCAAGAACATTCACAGCACATACCTTTTCCTAAGTAAATGCATATCCAGGCTAAAAAGGGATGGAAAAGCAGTGTCTACATGGTAAAATATGCAAGCGCTTCAAGGGAAAAGAAGAAATGTAAAGATTATTGCTGTCCTGGGTTGGAGAGAATGTGAGTTCAACAGCAGGAGAGCATGTGTGCATCTTCCAGAATGTCAAAGAGAAGCAAAGAAGTTTTGGCTATTGTGTAACATAAACTCACACACTAATGTACACTCATTATATCTCAATAAAACTTGAAAGATTCTTGATTGTAAAACAACAAAAAAGATACCTTTGTATCCATAATACTGGGGAACAAAATTTTTGTTGCATCCAAAAAGTACTTGTTCTTACCTAATTCGAGTGTGCTGATCTCAAATCTGACATTAGTTTTTCTCTGTAAACTACAGATTTTTTGCAATTCAAGATTTTAGGTTTTCACCTTTTCTTTTTATTTTCTTGTAGAGACAGAGTCAGAGAGAGGGACAGATAGGGACAAGCAGACAGGAAGGGAGAGAGATGAGAAACATCAATTCTTTGTTGTGGTTCCTTAGTTGTTCATTGATTGATTTCTCATATGTCCCTTGACCAGGGGGCACAGCAGACCAAGTTACCCCTTGCTCAAGCCAGCGACCTTGGGCTCAAGCTGGTGAGCCTTGCTCAATCTGGATAAGCCCATGCTCAAGCTGTTGACCTTGGGGTCTCGAACCTGGGTCCTCCACATTTCATTCTGATGCTCTACCCACTGCACGGCAGCCTGGTCAGGTGATTTTCATCATATTGTAAAATTTCAACATTTAATTTAACATAATGAAGTACAATGTCTTCTTGGGCATTATCTTTGTGAAAATATAATTTATATAATGTGGTAAATACATTAATACACGAAAAGATATGATTGCATCAGAATTTGTCTACAATTTTGAAATAGTACATATTAAAACACTTATTTTAATCATAAAATTTGCTCAAAACTTATTTAAATTCTATTCAGGCAAAAATTTGCATTTGTAGCTCTTGCGTTTGTATACATGTTGAGAACAATCTCTCTTGATGCTCCAGCAGTAGTTTGCTCATCACTAACAGCTCCAAGATTTTCGGGAAACTTATCAAGGTGACTGTTCAGGAAGTGAATCTTAATGCTCACGTTACATCCAATGTCACAGAAAGCCAAAAACATCCTTTGAACCAGAAGTTCATAGTTTTCTGCTTTTTTTGTTGCCAACGAAGTTGTTTGTAACTGCCACAAAACACTGCCATGCTGCTTTCTCCTCCTTATTCATCTTCCCGGCAAATTCTTCGTCACGTATGAGGGTTCAAATTTGAGGTCCATCAAATACACTTCCTTTTATCTTCTCAAAAGACAAGGCAGGAAAAGCAGAAAGAATATGTTGAATGCATTCACTTTCTTTATTCAAAGCCTGAACAAAGTGCTTCATTAAGCCAAGTTTCATGTGAAGTGGGGGAAAAATGATCCTGTCTTGATTAACTACAGGTTCATTCACAATATTTTGCATCCCTACTTCCAGAGCTTTACGTTTTGGCCACGCCTTCTATGTCCAGTGTTTCTCCCGAGCTTGTCTGTTCCACAAACGCAGAAAGCAAGGATACTTTGTGAAACCTCTCTGTTGTCCTAGCAGGAAATTGACCATTTTAAGATCCACACAAATGATCCAGTTATGCTCCTCATACTTCAGAAAGTCGAGGACAATTTTTATGTCATTATAATCTTCTCGCAAATGAGTTGAATAACCAATTGGAACTGCTGCATAAACATTACCATTATGTAGGAGAACACATTTCTGACTCCATTTAGAGCTGTCAAGAAATAGCCGCCATTCTGTTGCACTGTATGTGCTAATACCTAGCTGGCTAAGAAGACTACTGATATCATGACAGCAAACAAATTGTTTGTCTTCAAAAAAAAAAGTCCACAAATATTAGTTCACACTTCCTGAAATGGAATACTTTAGCTGGCCAGTGAAGTACATTCTTTTCTTGAACCCTGGAGGCTAATAACTCAGCTGCTTGCTTTGATAGGCCCAAATCTCTTACTAAGTTATTCAATTCGGGTTGGCTAAACTGCTGAGGGCTTAATGACTGCGTGGCATCAGAAGAAGACCCTTCAGATTCTACAATCATTTCCTCATGCATCTTATTAAAATACACTTGATCACCATGTTCACTTTCTTCATCCTTAAAAAAATAAAACCATTGAAAACTGGAACTGGGAGTGTCTCAGAGTATGGGATAGGTCATATTGCTGAAGGAATATTAGGATATGCGATCATATGCCGTTTTTTCTTGCCGATGCCCTTTGTATGGATCAGACAGAAATAACAGTCACTGCTGTGGTCCTTAGGTTCATGCCAAACCATGGGAATACCAAAAGGCATTCCTTTGAATTTTCTTTTGTCCAATCGTGAAGCATTTCCTCACAATTATGACATACAATATGAGGAGCCCAATTCTTGTCTTGATTGCCAAGGGGAACTTGAAAATAGCCAATATATGCACGTGTCACAAATGATGAAATATTGCACCTTTGACGTTGAAGTGTGTAACGGCCACATATATAAAGAAGGTGTCAGGACTATTCTTAACATTTATGCCTACTCGAAGAAGCCATGATTCAATCTTAGAACAAAATAAGAGAACGTTTTTAATCAGATAATTTTTTACATTTAAAAACAACTACAAATATGTCAAAGTGATGTTTGTAAAACATTAATTGCCTTGTGGATATGTTCAATCCAAGAGTCGTTGCCCTTTAACTCCAATTTAAAAACCAAAGCATGCCATTAACTGTAGCAAAAAGAAATTAAAACTGCATAAAAACTAGAGCATGCACCTCAAAATGGATTTTAGATTTGGAATCAGTGATGTAGACATATATAGAAAAAGTTCTAAAACCTCACGCAACAGAAAATGAAAAAAATTTGTTATCCAGTGTAATCACTTCGAAAAAATCAGTTTTTAGATAGCCTCTCAATAAATCTCCCATGTTGAATTAATCTAATAAAATTAAGAGTTTTCTTTTTAAAAGTTGCCTTGTGTACTGTTTTATCTGTCAAATTGAAGGATAACTAGACTATGAGGAACTGTGATAAATTCAGTATTATGTAGTCACATGACTTTGACTTTTCAAATATTGCATTTGATTCATATATATCATGTATGTAATAAAAATTTGTAAATTCATATATTTTAGAAAAATAATTACAATCTTTCAATGGTATTTCAAGATTATTTCAGTTTATTTCAATTAAATTATACAATTGTCTACAATATGTTTATACCTGAGATACTAAAAAAAAAAGGAAAATCATTACCACTGGAAGTCAAATTATGCCTTATTGCTGTTAAAAATGAATTTGGATCAACTGGAAGACATTTTCAATATTTTGATATTTCCTGAATTCTGTCTCACAACTTGAACTATTAAATTCTGACTTTTTCTGCCCTGGCTGATAGCTTGGTTGGTTAGTGCATCGTCCTGAATTGAAGAGGTTCCCAGTTGATGCCCAGTCAGGGCACATACAGGAACAAATTGATGTTCCTCTTTCCTTCTCTCTCACTTCCTAAGATCAATAAAATGAACATTAAAAATAATTTAAAATCTGACTTTTTCATTGTGTCAACTTCTCTCATTATAAAAAAGTTATTCTCTGCATAAAGAATGCAGAGAAGGTATAAATGAAGGATGTTATAACAAACAGAGTCTTAAGTTAAGAGCCTACAAACCTCCCCTGGCCGGTTGGCTCAATGGTAGAGCATTGGCCTGGTGTGTGGAGGTCCTGGGTTCGATTCCCGGTCAGGGCACACAGGAGAAACGCCCAACTGCTTCTCTACCCTTTCCTCTCTCCTTCCTCTCTATCTCTCTCTTCCCCTCCTACAGCCAAGGCTCCATTGGAGCAAAGTTGGCCTGGGCACTGAGGATGGCCCCATGGCCTCCGTCTCAGGTGCTAGAATGACTCTGGCCACAAATAAGCAACCCCCCGGATGGGCAGAGCATAGCCCCCTGGTGGGTATGGTGGGTGGATCCTGGTCGGGTGCATGCGGGAGTCTGTCTGACTGCCTCCCTGCTTCTAACTTTGGAAAAATACCAAAAAAAAAAAAAAAAGAGCCTAAAAGCCTGAATCAAGTCCTGCCATGCTTCACATAGGACTTCTTATTGTCAAGAATTAACCACCCAGAGTGTTAAAGTTCTTCCATGTAAATTTAGGTGTTTGATATGTCATCACCTTAACAGGGATTTATAGTTCTCATAAAGAACAGAATACATAAAAATTATTTTAATGATTGTAACAGACAACATATATAAACCTGTTTTTTTTTTTAAAATAATTTTTTGTTTAACTCAATTTTGCTTTCTGAAAGATAAATGTTATTGGCTCTTATATAGTGCAGAGTAAGATAAGAGAAAACCTGCTTTTAAATTTATTCTAATTTCTCTTTATCAAATAGAGAAGTAACAAGTATATGAGAAGAAAAAGTAAAGGATTATCTGTTCTTTAACTAACAAAGTTGTCATTAGTGTAAGCAATATCTTTTAGCAATATGTATGTTATTTTATATCTAAGATTAATTTTTTCTACTCCATTTTCAAGTCCACTAATTGAGCCCCCATTTGCTGTGACTATTAACCTGGGTTATGGCAATGGGTATTCTGGATTCTACCCAGTAGACTCCAATTCAGGGAGTGGCTGCTGTTTGCATTTTTGTTTTCTGAAAGTGTTTGCTTTCAAAATGCCATCTCTTATTCAAAATGTAAACTTCCTAGCTTGGCATGTCTGTTCCTTCTTTAAATAAATTACTTGGTCTCTCTGTTTTTCAATGTGCACTCCCTGTTCCAGTCAAGATGGTCAACAGGCACATACCATTTAAGACATGCTCATTTCCTTCTTCGTGTGCATAACGTCCCGCCCTCTCAGATTCAATCTTATCCAAACAGCATTTCTGGATAAATTCCTGATCTATCAGGATCACAACGGCACATTTTTACCTAACACATTAACTGACAGATTATCTTCTTTATGGTCTGAATTCTGTCTACTTCTTACTTCTCTAAAAATATTAAAAGATGCTTAAACACAGAAATTGTATAATCTTTTAAATCCAACTCAAATTGCTCATAGGAGCTGAACAGACTCAAAGTAGAAGCCTAATAAATATTAATGAGATAGATAAGAAATCAACTATGTAATTATAAAAGAAAAATATAAAAATATCTGCTCGTCTGACTTACTAAACATTACAGGTATTGATCGACTTAGGACCTATGCAACTTACGACCATTTGACTTTACGACCACAATCGCTAGCCAGGACTGCTCCATGTCTGGCAGCGCAAGTGTTGCCCAGCTGGGCGTAGGACAGTGCGGACCAGCTTCCGGCAGCACTTTGCAATTGGGAAAAGGTTTCCTATGGTATTTTTTACACCTGTATTTTATATTTTTGTATGCACCTGTATTTTGTAATTGTGTATGTTTTGCAAATATTAAACCAGTTGTACTGGTAATGCAGTGTTTTACTTAAACCTGATGAATGTAAAAATAAGAAATAAATGGTGTAGAGATGATACAAATGGCATAAAATGAACAAAAAAATATGATATATAACAATTATGAATGAAAATTATGATAAAATATGACTTAAAGATTTTTATAACATCATTTCACAGTACTGTACATATAGCCTACTCAACTTACAACCAAATCGTGTTACGACCGGTCTGTCAGAACCAATCGTGGTCGTAAGTCGAGCACTAGCTGTAAATGAATTTTGGGTATAGAGTTTATGAATTTTCTAAAAGAAATAAATGCTATGCTTTAATAAACTAGAAATCACATGTAAATTTGTGATAAAGAACCTGATAAAATAATTATTATAAGGAACTGGAAAGATTATGCTTTATGAATACAAGAAAACATTCAAAGTGTAGATGAAGAAACATCACACTCTTAGTTATCTGGTTATAGTAGCCATTTTTTTAAATTCTGATATTTTCTCCACTTCTATAAGATGTTTAGCAACAATGGAATGGTTTTATTTTAAAACAAACTTTCATGTAAATTGATTTTTAAAAAAACTTCTGATGTGTTTATAAGTGAACTTAAGGAAACATATTTCAGCCTGACCAGGCGGTGGCGCAGTGGATAGAGCGTCAGACTGGGATGCAGAGGACCTAGGTTAGAGACCCTGAGCTCGCCAGCTTGAGTGCGGGCCCATCTGGCTTGAGCAAAAGCTCGCCAGCTTGGACCCAAGGTCGCTGGCTCCAGCAGGGGTGGCTCGGTCTGCTGAAGGCCCGCGGTCAAGACACGTGTGAGAGAGCAATCAATGAACAACTATGGTGTCGAAACGGCAACGAAAAACTAATGATTGATGCTTCTCAACTCTCTCCATTCCTGTCTGTCTGTCCCTATCTATCCCTCTCTCTGACTCTCTCTCTGTCCCTGTAAAAAAAAGAAAGAAAGAAAGAAAACATATTTCAGACAAGATATCCAAAGTTATGGTTATGATTTACATCTGTGTCCATGAAACAACTGTTGTGATTTTTAATAAGGTCTGATTTCACTGAAACTCTGTAATGAAATCATAAGAAAAGATAAAAATTAGCTTTCAATATTAAAAACTGTTCTTCAGGGTTTATTTTGAAAAAATAAAAGTATAGTTTCAAAAATTTCTACTTTATGATGGGCATGGGCATAAGGGTGTGGCAGAAAAATACTTCCCCCAATACCAACACCTCTGCTTTGTATTAGGAATAGAAATGGAGCAGCCCTGAATTTGAGCAAGGCACATCATAGGAGCTAATTTGTCAGCCTCTCACAGTTGGAGAAGCAGAGGCAATATATTCTAACTCAAAGTGATGTGTTTAATAAATGCACTTGACAATTGTTTGAAATACGTTTCTTGCCTCCGTTGCCTTTCATTTCCTATTCAAACAGATTAGACGTGAACACGGTGATTATAAGCCAGCTGTGGTGACACTGCAGCTGAGAGCGATGCTTTGAGGACCTCAGGGCAACAAGACAGAAAGGATCTTGAAGGCAGAACAGAGCCACTTACAAGCCCCAAAGTCCTGGCTGCATTGGTCCTTCTACACAACACAGAAACGCACCACTCTCTTGTTTGAGCAGTTATCTCGGGGTCTTTGTGTAAGAGGAAAAGAACCAATGTTCATTTTATTAATTGTCTTAGAATCAATTTTAAATGTATGTTTAAAATCTGTAGATATAAAACTTACTTTTTTGAGAGAGAAGGGCAGGAATATCGCGCTACACCTTTATGTTCCCTGACTGGGGAATTGAACAAGCAACCTCTGTGCTCTGTACTCAAGGATGACGCTCCAAGCCATCTGGCCAGGACTTGATTATTTATTTATTTATTTATTTATTTATTTATTTATTTATTTATTTATAAAGACAGAAAGTGCAAAGGAGAGAGTGGAGAGATGGAAGGGAAGCATTCATTTGTTGTTCCACTCAGTCGTGCATTCATTGGTTGCTTCCCGTGTGTGCCCCAACTAGGGATGGAACCCACAACCTTGTCATTTCTGGGCGGCACTTAACTGACTTGAGCTAACCATCCAGGGTTGATATAAAATCTTTGATAGGTTTCTTTATCGTCTATATTTATAATACAATTTATAATAAAATTATTTTAAAAACAGTACAAATGTAAACCAATTATCCTAAAACTATTAAGAAGTGTTAATATTTCTTTCACGTGATCAGAGGATAAGAGTTAGCAGATTAGATTCTCTTTCATCTTTGTAAAATTCCAGCTTTCTTGGCCAAACATATTTTGGCCAGTACTTAATTAATGGCCTGTGTTTTGTCTCACTTTCAGCATAGAAATGCTATTCTCCCGTTATTTATTTATCTTTGCTATGTAATTTCACAGGAAGGTTCTATAATAGTAATAATAAAGATAGTAGTACTGCTGAAGGACTGGTTAACAAACTATTAAAAAGTGGATCAAGCCTGACCAGGCGGTGGCAAAGTGAATAGAGCTTCGGACTGGGACGTAGAGGACCCAGAGGTCGCCAGCTTGAGCGCAGGCTCATCTGGTTTGAGCAAGGCTCACTGGTTTGAGCCTAAGGTTGCTGGCTTGAGCAAGGGGCACCCAGTCTGCTGTAGTCCCCGGTCAAGACACATATGAGAAAGCAATCAATGAACAACTAAAGTGCTGCAACGAAAAATTGGTGCTTCTCATCTCTCTCCATTCCTATCTGTCTGTCCCTATCTGTCTCTGTCACATACAAAAAAACCCAAAAAGCAGATTAAGAGTTTGATATTGACAATCAACTAGGACTTAAGCAGGAATTAAAAAGAGAAAGAAGGTTCAAATGTAAAACATGACTTCATTTCAACGCTGACAGAAGATGTTTGTTTTATCTGCACACATGATAAATGCACAAAGAAATAAAAGTACACCATGGAACTGTTTTATGAGTTAATCTGAAATAACACTGCTCATGTTCAACAATATCTAATGTCAGACTAGACAGTTACACTCACATTCTCCAAACAACTCCATCACTTTAAACATAGTTAGTATAGTCAGCATAGTGCAAACTCAAGAAATTTTATTTTCACCCTCTTAGAATTTTTCATTCCTTTTAACAGCCACCATAACAGCAATCATTACATCCTCTTGCGATGATGGAATGGTCTTTAATGGAAAATATCATTGTAAAACCAAACAGCTGACTATTAGTCTGAAGAATGTGGTATTACCATGGCTTCTCAACATTGATCTGAGGTCAGCTTCTGCTACTAGCAAACTTTTTCTCTTCAGCTTATTTATATGACCTTGCTATGGTAGGAATGTCTGTGCTCCCCCCCAAAACTTATATGTCAAAATCCTAACCCTCAACAGTGTTGGTATTAGTAGGTGGGGCCTTGGGGAGTGCTTAAATCCCAAGGGCAGAAGCCCCATGAATGAGATTAGTGCACTTTAAGAAAAAGAGACACCAGGACTAGATTTAGTGCGGCGATCATGTTGTAACTTATATAAATGTCTAATCACTATGTGATATACCTGAAACTAGTATAATATTATATTTCAACTGTATTTGAAAATAAGGAAATAAGTAGTCTTGGGGGTGGGGGCAGAGGCCACAGGGACCCCTAGCTCCTTCATGTAAGGGCACAGTAAGAAGGGACCATCCATGAACCAGGAAAAGAGCCCTTACTAAACGGCAGCAGCCATGCTGGACCATCAACCTTGGACTCTCAAGCTTCCATATTTGAGCAATAGATCTTACTTGTTTATAAACTATCCAGTTGATGGTATTTTGTTATAGCAGCCAGAACAGAGTGAAATAGGCCTAATTTTTACTGTCCCCTTCTTTAAATAAGAAAGTTTTAGATCTGAGTGTGAGCTCTCTGAGTCATTTATCTAAAACACAGATCAGTAATATGTTTTGCTGGAAGGAAGGAAAAAAAAGGAAGAAAAAAGGGAAGAAATGAAAGAAAAGTTTATTTTCATACTGATAGGTTTACATTAATTTAACTACTATTTATAGAACACTTAAAATGTGATAATCTTCTAGATACTGAGGATAAAACACAGAAATAAATAGGGAAATTCCTAACTGCACTGGAGCTTACTTCATACTAAGTATGGGTAAGGGAACGCATATAGTAGTCAAGAGACATACCACCCAGATCATGACAAGTGCTATGAAGAAAAAAATATATTAAAAAAGAAAAGGATAAATAATACCACAGGTTGAGGTTTGGAATTTTAAGAAGAATGGTTAAAGAAAGTATTGTAAGAAGTTACATTGAAGCAAAGGTCTGGAGAAGGTCAAAAGTGAGTGAAGGAAACACCAAGTTTTAGCTGTGAAAGTGGCAAAAAGAGATGATCAGGTTCAGCATTCAGCTCTGAAGAGGGAACTTTATTAATTGAAAGACTGGACATGGTGTATGAGAGAGGGGAGGTTTGCTAGAAGATCAAGAATCAGATATTGGATATGTTAAATTTGCTTACAGGAGATCCATGTGACTACAATGAGAACGCGGCTGAATTCAAGTCAGAAGGTGAGGGGAGCAGCCAGGGATAGAATGCCTTTGGCAGCCATCAGATGTAAATGGCATGTAGATAAAGCACAGGTGTGAGCCCTGATCCTGGGTACTCTCCACTGTGCAGAAGTCAGGGAGATGAGACAGACTCAGCAAACAAGACAGAGAAAAAGCTGCTAGTGAGGGAGACTGTGGGGCTTGAGATCAGTGTGAGATCTTTAGAGGAAGATGAATTGATCAGAGAACCACTGTGTTAAACATTGTTTCTATGTCAAAATGTGAGATCTAAGAACTGACTATTATATATAAATGGTACTAACAGTTATTTCATACATAAAAATATCAACTGCTATTCAAACAGATATCTGTTTTGTATGCTTTTAACAATGAAAATATTTTACTTAAGAAAATGCTTTAAATCTAAGGCTTAGAGCAGTGGTAGTCAACCAGGTCCCTACCGCCCACTAGTGGACGTTCCAGCTTTCATGGTGGGCAATAGTGGAGCAACCAAACGGCGCTGCAATTACATACTAATTGACTAACTGTGGACCAGTCAAGACCAGGACAGCGGTCAGACTCTGTTACAGGGCATTTGTATTGGGACTGCACCCGACCTCTTTCGCGACCACCTGGCCCGCATTTGCAAGCAGCCAGGTACCTGACCCGGGTCCACACCCACTGCCCGATCCAGCAGGCAGTTTATGACCGCTATTGTCGCCCCAAAACTAGCAGTTTGTCATTTTATTATCCCCTAGACAAAGAACTCCATGGTTCGACGCTTCTTTCTATGACAGAAACTGCCAGACAAGGGAGATACCAATTAACTCATATTTTCGTCTAGACTCCCGGATTTTAGGGTAATAGGGTGACATTCTAGGAACCCCCCTTGGACTGCCAAAACTAGCAGATGTCTCGCTACTTCACCCGGATCGCAAAGAAGTGATGCCATTGGCCAACACCTGCTACATAAAACTTTATAGAACGCACAACCACAGATACTCACTAACTTAGTCTCGTCTCAAACTCTTGCTCAACAATATGACACTTGTAACGTTGCTACCACGAAACAGACTTCAAGCACATAAGTTTTGTTCACGTTACATAAGTGAAACTAAATCGTTACATAATCAAAACTAAAGTCAGTACGTAGTTAGATTTCTGAGAGCAAGCACGTACTTACAGTTTCAAACAAAATATTGTGAAATATCGTGAGCCCATGTCTCAAAAAAAAAAGAATGCATGAGGCTATTCGCCAGAGTATCTGAAGATGGGTTTCATAGAATCCGTTGCAAATAAACAACATCCAATGTGTTCGTTGTGCCATAAAACATTATCCAATGACGCAATGAAGCCAAGTCAATTGCAAGAACATCTTTCTACAAAGCATCCAAATGACAAGGACAAACCCATTGAATATTTTCAGAAAATATATAAAAAATTTCAAAATTGTTAAAATATCATTGCATCATTTAAGAAACAACATACAATGAACAAAGATGGATTAATTGCCACTTTAGCATTTCACAAAGAATTGCAAAAAGTGGTAAAAGCTATAATATTGGAGAAACTGTAATAATACCCTCTATAAAAGAATTTATCTTGCCTGACCTGTGGTGGCACAGTGGATAAAGCATCGACCTGGGAACACTGAGGTCGCCAGTTCAAAACCCTGCACTGGTCTGGTCAAAGCACATATAGGGGTTGATGCTTCCAGCTCCTCCCCCCTTTCTCTCTTTCTCTCTCTCTCTCACTCTGTGTCTCCTCTCTAAAATAAATAAAATAAAATAAAATAAAAAAGAGACCATGTTTCATGTCTTAAAAAAAAAAAAGAATTTATCTCAACAGTAATGCATCAGGATATACCTCAAATTTTAAAAACGTTGACCCTAAGTGATAGCACAGTAAAACTATGAATTGATGAAATGGCAGTTAATGTTGAAAAACAAACTTATAAGTATTCTCCAAAACTCTTCATTTTCCATGCAATTGGATGATTCTACCATTGCAGATAATGATGCTTTACTGATGGCATATGTACGCTATTTTGATGAAAACAATATATTACAAGAAGAAATGCTATTTACAATAAATCTCATCACAGATACAAAAGGATTATCTATATTTAATACTGTGAGAACATACTTTACAAAAAATAATATTCCTTTGAACAATATTGTTGCATGTGCTACTGATGGAGCACCATCAATGGTAGGTCGCTATGGTGATTTTGTTGCTTATTTGAAGCAGGAAGTGCCAAATGTTTTATGTATTCATTGTACAGTGCACAGACAACATCTTGCAGGAAAATACCTAAGTACAAGCCTCCATTCATCATTAACTATAATAATTCGAGCCATAAACAAAATCAAATCCAATGCAATGAATGATAGAATGTTTTGGCAGCTTCGCCAGGACAATAATGAGGATTTTGTTAAGTTACTTTTGCACATAGAAGTTCGGTGGCTGTCAAAGAATACATCTTTGGCTAGATTTGTAGCATTATATAATAGCGTCATATAATTTTTTTTTTGCATCATACAATTTTTTGAAAGTAATAATGAGCCTGACCTGTGGTGGCGCAGTGGATAAAGCGTCAACCTGGGAACACTGAGGTCGCCAGTTCAAAACCCTGCACTGGTCTGGTCAAGGCACATATGGGAGTTGATGCTTCCAGCTCCTCCCCCCTTTCTCTCTTTCTCTCTCTCTCTCTCTCTCTCTCATTCTGTGTCTCCTCTCTAAAATGAATAAAATAAAATAAAAATTAAAAAAAAGAAAGTAATAATGAGACCAATCTGTGTCAACAGTTAAAAACAGTAAAGAATGATGCCTTTTACTTGGCAGACATTTTCAGGAGATTTAACGATGTCAATTTGCAGCTTCAAGGAGCTAATAAAATTCTTATAGGTTGTCAAAGTATTGTGCTATTATTTATTGACAAACCTGAACTACTTCGTCATAATCTATTGAAGAGAGAATTTCATCAGTTTCCTCAGTTATCATCTATAAAAGATAATGTAACTCCAGAGGATATTGACAGATTCAGTAGCCACCTCAATGAACTTAAATTGGACATGAAAAAACAATTTGAAGGTATTTTGAAATTGAAGGTATATGACTGGATGAAAAATCCTTTTACCGCAAATATTGAAGAGGCTGATACAACCTGCCAAGAAGAACTGTTAGAAATTAGATATGATGAAGAAAGTAAACATAAATTCGACAGTGGTGGATATGAAAACCTAAGGCAAAAAATAAAAATGCTGGTCTTATATCCAAATATGTGGAAAATGGTATTCAGTTTATTGATACTTTTCCCTACCTCTTATCTTGTGGAATCAGGAGTTAGTGCTGTTAATCATATTATAACGAAAGAAAGAAACTGCCTGAATATTTCTGAAAGGGGAGACCTTCATTTGTTCCTCACAAACATTGAACCAAATATTCAATATTTAGTTTCCCAGCATGAGCCTCAGGGATCCCACTAATAATTCAATTAACTAATGTAATTTCTATGTATGCAAAGTATAAATAAAAAGATAGATTTAACTATAGTAAGTTGTTTTATAAAGATTTATTCTGCCAAATAGAGAAAATCCAACATAAAGTACTTGGTAAGTAATTATTATTATATGCTTTAACTTGCTGTAACTCTGCTTTATAAATTTAATAAAGTTAAGTTACTTCCCTACTTTATAAATCACCATTACTGTGGAACTGGTGGGCGGTTAGAAAATTTTACTACTAACAGAGATACAAAAGTGGGCAGTAGGTATAAAAAGGTTGACTACCCCTGGCTTAGAGCAACCTGAACTCAATGTAATCAGACAATATTTTCTGCCTTTCTCATAGTCTATAGATGAATATGTTTTTTTAAGAATAAAGAATTTAAACATATTGTGATTTATTATATCATATATCCTCTACCTAAGGTCCTATGCCATTATTTCAGGTTCACTAAGAAAAAAGTGTTGCCAACCAAACTATGGGATGCCGTTGAGTGTAAGATGCATCATCCTGTTTCCAGAGATGTTAAAATAGGAAAAAATATGCATCTTACTATTCATGAAATACTAGAAAATTATTAACTCCTTTTTGTGGTTTGACTAAGATGTATGTTCTATTTTTAATAAGAAGACACCTGATAAGCACTGTAATCTATATTACTTTTGCAGAATAAGTAATTATTCCCACCACTCAACATTAACAACCATAATCACTACATTTTTCCTTCCCGAGTGAAAATGAAAGCACTACAGATTTAAACTATCAGCACAGCACACAGAAAAAGTAAAACATTATAAAAACAGATAAAATTAAATTTTCTGTATGCTATAATTAATTACTGAGGAGTTAACATACTATAGGCTAGTATTAATAAGTGTCCTATAATTTTTAAATGTACATATATAAAAATATTAATGAACATATTAGTAAAATTAAGTTTAGGAGATGATTTGTAAGAAATGATAGCATTTTTTAAATATAATACTTGTTAACATAAAGGGAACAATATTCTATTTTATCTGATTTAAAATAATAATTGAACCACTACTCCTGATGACTATTGATTTATTTGGTCAAGAAAATATTTATTCAGCACTTTCTAAATGTTCAAGCACTGACTTGTAAACAGAGAAGAAATCTATTCAAGCAGCTTGTATTTTGGAAAAAGAAACAGAAAACAAACACAAAGGACATCATAAATTTGTCAGAATATGGTAAATAATTTGGAGAAAATTGGAAAATATAAAAAGTGGAATGGGTGCCCTGACCTCTTGGCTCAGCAACAGAGCATCAACCGGGCGTGTGGAAGTTCCGGGTTTGATTACCAGTCAGGGCACAGAGGAGAAGCAACCATCTGCTTCCCCGCCCCCCTTCTGCTCCCATTCTCTCTCTCTCTCACACACACACACACACACACTCTCTCTCTCTCTCTTTCTCTTTCTCTTCCCCTTTTGCAGCCATGGCTCAATTGATTGGAGCGCATCAGCTTTGAGCACTGAGGATGGCTTCGTGGAGCCTCCACCTCAGGTACTAAAAATAGCTCAGTTGTGAGCATGGCCCCAGATGGGCAGAGCATCTGCTCCAGATGGAGGTTGCAGTGTGGATCACAAGCAGGGCCATGTGAGAGTCTGTCTCTGTATCTTTTCCTCTCACTTAGAAAAATAAAAGTGGAATGGGGAAGCTACTATCTCAACAGAACAACTTATTTAAGTGGCTATTAAGTAGATTCACTGTGAACATTTAAAACATTTCTACTCTTTTAAACAGACTAACTGCATTAAAAGCACTGACAATTCTCATTTGGATTTTTGTACTTACTGAGTATACAGTATTAGAACAAAGTCTCATTTCCTCCTCTGCTACTAAGAGAATGGTTGTCTTTTTAAAGTAAGAATAATCTCTGACCTCTGTCTTTTTACCTCTCATTGCTCCCTCCTGATAAAGCAGGTGGGATCATAAGAGAATCCAAATGTATTTTCATGAAGTTGTTAAAAACCATAATATATCAGTTGGCATGAAAATTAAAAAGAGAAATGCACAACAAGTTTTTGCAAAACATAGCAAAGAGTTGGTTCTTTTTGAAATCCAAATTAGAGTGAAAATATAACCAGCTTATTCATATTCATGCAATCTTGGGATGAGTAATAAGTAACTACTTGGCCTTGTAATTCTTACAAGAGTTACATATACTCTGAATATGAGAACTAATTAAATTAAATGGTATTATATAAGCTTATATTATATAATGGACTAAGTAAACTCATAGTATCAATGGAAATAAACTAACGTGTTTAAGGTTATTATTCTTGAAATTTTAGAGGGCGATGTCTGGTCATCTACAAAAATCAGCTTAGCATCAAGCTTTCATTTTAACTTCAGTTTGATTTTCTGTAATGCATATGGATTTAGTAAATAACACTTCTGCATTTTCTCTCCTCTTTCTCAATATAGAAAACTTTTTAGTACAGAGTGAAAACATTCAGTATTAGAAATCATGTAAGCTAAGTTCTGGTTTAAGCTCTGTCAATAAATAATTTGACTGTTGGCAAATTACTCTTTGTGGGTTGCAGTTTCCTTATTCTTAAATGAATAGATTAGTGAAGATTATATCGTTACGGTGTCTTATTTACATTAAAAAACAGATATTGAGGCATTCTTCATCAGTCACTATACATACAGACACAATTTGGTCCTACCTGTTACAGAGGAATCTTATTTCTTATTTCCTGAAAGAATATATCATTTATTCCCTATAATCAACAGCCTACAACTTGAAAGACATGAATATTATTAATAATGTTATAAACAGTTTCCGATTAATACAGAGTCCCTATTAAGGGCCAAATCTATTTAATCCAAATTCCATAAAGTTTTTCTGAGGGAATGGCCTAATGCTGAGTGAGTGAATGCATAATATGACTAAAGATAGAAGTAAAAGGAGTTTGAAAAACTCTTTTATATAGCAAATTTTTTTATTTTGTTACCTAAAATGACAAAATTCAAATGCAATTTAGATTTCTCCCATAAAGAAAAAAGTATTTTTTTGTTTTGATAGAGAGACTTAAAATTTCTTAGCAAAGTCTGAGTGTTGTTTTTTGTTTTTGTTTGTTTTGTGTGAGAGAGAGAGAAGAGAGACAGGAAAGGAGAGAGATGAGAAGTATCAACTCCTACTTGCAGCACTTGGTCATTGATTGCTTCACATACGTTGACTTGAAGAGGGAGGTTGTCTCCAGTTGAGTCAGTGACCCCTTGCTCAAGTCAGCGACTGTGGGATCATGATGATGATCTCACACACAAGACAGTGACCCCACACCCAAGCCGATGAGCTTGCACTCAAGCAGGCAACCTGGGTATTTTGAATCAGAGACCTTAGCGTCTAGTTTACCTCTCTACCCACTGCACCATCGCTGGTCAGGCTGAATGTTGTTTTTTGTATCAACTAGGATGTTTTCAAGAAAAACTAATATCATATTATTGAAACAATCTTTTGGATTTTACATAATAAAACAAAGACATTACCTACTTCACTAACTAAAGACTAGGGTTTCTTTATATTTTTCCATAATTACAATAACTTAATTGTTTCTTTTACTGCTAATTATTTTATTAATACATTGTAATTATTACAAAAGTAGTATGCTTGCACTCTACAGAGTCAAACCACAGAAAAGCAAAAGGAAAAATAAAAGAAAAAGAAAACCTTTATATTCCTATTGACACTCCACTCAGAAATTATTACTGTTAAAATCTTGTTCATCTTTTGGCCCTGGCTGGTTGGCTCACTGACTGGGAAGCCCAGTGGATAGACTGTCAGCCCAGAATAAGGATGTCCTGGTTCAATCCCTGGTAAGGGCACACATGAGAAGTGACCATCTGTTTCTCTCCTCCTTTCTTCCACCTACTCTCCCTATTCCTCTCCCACAGCCAATGGCTGGATTAGTCTGAGTGTTACCCAGCTGCTGAGGTCTGCTCTGTTGATTTGAGTATCACCCAGATAGGGGTTGCTGAGTGGGTCCTGATTGGGGCACATGCAGGGGTCTGTCTCTCTGTTTCCCCTCCTCTCAATTAAAAATTTTTTTTCTTCATCTTTCCATATTTTAAATGCATATATAAACATTGAATCACATGAACTTATAACTAATATTATGTAACCAATTTAAAACTTAATATTTCCATTTTGACTGTTAATATACTTGCATTTTTTTAAAATTATCCAATCCATATAAAAATTTTCAGGATTGTCCCCAAACTGTTCTTCATGGTTGATTTGTCCAACTCAGGATTCAATTTAGTGTGACACCCTGTACCTAGCTGTCACGTCCATATCATTCCTAATCTAGCTCACAAATTGTCCCTCTTTTTTTTTTTTTTCAGGCCATTAACTTGTTGGCAACAGACAAATTTAAGTTATCTTTTAAAAATACTTTAGTCTCTTCATAACTTCAATGTTATCGAGAGTTAATAAGTTACTTGAAAACCATGTATTAACTAACTGTGTGGTTAGTTAACCTATTTCTCAAAGCTTTTGTTGAAATCCCGAAAAACATCAATCATTTTGCCTTTAGGGATTCTGTGCTAATTTCAGCAAGGTTGGGTGTTCTCTTGATCTTCCTTCCCGGGAAGAAGGACATGATGCATGTTTCCCCTGCGAGGACCCTGCCCTCCAGGAGTGAGCATGAAGGTGTTCTAAGGACAAGGTCTGAGCTATTATTTAAATGTACCTTCTTTTGTGGTCCCTGTAAAGCAATCCCATGTCCCCATGCATTCTCTCACTCATCAGAGTGAAATCTAAATAAAGGTGTATTAATGTTGGGCCGAGTACTACCAGTTTACCTAAATTAATGTTTATTTTGTATCTAATAATGTTTTCTATTGAGAGAAGCTGGGCTCTGTTTTCTTAAGATTTTTGCCAAGTCTCATAAATCTGGGAAAAGGGAGTCAGTGTAACCCCCACTAATAGCTAAAGTGGCCACACACAGAATAAACAAGGGCTGAGTTTATAAAGTCATCATTGAGAGACCCTATTGGGGTAAATTTAAATTTTTCAGTATTAATTTATGATGTGTGTGACATACTTTGCACTCAAAGAAAGAGAACAGAAAAAGAATGGAAAATACGCAGTTAAACGGAGCTTTAATACATTAAATGTACAATTTAAGTTTTAAAAGCCAACTCCAAAAAATAATGAAAAAGAAAAATGTGTTTCTGTGTTGAAAAGACATTCTAGTTTGTTGGGGTGTGTAAGAATTTCTAAACAATATATCAACATCACTAAAAAAGGTGATTTGTTGGGTGTTTCTCTCCCAATTTTAAAATGATTCAATTGTTTACTTAAATCTTGAGGAGTTATTTCTTTATCAATAGAACAGATTTTTGAACCAAAATACCTAGTAAAATGTTGAGAAAATGCTCAATTTTATCTACAACTTCAGTATCATCTAGAGTTAATTTCATATGATTTTTATTGTTTTAAAAGTCAAAATTTATTTCTCTAGACATGAATGAAATTATAACTTTACTTAAAACTCCTTAATAAAAAACATCCTGAAGATGTCATAATTTATTTATTAAAGACACCAACTACATCAGGGAAATAAGGAACCTACTATTTCATGTTTATCCTATTTTTATTTAATTGTTTTCCCTGGTAATAAGGCATTTCCCTCAATTTGCATTCAGCATGGATCTCAGAAAGCAGGATGTAGACAATTTTTAGAAAAAAGTATGAAGGCTTTTGAAATTTGTTTGGTTTCAGAGAGCCCAGAAAGAGGTTGTTCACAAGAAAAGAAAGTGGGATATCATTTGTTAGCATTTAAAAATCCTGTCAGTATTTTCTTTAACATGGCTCCTTTTGCTATCTCTCTAGAAAAATTCCCAGACAAGCAATATGATGTGAATGTAATAAACTTTCCTTTTTTCTAACTGAGCTATCATTTCTCAAAATTAATAAAAACTCGTCATACACATTTTTCTCTTGAACTATACAGGTCTTATGAAATCTCTGGGAATGCCTAATGCTAGGACAGTGCCATCTTAATTAGAAAAGGTAACATCAAAAGCAAGTCTACTTCAGACAATTTGCTACTTTTTCTCCTCTTTTCATTAACCCTACTTCTCATACTTTTACCCATAAGGCAAAAATTATTTCCAAAAATATCACCTTAAAAATTAATTATTCACAAGAATGATAATGAATACCTACACATACCTATCCATGATGCTACATGAAATTAGGTATGTAGTCAGACTATATAAAGTGATTAGCAGAATGCCTAAAATATAAACTTTAAAGTAGATGTTAATAACTTCCTTACTATAGTTATTTAAAGAAGGTTAAAAAAACATAAAAATAGAGTTCATAGGTAATATAATCCAATTCTAAAATATATCCAAGTGCTGGCTAAAATAATTAAATGTGAGATGTATGTAATTTAAATTTTTTTTTAATTTCTTTTTATTTATTCATTTTAGAGAGGAGACACAGAGTGAGAGAGAGAGAGAGAGAGAGAGAAAGGGGGGAGGAAGCATCACTCCCATATGTGCCTTGACCAGATCAGTGCAGGGTTTTGAACTGGCGACCTCAGTGTTCCCAGGTCGACGCTTTATTTGTAGCCGTGTCTAATATATTAAAATATTATTTTAACATATAATCAGTAGAAAAAGCATTAATCAGATACTTTATTTTTTTCATACTAAGTGTTCTAAATAAGGTAGTACTTTAAATTTTTGCATTTCTCTACTTAGAATTAATTGATCTGTATTGAGATTTAATAAAATTTACAATTCAAAGGGAGACTGAATGAACTAAAGATGTTTCAAAAAAACTTGAAAGTGTTCTAATAACTGAATGTAGTATCACTTTTTACATTTAATTTTCCATTAAATAAATAGCCTGACCAGGTAATGGCCAGTTGATGGAGTGTCAGACTAGGATGGAGAGGACTCAGGTTCGAAACCCTGAGGTTGTGGCTTGAGCTCGGGCTCATCCAGCTTGAGCACGGATTCACCAGCTTTGCTGTGAGATAAAGCGGAAGGAATAGCCAGGGTCGAGACAACTTTTGCCTTAAACTTCACAAGACAGAACAATGAGCAATTTACAAAATCACCAGAGTTCCTGTATCTTTAGCAAGGCTTTCAAGCTTTTATACACAGAATTCTTTTAAGAACTAGCTGCAATATCCAACAATTTTAAGTCAGTTAGAGCCCAAAATTAAAGCTGCATTTTTTTTCTTATCTGCCCTGCACCACAACTTTGAAACCTGTTTTTTTTGTTTGTTTGTTTTGTTTTTAGCAAGAGAAAGACAGAAAAGGAGAGAAATGAGAAGTTATCAACTGGTAGTTGTGGCAGCTTAGTTAGTCATTGATTTTTTCTCATATGTGCCTTGACCCGAGAGGCTCCAGCCAAGGCAGTGACCCCTTGCTCAAGCCAGCAACTTTCAGCTCAAGCCAGCAACCTTGGGCTTCAAGCCAGTGACCTTTGGACTCAAGCCAGTGACCATGGGATCATGTCTATGATCCCATACTCAAGCCAGCGACCCCATTGCTGATGAGCCCGCACTCAAGCTGGTGACCTCAGGATTTTGAACATGGGTCCTCAGCATCCCAGGCTGATGCTCTATCTACAGCACCACCACCTGGTCTAGCTACTTAGAAACATCTGATTCACATAAAGGAATACTAATATCTCAAAAGATTATATTAGGATTTACCACAGATTCATACTTTAATGTCAATCTACTGATTAATATTTCAGAGATGGGAGAAATTGTCATTACAACAACCTGGCCTGGCAGCCACTGTGCTTTCTAAGTAGAATAAATGTGTTTTCAAGAGAAATCCTAGAGCAGCTGGATAATATACAAAGTCCTGGCTTGGGTTTTATTAGTGTTTATTTTGGTTTTACTTATTTGTTTATTAGGCAAGGAGGGAAAATATAATCCTTGAAACCTCATCAGGTGTGGTTTAATGATCTGCATTATTGGATATAAAAGACAGCATCACAACACTCAATCTTCCAAATTTTTAACTTATTCCTGGAATAGTTCCATTTCAGTATAGAAATTATTATTTTGCTTGGTGCATGCATAAGATACATTCAAAAAATTTATTAGAGTGAAAAGAAATAATGAATAAATGAATGGATATAGCCAAGTATAATTGTAAAGTAATGGCATAGATGTGATGGTTTGAACAACATATGAGTGTTGCCTTTCATGTTTTATTGTTTTTGGAGGGTGCAGACAAAAGTACAAACCTTAAGTCAAACAATAATATAATCAGAAGATGTTGAGATATTTGTATATCCTATTGCTGTTGTTTATTTTTAGTACTAAAAGTATTTAAGAATTGAATGACAAATTAAGAAACTTGGCATTTCAAAAGCTGCCTTGTTGAAAACTTGGGAGTACTGAAATACAACTCTTAAGTAAGAACTCCCATAAAAGGAACAGAAAATTATCTGGAGAAAACCGGATGACACTATTCTTTTCCCTAGGGAAGGCAAATAGTTTTAACAGTATTCCCCCACTGTTCTGGTCATGGGACCAGAGTTTGTGTCTATTTCTCCAATCTTTATTTGTAAATATAGACTTGCTACTAGCTACCTAGGTGGAAAACAATTCAATATCAACCATGAAAACCATAATGACACAATCAGCTCAGAGGCAAAATCTGGAAACACACACATGTATATATACAAACATATGGATATGCATATACATAGGTACACACATTTGTTTCTGACATTTAGACAATGGGATTTCATGAAATTAAAAAGAAACTGAATTGTTTATTCTTCTCCTACTTTGTCACTTACATATTACTTTCTCCCTAATGTTTCACTTACCTAAATATTGCAGATAAAAATATCAGCTAATTTATTGTTTTCTGCACTTATAGTTAAATATGAAATAACCAGAGTCAGTCCTGTTCATATATCATAAGTGAAGTGCCCTTCCCATTACCTCCAACCTTTATTCACATGACTAACTCCCTGCTATGTCTCTTTATGGAGTTTTAGGGGTCTTATGGCTGAGAGTACTCACAAGGTCCCAGACAAATTAGCCTGGCCATCATTAGTCCTGGGTTTCATTTCTTCAAATATCTATTGTCTAGTAGATGATATATATAAAAATTAAACAAACTGTCCCTGCTAATAAAGCCATCTAATGTGTTGCCACAACCAAAAATTATAATGAGTTAATCTATTTAATGGTATGGGAAGTTTATTAACAAAGTTGGAGACAGAAAATTAAGATTAAAAATGCATAACTCAAAACTTGAATTCGAATTCATGAGCATGTCACCTGATCAGGCAGCAGCACAGTGAATAGAGCATCGGACTGGGACGCAGGGGACCCATGTTGGAAACCCCAAGGTCACCAGCTTGAGTGCAGGTTCATCTGCTTTGAGAATGGCTCACCAGCTTGAGCCCATGGTCACTGGCTTGAGCAAGGGGTCACTCAGTTGCTGTAGCCCCCCCCATCAAGGCACATATGAAAAAGCAATCAATGAATAATTAAGATGCTGCAATGAAGAACTGATGCTTTTCATCTCTCTCCCTTCCTGTCTGTCTATCCCTATCTGTCTCTCTCTCTGTCTTTGTCACACACACAAAAAAAAAATCATGAAAATCATGAGCATGTCAGTGACAGGAACTAGGTATCTCCATTACTAATCAGCTTTGGGCTGCCTGAGATATGTAAGAAGAGCTCTATGCTATTATATTTTCTGTTTTTATTTTCACTTAAAAACTGATTTACATTCTTGACAATTCACTTTAATTTTCTATTACGAGCCTTTGCTTGGGAACAGTAATAGCTGTCATAATTAATTGTGCAGAAAAGAAAATATATATCATCTAGAAGAAATCAAATATGAAAAATTCTCATATTTGATTTCTTCTAGTAATCCAGATAAGACCCACTGAGCTCTGTAGCTGAAAGTAAATATACATTTCTGTAAGATATTTAAAAAATAATGTTTATACAGTTAACTGGGTTAATGAAATGCAAAAATGAGATAAAATGGAAAATTAGTCTAAATCCCCTCGCTTAGAATACCCCATGGTTTATTTGTGGTAAGGATACATCATAGGGAGATAGCCCCCTCTCAGAACAATCATCTCCTGGGGACTGTTTAAAAAGCAGCCCTTGTGAGTTGAAAAAGTATAGTTAGACAATTTGGAAAACATTTAGTCCTACTCTGAAAATGCCATGTCAAAATTGAAAATGTCCTCACAGACACTGATAACGTTTTTATAACAAATATATCAGTAACACTTGACCCAAACAAAGATGATGGGACCACATACAGCCTCTGTGTATGCAAACATCACATTTCTAGAGCCACAGAAAATTACCTTGTGAATCCTGAGAAATATTTGTTCTAACTTAACTGAGAAAACTAGAAAACATTACGATTAGGGAGTAAGATATGAGGTTTTTATAACTGCTTTAGTGTTATACAGTGAGGAAATTGGCTTTATAAAAAAACTAAATTTTTTTATAAAGCCAATTTCCTCACTGTAGGCTTTTTGATTCCTCAATTTTAAGATTCAGCAATTAAGATTCACACTGGGATTCAATACCTTCAATTTGTGATTCCCAAACTGTGTGCCAAGGCACCCTGGAATGCTAAGTGAACTCACAGGGCTTGCTGTGGGATATTTAAAATTTTTAGGGTAAATACAACATTCAACTTCTGTCAGATACTATACAAGCTATATATTAGTCAAGGTATTTCACAGTTTTAACATTGGAGAGTTCAAGGTTCCCTCTGAGGGCATCATAGATGTGTGAAGCTGGATTTTCAGCAGATGATACAATAAAAAGCAGTTACCTGCTGAAAATCCATGAGGAACAGGTAATAGAGCTGGTAGCATTCACTCTGTCTCGAGGTTTGAAAAGTTGTGCAGTGCCCAACATACACAGATACACAGACATTAAGAAGTAAGTGTGGTTATTTCAGAATAAAATAAAAATATTAATTTTATTTTCTCTTCCAATTTAGGTTATCAGGACATAAATATGTATTGTTATTTGGCTATAACTATTTAATAAAGAGAGTTCTTGGCTTTTGTTTGTTTTTTGGCCTAAATGGTGCCAAGAAAATAATACTAAGCTGCTAAGGTACACTATGAACCAAAAAACTTTGGAAACTTCCATTCTAAGTGCATTTTGAGAAAATCTGAAAATCTATCACTGCAAATAAGACCACTAACCCAAATTAATGAAGGAGAATTTGTGTATGAAATTAATACTAATTAATTTACCACTTAACCTTCAAGCTTCATTTTGAAATTGCCTTTAGTCTTCCATATTTTATAAATTTCTCTAGATTTATAGCCAGAAAATGGTAGTCACTGAAGCTTTTCAATGTGGCTGCTTTCTGAGTTTGTCTAAGTTTACCAGATAGGGAGAAGCCTGGTATAACAATGTCTTTATTGTAGTTCATTTAAGCCCCATGGAAAGAATCCAAAGCTGACATTCTTCACACCAACTTCCCCCTGTAGTGAAGGTGTTATTGTGTGTTTCCTGTGAATTTCTTTCACAGTATCTCTTCCCTGATCTCTTCCTTGTTTGGTTTTTGTGTTTTATTTTACTCCTACACTCATGTGTAGGAAGGGTTTGTTTATCCAAAGAGAGTGATTTTTGATTTTAGGTTTGGATTATTTCAACAACCTGTTGGACATATTCTAATGAAATGTGCAAATTAGTACTGACTGAATTGACATTTTACTGATTATTAGGCTAAGCCAAAGCATTATGTAGAAGGATCATTCTTAGTCATAAGCAAGTGGAAGAGATATAAATATTTGCAACTAAGTTTCATTTAAGCTGAACTAATTAAACAAGTTGAGAGCCAAAATAATCTCTATTTTTCCCCAAAAAAGAAATAATTTATAAAACGAGGACAACATAACTCATGTCAAGCTTGTGAAGAAGACAAGTTGGAAAGAATGAAAATGATGTTAGGCTAAGTAACTGTGTAAAAGTTTAAACCTGTGTTATATTCAAAAAAATAAAAAGAACCAGCCATTTGATTTCCATTGATGAATGAAAAACAGTGAAACAACAGAATATTAACACAGTATATGATAGCTAGTGATAATTTAATAAGAAAAGAACATTGCTAAGGTTATGCACCAGCAACATTCTTTCAAATATATACTGATCATCTCATTGCCAAAATAATTTCTATAAAAAGATATATTTAAAACCCAAATAAAAATATGGATCCAGATGAAAACTGATCAATGGCTTGTCACCCATATGGTAAATTATGTTATCCTATAAAACTAATAAGGTAGTAGAAAGTCCTAGCATAGTTGTCACTCTTTTGCTCTGACACCCATGCAAACCAAAGTCAAACATCTTGAGCAATTGAGGCACACAAACTTGTTCACATTGAATAATTATCAGAAAGCCATGGCTGCTTATTCTGAACAAGGTAAACAGTCACATGGAATTTCAACTTAATCACATTAGAAAGTATATAACTAATAGAACACAAAAGGCATCATAACAACTTTACAATGAAAAATATTTCGATGAAAAATATTAAGTAAAGTTATATAGCAGAGACCCAATCATCATTTATAATTCAAGATCTTTTGAACTTATCACATCTATAAAAAATATTGCATATACCATATTTCCCCATGTATAAGACGCACCTTTTTGCGAAAAACTTGGGGTCTAAATACTGAATATGTCTTATACAGTGGCTGTAGATTGTTTTACCTGCTCCCACTTTTTGCACTTATTTTTGTGCTCATTGTTGTAGATATATTTTTATTTGCATTTCCTGCTTTTTCATTCTTGTCATTGTGCTGTTTCACATTTGTTACCGGTATATTATGGTAGGTTACATTTTGCCACGTTCTGCCCAGAAATGGCTCAGAAAAGATTTCTGTACAGTGCTGAATTCAAGTTAAAAGTGATCCAGTTTGCAGAAGTGAATGGAAATCATGTTACTGAACCTAAGTTTGGTACTCCAACTGAGAAATCAATCCAAGACTGACTATGGGAAGAAACTCTACTGAAAACACCACAGCAGAAGAAGGCCATGAGAGGCAAATCAACAAAATGGCCTGATTTAGAGAGGGAATTGAAGATATGGATTGAAGAGCAAAGGGCAATTGAAATTCCTGTGTCCACAAAGATGGTTCCACATGAGGCAAGAAGAATTGCTGATGAAAAAGAAGTTACTGATTTTAAAGGAGGACACAATTGGTGCTTCAGGTTCATGAAACGGAATGGACTGAGCATGTGTACACGCACCAGACTTGCCCAAAAGATATTTGAAAGTTGTGAGCAGAAGGTCCTTGACTTTTATCATTTTGTCATTCACTGTCGGAAGACACATGAGTTTGAGTTGGGACAGATTGCAAATACGGATGAAGTCCCCCTTCAATCTGATGTCTCAAGTAACAGAACTGTTGATAAGAAGGGGGTGAAAACTGTAACTGTAAAGTCAAGCAGACATGAAAAGAGTTATTATACAGTTGTTCTAGCTTGTGTAAAGAGAACCAAGCTGCCTCCTATGCTGATTTTCAAACTCAAAACAATACCAAAGACATTCCTTGAGGAGTGATTGTCCACGTTCATGACAAGGGTTAAATGGATCAGGATAAAATGAAGATCTGGTTTGAAAATGTTTGGAGAAGGAGACCAGGTGGACTCTTATGCAAACCTGCCCTATTGATATTTGATCAGTTCAGGGCACACACACCAAAAAACACAAAGAAGATTGCTGCAAAGCAAAAAACAAAACTTGCCATCATACATGGAGGCTTGACATCCCAGCTCCAACCACTTGATGTCGGCATTAACAAATCCTTCAAAGCTGCCATGAGAGACGAATGGAACCAATGAATGAAGTCTTCTAGGGACAATTTGACACCAGCAAGAAGAGTGAAGAAACCAACTATAGGAGAAGTTTGTACCTGGGTGAAAAGATCCTAGGATAATATCAAGATTGAGATCATTGTCGAGTCATTTAAGAAGTGTGGCATATCAAATGCCAGAGATGGAACTGAGGATAAAGCAATACATGAAGACAGTGATTTATCATCAGGCACAGAAGAGGACAAGCTAATGGATGGGAGTTTTGACAGTGATGAGGAGTTGTATGGATTTTATGATTAATAAAACTTGAGTTCAATAACTTTATGTAATACTTTTTTTCCAAATGTTGGGCCCCAAAATTAAGGTGTTTCTTATACATGGGAGCGTCTTATACATGGGGAAATGCGGTAGTATGGCATAGATTATCCAAAGACTACTAGCTTTGGCAGAACTGTCCTCTGTCACCACAGCTCAAAGAGACCTCTTCTTGTTCCTCTTTTCCAACACACGACTGCCTACTCCTTACTGTCCAGGTCCCATGCTGCTGTCTCCCCAGTGCTTGCTGAACTGGTATATAGATATGACAAACAGAGAATTTCCAAGTTCCAAACTCTCTCTATGCCACATTTTCTCAGCATTGTCTAGGATGTACATTAATTAAAGCTCAGATATTAATAACTCAGAGTGTGAGATAGGACAGAAATCTAGGCCATTCTTACCTAACGCTATTCTTGCTAAATATTAAAATGTATTTTTCAGATTCAGTTGTAACAGAATGAGTGTGACAGATTCAACAGATAAATGTGGCTACTACAAAGAAGAAATAAACACGTAATTGACCAAATAGTGTATATAAGCAATGGCTAATATATATATTATAATAATATATAAAAGATATTTTGGATGTGAATCCTCTTTCTTCTTTACATGCTACAAGTAAGTAAAACTGCCTTGCAACAACCACACTTGTTCTTGAATAGAACACCCAAGTGGCCAGCCCTAGTGAGTTCAGTAACAATAGTGCCTGATAACATTTGCCTTTCAATAGCCTCCTTAAATATTTTATTCTTAAAAAGCTGGAACAAAATTAATAGAGAATAACTAATAGAGAAACCCATAGAAGAGAAGGGAATGAGCAGGGAGGTATACTCCTGGTATCCCAATAAACGACAAACGCACCATGTGTGGGGTCGGCTGTCTCCTCTATGCCACAGCTGACCAGACATTTACTTATTAACACTTCAGAAATGAGCATGTATGAATTACAATTACCCAGTTTACTTGTGCTTTTTATTGCAAATGAAGTAATGGCCCAGTCGAGATGGCAATGATTTGAAATACAGTAGTACAGATTGTTTTCTTGTTTATAGGTAATGAGAAGTGTAGTATAAAGTGCACTTTGTAAATGCACCAGAGAGAACCATAAAACTGAATAAGCCCATTGACAGGAATACAACACAAGGTGATAACTTCAGGTTACCACTAAATAATAGACAGCCATAAAAAATAATTAGGTTTAAACACATAATCTAGAGAAAAGGAGTATAAAATTTCTCTTCCAAAAATATATAACTGAAAGAAATTTAGCTAAAGTTCAGATTTACTTTAAAAATATACTACACATTTTAAAATATGGCGTAGCTTATTTTTCTACTTATTAGGAATTGTGTCATGTTATTATTGGCATTTACCTTAACATTTTATCACATTGATTGATTTAAAAAATGATGTAAGTCTTTCTTACATTGCAAATATTTTTCCTAAATTTTATTATAAAAATTTTCAAACACATATAAAACATAAGGGTACAGCAAACATCTATATACTTACATCTAGATTCTACAATTAATATATTTTCTATATGTATTTGCTTTGTCACTTATCTTTCCATCTGCCAATCTATCTGAATTTTTAAAAATGTTTTTCAAAGTGAAATAAAGAGTATACTTTACCACTTATTACTTTTGTGTGATATATTTATACTTTTTTCTTATAGTTTAAAAATATGTTACTAAGAGATAATAAAAATTGACACAATATATTTCTTACTGTGCATGAAATTACACTATCATAACCATTAGAATTTAGTGTTTATGAGACTATGGCTTTAGTTTTAATCTCCCTGATGGGTCAGTTATTTTCTTTTCCATGGGTACATATTAAACCTTTAATAATACTTATACTGGAACTTAAATTTATTTTCCAAAAGGCAATCTGCAAGAGTACACAAATCTTTAGTTATAGGCAAATCAATGAGCAGCCCCTAATGATGGTGTTAATAAAAAATACTTTGTGAATGATTAATTTATATAGTGACTGTGAAATAGATTATTTGAAAAAATATAATAAAATAATCATAGCTTATTTATCTTCTAAGTATATCATATTTACAGATATAATGCTTTGTTTTACTTTAGGTATTTATTTCTAATGCAGTTTAGATTTTCAAACAGAATGAAAATTATTAAAGAGTCTAATATTATAGGATGATGTTTGCACCTATCAGAGAACAATAATAAAATGTCCTTGTTTTTATTGTTCTTCTTTTTGTTTTTTAGTGAGAGAGACAGACAGACAGACAGGAAGGAAGAGATGAGAAGCATCAACTCATAGTTGCGCCACCTTAATTGTTCATTGACTGCTTTCTCATATGTGCTTTGACTGGGGGGCCAGTGACCCCTTGCTCAAGCCAGCGACCTTTGGGTTAAAGGCAGCGAACCCTGGCATCATGTCTATGATCCCACACTCAAGCCAGTGACCCTGCACTCAAGCTGGTGAACCCATCGGGCTCAAGCAGGCGACCTTGGGGTTTCGAACCTGGGTCCTCAGCTTCCCAGGCCAACACTCTATCCACTGCGCCACCACCTGATCAGGCTTGTTGTGTGTGTGTATGTGTGTGTGTGTGTGTTCACGCACACATTATTAGAAAACAGTATCATCTTAACAACAATTTAAGGCTGATCTGTTGAAAATATGAGTAAACATAACTCTTCACATTTATAGAAGTCCATTTATTTTACCTGATGTACCTTTAAGTCCAAACTTATCTTATCTGGATTAAATTATTTTGATTTTTCTTCTGAAGATAGGTAGTTTTTATCACCTATTTCTGAAATATATATTTTAGTTTAGAAATATATATTTTAGTTTATACTACATATAGACAAAATAAAGTGTTAATATATTCATGTCTCATATGATGCCATAAATAATTCTTAATATAAGAAAGCAGCCTCTAACCTGTAGTATTTTATAGAACACTAGAACTTGATTTTACCAACCTGAAGGAATAAAGGACTTAAAAGTGTAAAGTTCCAAAATTATCTCTTGAAAAATCAAGTCTCTCTTTAAGACTTTACAATATTCTAAGTCAATAATGAAAAATTTTAAGACACCAACTTATAAGCAAACCCTTAAGTATTATTCACATTATCCCCCCCAAGCTATCACTTTTATGCTATCCATATTTATTTAGTATAGAGAACATGTATAAAAATGTAGCTCACAAAGGTGACAAAAATGACATTGTCTTTATCAAAGGACCAACCTGTCAACCAGCAAAATCATTAGCATAACAGATAATAACAAGAAAGTAATTATAGCATTTAAATATCTTATAAACTACAAGCCATTCATGGAAATTCCCAGAAGAAACCTGTCACCAAAAGTAAGGGTTATAACACATTTTGTTTGGAATAATGATGCCATTAACACTTTGTGCTACAATCCCAAATAGAAGTGAGTTGAAATAATAGTTTACTTTACTCTTGATAAACACAGTAAGTCACTGTGCATAGAGGCTGACATGCTTCAGAAATAAATGCTTTCTACAATACAAGTTTTCTCTCTTCACTATTGAACCTTTGCTCAAAGCCTGTATAAATTAGCAAAGTGCTGGCTCTAATAATCTCATGTCTGAGTCTTCTGCACTGTGCCCCAATAAGATCTGCCTATTAATTTTTATTTTTCTTTCCCAAGATTTATAAGTAGATGAAAAGCATCTGTTTACAGTGTCCACGCATCACTATTATTTGGGAGAAACAAAATAAAACCAAAAAAAAAAAAAAATCCGCTGGCCAGTCTAGTCCCTTTCCCAAAACCTTTTCACTTTAGTCACCCAAAGCACACTGATATCTGCAACATTACTCAGACTTTTCCTACTCCAGTAAAAACAAAAGCTCAGATTCCTAGGTCTCCTACAAATTCCTTTAGCTTCTTTCACCCATTCCCACCAGCTGTGCCTCTTGTGAGGATCTACCTAAGTTAACCACATCGCTGCCTCACTGCAGCAGTTTCTCCCTCAGTGACTCTGGACTCTAATTCATTAACCCCTTTGGCTACCCTCTTTTTCTATTCACACTAAATCATAAAATTAACTTATTTTGATAATGACTGATTTTTTACCTGAAAATCCTGTAATGAGTTTTAAGCATATGAATTAACAAAGGGGTTAGTAACAATTACAGTTTCCACGCCCTAGACTTTAGCAAGTCACAGAAAGTGCCCAGAAGTCTGGATTAACCATGAAAACATTCCAGGGAGTAAGACAATCCAACTACTTTTGACCAGCCACCAGTTTTAAAGTTAGTTCCCAAATTCATAATACCAGACTCAAATTTTCTTCCAATCCCTAATGTTTATGTTTTTATTATCTAATTCCTAGACTATTATAACACTTTCCTAGCTCCTTTTGCAGTCTCCCTCACTTCGATTCTCCATCATTCATATACGAACCACATTCATATTCCAAGAGTGTTTTGATAAGATTCATTCAGTAGACAAAATGGGGGACCTTTTATTGTTTTATATACAACTTTTCAAGCTTTTAAGGTCATCCAAAATGTGATCTAAAACTTTCTTTGGAATTTACTTCTCACTATTTCTATAAGTGTAGTAAAATGATGTCTTATTCTCACTTAAACATCACATTTTTGAACTCCACTATGTTATGTATAAGAACATAAGTTACAGAATGTAACTGATTTGATGTAGCTGCAGAGTCAACAACTTTTAAAGCAGAGCCTACAATGTAAGTACTATATTCTCTCCCTCACACTATTCTGCAGATGGTAGGATGTCAGTAACCATTATGTGATTGGAGGAAAAAAGCCGGAAAAAAAGAAAAGAACAGAGTGAAGGAAGAAAAAAGGCCTAACTAGTATTTAAGAAACACAAGCCATAGTTTACATTGTAACTATTTCACAGATATCTTTCCCCAAAATTATATAATCCATCAATAAAAATTTAACTAAATGTTATTTTTATTAAGTCGCAAACAATATTATTAAAATATTTATAGCTCAATTTTCTGAGCAACTGTGATAAAATTAATGTTTCAAGCCCAGCAGAATAATTCCAAACTACTTACTGATTTGATTTAAAAAGAAAATGAAAAGGTAACATTGACAGCAAAAGCTGGAGTGAGACTGAACCTTGGTTCGGCAACCTCAGTACTTGAGTTCTGACTAAGAAAGAACTCTGAGCCAAGACTCAAACGATTACAGAGAGTTTATTTAGAAAGTCCCAGAGGAAGAAGAAGTGAGCTGTAGAAGAAGTGGGCTCAGGAAGCAAGTTACAGAGGCAAAGAAGGGCCCTCGTAGCTTAGGAGAAAGATGGAGGCGAGGAATACACGCCCTGAGGACCCAGAATAGGTCTTGAGGACTCTCTTGAGGACCTCTTGAAACCCTAGAGGTTTCAGGGGAAGATCTAAATGGAATATTCATCAGCTTTCCAGGTGTGTCCTCACGATCTCCACTGACTGGTCAGTGCCAGGGCAGGGCATCATTAGCCAACACAGTGGCTTCAGAGGTCAGCCATGGTATTGCTTGTCTGGTTTTGCTGATTCTTCTGGGCCTGAAGCTGAAGCACAACTGAGGCCTACATGTATTTGATATGAGTCAAAAGCTCATTGTCCTGGGGCTTATTCTCGGGCCCCCTCTTCTAAGGAGGTCTAACCCTCCTGACTAGCAACACACCAGGAGAGGAAAGCTCAGGGGAGGGTCCAAACTGCATGCATGAGCAGTGATGTAACAGGGAAACTTGGGGGCGAGGTCCCAACCCAGCTTTTCCCATTGCTTGGTACCCTGGGCTTTCTGCTCTGCTGACCTTCTGCACCTGACCTGTTGTCCCTGCTCTACTTGTGCTTCTCTTAACTACCCAGTACAGTGAGTCCTTGGAAAAATGTAAGGGAGCACGCCTACCTCTTCCCACGGAGGTGGGAAAAAAGTTGATGTACACATGCAGTGTGGCAGAAATGGCTAATTAGCACCATGCATAAAAGTGTAGAAGTGGAAAGATCCTGAGTTAGAAAAAGACAGAAATAGGGAAATAAAAAGATGAATTAGATCATGGATTAGGTAGGAAGAAAAAAAAAACAGTAAAGAACAGAGGCAGGGACGGTTGAGCAAAAAATGACAAAATAAATCTCATGGGTACGGACAACCGTAGTGATTGTCAGAGGGGGGGAGGAGGAGGGTGTAAAGGAGAGATATGGTGACGGACAAAGATGATTTGGGGGGCAGGGTGATCATACAACATCGTGTACAGAGATGTGTGGTAGAATTGGGTGCCTGAAACATGTATGATTATGTTAACCAGTGTTACGCCAATAAACACAATTTTAAAACAAATAAGAAAAGACAAGAATTATAAGAAGAGCTAAATAAAAACAACAAGAATATAAGACAGGGAGAGAAAAAGTTGAGATATTTTATTCTGAAGAAAAGATTAGCGAGAAGGGAGCTGCAGGATGGGCAAGATGCAGCCATGCTTGACTCTGCCTGTAGAGACAGGCACCGCCTGTCTAATGAACACATCCAGGAACAAGAAGGCATCCTAGCAGCACTGGAGGCCATGGGCGTCCTAGACAGGTCTGGTGGACTGCACCTGGTGTTCAGATCCAGGCATCTCATTATCCAAAAGGTTCAGATAAGCTGGAAGGAGTTCAGACACATGATGGAAGAATAATTAAGATGTAGAGGAAAATGATTTGTGATGAAAGATTAAAGCACTAAACATGTACAGCTTGACTGAGCAACAAGTTGATGGGCAAAATAGCTATCTACAAACAGGGTAAAGGAATAAATAATCTAGAGGGGAAAAAAGCATTATTATTTAACTTTGTACCAGGAGGAGAGGTTTATGGAGAATAAATATATTAGGCAGAAAAGAAGGCAACCTTAATATTAGGAAGTGAAGTAAAATACACACAGTAAGTAAATTTGGTTGTGTGTTATGAAGCCAAGGTACTGTCTGGGAAATAGCTGATATCACCCTATAAGTTGTAAGCAACTTACCATGCAGATGGTTACCATGATTCTAGAAGACAACTCAATAAACAGAATTAAGAAATGCTAAACTCAAATTAATAATTCAAATTCAATTTTCAAAAGGACAGAAAATTGTAGCTTTACCCTCCATATGTTGTTCATTCAATGGTCTTCATTAATTAATGATTTGAAATGGCAGAGTAATTCAGCAGTTTCCAGAAGGGAATAAAATGGGATAATAAGTCCTTTTAATTTTGTTTCTAGTGATTCTATATGTGGGTTTGCCATATGGTATTTTTCAAGGTTAACACACTTATGCAATTAGACACGTAGATAGATCTAAAACTGTGAAATCACCTTCCTGTGGGGGACTGATGGCTCCTCACACAAGCAAAGGGTTTTCAGACAGAACCTGATCTTTAACACATGCTGCCGCACCTCCACGCAGGCCAATGGGGTTGCCCCACGAATCGCAGCAGAATACCAATCCTATCAGAGTCAGGAACTGAGAACCACCCACACCTGCAATATTCTGAAATATGATATTTGGTTCAGAAAAAAAAAAGGTAAATATAACCCACCTGCCTCACATACTCAAATATTCACTGGGTTCCATAGAAATTTTCTTTTATTTTATAAAACCCAGGGTGCAAATTTCAGTATTTTAAGAAAAGTTCTGATTTTCTATTGAAAGCTGAATAAATAAAATCTCATACTGCCCTAGTCATATTCTCTATTTGTCACTGACATTTTTATGTGCTTGACACACTTGCATCTCCGTGCTTTGAGGTCAACATAGAATAATCTGTACCTGTTATGTACCGATTTCCAATTTTTAATCACATATGATTTTTAACTCATTTGAAGCACACTTTTGGGGGTAGGTGTTATTAATTTCCTATTTTAGAAATAACAAAACAGAATCAGAGGAGTTACTGAAAAGTCGAAGTCAAGTTGACAAGAATCACCAAGAGCAAATACCGGCATCTTCTGAGTACATGCCCGGTCACCTTTCCACTGCACTAAATTCTTTACATGATTCTTGTCCTCAATCACAGTGCCAATAAACACTTAAATTCCCATAACAGTGATTACTGTGCAAAGCCACATCTCCACCATGAGTTTCTGCGGAGTCATTAAAACACAACTGTTTTTTAAGCAAGAGAGAGAGATACACAGGAAGGGAGAGAGATGAGAAGTATCAACTCGTTTGGTTTTTTTATTGCTTTTCATACGTGTCTTGACCAGGAGGCACCAGCTGAGCCAGTGAGCCCTGCTCAAGCCAGTGACCTTGGGCTTCAAGCCAGAGACTGTTAGTCTCAAGCCAGTGAGCATGGGATGATGTTGATGATCCCACGCTCAAGCCAGCAACCCCACACTCAAGCCAGTGAGCCTGTGCTCAAACTGGTGAGCCTGCGCTCAAACTGGCAACTATAGGGTATTGAACCTGGGTCCTCAGCATCCCAGGTTAATGCTCTACCCACTTTGCCACCATCGGTCAGCCTAAAGCACAATTTTATACGACAATGAAAAAAGCAGACAAAGCAGATCAGGTATAAAAGAACAAGAATGAAATTTAGTTGCTTAAGTTTCCAGAATGTGTAGCCATTTGTTTTCACGGAATGACATATCTATCATGCATTGTTAATGAAAATACAACTCTCACTACATTGGAAAATGACAGTGGATGGTTCAGGTAGATTTAAGCATTCAGAACAACAGTATATTCTGAAGTGACTTGGAGTGGAGAGACAACATGGCAGAGGGATGCAAGGAGGGTGAGGTGAACCTTGAGGAAGAAGAACGTGGAAAAAGGGTGGAAGTTCTGTCACGTTTCCAAGAACTGAAAAACAAATTTATGCACACACACAAAAAAACTTGGCAACTTCTTCCCAAATGCACCAAGGAGCAATCTGCAAAACAGAAGTTTCCAGTAGCCAGGAGAAAATACACTTAGCAGAGGCAAACATCATCTTGGAACTGACTGAAAGGAAAATAACGTTCAATATGTTCAGACTCCTTGGAAGAAATAAAGGAACTGAGTCAGCGACTCCCAGGGCAGAAGACATCCCAGGCAGTGAGCTAACGCGCTCTCAGAAGGACGGACGGAGATGGGGGACCAAAGGCAAGAAAGAGGAGAGCAATGAGCAGTAAATTTTAAAAATTTACATTTTGATTGGAAGAGCAAATTCCTAAAAGGATGTAAAACATATAGAAAATAAAAGGAAAAGAAAAAAAAGACAGTCTTTGAAAATTTCCCTCTTAAGAAAGTGAAGCGAGTGTCTGTGGGGCAGTTGAGAACCTGAGTTCCAGAAGCCAAGGGCCTGGGCGGACGTGGCATCTTCACACTCGGTAGGAAAGAACCAAGTACAAAGAGAAAATAATGCTAAATTTTCCCAAAATTCAAAAGGGTATTTATAATATTTGAAACATAAGAAATGGAATTTTAAACATAACAAAGGCTATTGTATGGTACATCTGATAGGAAAATAAATAAGAAAAGAAAGTTTCAGGTGTCCAACAGAAACTATATAAGAGGATAAGAAAGATGAAAATGATCTAAGACTTCATTTTTTTAGGTAATGAAAAAATAAGAGATATTACTTAACATGTATCAGATCCAAGGCAATTTTTTATGAAAAAAACAAAAATTCATGGAAAATGGGCAGAGAAGCCCCTTCTTTCTGAAAGACTCAATTCAGAAATCCAGCTTCAATCACTCAGAGAGGCGCCCTTCTTCTCATTCCCAGAAATGCTTCAACTAGCCAAGTGTTTCAATCCTGATTCAAGTAAATAATCAAGTATTTCATGTCTAAATGCCTTTTCAAACACAGTAAAGAGAAGTAATTCCTGCCTATCTTCCAAATATGAATTAAGTAAAGAAGTCACAAATGCTTGTTCTAACAAAGACGCCTTAAACTTGCATGATGTTACAAATATTTATTTTTTAAATGGAACCATCAATAGTAATAATAAACGTTTTCTGAGTGCTTCCCATGTGCTACACTCAACATGTCATTTCAAGCTCCTGCTGGTAGATATTATTTTTAATCCAAATTAGCTTTATATGAAATTTATGCTCAGAGAAACTAACATTTTCGGTCATATAGCCAGTCAGTAGCAGAACATGGATTTGAATGAAGGTCTGTAAGAGAAAAAGTCTGCATTTTTAACAATGTTTCTTATATTGAAGGCTTTCTTGAATAATATCTTAGACTGAGCCAGTATATCAGATACAGTCAGTCACCCTAGATTTAAACTGGTTATTTAAACTATATAGTATTTTTAAAATCATTTTTAATTTTGGGAAAAACCATGTAACATAAAATGTACCATCTTAGCCCCTTTTAAGTGTGACACTCAGTACTGTGATGCATAATTACATTGTTGTGCTACATTTCCAGAACTTGTTCATCTTACAGAGCTGAAACCCAATGCCCATTGAACAATTCCTCATTTCCCCCTCCCTCCAGCTCCTGACACTACCATTCTACTTCCTGTTTCTACGAATTTGATTATATACAGTGTGTTCATAAAGTCATAGTGCACTTTTGACTGTGTGACTGGTCAAAAGTGCACCATGACTTTATGGACACACTGTATATCTCTATAAGTGGAACAATACAGTATTTGTCCTTTTGACTGGGTTATTTCACTTGGCATAATGTCCTCAAAGTTTACCATATTGTGGCATGTGACAGGATTTCTTTCTTTTTTAAGGATGAATAATTTTCCATTATACATACACACCATATTTCACCCATTTTTCCCTTGATAGACACTGGGGTTGTTCACATTTCTTGGTTACTATGAATAATTCTATGGTGAACATTGGTCTACAAATATCTCTTCAAGATCTTGTTTTCAAGTCTTTTGAATATACGGTAGTCCCCCCTTATCCATGGGTTATACATTTCAGGATGGCACAAGATTTCATCATGTGTCTCAGAAAGGCACTCAATTTAACCTAAGAAATTTTTATTTCTAGAATTTTTCATTTAATATTTTTGGACCACGGTTGACCTTGAGTAACTGAAACCAAGGAAAGTAAAACCGCGGATAAGGCAGAATGACTGTATACCCCAAAGTAGGCTTGCTGGATCATGTGGTACTTATATTTTCAGCTGTTTAATGAAAATTCCATACTGTTTTCCTAAGCCGCTGGATCATTTTACAGTCCCGCCAACAGTGTGCAAGAGTTTCCATTTCTCCACATCCTCATCGATCCTTGTTTTTTGTGATTTTTTGCACAATAGCCACTTTAATAGGTGTAAAATGCTATCTAACTGTAGTTTTATTTGTATCTTTTCAGTAATAGTGATGGTAATCATCCTTTCATATGCTTTATAATCATTTATATATCTTCTTTGAATAAATGTGTATCCAAGTCCTTTGCTTATTTTTCTTCTTATTTTTTAAAACATTTTATTTACTCACTTCAGAGAGAAGAGAAAGAGGACAGAGAGAGAGAAGGGAGGAGGAGCAGGAAGCATCAACTCCCATATGTGCCTTGACCAGGCAACACCAGGGTTTCAAACCAGCGACCTCAGTGTTCCAGGCTGATGCTTTATCCACTGTGCCACCACAGGTCAGGCCTTTGCTTATTTTTAATCAGGTTTCTTTTTTACTGATGTTATTGAGATGTAGAAGTTTTTGTATATTATAAATAATAATCCTTTTCAGATGTACTATTTGCAATTATTTTCTCCCATTCTAAAGGTTGCCTTATTATTTTGCTGTTTCTTTTAATGCACAGTTTTAAAGTTTGATAAAGTCCCCAAAATTCATATATTTTTACCCAACCTTATACCTATCTATTTATATCTCTGTCATCCTTTATCTATTTACCCAAATATGTACCCAAACTCTTGTGAATATGAGCAACCAAATTTCATAAAAACCAAGGAGACAGAATTTTAGGGTCCCATAGTATATGTAAAAATAATTTTAAGAAAGAAAAGAAAGGAAATCTCCTTAGTCATTCTCAGTTCTCATAGTCTGAGCATCTCACTAAGCTGTTTTTGATTTGCATGTTTAAAGATGCATGATTTTTTTCATACAACACAGCCTCTAAATAGAAGCCAATGACTTCATCTGTGCTGAAGGGAAGAACCAGGGACTTAATCCAATGCAGAAGAAAAACCTTCAATGTTACGTACATGCTATATACTGAATGTCAGCCCCTAGTGTAGCACATGGATGTATAATAGATTTTACATATTACTTTAGTAACTTTTCAGGGTAATATTGACAGTATGCAATTTAACTTTAAATACTGATGTTAGAATTGAGAATCTGCATGAGATTGCACTCCTCTGTATTTTGTTTGTAGCTGGTCAATAAAATGTGGTTCTTTACTCAAGATGGTAACAATGTACTTAAAGAAAACATGCATACAAAGAGCTAGAATTGAGGCAGAATGTAAGTGCTATAAAAGAGATATAATATGTAAATTCAATAGTTTAAAACTTATTTCTTGATTTATGTGGAAGGTGAATGACATAGCATCAATGAAAATTTCATAATAGGAGTGTCATTTAATCTGGAATTAGAGAATAGTGATATTTCAAGAGTGTGGCATGAGAAAAGAGGTGATGCCATAGTTTCATGTGTCTAAGATAAGTGTGAGCTAAGCTCAAAGTTAGATTACAGTGAAATCATACCAACTTAAGGTAAATCAAATCAACATAGGGTATTTCAGCTAGATTCTGACTTTACTTAGAGCAGAAAAGATAAGAACGGTGGCATTCAAGAATAGCTGATAATGAGGGAAACACATTATCAGGAGAAAATCATACCTTACACACAGTGGTTTCGTTACTGGTGATTTTTCAACAACTTGATGCATTATGTATATCAATTTTTAAAAACTCACAGTATTTAACTTCATTTCAGGTCAACCCCTTTAAACAAAAGGACACCAACCAATTTGATCCCTCTTGTATAAAACAGGAACAAGTATATGGTGTAAGAAATCTCAATTTATGAAGAGAAGATGAAGTAGAAAAAATACATAGGAATATATGTGTGTGTGTATATACATACACACACACACACACACAGGGCCCTCGTGTTACAACACAATTCCATTCCTACAACACTGACATACCTAAATTTTGGTGTAAGTCAAAACACTCCCGAGCCTAAGTCACTAACATATCCTAACATAGTTGTAAAATCATAATCTAGAACAGAAAAACACAAGCATGCTGTGTTAGTGTGTATTCTTCCGGCCTGTGTAACCAAACTAGTTCACCCACATAGTCCATAAGTACAACGCTTATGGACTAATTGTTTTGGCTAACAGCATAAGCCAAAACACTCGTGTCTCAACTTTTTTCAGTTTTTATGGGAGTGAGCGTCATAAATTCGAAACGTCATATGTCGATACCATCATAACTTGAGGATCCCCTGTGTGTATACACACACACGTACACACACACATATGCAAACTGGTTCACAAATTTTAAAAGGGGATAGAGACTCCATAATTTAAAATTATATAAGTATATACCTGAGTATATTACATGCTACAGTACTTTTTTTAATCAATTGAAGAAGGTGCCAAGAAGATGGTTAATATGAGCAGGTTCAATAACCATGACTACCTGATTTGGTTAGAATGAGGTTGGTTTCATTTTTACTATTTTACACACATACCCACATATATACATACTTATACACAATTATACAATATATACAAAATTATATCTTTTCCTGTAAGACCTTGATCTCACCAAATACAGTGTTCCTAACTAAGATAAAGGTTTTTCAATGCAACATTCTAAATTGTTTAGGGTTTATAATTAAATGAGAACAGAAATAGGAGTTAGGGGACTATTAAATAATTCAGGCAAAAGGTCATGAAGGTTTGAATCATGGTGCTGGCAGTGAAAATGGAAAAGAGGGAACTTTTAAGAAAATTTGCTGAACAAGCTAAAAATAGAGTGCACAGAAAAGTGATAAGAACTAACATTTGTGCAGGGATAACTAAAGCACAGACACTATTCTAAATTGTGAATCCATAGTGATTTATGTGATCCCCACAGTAACCTGTTAAATATTCTTATTATCCCAGTTTATAGATATGGAAACTAAAATATAAAGATAAAACAAGATTTGCAAAGCTACTAGCCAACAAGTGACAGAGTCAGGATGGGCACCCAGAATGATTAGGCCTAACACACAGTCTTTACATTGCATTAGAAATGACTAGAGTATAGAATTCAGACTACTGTTTGGATGGTGATAACAGAAACAAAGAAAATAGGTTAGGAAGTTCAGTGAAGAAAATACAACTTTTTAAAACTCTGTTTTATTTTACACATTTTGTGTTTCAAAGCCAGGAAGACACAAAGGTAGAAAAGAAAACAGGCCTTAGAGGTCTTGTGCTAGGGGGTATAACAGACTATGGCCAAAGCAACTCATCATACCATTGTCTGAATGACAGCTTAGAGGTGTGGTAAATATGATTATTAATTGCCAAACTTGTCAAACGATGGTTGAACAATGTTCTAAAACTATCAGAAATGAGTTGGCCTTAGAGAAATATCTACCAGCAAGAAGGCTAGTGAACCAACAGGTATTGTTTTAGACACAGGTGTATAGAAGCTCACATGGAGACAAGAGAGCTGAAACCAGATTAGGCATCATTGTGTAAGAAACTACATCCACTATATCAAAGCATCAGCATATAAAATGTTGTGATAGGCTGAAAATTTGTGTTTGAAATGCGTAAATTAGAGATCTAAGCTGGATATATGGACAGGTGAAACCAAGAGTCTCCAGAAATATGGAGGATCTAGGGGGGAGATGTTCTGATGGAGACATAAATCATTTCAGTAAGAATAAAGAAAAGAATGAAAAAGCTAGAATGATAGGAGGATGAGTTATTACAACCACCTTAATATAATTTTCTATGAAGCCAATACTCTTGTTGAAGATCTATTTGTTCACATTTTAGTGGGAATATGATTATTTTCTTCTTGAAATTCCCTAGATTTGTTTTTATGATACCCCAGAAACAACCTCAGTAAGGGTTATAAGCAATCAAGCTCTTACCTGTATATACAATCAAGAGACCAATACACATAAGAAGGGAGAATGTATTTTTATATCAACTCACCACTTTAAAAATACATATCAAACTTGGGGAATTATTATTCCAGGAAGGATGGAATTTCCCTCTACAGGAAAATATCCACAACTGAAAGATGTAATGCAATAGATAAATACATGATTAAGATAAAAATAAGATTGCACATCTGCTTCCTGGTAGAATTATGATAAATACTTTGGGAAACATTTCTTTTGGTTTCTATTATTAAAAGTGACTGCATCAAGAAAGCATGATATTGTGTAAAAAGAGGTTATCTCTCTTTTTTTGTTCACACCCAGATGATAAATGGAAAGTGGCAAGATTCTAGATAAATTGATACCTCCTACAAACAAAGAGCTATAAACAAACCAAAAGTCACATTGTATTCTGCTAACATGAATGTTTTTCATGTGTATATTTATTTTGGATTGAAATCCACACTATACTTGAATGGTTTGACAACATATTGAATCAGCATTTTTTGTCTGTATTTTATTTAAAAACATGGAAAAGGACCCATCTCTGCCCACATAACCTACAGTTGGGTAAATGTGTTTGTAAAATCTGTATTTTTTTAGTTTGCTCACTTTTATTGTTAAAAATGGCACTGGGCAGTGTCAGGTATGTGATCAATGGAATTGCAAATTACCTACCTGCTTGGGAAGGGCTATTGTCTTGCTAATGTTTGCTGGAGGAGAAGGAAGCCATGTTGAGCAGAGCTTGTGCAGAAAGAGCAGAGAGAAGGCAGAGTGCTGAAGGAGAAGCTGGGGAACCAGAGGTGAGGGGCTTTGAGACTGGTGAGGCCTTTGATTCTAGGAGAAACCGGAAAAGATTCTCCTGGTTGTGGAACCAGAGAATGTGTCAGCAGCCTTGTGAGCTCTGAGTGAAAGAGAAATGCTTTCCCTGTGTATTTGCTTGTTGGCCGGTACGGGACTTGAATAAAGGAATGGCCCACCATTTTTTGGCTCCACTGTTTCTTTACTGTCTGCCCGAATCCAATGAGAACCTGTATAAGAATGGCCACGATGGTAGTGAGTACTGGGCATACACCTACTTATTCATTACTTAACATTTTGAGGGGGAAGAGGTGCAGTTAGACAGCAATCCCAAGAGAGCTTCATCCTTTCTACAAACTACACAAGGAACGATTAACAGCAAATACTATTCAACAATTATTATCAATATTTTAATATGATTTATTATTTTTTTAATTTTAAAGTTACTGAGTTACTACCAAAAGCATCTCTTTATAAATGAATTATAGAATGTGCATGAGGGCAAGTTGCCTTCAATCTGTCTCTAGACAGATTGATAAAGTTATTCTAAAACTGATAGATAACGTAAGTCAGTAGATAAACTCAAATAAGGAAGAAAAAGCAAATAAAAGATTCCACAGTTTCCAGACTGTCTGGAAGACTCTTTGTGAATGTCCTAAACCAGTCAGAGCATCACAAAGGACACTTCACAGGCACCATCATTCTAGTCAGGAATAATTCATTCATTTAATACTTATTATTGAGCATCTATCATGGACTTAGCACCATAGACATAACATGGTGATTAAGATAGACATATTCCAGCCATCTCAGAGCTTATATAATAATTGAGGGCACAGACCAGAAGACGGAATTTCAGGGGTGAGTGCTACAACTGGGAGCGGAAAATTTGATTCTGGATGTGCATTTACGTTATTTACTGTTAATATAAAAACTACTATATTTCCCATGGATAAGATGCTCCCATATATAAGCCACACCTTAATTTTGGGGCCAGAAATTTGAAAAAAATGTATTACATACAGTCACTGAACTCATTTTATTCATCATAAAATTCATACAACTCCTCATCACTGTCAAAACTCCCATCCATTAGTTTGTCCTCAGCTGTCTGATGAATCACTGTCTTCAACAATGAGCACAAAAACAAGTGCGAAAAAATGGGAAATGCAAGTAAAAGAAAATCTACAACCATTGTATAAGACGCACCCAGTTTTTAGACCCCAAATGTTTCAAAAACGGGTGCATCTTATACATGGGGAAATATGGTACATTACTCAAGACTCTTTGCTCCAATATTGACTCTTTATTAATAAGTTTTTAAAAATATATTCAATGTTTCCAATATTTTATTATCACCTAATGTCTCTTATCTAATATGTTAATCTTACAACATATATACACATATATAAAACTATATCATGTACATAATATAGAGTATATATAATGATATACAGTAGACATAAAGTATATATAATGACCCAGTAGACATACTGAAGGATTAAAATGTTGCATGAAAGACATATATGTGCAAATATACTTAGATTGCAAAGGAGGAAAAATAATTTTACCTTTATCCTTCTAGGTTCTTGACTGAGAACACCTTTAATAATAATTTAAAAATAAGATTGAGGGAGAAAAATACCCCAGAAGTTTACAATATGCATACCTCCTGTATACATAGGAGAGGCCTAGGAAAACTGAGTAACGGCCAAATAGCCCAAGCCATCATTTAAATACCTTTAGCTAAAGACAAAGGAAGATGTGGAGTCCAGTGACACTATTCAGTTATGGGAATCTATCAGGAAAAGCACAGTAAACAAAGGTATGATTGCTATGCAAATGTAAAGCAGTTGCTTTCTCCATTGGTAAGAGTTTCTAGAGATTTGGTCATCCACCTCTTCTGGGTACAGAGAGGAAGACACAGAAATGTGGTGTCTTACAACAGAAAATTTCTTACCAACAGAAATATTCCTTGTAACTGTATTTTTTTTTTTACAAAAATGGTAATATCTCTGAGGTTTTCAGAGCTTCCCTTGTGTCGTTTCTTAAAAATAACAAAGTTAAGATAATCCCTATGCCAGTGATGGGCAATCTTTTGAGCTTGGTGTGTCAAAATTCACCAAAAAACTGAGCATAACTCGGGTGGTATGTCACTTCGAGAAAAATGGCCTAACCGGAAGTCCCAGAACTAGACACTCTGTGTGGGAGTTCTGTTGTTTTGGCCTACAGACCTCCAGAACAGAGTGTCTACACTGCAGCAGATGTTTTATCCTCGGCTACTGCACCTGGCCATGCAGAAGCCAAGGATGAAATGTCCTTCTTGGCATGCGGCCCCATACTTCTCTGGTGTGCGGCCGTATGTCGTAGAAAATGGCTACGCGTGTCAGGGCTGACACGCGTGTCATAGGTTCGCTATCACAGCCCTATGCCAAAGATATGTCTTTTGGGAGGACATATTCTGTTCTCCTTCAGATACATGCAAATGTAAGAGTATGTGTATGCAGACATAGAGGTAAAATATTATTATATAGTATTAACAAAAGGTATACATTTATAAATGTACTCTTTTTCTATAATAAAAGTAGCTAAAAGACTATATCAGGGGCAGCTCTTCAGCTTTGGTGATCATAAGCAGAATAGAGTTTTTGGCTATCAGATAAAAAATTAATTTGTTCTCTCAGAAATAGTCATCATTATGTCACTAGTAGTTGTCACCTTACCTGGCTGTGTCAAAAATTCTAGTAGAACACATTAGATTTATTCTCTAAATCATCTGTTGACTTCAGTGCAAGCTAAAATTAATTACAGAGTATAATAAAAATAAGAAGCATCTCTGAGTAGAAGGAACTGCAACCTGGGAGACACAGATTCAGGCAGCAACCTAAACTGTGTTCCATAGAGACAAAGAGGAGGCCAGCCTTTAAAGAATTAGCAAAAGCTGCCCTCCCCAGATTATCGACTAGGTCAGTTTTATGTAAATTAGGTATCCACACTGTGCAGTTCTGATTGGATGGGGAAGGTCTCAACCCATCCTAGAGAAAGGAAAACAGGGTTTCCCTGTGGTGTTTGACCCAGACAGCATAAACAAGCTGAGAGTTCAGTCTGAGGCTCTTCCTGGTATATAAAGTATGTAAGAAGCCCCTCTCAGCAAATGGCCACTAGGCCCTTATTATTTATAAAAATTGGGCAAATTCATATCAGCAAATAAATTCTTTCTCAGGGGTCACATCAAATGAATCTTTCTTGATGAGGTCCACATCAATAAGAAATAGGTGCCTGACCAGTGGTGGCGCAGTGGATAGAGCGTCAGACTGGGATGCAGAAGACCCAGGCTCGCGACCCCGAGCTCGCCAGCTTGAGTGCGGGCCCATCTGGCTTGAGCAAAAAAAGCTCGCCAGCTTGGACCCAAGGTCGCTGGCTCCAGCAAGGGGTTGCTTGGTCTGCTGAAGGCCCGTGGTCAAGGTACATGTGAGAAAGCAATCAATGAACAACTATGGTGTCGCAAGGGCAATGGCAACGAGAAACTAATGATTGATGCGTCTCATCTCTCTCCGTTCGTGTCTGTCTGTCCCTATCTATCCCTCTCTCTGACTCTCTCTCTGTCCCTGTTAAAAATATATATATATTTAGTTTGTGAGATAAAATAGTGAATCCTTATTTTGTTGTCATATATGTTCAACATTTATGTTGCTCTTGCTGTTTGTCTTGAATAGAGTTTCTTACCTTTCTTTTACATGTGGAAATCACAAATTTATATTCTCTACTCTTTTTTAATGTTCATCTGTGCAACAGCATATTCTAAGTACCTGTGGTAATGAACATTTCATCCATAAGTGAAAAAAATTGCAAGTGAGGATGCCAATCAAGAAACAATATATGGGGCCTGATCTATGGTGGCACAGTGGATAAAGAGTCAACCTGGAAACGCTGAGGTTGCCAGTTCGAAACCCTGGGCTTGTCTGGTCAAGGCACATATGGGACTTGATGCTTCCTGCTTCTCCCCCTTCTCTCTCTCCTCTCTAAAATGAATAAAAAATATATTAAAAAAAAAAAAAGAAACAATATAAATAACAGTTTTATTGTTTTTGGTCAGGTATTATTTAACATTTTTTCATTAATAATTTAAAACTTATAACAATCTAATTTTGTGTACCTCTTTTATTATTTTTATTTAAGTATTAAATGCATGAAATAATAAACTACCTTTCGGTATATCATTATTTTATACCTAAAACGGTCATTAGGGCAGAGAACTGGTTGTTAAATTTTCTGGATCCCACCACTGCTATAGACCTAATTTTAACTTTCTGTCTCTGAACCTCTCAGGTATGTGGAGTTCCCATGTGCATATCTGTAATTAAATTTGCTTATTTTCTCCAGTTACTCTGACTCAGATTTATTTCATTATTAGACCAGCCCAAAGAACCTAGAAGGATAGAATAAAATTTCTTTCACCCCCACAATAAAAACTTAAATAGCTTCTTCCATGTTAGATGAATTGCCTTGGACTACTGGACAAAACACTGGCAGAGCGATCAAGATCAGGAGAGAGGTCAGGGTTAATAATTTACTTGTCTTTCCCATTTAAATAAGAACTGAAACAAGGAAAGTGAATAGATCCGTGAGGAAGTCTGTGGAAGGAAAAGAAGAGAACTGTGGGCAAGGTGAACTAGTGGAAGGAAAAGAAAGAGGAACGGGTGACAGCCGTATACAAGGCGGCCAAATGCAACCCAGAAATCACAGGGGCACAAAATAACTTGCATAGCTACCCCTATTTCCACCTTCCCTACCTGTCTTCAATCCTGGGTTATAAACCTAGAACATTAACTGATACTTTGACCCAGATCACCCTTTTTTTAGTGATCCTGTAACCACGTGGAAAACCCACTATTAGCCTGGCGGGTCCCCAGGATGAACCTAAATATAATCACTTGAAAAACTGCAGCGAAGTAGTTAGAAAAGTAATAGAAATTTCTCCTTTATTTAATATCTGATAGAGAGAGAAGTCAGCAGATTGATATTTACTGAGTATTACTGCTGAATATTTATTTGCAACCATAAGAATATATTTACTATCCCTAAGATAAGCATTGTAGAGTAATAAATTTTATGATTATTTAAAAAATATTTCAAGTAAATCTTGCTTATTTCATCTCTAACACATTTCACTTTCCATGCAATAGAAATGAGGTTTAATAAATTGTTATTAATATAAGATAGGTATAAGATATGTAGTGTAAGATAGATAATTTATAAGTTATGATTAATATAAGGTATATTAATAAATATTCTTATGCAAAAGTAACAATTATGGGAACAGACTAATTTGAAACAATACCAAGAAAAGCATTAGAAAAGTATTTTCCCATTAAATAACTAAAACATTATTCAGTTTCACTTCTACTTGCTCAGAAGCTAAAGTGACCTTTAAGTTCAATTATTACTGATTAACATACATGCTGATTCTATTAACTATAGTCTAGACTGTCAAGAAGATTAGGCAGCAGGGGACAAAGATGCTCTTTGGTATTAGAGGGCTCACACCTAGAAGCAGGCCTTACTCATTTATCTCTGGGCTTTCCCAAATTTCCTGGTTGGGAGATAAGGGCTTGAATTCCTTTAGCCAATCTGATTCCACAAATTCTGTATCACAGGTTTCTGCAAGGTCCCCATTTTTAGGAAGAGTATGGAATCTTGACTTAGGTAAAGAGCTCCAGTAGGAAAAGTTCCACACTGGTAAGTCATCTAGAAAAAGTCTAGACTGGGGACATGAGACTAAAGACAGGAGAATGTTTCTGGGCATATGCTCAGATCCTCAAGTGGTAGACAGTGAATTAAGGCATTTGTTTCCATACATTTTCTATAAAGGGGACTAAAATAAAATATTCTGAAACTGAGGCATTAAATGAGAGGTGCCAAAAGCAGTATCTGGTTATTCCAGGAGAGTTATAGAGAAGACAGTGACCCAACCAGGAAGTAAGCTGTGAGACAAGAAGATTGAAATGACAGCAGGCCCGTGTTGAAGGGATAAAAATAATCTATGCATTGGGTAAAAAAAAGAAAGTGTGGGGCAGAGAAGGTGGCCGTACCAATCTGCACTGCTTATTTGGGGACGGAGCACTCAGCAAGGGGTTACAAAGCCAGTGGTAATTTAGATATGGCACCCAAGAATTCTGTGACTTGATGTTTAATGTCAATAACTAGTTGTTTCTTCTGTGATAACTAGTGTTGAAGGATTCCTTTGCCCTGGATTCTTCCTCACATCCTTACACCATGGTCTTCTGCAGTATTCCCCCAATTTTTGTCTTTAAAAACACACCTATGTGCAAAAAAAGAAGCTGGTTGCAGTCCATTCTATGATGTCATTCTCTTATCTAGTAATATAACTGAGAAAGGTCACCCAAGGGCTGTTCTTTGAAAGAGGTGACTAGAACTCGGCATAGAAAAAACAAAAGGCCATAGAGCAGTGCATAGATGGCATGAGAATATAGTCTATGTGCAATATGTATAATGTGTGTAAGGACAGAGAGAAAAGACGATACTACAATGTATCTGTGTATCAAATAAGCATTTGAGTCTCCTGTATTAACCCATGTATTCCTCAATAACGCTATGAGGTTAGGACTTTCATGAACCCCCAGTTCTGATTAGAAACAGATGTAAAAAAGTCAAGTAACTTGTCTGAATCACACAGCTCAGAGGTGACACAGCCAGGATCTGAACCTGGGTTTTCTGTCTGCTTTCATAGTCTTAAGTATTGTACCATGTTCCCTCCCACACTTTAAGGTCCCAGTTTAAAGTTACACTAATCAAAGACTCTTGAGACTTTCAGTTGCCAGACCTCCGTAGAGAGGATTGAGCAATGAGGACTAATCCCCAGGTATGGTAATGGTGCGGCAGAATAAATGGGACCCGAGAGAGAAGTCAGGGTTGGAGATAATGCTCTGGGCATTGTCTCTGCATAGATACAAGCAGGGCTAGGGAAGAAGATGCCATAATCATGGAGAAAGCTATAGAGAGAAAACACCAAGACCACAAATAGAAGCTTGTGTTTATTAGGTTTAATAACATAAAGTGATTGACTTGGCCCACAACAATAATGAATTCATTTATAATTGTTTATCTCAGGATAGCAACTGTGTTTTTTTATATGTATTTCATCGGTGACTTTTACAGTGTCCAGCACATAGCAGGCACTCTATAAATACTCCTTGAATTAAATAAAAGATAAAAAGGGAATTAAACATACAAAAGTATCAAGAGTAATATGAGTATGTGTGAAATAACCTTTATGATAAAGGAATATAATTGTGAAATAAACCATGTGAATTATATATTCAAAGTAGTCAAAAGAGAAGGAAACAAAGGCAATGGACTCTGAATTTATTTGTTCCAATTAAAGCACTAGAGACTGCATGCTCATGTCCAAGACTTGGTCATACGCTACAAGAATACCAAGAAAGATGTGGAAGGAACAACCATTTCAGGCAATGGACTCCGAATGTATTCATTCCAATGAAAGCACTAGAGCAGGGGTGCCCACACTTTTTCAGCTTGCGAGCTACTTATAAGATGACCAAGTCAAAATGATCTACCTACAATAAAAATGCAAAACATAAATTTATTTCTTCTATATTATCATTGTTTAAGTTCTTATTATTACTATTTAATATTGTGTATTCTTCTTTCACCTTTCTCTTTCTCAGCTCTCTTTTCAGAGGAAAGTCAATGTCATAGTTTTTATGAACAGTCCGAAAAAGCCGCTCCACATTTCCCTTCTTTGGAATAGTAATGGCATACAGACAGATGAGGCAAACGCACTTAGAATATGACATAGTGAAAAAAATCCCCTCCCATTCTGTATGAAAGTGGTAGGTTTTAGGCTTCTTACTTGGACCAGCTATGGCACTCATATTTTTTTTATTACTATTTTTTTATTATTAATTTTAATGGGGTGACACCAATAAATCAGGGTACATGCATACAACAAAAACATCTCCAGGTTATCTTATCATTCAATTATGTTGCATACCCATCACCCAAAGTCAAATTGTCCTCTGTCACCTTCTGTCTGGTTTTCCCTGTGCCACTCCCCTCCTCCCTATCCCACCCTCTCTTCCCTCCCCCCACCCCGTAACCACCACTCTCTTGTTCATGTCTCATAGTCTCACTTTTATGTCCCAACTATGTATGAAATCATGCTGTTCTCAGTTTTTTTCTGATTTACTTATTTCACTCCGTATAATGTTATCAAGATCCATCCATTTTGTTATAAATGATCCGATGTCATCATTTCTTATGGCTGAGTAGTATTCCATAGTATATATGTACCAAAGCTTTTTAATCCACTCGTCCTCTGACGGACACTTGGGCTGTTTCCAGATCTTCGCTATTGTGGACAAAGCTGCCACGAACATGGGGCGCATTTCTTCTTTTCGAACAGTGCTATGGTGTTCTTAGGGTATATTCCTATAAGTGGGACAGCTGGGTCAAAAGGCAGTTCGACTTTTAATTTTTTGAGGAATCTCCATACTGTTTTCCAGTGGCTGCACCAGTCTGCATTCCCACCAGCAGTGCAGGAGGGTTCCCTTTTCTCCACATCCTCGCCAGCACTTATTCTGTGTTGTTTTGCTGATGAGCGCCATTCTGACTGGTGTGAGGTGATATCTCGTTGTGGTTTTAATTTGCATTTCTCTAATGATTAGTGATGTTGAGCATTTTTTCATATAACCATCTTAGAAGAAAACATAGGCAGCAAGCTCTCTGACATCTGTAGCAGCAATATATTTGCCGATTTATCTCCACGGGCAAATGAAATAAAAGGCAAGATAAACAAATGGGACTATATCAAACTAAAAAGTTTTTGCACAGCTAAAGACAATAAGAACAGAATAAAAAGACAAGCCACACAATGGGAGAACATATTCGACAGCACTTCTGATAAGGGGTTAATAACCAAAATTTATAAAGAACTTGTAAAACTCAACACCAGGAAGATAAACAATCCAATCAAAAAATGGGCAAAAGAAATGAATAGAAATTTCTCTAAGAAGACATACAGATGGCCAATATGGCACTCATTTTTATACCCTTTGTTGTATTTAGTTTAAATAAATTGAAGGCTAACTACGCAGCAATGTAACTGAACAAGGTAGCGCGGTTTAACGCGCATGTGTAGGGTGTCAAAAGTTCAGACATCAGATTGGCTACCCTGTATGCCAATCAAAAGACAAATGTCTTTTTAATGTCATGCAATCTACCCACACTTCCTCGCCATCGACCAGTAGATCGCGATCCCCGTATTGAGCACCCCTGCACTAGAGACTGCCTGCTCATGTCCAAGACTTGGTCATACGCTACAATACCAAGGAATTTGGAAGTAACAACTATTTCATTCTTATTCTTCCGAACCTTAGTCTTGTGATACTAGAGGTAAGAGAGACAGTAATGGTTATTAGAGACTGTAAAAGATATTAAGGACAGGTAGATAGAATTTGAATGAAAAGCATGTTTTGAAGCAAGATTTAGTTAACATATGTGAGATTGGCATGCAGAGTGGGCAGCATTTGGGGGCCAGGAAAGATGGTGGCAATGAAAGTCAAAATTATGCCACATTAAAGGAAAGACCTGCACAGCCAATGCCCCGTGAGGAAAAAATAAAGACTGTTGGCCCATGTGGTTGACACTGATTTTTTCTTTTTATTGATTTGAGGAATTTATAAGACTTTTGTTTTGCTCATCCTTAACTAATTAAAAAAAAAAACTTTCAATACTGCTTTTATACAGTAAGTAAAGCAAAAAGGAGAAATTCTAAATCTTTATTTCTGATTATCAGAAACAACTAAGAGTTACAAATATCCAGAAAGGGTGGCATGCTCACAATGGCTGTGTGACATAACATCAGGAGACAGCAGATCTGCATGTAATCGCTATTCTTAATAAATCTCTAGGGAAAGTGCACAGGATATGAAACGACTGATCACTAGAGTTTAATAACTTTTCAAATATGAATCAAAAGTATCATTTCCTGGAATATGAAGAGGCCTATGTGATAGAGACACAACAAAAGAAGGTTCTAAACGATCACCATCCAGAGGCGGGGCAGGCTGGGGTGAGATATCCATAGGATCTTAGCCCAAGCTTTCTGAAGGTTTTATTGAGTGCACATGTGTAAGCATAACATTCCTTCTCTATGCAAGTAATTCTGCCAAAAACTTGCCCTTTTTAAAACCTGAACAATGAACACTCTCTGCCAAACCTCATCACAATGTAGTCTAAGACAACAATCCCTGTGGCTCTGTGCAATGTGAATCTAGCCAGTGAAAGGGAACTGGTATTCTCTCATTTGTATATACAGTAGAAATGCTTTTGAACAGTTACTTCACAGGTGATAAAAGTCTTAACTTCAAAAGTTGATATGATAATCTTGGTATGTATTAACTTCCCATTTTAAAATTACAAATAACTCATCTTACACAATTTTGTTATGCAAATACTTTTGCAAACAGAATAGTCTGTCTACTTTACCAGTTGGCTCAGGAACAACTTATAACAAACTAACTAGATTATAATATAAAAATAGAAAACAGAAAACAGAAGCTAATGTGCTTAAAAGTGAATTTTGATTCAGAATATGTGTCAAAGATTAAATTAATACGTATACAATTGCACTACTATTTAAATAATTTGTCTTCTAATGTGTAAAGTTAAACCTCAAAATTGATGATCCAAAATGATTATTTTTATTAACAAGTGCTTTTGCCTCATCTTTATGTTTAAAAAACAGCACTCTGGTTATAATTATAAATTTATTAGCCATCAATTACTTGAAAATGTATCAGAAAGAAATAAAAATGTATTGACAGGAAGTAAAAAAATGCAAAAGTATAAATTGCACTTATCAATATTATGCAAACTAGGTATACACTTTAAAAGTTTTTGGTCAATCTTGACCAGGGAATGACACAGTTAGTTGATAGTGTCAGCTTGGGAAGCTGAGGACTCAGGTTCACATGCTCACCAGCATGAATATGGGGTTGCTGGCTTCCATGTGGGATAATAGACATGGCTCCATGGTCACTGGTTTGAGCCCAGAGGTCAGTTACTTGACTCCAACTTCACTGGCTTGAGCAAAGGGTCAAGCGCTCTGCTGGAGCCCCTCCCCACCCAGTCAAGGCACCTATGAGAAAGTAATCAATGAACAACTAAGGCATCACAACTATGAGTTGATGCTTCTCATCTCTCTCCCTTCCTGTCCCTCTCTCTCTCAAAATAAAAAAAATGTTCTTGGTCAAAATATTCTATTTTTTCATGCCTCTTTTTTGATTGAGTTAAATTACAATAGGCATAATCTCTTTTTTAAAAAAGTTATTAAATTCTTTTGTGTAACAAAAATGAAAACCCTGAATCTAAGATTCTGATGAGAGTCCAGAGAATATTAGTCATATAGATTTGAGAGTTTTTTTCAGACATTTTCATTGTTTTAGGAAATTCAGTGGGGTATAATCAAAAGAAGAAAAAAAAAGAACTCCTCGTCACACATTCTGGGATCAGGTTCCATAACTTTTCCCAAATGAGTCCTTGAAATCTTTTATGCTGTGACTCATACAAACTAAAAACAGGAAAAAAAAAGTTTTTTAAAAGCATGCTTTAACTTCTCAACACAATTGTCCCAGTAAAGCATAAATTGAGCAGAAAGTAAAACAAATTTTTTAAAAGTATGGAACAATCTGAAATAAAAGAAGGGATAAGGTGATTTCTATAGAAATATGTACATATATAGGAAAGAAAGAAAGAGTCTAGAGTAAGGGGAAGCTTTGAGAAGACATATATAATAGGTAAAATAGGTATACAGGGAAATATGTAATAGGTATAAAGCAAAATGGCAGCCCCTACTCCTGCCCACCCTGCATTGGCTGGAACACACATTAGTTTCAGCTTCTAGAAATTTTGGGGGTGCTAGAGAACTCCTAGGTGTACTTTTAATTTTCAAAGTAACAATAATATGTGTGTTATACATAGAATATTTAATAAGAAATAATCTTTAGCATATTTAATGTAGAAAATTCCTTGAGATTCAAAGAAGCAGAAAAAGAATAAATAGTCATCGAGCCATTTTGGCAAGAGTTTTGGAAGCAAAATCATCATCTAGACCTGAAGATATATGGCACTGATTATAGATCTTGTCAATAGCAATAAAATAGCAAAAAAAGAAGTAGGAAAAAAGTTTGCCTTCTCTTTTAACATTTAAGATTGATTTATAAGACATTTCTAAAACTTAGCTTTCTTTGCACAAGAACCTGTACTAACAGTGACCTGGAAAATTTTAATAATCCAAATAATACATTTTATTTAGAAAAATAAGTAATTATGTGACCAGTTCATTAAAAGTATAAGTTGTTATGATAAAATCTATTATATTCACCATCAATAGTTTAAAAAAAATGGGCAGAATGGTAGTACCTTGAACTAGGTGAATAAAGTAAGCATTTAATTGAGTGACATTAATCTTGCTGACCAGAGACATTTTCACCTTTTAAATAATTTTTCACCATGATTATTCTACATGTTTTGTAATCTAATTTTTTAAATACACTATCTTTTTCAGAACAGTTTTAGATTTATAAAAAACATTTGGAAGGTAGTACAGACAGCTCCCTATAATCTGATGTCATTTATACATCCTATATTAGTATGGACATTTGTTACATTCGTGAACCAATATTGATATATTATTAACTACAATACATAGTTTATTCTGATTTCCTTAGTGTTTCTCTAATGTTACTTTCTTTACATGGATCCCATCCGGGATACCATATTACATTCAGTTTTTTGTTGTTGTTTTTTTTTTTTTTTGGCTTCCTCTTACCTTTGATGGCAACTCAGACTTTCCCTGGTTTGGATGATTTTGAGAGGTAGGAAGAGTTATGACCAAGTATGCATTTTGTAGACTGCCTGTCTATTGAAATATCTGATGCTTTCCTCTTAGTTATTGAGGTTATGGGTTTCTATATAAGGTTGCTAAGGTAAAGCATTGTTTTCATCCCATTATAACCAGGGCACATATTATCAACAAGCTTTACAACTGCTGACGTTGATCTTGACCATCTGGCTAATATACTGTTTCCCAGGCTTATTCACTGTAAACGACTCTTTCCCCCTCTTTTCACACTGTACTTCCTGGAGAAGTGACCATGCTCATCTCACACATCAGAAGTAGAAAGTTATTCTCCTCTTCCTTGAGGACAGAATAGTGACATATTATTTTTAAATGTATTGCATGAGACTGAACAGGCGGTGGCACAGTGGATAGAGCGTCGGACTGGGATGTGGAAGACCCAGGTTCGAGACCCTCGAGCTCGCCAGCTTGAACCCAAGGTCGCTGGCTCCAGCAAGGGGTTGCTCGGTCTGCTGAGGGCCCACAGTCAAGGCACATGTGAGAAAGCCATCAATGAACAACTATGGTGTCGCAATGGCAACAAAAAACGAATGATTCATGCTTCTCACCTCTTTCCGTTCCTGTCTGTCCCTATCTGTCACACTCTCTCTCTGTCCCTGTAAAATATATATATATATATATATTCCATGTTTAATTAAGAATTAATATATGTCTTTGTATGTAGTAGATTTATGGATAAGTTTTTATTAACACTTGTCTACTAAATGCTTATCTGCATTTTTTAATTTTTCAGTGATGATTATGAATTATATCAATAATGAAAATCATTATTATAGTAATAAAAGACCTACAAAGAATACATTCCATTTCAATAAGAAAACTCAAAGTAGTATCGAATTATATTGATCCAGTATTTATTATTATAAGTAAGCTGATAATTCTGAGTATTCCAAATATTTATCTTTTAAATGAAGTGTTATATTTCAAAATTGAAAGTGTTTATCCAAATAAGAATAGCATTTATTTTTACCTCAGGAAACACTTCTTCCTTTCACGGAAGAATCACTTCCAATATGTAGACCAAATATTTATCTAAAAGCAACAACTAATACCAAAATCCAAGAATGCCTGAATTTCACATGTATGATCTGGTCTTTACAATAAAGATAAAAAACAAAAAGGGGGAATAAAAACCTAACACTGAGTTTACACATCTCATCAAAGAAAACCAGACTATTTAGACTGAATTTGAGATTATTACATCATGAGGCATGGGTCCAGCTGTCAATATAATATGTGAAAAAAATGTTCCATTAGCCTATTAAAACAAATTAAGAGGGTACTTTTTTTCTGTATCTCATTTTTAAATAGTTCATACACACTGATAATAAATTTATCTCCATTATTAGGGGTGGGTTATAACAGGCTCATTTCTGGAATGATTATGACATCATAATCCTTTAAAGCTGTTTAAGATATGCAAGATATTGGCTAAGTAGAAGCCCTAGTAAATGAATGAATAATATAAGAAAAATAAATTGAATATTGATCTGATGGTAGATGTCACCTTCACATACCTATAACATTTTATTTTCCATGAAAGTAATAGTACTATATTTCTCTTAAGATGCTCAATAATTTTACACTTTTTTGCTTATTTCATTGATTTTGTTCTCAATAGTAACAGTCCTACTTAATGATGTTTAATTCTATTTAATTAGAAAAATATAGCAAGTGTTTCTATTTTTCCTGAGATCTCCTAGTAAAAAATCACTAATAGAGCATACTGTTAACTACCAGTTTTAAAAATATAACTTGTTGAAGTTATATCAAATGCCCTATAGAAAAAACAAGAGTTATAGAGTAAGTTCTAATATCTGAAGCAGTGACACCACATCTTTAAAGGGATGACAGATTCAGATTCAGAAAGATACAGACTTTTCACCAAACTTTTAGTCATATAATACTTGGTTTATTTTACAAATTTTTATGGAAAGTTATTACTTGTAGCTTACTGAGTTTTGAAAAATAATGAGCAAAACGTCTAAATTTTATCAGTAGAAGATAAGCGAGCTCGTTAATAATATCCTGATTCATGAATATTAGATATTATTAAATATCATTAACATGAAGATAAATGATCAAATATTGATATAGATTGAAAGTCAGTAAAATTATTTCAAATCTAAGTATGAACAGTATACTTCATTATATATTCCAGCTTTTTGAAGCACTTAACTATTTGTATGTTTTAATCATTTATATTTATACATGCCTAATAATTTAAGTATCTCATCATAATTTAAATTTCAAAATAATTAACAATATGTTGTATTGCCTATCAGTCTATTTCTTATTTACAAGGAATTTTTATTTAGCTATATCCTTCCTTTTAATTATTATTTGGGTAGTCATTATTACTTAATTAAGGTCAACTAACATGGACATAGGTGATATATATTCTCCTTTGTCAATTGGGTACTTTTTATAGCACATAACTGTTTACTAAGTATTCTTATATACCTTATTTCATGTGGTCATTATACCACTCTATATGGTGTGCATCATGATAAAATACTCAGCATTGTACCACCTTTTTTTATGAAAGGGTAAAATTCAAATGGAACAAAAACCTCTCTTTTCTAAAATCTCACAGAAAGTAAAGTATAAAACCAAAGATCTTGAATCTGATTTTCTATAAGCAATAGATTCAAAATCATTCTATTAAGTGCATAGAAAATTAATCAGACTCCAATATGAGAAAAATATCTAGAATACGTTTAGCACTGCACCAACCTGAAGGTATAAAAAGTCATAGAAGACAAATTCCTTCCTTCAAGATTCTTATGATTCTATCAGAGATCATAAACAACAAGAGTAAAGAAGAAAACAAATGATAGAAAAATTAAAATATTACCTTGAAAGGCATAATGAAAATATAAAGATAAAAAAGGATTTGGGACAAGGTTTCCTAGAGTAAGGTAGTATCTTTTAACCAAGTTTTTGAAGTAAAAAGGAAAGTGATTAATAAGTTTTATCCATGATCAGTCATTATTGTTATTACTATTTATTTACAAATGTGAATATTCCTTTTTGCTTTCAAGGAATATGTTATTGAATGTCAAAATACTTATTACTTTACTTGGGTTATCTATATAGCTCTAGGTAATCATGAAAAGAATAATAACTTTTTAAAATAGAACTATGGTTACTCTTATTTATGAAATAAATCATTTATTAATTGACAGGAATACTTCCCAAGGAACATATGTCATCAAAACATAATTCTCACACAGAACAGAAAAATTCAGAGTCACATTTGTTTTTCTCAAAATAACAAAGCTATAACAAACAATCTGAAGATATATTAATATTCGTTAAACCAGTACTAACTGGAATGTTTTCTCCCTGAGACTAAGAAGTTTGATATTCCAACTGCTTCATAAAAATGTGGGTAACCACCCAGTAACTTTGTATAAGCAGTAAACAAAAACCAGCCCACAGAAATACCTGCCAATTCCAGGGGGCATCTTCAGAGTCACTTTAAGGTCTATGATAAACATTTTTATAGTTAACAAGTGACCATGCAATGGAATAAAAATATAGTATGAAGGATAAAAAATAGGCATTATGAAATTTCCTATCTTAGTTTAACTCCAATCCCAAACAATATATTTTCTAGATTTGGAAAGGAAAAACATTCACAATAACTCAGCTCAAGTTCAAACATACAGTTGATTTGTTAGCCTGTCATTGGAAACACTACATGTCCTCTGTCTTTGTAATTGTTTATATTCTAGACCTTCCCTGCCACCAGAAATAATTCCCACTCCCACCCTTACCAGACCTTCCCCTGCACACACACAGAAATAGAATAGAAATTCAGTTTATCTTTGCGTATTTTTCCAATGCACAAATTTAGAACAAACTCATTAACTAAGACACACCTATAAAGGCAATTCTGCAAGAAGGCAAAGGAAAAGCCACGTAATTATTTCTCTACCTTTTACTTCTAGTTTCTGCTGTGTTAATTTAGTTTCCTGATAATTCCAAAACATTGTCCATTGCCAGACATTTGCCTTAGCCTCCCTGGCAGAAAGTCAGCAGGAAGGTAACAAAAATCAAACCGTTACTCCTCTAAGTGAATTGGCAACATACTCTTAACAAAGGTGAACCAGTGGTGCTGAACCGTGAAGTAAGATTTTAGGCTTTTAGGTCATAAAGGCACTAAGTAGACTAAGAAAAAACTTCATTATTCTCAGAAAATTTTCACAACATGGACATGAGGTTACTATTTGACAAAATATATATTTTAAAAATATATACTTTACAAACATTATTAAAACTACTAATAAATCATATAAGCTACAATAAGATAAGAATAAATATAGATTATTAATATCATGGACATATGATTCTCTGCTTACAGACTTGATTTGACCTCCACACATCCGCAACCATGGATTCCATTTAATTCTATTACTTGTATATCTTCGCTTGTCAATTACAATATACAGACACAAGGCAAACTGATCTTAGAAAGGTCCTTCCTTTATGTGAGGTCATGGAAAGATGCCTGAAGTCTCTGGAAGGTGACCTACAACCAGGTAAAATAAAACAGTTCCTGACTCAGCTTAGCCCCTTACTAGCTTATATTTGGACACATCAGTTAACGCCTTTACATCTCATTATTCTTATCTCTAAAATGAGAATAACTGCTCGGTCTATTCCCTTAACCATCAACAGCATTTTTTAAGAGTTATGATTCTTTAAGGTTCAAAAAGCAAAAATGGGAACACCACCCATTTCTAACCCTGTGTATCTGCTTATTTGCATCTTAAAATAAAAATGGCATTTTGTGTAGTATTGGAAGGAATAATCATGATAATGTACAAAGCACCTGGTATGCAGTGTTTGATAAACGTCCCTATCCTTCTCCACTAATTTTCCATTTTATAAATGGGCAAATTCCATTTGAAATGTTGCCAGTCCAGATCAGAACCGTTTTTGTTGTCTCTCGGTTACCTCTTGACCCTATTCTTATCTCTTCCCACATCACCTTCCGGTATTTCCTGTCCTTTCTCTTCCAAGGGCCAAGGTCTTTTACCATCTCCCTGAGAGGGACCATCACTCTGTAGTCTGTCAGCGATGGCTCCTCGGTCCAGCTTTAACTGCTGCGACGAGCCTCAGCGATTCCAAGGCTGGACAGAGTTACAGCAATTCCCGCCTGGGGCTGCTCACTTCCAAACCCGACCCTTCCTACTCATCCTCCTCGCAGTCTGGCCTTGGTGCAGCGGGAGAAGCAAGGCATCACTGGAGTGATGACATGTGGCTCTCTCCCTTCCCCACCCTTCACATTTTTCTTTCCACGTGCAGAACCCGGAAGGCTGTGACCGCTCCTGCCCTGGCGGTTGTCACGGTTACACAATAGCAGTGCCGACCCAGGAGGGTCCCATCTCCTCTGCCTGCCCCACAACCCCCTCAAACACACACACACACACACACACACACACTCTCTCTCTCTCTCTCTCTCTCTCTCTCTCTCTCTCTCTCTCTCTCTCTCAAGAGGAGAACCCTTTCCTGCTAAACTGTAGACTTTAAATCCCTCCCTTCATCCCGATCTCTTCTTTTGATTGCGCAAACATTACCGAGTAGTTAAGGGGAATGGGAGGGGTTTAGATGCAGAAAGAGGAGTCCTCAAAGGGGCACTTGCTTTTATTTACGCTTCACTCGGGATTAAATGGTGAAAGTTTGCCCATTCAACTTAGATCCCTGTAACACTGAATTCGGGACCTCGGCGGCCAGGCTGTTGAGCGTGCAGCTCCGGTCCAGTCCCCTCGATTCCAGCCTGCGGGCGAAAGCGCTGTTTCTCCTTCTCCTGTCAAGTCCCCTCCGCGCGCCGGGACCAAAGCAGAATAATTCAGCACAAGAGGTTGAACATAAGTAAAAAATGAAGGAGAATCGGCAAGTGTTGAAAACCGCCCGGCTCTGCAAGAGCAGCCTATTAAGGCGTCAACTACAGGCGCGTCGGGTAGAGGAGGGGGGGGGGGTGAGAAAACCCTGGAGAGAGGGTACAATTTACTGGGTTACGTTCCCAGCCGGAATCAAGTCCAGGGCCATCACGAGCTAGCCTAGTTGAGGGTTACCCTGGGCTAACCCCCGCCCTCCCCCGTCCCCCCCCCCCCCCCCACGCACACACACCAGCAAAACTGCGTTTGATCCACCCAGACAGCCAGCTTTGTGGCAGGGCTCTTACTCCAACTTTCCCTCCGGGTCCAAAAGGATGCACACTTCCACCGAAGGTGCGTCGCGATTTCCCCGCAAAGAGAAAGGCGTCGTCCATCCCTCCCCAAAAGCACCACAACAAAACAATCATCGCGTCTCCCTCCCCCTGCCCCAGCCCAATGGGAAAACGAATGAGCTGACCCGCAGATGCCCTAGGTCGAGTCCCCACCAATGCTTATCCAAATGAACCTGCAGCCAATGAAGCTACCGAGGCGGCTCAAACGCGATCCCAGCCGCTTTGGCCGGGGTGGGGGCGAGGAAGCCAGGAAGAAGACGCGAAGTTTCTGGGCGCGTCTTGGGAGGAAAAGTTTGCGCTATGCTGGCGGCTGGAGAAGGCTCTGGCTGACGCGGCTGCCTCCGGCAGCGGCAGCGGGGAGAGAGGACTGCGTCCGCCGCCACGCTGTCCCCCGCGCCGGGCGCAATAGCCGGCCGCCCGACAGTGCACTGATGCACCGCCCGTTCTCGCGCGCGCCCACTCCCTGTCGGCTCTGAGCGCTTTTCTGTCCGGGGACAGTTCCCCGTCTCCCCGGCGCTCCGCACCCTCACTTCAGGCCCACAACCACCCCCCAATACACTTACCCCCCAATACAGTCACCTCCGCTTACCACCGCGGTCCTTAGCGCGCCCTCCCACTTGAGTAGCAGGTGACCCGAAACCAGCCTTACCTGCCGCGGACGCTTCTTGCCCTGTCTCTTGGCCTGATGTCCCTTCAGGGAGAGAGGGAGGGGACGCAGGCTATAGGCTTGCGAGGCGGCGACCCGGACGGGCGCGAGCTCCGAGGAGCGGCAGCCCTGGTTGAGCCGCGGAGCCGCCGGCGGCCCTGGCGGAGCGCGGAGGCTGCGGCCGCAGAGGCGAAGCCGAGAGGCAGGGGGCGCTGCTGGCCCCAGAGCGCCCGGCCGGACCCGCGGAAAGCCAGGCACCAGCTGGAGCTCTGGGGAGGCGAGGGTGGCGAGGAAAAGCACGCTCCGAGCTGGAGGACGGCTTTTAAGTTTGTGGTGCGACCGCAGCAGCTGTCCCGGGAGAGACTCAGTCTTTCTAAAAAGGGGATGCTCGAAACGCCGGGGATTACCTCTCCCTTTCCGATCTCCTCCCACAGCCCTCCGCCCCCTCCCTCTGCACACGCCAGGCAGCGGGAATTAAACGTAGCTCCGGCCAAGCGGAGAGATGTTTTTCCGGACAGGGCACCCTGTAAAGCAACCTCTGACTATGGAGCCCGCGCTCAGACGTGACTTAGGACATGTTTATTCTATACCATAAAGTCTATAAGGTCCTCCTGCGAAAGAAACTGAACAAAAGTTATCCTAACAATTATAAGCCTCAAAAAGAGTACCTGCGTTCCAATAGTAAAACCCGGTACGGTCCACTGTTAATAGCCTTAAAATATCAGGCACAGGGATGAGCGACAGAGATCAGCACCCCAGCCCCACCCCTTTCATTAAGCGCTGGTATCCAGGAAAGATCGAGATGAAGGGGGAAAATAACCTTTACCTCATTCCAGGACAAGAGGGATATATCACCTATTCCTGTTTTAGATTTCCTGTGTAGATTAGTACACACCTTAGTCATGCAATAGGACAGTTGGAAGTATGTGGAGACGAGAGGGGTGGATCCATATTTTCAGGTGCCTGGAACTTACACAATTTGGAAGGTGGGGACTTCTTTAAGAAAAATAATGCGTAGGTAGTTTAATTGTACAGATTTGGAAAAGAACAAAACAAAACATATGATCCTGTTTATTGTCAGGCTGCCCTCAGAAACATGGAAAGGGTCTGTGCAGGTGATGACCCCCCAAGCTTGGGCCTTACTAGCTGCGTTGTGAATCCCACTGTGATTGGAGCAGGTGTGTAGTCACATACCTGCACTTATTAGTCCCAAACATAAAGCTGATTTGGGATTAAAGCCCGAGAGTGGGGAAGGGGGGAGTCATGGGATCCTGCATTGTCAGCTTGATTCAAGAGCACAGCTTGGAGGGTCCCAGAGCTCCCTTGGAAATGACAAGCGGTGTTTTGGTTTGGGTGTATTGAGCAGACAATGGCAACAATGGAAGAATGAAAAGAGGGAGGAGACACTTCGTTCAACCTCCCTTCAACAGCAGAGAGCTTTGGGCTACAGGGGCTAACTGAGTCATTTTAAGTTACAGGTGGTTGGTGGTAGAGCCAGGTTTAGGAGGGACTCAAGTTTTCTAACTCGGACCAAGGTTCTTTCCTTTGTCTCATGCTGCTCCATCTCTATAACCTTGGTTTTGACTGTCAACAAACCAAGCCCATACTTTTCCTCTTTGGATACAGGAAAATTTAAATCTCTATAGACTATATCAATCTATAGCAACTTTGGTTCTGAATGCTTTATATTCAATGTTATACAACTCGTTTTGCAATTAACTACCTTTGGTGTGTTTGCTCCATATTCTATATTTTTGTATTTTTTATAAATGCTGTTTGCTCCTCAGTCCAAATTGCAAGCTCTGACCTGGCCAGTTGGCTCAGTGGTAGAGTGTGGGCTGGCCTATGGATGTCCCAGGTTCAGGTCAGGGCACTCAGGAGAAGTGACCATCTGCTTTTCTACCCCTTCCCCTTCCCTTTTTTCTCTCTCTTTCACACTCTCTCTCTCTTCTACTCCCACAGCCATAGCTCAGTTGGATGAAGTTGGCCTCAGGTGCTGAAGATGGCTCTGAGGCCTCAGGCGCTAAAATAGCTAAGTTGCTGAGCAATGGAGCATTGGCCCCAGATGGGCAGAGCATCTCTGGGTAAGGGGCTTGCTGGATAGATCCCAGTCTGGATGCATGCGGGAGTCTGTCTGCCTCCCCACTTCTCACTTAAGAAAAAGAAAATTGCAAGCTCATTGTGAGGGCAAAATACCTCTTTTGTCTCTCACAGCATTGCTTAGAATTTTTTCACATGGTGGGTTTATAAATAATTTTTTTATTTTTAAAAATTCTCCATGTATTAACTTTTAAATAATTTTGTCAGTTTATTAGCCAGAATATTGCATATAACTAGAATTGTGGTTTACTCTGGATTTCCCCATTTTCTCTCCTGTTCAAGTCCTAGCTTAATATACTCAAACCAAACAAAATCTCCCTTTTACTACTATTTTAACCTTTCCTACAAAGCCCCTACAGAATGAATCACTCCCTCTTATTTTCTCAAAGTATTTTGATTTCACCACTATTATAAGCCTTTTCATTCTATAGCATATAGTTATGCATGTATCAGCATCTCATACAACAGTATGAGTTATTTTGTGTCTTGTTTCCCCTGACCCTAAAATAATGCCTATGAATTTGTGTTGAATTGATTTAGTTTGAAGTACCCTGACTTTACATTTAGATTGTCTTTACTTAGGCATCCTGAACATACCATGAGAAAACAACATCTGGAAACTGGGTTCTGTGCTGTCCTTCCTTTTAATTACTCTGAGCACGCAGCAGACAGAATCAACTGCACAGCCCAGAGTTCTGATGAATGGCCTCAGCTGTATCCATGGCTTTGTAATCCTCAGGGTACATCTTGGAGTGCTTTGTATATGGTAGGAGTTAAGAAGTATTTGAGGGTTTAATGAGTTAATGAAAACAGTGGCTATGATGATGATAATTAGTCACTGAATTTATTTCTGATTTTCTATCTAGGATCCCAACATGGTTTTACCACCCTAAGAATTTGACATTTACTGTGACCAAAAGCAACTGGTAATCTCTCCTGTAGAACTAATATCCTATCCGAGTCCTTGCAATAGCATCCATTGAGGAAAGCCTATTTTACATTGTTTTGTTAAAATGTAAGATATGTTATACAGTTTACTTTATCTCCAGGGTTGACTATTCAAGATTCAGCAAGTGATCTTTAATTATATTGAAAGAGAGGTATATTATTATTAGCGTACCTAATGCTGCTATGCTGTTTCAGTCTGGGGGGGGGGGGAGGAAGAAAGAAAGAAAGAAAGAAAGAGAGAGAGAGAGAGAGAGAGAAAGAAAGAAAGAAAGGAAGGAAGGAAGGAAGGAAGGAAGGAAGGAAGAAAGGAAGGAAGAAAAGGAGAAAGAAAACAAAACACTTTCTAGGTTCTTGGAATAATTGTTGAATAAGTACACTTGTCTTGAGGGTCCACGCTTCCTCTGTGATGTACCACCTCTCACCCATCTCCATTAGGACTCAGATAAAATATGAGTAAGTTATTCTTTCTATATGGAAGTAGATATGTGTTTGATGATGTAAAATACACTAGTTATAAAAGCACTACATTTCAATACTGAATGAAACCAAAGGATAGAGTTTGAACTGTAGACTTTCAGGAATCATTCATCTATTTCAGGAGCCGTAGGGGAGTGCAGCAGGAATGGGTAAGGGTAGAATGGGTGTATTCTAGGCTCCTCTATTCCACATATAGCTACCTCTGTCCTATATGCAAACAGAAGGATAATTACTGGGTCCAGAATTTCAACCTAACAAAATCTCAGAGGATTTGGCTACACTTTCTGCAGAAGGTACTAGCTTTTAGTTCATTTCCAACAGAATCTGTAGTCCAGCTTCTTTCTGCATAATCTTCACACACACACAAAAAAATTGAAACTTGGTGAATTAAAAAAAAAGTGGATTGATAAAAGAGACTGCAAATACTATGCACAGAGACAAAGAAATGATGTTAAAGCCCACGCCATTTAGTTTACTTTTATAAAACTGATCATACCTTTGTCATACATAAAACCTCTCTGCTTTACATTAAACATTTTTTATGAATGTTTTCCCACACATTAACATATCACTACTGACAGATAAATGTTATACTTGTTTGAGAAAACTAAGATACATATTAGTTTATGTCTTATTGGAACAAATGATGGCATGAGTTAAAAGCAGCTCACCTAATCTTTTATTAGGTATTTTCCCCTTATAAACTTCAGGTGCATGTTTTTTTCCATCTGTTTCATTTGATCATGGCAATCCACTCATCACCGGATCATTAGGTAGTTACATATTAAGATCATTAGATCGTGCTTAGTGATGGAAAGAACACATCTGACTTTTATCTTTATTTCAATATTAATTACACATATCTAGAACTCTCAGAGGTAAATGTATCTTTGTTTCTCATCATCAAATAGACAGAAAATACTTTATGGTTAGTTAGCGAAATGTAAAACTCTCAGAACTTTACTTAATACCTTCGAGTTTTAAACTTTTATAATGTTCTAAGTAATTATAAACAGAGTTAGGAGAAGCTGCAGGACATTCTAGCCCTCACATTAAACATTAGGCACCCCAGGCCAAGAAGATGGTCCCCAGCTCCTTCTGACTCCTGCCTCAGGGCCCTCTGGAATACAGCACCCAGCTATAGAACCTTTTCTTGGAGGAAAAAAAAAATCAGCTATTTTTCAAACCTTTCCAAGCCAGAATCTTAAGGTTATATTTACTTAGCTGGGTTGGGGTGTGGTGAATAATTAAATTCAGCCGGAATGCACTTCAAAATAAAAATAAAAACACAACCCAACCCCTTTGGCCCAAGTCCTGAGACCTCAGAAAAGAAAACCTCCTTGTCTCTGAACATTCACTGAGGTTGGAAAGGCTTTCTGTTACCGATACAAGAGTCGGCATAGCTATTGCAGAATGAGGAATTTAAAGTCAAATAAATGACCCTTTTTTTTTCTTTTAAATAACAATGTTCTTATACCAACAAACAATCCCCAAGGAAGTATTTTAAGGAAAAATAAACAACTTTTCTATACATCATATAAGAAAAAAAATACCATTTTTAAGTTTGCTTTTCTTAATACTGCATATCAACACAGCTCACCCTTAGAGCACACTTTTGATACAATGTATTCATCTAAGAAAATGGGGAAGGGGGAGGGGTCTCTATGATAAGCCTCATTTGTATAAGGGTGATGAAACTAAGAAAAATATGCCCTCTTGTGGCTTATTTGTTCTAGTTCTGAACTAATCAACAGTACTCTGTTATTTCCTGAAACTCAAACATACCTATATTCCAAGTGGAATTCAACTCTTCCTTTGTGCAGTAACTAGAGAGAACAGGATTGTGCAGACAGCAGGAAGGCATTCCAACACTTCTGCTTTGTTCAAGGTCATAAGCAGCTGCTTAGCCACAGTGAAATCAGTATCCCTAAAAACGGGGGAAGATTATCCAAAATATCCCACAGATTCTTACAGATAGTACCTTCCAAAGAAATGCATTAGATAGAATTTCTTTCCTAAATAGTAAGGTTTGTTTTGGACAGACTTAAACCATCATTTTCCACAAATAGGAGAAAATTCATGATTTCGTTTCCTATTGAATTTGTGCCTTTGCTATTTCTTTAACTGTGGGGTGATGCTTATTTTTCCATTAAAAAAGAGAGAGAGAGAGAAATATATAGTATAGGCGTTAAGAGAATACTAATTTTCATTCTGTGCATATTTTTTCTCTTGTTCCCCCTAGTTTACTTACAAATGAGACTATAACAAAGGTGTTAGAGCCTATGATTTGCAGGTATAACTAATGTAATAATACCACAAAACATGCCCATCATTTTTTTTCTAAAACAGCAGAGTGGAAATGAGATGCATCTAGTGGGAAATGACCCCTGCAGATCAAGAGAAGAAGGACTTTCAGGTAACTATGCTTTATATAATTTAGTAAGTAAGTAAATGTCAAAGGTTTAGGACAGGCCAGTTTGCTAAGTCATTAGTCCAAATTTCTTGTAATAATAATTAATATGAGTAAGATTATTTACATACAAAGCAACTTAGAAGTAAGTGTCTTCAATTCTGTATTTTCCATTAGACTGGGTCTGTGTGTGTATTGAGCGGGCCAGTGCACCATTTCCTAATCCCACTTCAGCTTCAGCAAGTTGCTGCTGACATAGGCCAAGCTGACTCTTACTTATCTGAAAAAAGAAATACAATTTTTCAGTTTAATACATGGAGCTATTGTTTTTCTAAGTTGCAAGTGAAAATAGAATTCGGTTTAGAAATGATTCATTCAAGTTGATCTAGGTCAGTGATTGTCCCACTGTTGAAACACGGGTACGCTTTTCAAGTTCATTTGCAAAGAACATTCATAAAACAGTTCAAGATTTTCCATTTTACTTACTTTAAATTTAGTGTATAACAATGAATACTATAACATCATTAACAAATTGCATTCTCTTTCTACTTGACTCTTCAATAAAATTATCTTCTCTTACATCAAGCAGAGTTTTCTTCCCAAATTTTATTCATGTGTTTGTCAAAAGAGTAACCACATTAAAAATATATGATAGTACAGTATGTATATTTTTAAAATTATTTTTAACTTTACTACATTTAAAACTTTCAATTCTAAGAATTAAAAAAATTTTAAAAGATTAAAACATGGCCATTTAAAAAATGTATTAAGAAATTAAATGAACATTCACTAATTAAGAATAAAGACAAGTCACCAGTAATAACAAAAGTCAGTATTATAAGTAAGATATTTTTGATGGCATGCCCAATGTTAAAAATGGTAATCTGATGATTAAAAATTATAAATTTATGACTTTTTTATATTTTATTTATTCATTTTTAGAGAGAGAGAGAGAGCAAGAAGGGGGGAAGAGCAGGAAGCATCAGTTCCCATATGTGCCTTGACCAGGCAAGCCCAGGACTTCAAACCAAAGACCTCAGCGTTCCAGGTTGACGCTTTATCCACTGCGCCACCACAGGTCAGGCAAATTTATGATTTTAAAACAGTGATATACCACATAGTTAGTAAATAGACAACCAAATAATTAAAACAAATTAGAAATCCATGAAACAGACTTAGATACGTATAATTTACTTATGTAATGGGAATTTTGTTTTCTGGTTTCAAACTTGAGTGAACAATGAATGCCTCCTTTTTAAAAAATCACTTTTTCATAGCATTTCAAATACAGAAAAAGAAATAACACAAACACGCATACACAGTAACATAGAACTCACACTCAAGAGTACCCCACCCACCTTGAGAATTTGAACATTATGAGTTTCTTTGCATTATCTTTGTGTTTCTTCTTGATTTTATCCCTTTGTTTACCACACAGAATTTTAAAAAAAGAATTGTTTTCAGCTTACTGCTGTTTCCTCTCCCTTTTATCCCCTTATGTGGCTCTTAGCAGTATATTACATGATGTGCTGTTATAATTAGACTTATATGAATAGTACTGGTTTTATAAAATGATCATTTTCTGTGACTTTCTTTACTCAGCACCAAGACTTATTTTTCTTATTGTGTGTGCTCTTGCTTTGTTCACTTTGGTTTCTTTTCATTATATCACTGTGCAAATATAACACGAGTCATACATTCTCATAATGGCGGCTAGTTGAGCTTTTTTCAATATTTGCTATTACAAAACACTGCTGCATGGGCATGCTTATATATGTCACCTATTTTTCCATTATTCAACTTAAAGTCTGTCTCAGCTCTTTATGAGCCAGTTCTAAATGCAGAAACCTGTGTACATATGTCAAACCAAAGGTATTTAATACAGAAAACTAAATTTTATTTTAAAAATGTTAAAAGGAGCAACAGAGAGAGGTCAGCTGAAAGAGTAAAAGGGGAGAAAGAATGATACTCAGAGATTAGATGCTACTAATGCCCTAAGGCTGGGAGCTTTTAGGCCACCAACTGCTGCACTGCTGGGCATGAGGTCCAGTGCATATTGCTTTACTAAGGCGTGCTGTCTTGACCTGGACTGGGCTGCTGACAGTGTCATCTCTGCTCTGCTGGAGTTAGAAATACTTTGATAGCATTACCTAGCCACCTGCAACTTCCAGAAACTACCAGCACCTGCCTCATTCTGAAAGCCAGTTGCATAAAGCATTTCCGTTTCTCTTGCCTACTCATTTTCTGCAAACGTCTTCTCTGGACTAAATCTAGTGAAGAGCCAAGTGGCAACACAATACCAAATGTAATTTTCAGATTCCCAAGCCCAGTCAGAGTATGGGAGACAGATGTGGGGTTGACAGATAATAGATCAACAAGCAGCACAAGCCTTCATTTCTACCTGAAAGCCGAAAAGTTAAATTAGTTGCTTTCAGAGAAACTCAGTAAATTAGTGATTTCTCAATCATTTCAATTTCTGATAACATTAAATTCCAGAGTTTTTTACTTTCTCTAAATGGTAGTTGTTAAATTCTAAGGGACTTAAGTAAGGGACTTTAGTCGGCTAGAGATGCCACAAATAGCACAGACCAGGTGGCTTAAACAACAGAAAATTATTTTCTTATAGTTCTGGAGGTTGACATCTGAGTAGATGTGTTGGCAGAGTTGGTTCCTTCTAAGACCTTTCTGTTACCCCATTGGTTTGTAGCTGGCCATGTCCTTCCACTGTCTTCATGGTCTTTCTTCTCTGTGTATGTATAAATCCTAATTTTCTCATTTCATAAGATATCTGTCATATTGGAATAGGGCCCACCCATGACCTCATTTTACCTGAATTATTTAAAGGCACTGTCTCTAAATACAGTCTCATTCTGAGGTACTAGAAGTTAGAACTTCAACATATGAATTCTTCAATGCCACTTTCCCCAAATGGTCAAACTTCATATAGTCCCTATTTAGGAATAATCTAATTTTTTCATCTATTCTCTTTCTTACCTCTTATTTATGGCATATACTTTACTATTCAGGATTTGCAAACTTAAAAACAGACTTTTAAATACAAATACAAAGCCTTGCTTTTTAAAATTCTAATAAAAGTTTTAAGAAATCTACTTGGAAATCTAAAATCTGAAAGCTGATTTTATGTTCATCACATTGTTTTAGGTCTTTCTTTCAATTATGACCCCATAGGACATGGGGTACTAGTGACTCAATGACTGCTGGCCGCTGAGGCAACTGGAAATTGCTGAGATAAAAATATTTGTACCCTGAACTGTTGTATTCAAAAATATATTCTATATCAAATCTATGGTGGTATTTCAAATTATGGAGACAGATAATCAATAATTATTAGAAAATAATTATTAATTAAATATTTGGAATATATAGTACATTCTCTTTCACAACATTTCACCAAATAGGATGCATTCATTAATATTTTGAATGTAAAAATAATCCAACTGGCTCTTTAAAAATTAGAGATTCAGCATTAAAATAAAAACGAATCCATAGCCACCCATGTAACAATAATTACCCATGTATTTCTGGTCTAGAAATGAAAGGTAAAACAGTAAATCTTTTGGAATGCAACATGGTAGTAGACAGAGATAACTTAAATGCTACACAAAATCACTAGCCATAAAGAAACAACTTGATAAATTTGACTGTACTATTTTAAGAATTTCTGGTTATCAGAAGACACCATTAATAAAGTAAAATGCCAAGCCACAGGGTGAGAGAAGATATATACAATCTGTGTGTCTCAAAGACTCATATCCAGAACATGTAAAGGAGTTATTCAAATGAATGAGAAAGGAACAATCCAATAGAAAATATGGTTAAGTACTTGAGCAGAGTCTTCACAAGAGAGGGTATTCAGAGGGCTAATAACAGCTGTAGTCATCAAGGAAATACAAATTAAAACCACAATGTGATTTCACTACATACCCACCAGAATGACTAAAATGAAAATGACAAAATGCCAGTAGTTGCTAAGGATGAAAGGAACAAAACTCATACACTTTGGGTGGCAGTGTAAATTTGTACAACCACTTTGGAAAACATTTTAGCATTATCTAGTAAATATAAAATATATGCATATCCTATTACCAGCAATTTTTTATATTGATAGAACCCAAGAAAAATATATAGATATGTTCATCAAAATAAATGTACAGTTACCTCACTCATTTGAGGAATCAGATAAACAATATGAACGGAGGAGCGGAATAGAGACAGAGGCAGGAACAAAGGGACCAGAGGGAAAGCAGACAGGGAAAAAAAGGGATCAGAAAGCGGATAGAGGAAAAAAGGGATGATAGGAAGGGATCAGAAAAGGGAAAGAAAAGATTGGTGAAATTATACACACATAACAATGTTATAGAGAGCAAAAAAGCTAAACCTGGGGGGAAAGGGGTTAACGTTGTCGGGAGGGGGAAAAGGAGGATGTTGTGGGGAACACGGGGAAGGGGGGATGCATTCGAGGGGACACTAGAATCTATGTAAACACAATAAATTAAACATAAATAAATAAATTATGTTCATAGAAAAATTATTTGAAATGGTTTCACAATGAAAACCTTGCAAACAATCTTCAATAATAAAATAGATAATATATCATGGGTAATTCACACAATGGAGGTTACAAAGCAATAAAAATAAACTATATCTATACTAACAATGCACATACAGTTCAGAAAGTCTGTAGTAAAAGAAGACAGATCTACATAGTATGATTCATGGTTAATCTTTTATTTTTATTTATTTATTTTTTTGCTGGAGTTAAACAAGTTGATTCTAAGATTCATATAGAAAATAATCATGCAAAATTATGAGAATTGACCTTATCATCTTGACTCTAACAAACCAATAACAAAAAACATTTTTTATTTATTCAGGTTTACTTTTGTGTCTTTCCATCATGTTTTAAAGCTTTTCACATATAGGTTTTTTACATTTTTTAGTATTATTTCTAAGTATTTTTACTTTATTGCTGAGATTATAAGTGAGGTTTGTTTCTTATTATTTCTTTTAAATATTGTTTATACATAGAAGCTATTGTATTCCATATATCAATTGTATATTCTGCTTATATTTAAATTATTTTATTGTTTCTTTACTTTTATTATGGATTCTTTTGTATTACTCATAAATACTATCATATAATTGTTATCTGATCTATGAAAGTTTGGTGGAAACCTTTAATAACTTCTTTTCTCTATATAAATTCAAACTCTATCTCGCTATTGGGATAAATAAAGGTAAATTGCATTTTACTAGAATATTATCTATTTTGTTTAGATTTACAAACTTATTTGCATAGACTTGAGCAAAGAGTCACTTAATTTTTAATATTTTGTTTCAATAATTACTGCATTACCAGTTATAGTTTCCTATTGTGTTTACACTTTCTTTCTCTTATGCTTTTGATCAAGTAAGCAAAATTATTTAATTTTTTTTACAAAACACCTTATTTATTTATTTGTTTTAATGTTTTCTATTTTAAAATTTATTAATTTTTTTTGCTGTGCATCAATTATTTTGCCTGCTATTTTTCAAAATTCTACAATTTTCTTTCCCATTTCCTCTTTCTCTGATTAATAAAGTTTACTTTTTAGTTTGAGGAGAAAGAAATATTGTAGTTATTGTTTAGTTTTAAATTGCATTATTTTCTAAATATATAGTATCCCTGTAAAAAATTATTTTTAGCACTCTACAGAAATTTGGAGAATGTAAGGGACCAAATATATGATCAATTTTCATGACCATTTTTTGTTCACTTGTTATGAAGTCACTTTTTATGTTACTATATATATTTGTGTAGGTCTGTCCTCTATGTGCTTAATTCTCTCTCTCTTTTTTTTTTTTTCCAGGAACAGAGAGAGAGAGTCAGAGAGAGGGATAGATAGGGACAGACAAACAGGAAGGGAGAGAGATGAGAAGCATCAATCATCAGTTTTTCGTTGTGACACTTTCGTTGTTCATTGATTGCTTTCTCCTATGTGCCTTGACTGCGGGCCTTCAGCAGACCAAGTAACCTTGCTCGAGCCACCTTAGGTCCAAGCTGGTGAGCTTTTTTGCTCAAACCAGATGGGCCCATGCTCAAGGAGCGACCTCAGGGTCTTGAACCTGGGTCCTCCACATCCCAGTCCAACACCCTATCCACTGCACCACCGCCTGGTCAGGTAATGTGCTTAATTCTTTTTCAACCTTATTTTTTCCATTCACTTGATTTTGGAGAGTAGTGTTGTTCTCCTATTTTTAGTGTTTTTCTATTTCTTTTTTTCTTTTTTCTTTTTTTGCATCATCTGTAATTTCTACTTTATAAAGTTAGTTGTTTTGATATATTTTCCATAGATAATTCATATCTTTGTTGTGTATTGTGGTCTTTAGTATTATAAACTGCCCCTTTTAATGCTTTTCACCTGTTCTACCTTGTCTGTAGTCATGATTACAACCCAATATTTCATATTACATTTCTTTTGTTTTTAACTTTTATTAATTGATTTTAGAGAAAGAGAGGAAGGGAGAGAGAGAGAGAAACATCAATTTGTTGTTCCACTTATTTATGCATTCATTGGTTAATTCTTGTTTGTGCCCTGAGCAGGGATCAAACCTGAAATGTTGGTGTATCAGGACGATGCTATAACCAATGGAGCTACCCAGCCAGGACTCTTATTACATTTCTTGATACTATATCTTTGCTTGTCCTTTAATTTTTAGTTTTTAGAATAAAATCATTATAGGCTTATTTCATGAAATCAGCATACAATTGCCTTTTATTTAGTGAGCCAGTTTGAAATTATTTATCCTTTAATAGGTGGATTAAACCAATTGCACTTAATATTACTAACTTATTTGAGAAAACTCAGTCATATTATATATATTTTGCTCTATGTACTGTACATATAATGTTATATTTTTGTAAATTTTTTTATCTGATTTTCTTTTGTTTTTCCTTTTTCTCCTCTTGATACTGTTTGTTTTGAATGTGAGTGATTTTCACCAGCTGAAATGTTTTGATTCTTCTTTTCTGCTTTCTTTTCACTGAGTTACATATGTATGCTTTGTGCTAATTTATATTCCTTTGAAAAAACAGTTTTTCCTAGTCCAGCAATAACAGGTAGTTCTTAATGAGCATTTGAGTGTGTGGATTCTTAAGTTTCTGTTTCTAAGTTCTAGAGTTCCCTCTTCTTTTTGTAGAGTAAGAGGCAGTTGTATTTAGAGATGGCTTCTTTCATGTCAGGGGAAAAGAGGGTCAATAAGTCTTCTGATTTTGTAATTCTCTTTTGTTCTCATATGATGCTTAGTTTCCACCATTTGTTTTATTCTGTTTTTACAGATTTTATATATATTTTTAGAGAGAGGAAAGAAAGAAAAAAATGGGGGAGGGAGGAGAAGTAGTGGGAAACATCAACTTATAGAACTTGTAGTAGTTGTTTCTCATACATGCTTTGACCGGGCCAGCCCTGGTTTTGAACCAGCAACCTCAGCATTCCAGGTTGATACTTTATCCACTGTGCTATCACAGGTCAGACTGTTTTATTCTTTCTAAAATTAAAATGAGGATTTATCACAGGTATTGTATATAACATTGCATTTTATATACTATGAATTTATGTTTACTTACCAGTTTTTTTTATGATTAGTGAGTTTCTGGATTTCATGTAACCAGAATACTTCACCCTTTCAGTAGTTTTTTAAAACTGGATTTATTGCAGTAACATTGGTTCACAAAATCATACAGGTTTCAACTGTACAACTTAACAAATCATCATCTGTACACTGCATTGTGCACCCATGCCCAGAGCAAAGTATTTTTTTCATCCCCGTTTTTCCTCTTTGCCCACCTCTACCTACCCTCACTCCCTCCTCTCTGGTTGTTTCCACACTATTGTCTCATTCTTTCCTAACAGCACCAATCCCCCAACAAATGCCTCCCTCTCCCCCAAAAGCTATGCTTTTCTAAAATCACTAGCTTTGATCTTATACACTTTGAAGTCCCTTCTTTATAATTCCCCAGTAGTCCATGCTGTGTCCTCATTATCTAAGTTTGGGTTTATTCTTTTATGGATCATTTTATGTTTGTGTCCTTGCTAGGCCTCCTCCCTGTCCTTGTTTCTGTCCAGTCTCCTCCTCACTCTTAGCCCCAGTGATGGTTCCAGTTCTGTTCCTACTCATCTGTGGATGTCTACTTCCTGACTCACACGTAAAATAAGGACTGTGGTGTTTTCTGTCTCCTGGTTAAGCTCTAGGTATGTGTTATGAGTAGTTTCACGTCTGTTCCTTCTTGTTCTGAATGGGCTATTAGAGCCTGGGGGGAGAAATCCTGGTATAGGTGGTTGTCATTACTCTAAAGAAATGCAGGTTTTTCTTTCTTTCTTATTTTTTTTTACCATAAATTGCATTTTAATTTTAGACTTATGGATGTTATAAAAATAAAGATGGAAAAATACAGGATTCTGGAGAATTAGGAGAGCACTTCTGAAATGATATTCTTGCAAAGGTAAGAGAGGATAAGATCTAGCTCCCAACTTGGAAATTTACTCTTAATAAGAGTGAGGACAGCCTGACCAGGCGGTGGCGCAGTGGATAGAGAGTCAGACTGGGATGCGGAAGACCCAGGTTCGAGACCCCGAGGTCGCCAGCTTGAGCGCAGGCTCATCTGGCTCGCCAGCTTGAACCCGGGGTCGCTGGCTCCAGCAAGGGGTTGCTTAGTCTGCTGAAGGCCCGCGGTCAAAGCACATATGAGAAAGCAATCAATGAACAACTAAGGGGTTGCAAGGGGAACAAAAAACTAATGATTGATGCTTCTCACCTCTCTCCGTTCCTGTCTGTCTGTCCCTATCTGTCCCTCTCTCTGACTCTCTCTCTGTCCCTGTAAAAATAATAATAATAATAAGAGCGAGGACAGTTTGTGGTAAAATGAGAAAAGGCAGAGTATGTGCACTAGACACAGGTCAGTGGGTAGATGGTTGGTGTGGGCCTGGGGAAGTTCTCTTCCTAGTCCCCTTCTTTTCTTAGTAATGTAGGAGTAAGACCAATACGTGAAATAAAGGATGGAATGAAGAGTATGGGGGGAAAGTAGACACCAGAAGAGTGGGGGCGTATATGAATATATTCATACAACATATATGTTCATCTGCAAGTGTTCATTGCTGATTAAACAAAGTGTTAGATTTAACCAGAATTGTAGCTTTGTCTTATTTTGAAGACACAGAGGGACATTATGAAATGACTAAACATAAAGTTGTGTTCGAGTTCAGAGAAAAAAGACACAACTTAAGGTTATGCCAAATAGACTATGAAGTTAAGTGTATGGCTTTTGAACAAGATCCTGCAGGATGAGCAGAATATAAGCACCAGGGAAGTGTGGGGCTTGAGTGCAGAGGCAGCACGGTGAAGCTGTTTCATGAAAAAAAACTATGAGAACAAATGCCGGTGCGAGAACGTGGGCAACGAGTTATGGGGAATCTGAGAACACCCACTTTCCCTGACATATGGGTCTATAAATGTAAAGAGTAGAAAATGAGACCAAAAATATAGGTGTGCAAGATATCATGGCAGATTTTAGATGTCTTACTAAAAAGCTAGGACTTTACAAACTGACTGAGAGAGAGAGAGAGAGAGAGAGAAAACAAAACCACCCCAACTTTGAACACATTAGTGATATCGGTGTGCCTCACTTTAAGTCTAGCCTGTCAGCAATATGTATTAGAAGAAAGAGAAATTAAAAGCAAGAAGTCCTTCAAAGAGTCCTTACAATACACTAGGGTAATTAGGATCTGAAATCTAGGAGTGACCCTTAGAATCAGAGGATTTTTCAGGTGTGAGAAATAGTTGAAAATTGCTTATTCTAGGTAACCTAGATTAAACAGAGAAAATAGCTTTAAAAATAAATCATTTCTGTATAACAAATTCATAGTAAAGAACACTTCTCAGAACCTTTGAGCTTTTAAAGAAATAAATCCATATTTTGGCATTAACAGGGAAGAGCCTTGGTAGACTAGAACGGATGATTACTAACGACCTTTTCCACATGAGTCATCTGAGAGCAGTGACTTTTCCAGCTTGTTGAAGGCATTTGAAACTGACTCAGCATTACTCCAGACCACTTGGATGAATAGACCTTTCAAACGGCAGCTATTGATCTCCCATGGTAAAAGCAGTCTGTTGACCACTTAAAAATAGCCTCCATAAGCCATTTTAATTTGACTAGACTTGGAAGTTAATTTTTTCTTCAGACAGCATCCAGAGCTAAGGCAGAACGACAAAGCCTAAATTTACTACGGAATACACTTTCTATGGAGAAGGTGTATGTAGTTCTTTCAATGTGTGATAATGGGAGGCCTCCTGATAGTGATGGGCATGGGGACTTGCTCCCTTCCATATTGCTGGTTATCAATATGACCAGGTAGGAGAGGCTTCTCGCACAGCGGTGTGGCTAAAAGCAGGCTGAGTGTCCTGAAGAAAGGTGTTTGGCAGTAAGATCACTAGGACCAGGGTTAGTTTTTCAGTCTCACTCAGTATTTTCTTTCCCCAGCCTTAGAAATTGACCTTCTTGTATCTTTTTTTTTTCTATCAACATTCCTGGTTTCGTTTTGTCCCAATCCAGAAAGAACTCTAACACACTATTACTTGTTGTTTTGGTACTGAACTGAACTCAAAGATATTTTGAAATTTTTAATGAATCGTAGTATCAGTCATCAGGGAAACTAAAACCAAAAAGTTTATTTTATTTTATTTTATTCACTTTAGAGAGGAGGCACAGAGTGAGAGAGAGAGAGAGAAAGAGAGAAACGGGGGAGGAGCTGGAAGCATCAACTCCCATATGTTCCTTGACCAGACCAGTGCAGGGTTTTGAACTGGTGACCTCAGTGTTCCCAGGTCAACGCTTTATCCACTGCGCCACCACAGGTCAGGCCCAAAAGGTTCTTTATAATTCTTTTTCACTCCTGTCATTTTCACCTTCCTTTCCCTTCACTTAGCTAAAATCAATAATTTAGCTAATTAAAAGGAAAGTTTATCCTTTTAAGTTGTGTTTTTTGACCTCAAAAAAAGCAACAATAGTTATATTATGGAAATTGAGTAACTTTTATACAATTGTCATAAACAATAGAACAGGCACAGTGAAAGTTATGATTAATTAAATAATCACAATTTTATAATGTTTTTAATACTTAGTTGTGTGTTTTAAAAGTGGGTGGCTCAGTAGATAAAGCATCTACCTGGTACGCCAGAGGTCATGGGTTCAACCCCGATCAGGGCTCACAGGAAAAGCAATCAGTGAGTACATAACTAAACAGAACAAGTAGGTGAAATGACCATTTGATGCTTCTCTCTCTTTCTCCCTTCCTAACCCCCTCAAATTAATGGGAAAAATGTTTTGTTTTTTTAACAAGTGGCTAAATGACCTGTGATAGAAAATCAGCAGAAAGAAAATGGGGTATTTTCATCATTCTCCTTCAGTCAAACTTCATAAAAGAGGAGAGGTTAACTGCTTTGGTATTTATTTATGCAGCAAGTTCCAACTAGATAAAATAGCAGCTCTCATGTTGAAAACAATGCTTCAACAAATGTTTTAATACAGTACTTTTCAGATAAAATATACTTAATAATGTCCAATTGTTGCTTGCAGAAAAAGAAGTTTGCCAAAACCAGCTGTAGAAGAAATTAAAATGATATTCTTTCAGAGGGCAAATGTTTCTTATGTTACCTGCTCTGCTGACCCCACTAATCATTGTACTGCAGCGAAGATGTTGAGAAACGTGTGAGTTCAATGAAAATGGAGATCCAAGTTGAAATTCAAAAATGCTATTTATTTTTAACTTACATTCCAATTACACTGATCTGTTGTCACATATCTAGATGCAAGGATTACAAATTTTTTGGCCCTGGCTTTTAGCTCAATGGATAGAGCATTGGCCTGGCGTATGGACATCCTGGGTTCAGTTCCCAGTTCGGGCACACTGGAGAAGCACCCATCTGCTTCTCCCTTTTCTTTTCCCCCTTCTCTTCATCTTCTCCTCCTGTGGCCAGTGGCTTGGTTGGTTCAAGTATGGCCCAGGTGCTAAGGATAGCTCAGTTGGAGCACATCAGCCTCAGGTACTAAAAATAGCTCAGTACTCAAGAATCAGCCCAAGACAGGGGTTGCCAGGTGGATCCTGGTTGGAGCACATGCAGGAGTCTACCTCACTGTCTCTCCTCCTCTTACCTAAAAAAAAAAAATTCTTAAGTGATTTTGTGAAGCATCAGGGAGATGCAAAAATAAAAAATATATATGTTTGTGCAATTATGTTACCTTTGTGAAAATATTTAGTAAATATTTTCTTCAATTATTAAAAGTTATTTAATTGTGTTTTGCTTCAATGAAATTTTATCTTTACCACTCGTTAAGTTCTGGAGCTAACAGGAATATAAGTTTTAATCTTGGTGATTTAATATAGAAAGAAAAAAATAGTTTAATAAATTAGTCATAGTGTCATTGTTTAAGTGTTCATGAACAGAGTTAGATGAAAATATCTGTTTCTTTCACTGACCTCAAGAGAGAGTGAACATCTTCCAAAATTTAAGTTTTATTTATTTAAACAAATTCTAATTTACTCAAAATCACTTTCAGACTTGCATACACTAATTTATGAAAGAAAATTCAATAACTATTAATTATAAAATTTCATAAACATTTTATTTAGAGAATTACATTTACCAAGTAAGTATATCAATTGTAAAACATTGCTTATTTTTAAAAATTTAACATGCACTACTTGGGCATTTGGCATTTTGCTAAATATAAATTCAGCATATTCTTTGCACAAAATTTAAAACATTGGAAACCTGAGCCTGGAGAAGCAGCAGTGGTAAAATAGAGAAGATGAGAAGCCTCCCTGAGTCTAACCTACTCTACTCCACTACCAGAGGGAATCGTGAGAAGAGAATGGTGACGAAGAAGGCAAACCAAGGCACTTATAAGCTATATCCTTCTCAGATGCACATTTATATACAGCTTTAAATGGCAAAGAAAATCCATCCAGTTTTACAGATAACCTAGCAATGGTTATTGGAAGAGGGAAATTTTATTTCAGACTTGGGGCAATTGGTACCTCTGGGGAAAGATAAGTACAAGATATATGAATATTCTAACTGAAAGTAGTCAAGGACAATTGGTTATTTTATACCCCACTGGTCTTATTTAACTCCATCAGACTTATTTACACCTGATTAGTCTTATTTAACCCCCGATTAGTACCACATATGGTCAAGTTTTCAATTTAATAAGTAGAAATAACAAAATATATTGATCAAATTTAGTATAATATAGAATAGTCTGAGAATAAAATTGCTTTCATAAGACAAGCTCAGAATATGTCTACTGAATCGTAGAAAACCACTTATTTTTGTAGTATTAAAAGTGGAGAATTTAGATATACTATACATACACATACAGCTTGTATAAGAGTTCTAAAGCTTTGTGCAGATAGTGGTCATCACAGTTTGCATACACAACCTGGTCCCCTGGGAAGACACTAGTTAGACATTGGTGAATCAAGAGGATGCCTCTGAAAGGCTGAGGGAGGGGAGCAGGGAGCTAGGAACTGATCACAACGCATACTCACAGAGTAGAAGCTCTGTTCCTCACCAACCAATTATCTGAAAGCTTTCAAGAGTTAAAAGAATTATTATTCTTTATTGATCATCTCTCTTTCTCTCCATTTTATGCCCCTAATTCCCACCTTTTCTTTGATATTTTCTGACTCATTCTTTTTTTTTCACCCAAATACATTTTTATGTCAAACTGCCAACCAGTACAAACTTTAACGCTCAAGCTGTTCGATTTAATATATTAAGATTTTTTAATAATAAATGACGGATTACTTTTTGAGCTCTAACATTTTACATGCAGTGTCTACATATTTAATTCTTATCAAGGTCAACTAAAATATGTTTGCTTGTTTTTAAAATGAACAGCAACACAAAACTACTTTTGCTGCAATCCTCAATCTTTGTCCTGATTATTATTAAAACTGGAAAACTATTTAAATGTATTTAAATTTTCCATTCAAAAATTTGCAATAACATCAGAACTGAATGATAACCCCTGAGGCTACCATAGAAAATTATGGAACTTTATTATTTCAACCTCCTTATTTACAAATGAGCAAACTGGGGGTCAGAATGGTTTGCCCAAGGTCACACCATTAGCTAATTGGGAGATCCTGAACTAGAATCAATTTTGTGCTTGTTCTATTATATGCCACTGCCTCTCCTAGCAGATGCAAATTAAGTAATATAATCACAAGCCTTCCTTCATATAACAAAATGTACATTTCCACACTTGGGAAGATAATTGTTTGATTATTCTAGACTTTTTCTATCAAAACATTGGCTAAACATATGTAGTCATAACATATAAAGAGTTTTTAAATGAAGTTATTTTCAACTACTTTAACTATACAAAATGTTTACACGTTTTTTTATTTGATGTTTTTAGTGAATTTCTCAAGTCACAATCATTTGACATTCCAAAATTAATTGGAAATCATCTCTATGTGCATAAACATTTCAGGAGTCACCTAAGAAAGAAAGGTACAATGATGAAAGATTCCAGGGAAATAGGTCTGAAATGAAGAAAATTATATCATGGTGTATACTTTCTTTACATTAGTAACCAGTTCAAAGAGTTAATTATCACATTCAATTAGATATAAAAATAAACATCTGATTGAATTGAAGATTATTTTGAAAGAGACCATGTTAAGAGATAAAAAGTTTTGAATCTATTCTGAAGCAACAGAGGGCAAAGAAGCAATAGCTGCTCTACTCACTAATGGCAGCATTATTCCGTCTAATTTGTTTGATCTGCAAATACTGTCAGATATGAATCAATATAAGATCTGAAGAGCTATTAAGCTCATTGTTTACTCTGGTCTTCAGTAGGGTTAGTACAAAGGATTTTGTTATACTCAACTCTACTTTTATTTATTTATTCATTCATCAAATATATTGAATGCCCACTATGAGTCAGATGGTGCTGCAGATGCCAGACATAAATGGTGAATAAAAATAGTCTCTCAACTTATAGTTTGGTTGAGAGATAGATATTATCAAATTTACTCTCAAATAAGTGTAAAATGGAACTGTGCTAAATTGGGAAGCAAGGTTCGTGGTGCTATGAAAGATTAATTAGGGGCTCCTTAATTATCTACTGTCTGCAACTCAATGTCTCACACACAGCAATCCTCAATGTTGTTTTAAAGCAAGTTTAAGAAATTTCTTAAAAATTAAGCCACTAAGATGAGTTTGTAAAAATGAGCGAAAGTATAAAGAGAAATGGAACCCAATTCTAAACATGTGTTGCCTCTGTTTCTATTTAATTCTCCTCTGTGGTTGCTCATCTCTGCTGAAGGCCTATTCCAGATTGAATTCTCTATTTTTCCTCTCTATTTTTTTTTTTCTGATGTCATTTTTAGAGAGGATTCATGCAGCCTGAACATTTTCTTTCATAGAATTCTTTGATTCTTAATATCAAAGCACTTCAACAGACCAAACCTTGTGTTTGCTGGAAAACTCCCTGCCTCAGAACAGCGGTGTGTGCCTATTAACCTAGTATGATTCCTAGTTTAATAGTTCCTAATCAGTTCTTCTGAGAGATATGGTACCTTTCTGGTCTGTTCTACTTTTCAGCTCTGATATAGGTTTAGGTTTAAAAATAAGCCTGTTTATGAATAATGTGTGCATTCACTTATATGTGCACACGTGTTTATTAATTAGACATTTGAAAAATATTTTTCTTTTCAATATAAACATTTCATAGTTAGCATAAATGAACCTTTGGTCAATGATTTATCAAAGATAACTTTTTTATATTAAAACTTTAGCTTTTGTAACAAGATTTTCTTCCAAAATCTAATTTGTAAATTTATATTCTTATTTTCAAAACATATACTATTTATTTACTTTATTTTTATTTATTTTTAATTGAATTTATTGGGTTGACACTGACTAACATAATTATACAGGTTTCAGGTGCCCAGTTCTACAACACATCTCTGAGCACTACATTGTGTGTTCACCCCTCCGTCCCCAGTCAAGTCTTTATCCATCATCATTTATCCCCTTATTCCCTACTCATTTCTACTCAATTTACTGCAAATTATACCATCTGATTGCATTTCAGGCAACATATCTGTTAAATGAAACCTCATGTATAATGTTTTCTACAGTGCATTAGACAGAATCATAGACTTGCCTAAATTTTATCCATAAGAAAGCTTATTTTGTTAGATATTAAAAGAAATGTTTTCTATTTTTAAAGATTTATCCTAGAAGTTATAAATTATTAGTTTATAACAAAACATATTACAATGCATTTAGGAATTTTATATTAGTGTTATCACAAGATCGGTTTTCCCAGCTGTTAAGCAATGTATAGCAATAATTTTAAAAAATATATACACAAATGCCATATGTTGAACACACCAGTTCTGGTCATTGTCTGTCTTGCAACCTATTTTATCAGAAAGCAGTTAATTAATAAATGTAGTGTGCTTAATTATAAACACACATAAGAGGAAATAAAAAATATTTCATTTATCTTTCATTTCACTTCATCTATACATTATCAGTTTAGCTAAATATCAATGGCAAGACAAAAACTCCTTTCTGATACATTTCAGGTAAATTTCTGTTATTAACGTAATCCTAAAACATGCTATGTTTTAAATAATCACTCTTTCAATTCTGTATCTCAAGGGCACTGTTTCCTAATCATTGAGTGTATTGATGGGTCCTCTGAATCTGCCACAGTCTGTGTGGCTTCGCAGATGGATCGGGGGTGCTTTTCTCTTTAGTGCTCTATGTAATCCATTAAGAAGGTGAGAGGGCCCAGGATTCTGGGCATTAAACAGAAGCTTCTCCCTTTATCGCTTAATATAAGTGCATGATATCTTTAACCTTTGTGACCCACCGTATTTGATTAGTGCTAAAACTGCAGTTGAGCCTGTGTTTTTATTTTTAATTTTCATTTTGTTAGCACAACATTACTCTAAACTTAATTTAGTTTGCATCAGCAACATTTCTAGATGTGGCTCTCTTTGGCTGCCTTTCAGTCTCATGGGTTATATAAAAATACATAAATTATTAAGTTTAGCATCATTGAAAACATGTGCATCTATCTAAAAATGTCGTACATTCAGTGGCCACCATCTGTGGCTGTGATAATATAAATTGTAAACGTGCATGGTCCAGTATAGTGATTCAAATATACAAAATCTATTTGAATACATAGTCTGATATTGTGGTTTGATTAGGAACCATTTTATTCTGTGAAACATCAAATGGGAAGAGTAAGGGAATATATAATTGTTTTGGTTAATAGGCACATCCTTCCCCTAACAAATGTGATTCCCTCTTTAGAGTCAAATCACTAATTCAGTGTTTGGATTGATAATAACGGGACCATTTCTACATTCCAACATTGGTCATTATTAGCACTTATGCTAAAGTTGTGTACATTTATAATAAATTTTTTGCACTGTTTATTGGTTGTATTTAGGGTGATTTCTCTAGTATTTGTTAGGGAGAAAAAAGCAAATGTCAAATAAAAAGAAAGGTGTTACTTAATTTTAGTCTTGTGAGAATGAGATGATTGTTTCTTCTGATTTAAAATTTATCTTTTATAATGATGGCTTAAGTGATTATATTTTCACAAAACCCCAAGTCAAGCATTATGAGGACTAGTCAGATTCTGTGCATTGCACATTTTCCTATAATTCTTTTTTGGCCTGTATGTATGACAATAACTTTGTAATATTTGTCTTACAGAAAGAATAGGAAAAAATCAATCTTTTCTCTACCAAGGTAATTTAAAATTAGTTTTTATCACTAATAATTTAGGAAAGGTTCTTTCAGGTTTATAACTTGTAGCCAAGATCATATAAAAATTTAGGACTGTTGACAAATTGGTCAGAAAGTATAATTTATATATTTATAAATATATAAATCTACTACATGTAAAAGCTGTAAGGTTTCAAGACATTTCAGATTTTCTTTAACAGTAAACAGTAACTGTTCTCAATTATCCTGCACTCCTTAACTAGGGCTTTGAAAAGTGCCTGTGAAAATCATAGGCTTTGAAGAATAAGCTTTGTTAGTTTCATGTGATATCTACCTCTGTGAAGCACTCTATGCAATAGGAACACATATCAGAACTAAGGACACCAAGACTTAGAAGCATCAGGACATTGCTCACTAATATCACCAAATGAGTAATCTGAAGTTTCTTCAAATCAGGACTAATTTGTTTGATCTGATATGTACCTTTTTATTCTCCCCCTCGTTACCAACACTTCCTTAGCCATATTGCTGTGGGTTCTTCTTACTTAGAGACTTTCAAAACTTAGGTAAAACTAGTATTTATTTTTACTCTATCTAGGTACCATTAAGTGATAGTTGCCTACACCTGTTATCAAGCCAGACTAATATATTCAGTCCTTCATTCATCAAATATTTATTCGGTACCTACTATATGTTTACATACTCCTAGACTCTGAAAAGATAAAGATGAGTAAGAGAGATATGGTCCTTGCTTTCACAGATTTTCTAGTCCAGTGAAAATAATGTTGGGGGATTTCAGACAAATAATTAAATGTTCTGGGACACTTAACTCAATAGATAAGGAAGACTGATAAGTGGGGGGGATCAATATTGTAAAGAAGTGCAATACGTAGCCAGTAAAAAAGAATAGATGAATGAGAATGTTCTAACTCCCAGGAACCAATATATGAGAGCTCTTCTGTTGTGTTATTTTACCCAGTTATGCCCTTTGCCAAGTGCAGCCTAAGCAAACACCGTTTTATTTGTCAAGAACCAGCAAAGTCTTATCTCTTATGAAGTTTGTTACAACTCTGCTTAGAAATTAGTATTTTTATAGTCGTGTTTCCTCATTTACACAAGGAAATAGTAAGTGTTTTAGATGAACTTTTAGCACAGCGCTTGCCATAAAGCTGTCATTAAATAACTATTATCATTTACTACTAGGATTATATGGTATGACCATTTTCTGTGATTAATTGCAGCATTCATAGAAATTGTATGGTTTAATAATAATCATTAGTTAGCTAATTATCTTGCTATTTACAGATTTGTCTAAAAAAGAGAAAGTCATTTGGCGGCATGGCTAAGTGACCAAATAGTGCCACCTGGATAGGATTCCCAAAGAAACACAATTTGTTAATTTGAGGTAAAAGGTCATTTGACTGTTCTTTGGGTTTCTTGCATAAAAAGTGGATGTTTTGTGAAAGAAAATATCTTTTAATTGGATAAAAGTAGAGATCTCTCGACTTAGTCTCTAGACTTTTCTGTCTGTATAACTCTGAGTGAAAACTACCTAAATATATTCCAACATATGTATAATTATTTTATGTATAAATATTATACATTAACTATTATACTAATACATTCTTAACATAAACAATTATAGAATATGAATTATGATGATACTTATTAAATAAATAATATTTCAATGTACTTTTACTATTTATTAAAAGTATTCCATTAATTATCTTTGCAATGACTCCATATTTGAAACAGTTTTGAAACTTTGGGATATTTTTATTTATTTTGGCATATCTGATGAGATCATTATTGATTTCACTTCATGATGCATAGTTCAAAGATTTTATACTTGGGATAGATATGTCAGTTATGCCTCTTTTTTGTATTTTATTTATGTTTGAATTTTTTGTGTGTGACAGAGACAGAGAGAGACAAAGAGAGTCAGAAAGAGAGATAGATAGGGACAGACAGACAGGAAGGGAGAGAGACGAGAAACCTCAATTTTTTGTTTTGGTACCTTAATTGTTAATGTATTGCTTCCTCATAGGTGCCTTGATGGGGGGTGGGCACAGCAGACCAAGTGACCCCTTGCTCAAGCCAGTGACCTTGGGCTCAAGCTGGTGAGCCTTGCACAAACCAGATGATACCCCACTCAAGCTGGCGACCTCTGCGTCCCAGCCCAATGTTCTATCCACTGCGTCACCACCTGGACAGGCTGTTTTCTTAATATAACCTTCATTCTGAGATTTAACAGGAAATATATTAATTGCTCAGTTACTTTAGATAAAAATTAATATGCATAAAAGTTGGGATGTTTTATTCCTGTCAATAGTAAGCCAGGGTTGTTTCCCTACTTTTGGAGACTAACATCCTATGATTGTATTTACCATCTGCACTTATGAGATTTCAAAGAAATTTTTATCACTCATGAGGCTTGTTTAAAATATGGGAATTTCCCAGTTGGTCCCAATTAACACATATTTGACTCAATAGTTCCTGGGTGGGCCCCATGGTATGTGTTTTTAATGTACTGCCCAAGTGTTTCTGAAATACAGTTGAAATTGAAAAGTAGAATATATAAGCTTGTAGATCTATCTATACACGTAGTCTGGAAAACCTCTCTGCTTTTAGTCATGGTTAATAGTAGAACAGTCATATAAAATATAGCCCATGTTTACATCTCGAGTGGTGGCAAGAAAGAGATGTGCAGCTTAGAAAGCCACACTCTCTTGTACTCATGGGTTTGGGGTGGGAAAGTCTTTGGAAAAGCATTCGTAGTGGCAACTACTTGAGAGGAAGAATGTGCCTTGTTCACTGGAGTCAGAGAAGGAAAAAGAAGAAACCTAGGAGCCTTCTGTTGCTACTACTGAATAGCAGTTGATTGTGTTGGCTTCTCTGATAATGGTCTCAATGAATCAGACCTCAGAGTGAACAGTGATCATATTTTAATCATTTTTGCATTTCAAGTACCTTAATTCATACCCATTACATGTTAACAGCCTATTAATACTGGATGGAGGACATCTATACATTAACAATTCTATAGTTATTCCCTATCATATAGTAATTACATGTGAGTTCACTTTACTTCATAGATGCAATATATCTAATAAATTAATTAGATTTATTAAAATATCTGTTCTTAAAAATTTCTAATGAAAGTGTACAGAGACAACACATGCACCCACACACATGCACACAGCAACACTGTTCCAAACCGTGAAAGTCTTCTGTTGATGTATGACCAAAACATATGCTTAACATTGGCAAGGTAATGAAACTGATGGAAGATTTTCATAAATCTATAATTATGCATGCAAAGTATTACACCTAACAATATGGTTTAATTGATCATCACAAAGAAAATTTGTGGAAGAAAAGGAAATAAATATTACTGTAAAGTATATTTAATGATAAATTATTTATACAGAAATAAAGAACACACTTAAAGCTTCCCACAACTGGTTAATAGGACTTTTTATTAATATTATTCCAAGTTTGTCAATAGGAAATTTAAAATCAATAAGGCTTAAATGTTATCTGATATGTCATTAGCAAATTATCAGTAACCCCCCAATGTATTTATGTGCTTTTTAAAAAAATTTTTTTTATTGAGTTTAGGGAAAGAGAAAGGGAGAGAGACAGAAACATCTATCTGTTCCTGTATGTGCCCTGATAGGGGATAGAACCCTCAATCTTTGCATATTGGGACAATGCTCTAACCAACTGAGCTATCCAGCCAGAGCTTGTGCTTTGTTATAATAAAAAATTAGTACTTTTATTTTTTAAATATACTCTATGTTATCATAGTCTTTTAGGTGTTACTAGTATATTATTTATATTAACAACTATTAATATATCCTAAATCTTCTAAGTCATACCTGGATACTATGTGTTATCACTATGTACCTAAGCAATTCACTCTTTTAGTGACACTGGTTTCCTGGACAATATCAACAAATCATCCTAGAAACATTTCAATAAAAAAATATATATGGGTGGTAGAGTTTCAGGGTTCATATTTTTCCAAGCAAAGTTCTATTCATAAATTTCCATTCAATTTATCATTGTTTTTCCTGGCCACACTATTCCCCCAAACAGAAACAAAAAATGTTTATTGGTATTCTGCCCTACCTCGTTTTGATTCACACTTTAGGAATGGCTCAAGTCATTCATATAATCATTGGGGGAGAAGAAATAAATAATGGCTTCTGATTTTAAAAAAACCCTCAGACTGCATGTCAGTTCTGAGTCTTGCTTACTGTATAATTTTGGACAACTTTTTAACCCTTTGATTAGTGAGGTATTTTTCATTCTTGCTAACCCCCAGGAGAGAGTTTTTTTTTCAAAAAATAAAATAAGTTCCAGTTAGAGTTTTATTAACTTAAAATCATGTTTTTTTTTGATAACCAATTTATGGAAACAAGAAGAACATACATTTGCCTTGTTTTGACGTTGCCTTACACATTTTTAAAATAAATTGATTGTACTCTGGATTGTCAGGAGGCACGAAGACGTACATAAATGTTCTTACTACTCAAAGGGTTAACCTTTCTGAGTTTTAGCTTTCTTGTGTATAAAATTAGGTAGCAGTAATGTCTGCCTTATCTGTATAATCTTATTGGTAGAAGGAATTAAAAATATAATAGATATGTATGGGCTTTGTAACATCCAAAGAAGACTATAGATTTAAAATTAGTGTTTCACTTTCACCTGATAAAGAGACAATTCTATTTGAAAGACAACTATTTAGATGGTGTTGACAGAGAATGAAAGGAACTCTCTGCTTCTTTGATCCACCCAGAGTGATCACTTAAACCCATGGTACAATCAGTTGGTTCAGGTCAGAGGGGCCAGGACCCAATTATAGAGAATCATGTTGCACAAATTGCAGGACAAAGAATTCAACAGAAAACTGAGTCTGAGCGGTGAAGCCAGAGCAACAAACTGCACTTTCATTTTATAAGGGTCAGGGTCAGATAGAAAAGCAATGGGGGAATCCCGAAGGCCTTGGCTTCAGATTATTTTAAGCAGACCTGAGCTCTGATATCATGACCTCTGCAGAGTAACAGACACAACTAGCATGGATCCCACTGAACCACAAAGAGAGAATGATGAACCTGTGTCTAAGCTGTCCATTGTTCAGCCTGGCAATTTCACTCTGGACAGTAGATGCTGATGTTACGGAAAGAGGAAAATCTGAGCAAAAATCAACTCAGAAAATAATATGATTGAAATGCACACTAAAATGCCAAAGGAGATAAAATGGAAATTCAGATAACATTCTATTGTTTGAGGTAGAAGCTGCATCATTTTAAAGGTTATGACTCCAACATATCCTCACTTTACAGCTGGGAAAACAAACCTTGAGAAGCTGGATGACATGCAGAAGTTCACATACTGACCAGGATTTGGATACAGTTTTGTTTGGCATTCCTGATAGTTACCAGCAAGTTTATTGGGTTTGTGCTCTCAAAATATAAGTATATATAAATCAGGTAGCTATGTTGGTAGTAGCTCAATTTCTCTTGCTATGCTCACTGACATAAAATGTATACACAAACACATACCAACAAATAAGATGCCTCTTGCAAAATGTCAAAAAAATGTTATGGGTATCTTTAGGAGCAAGTATTGATGGGAAAATCTGTTAAAGTAAACTTATCAATCAATGTAATAAATAGCACAAAAAGTAAAGAAATAGTAGCATTAACTAAATGTCATACACTCTTTTTATTAAACCCACATTATATAGTTATTGAATTTCAACTTACATTATTTTATGCTATCAGATCTACCACATATGGACTAATAGCGATCAAGCAAGTCTTTTCTGAAGGCAAGACACAGAAGCAAACATAATAGTCATTGCAGATAATAAAACTGTTAAAATGTGCAGAGGTTTAGATATCTCCAATCAAATTTAGCTATTCATTCTCAAGATGTGCACACTGATGGCCCAATTATCCTAATATGTATTCTCATTTATAGAATCTATACACTTAAAAAAAACCCCACCCCATCTGAAAGTCTTTATCTCTCAAATTTATTGTGCTATCACTTTCACCCCATGAAAAGCTAAACATTTCCTTCTGTTTATACTTTTGACAGTGAATTGACATTTTATTTAAACAAAGCTCTTTTCTAAGTAGCGTAAGATAAAACTGGAATTTTGTATTTAAATTTTAAATTATTTCAATGACAAAAAAACTACCTAAGGTGGGTGTTTGGAGATAGGTAGAAACTAATTTTTTAAAGCAATGTGTATATTAGTAATAATTTGAAAAGTCAACTCTCTGTCTCTGCCTCTCTTTCCACACACATACACGTGTGTGTATGTCTACTAATGGCTATAGGTTAGATTGACTTGTCATCATTTTCCATTTTTTTCTTAACTACTTATTTTTTTAAGATAAATTTAGGCAATTCCTTTTTCTCTGTGTATAAAGAATATGGGCTGTTATAGAGATATGGACAGAATTAGCAGAATCTGATGCTTTCAAAGATTAATTTGGAGAATTTTTCTCTTCCTACCCTGGATTTAATCAATGACATGAGCAAGCCTCCTGTCTTCCTCCCAGAAAGGAAGGCACTGCACCACACTCCGACTTCAGTGGAGCGCCTGCGCGGAGTACATCACCGGTGAGGAATGTGACCCTGGCCGGGGGCCGGCAGCAACTAGAAATTTGCGCTTCTGCTGCTTCTGCTGTGCGGGTCAGGGAGTTTCCTTACACTATGAGAAGTCAGGGAAGCGCTGGGGGAAATGTCAAGGACTCTTAAAAATTATTTACGGGTCAACAGATTTTTGCCTAACTTCTAGATAGCACTTGACAAAGAGAGCTGTGTCCTTTATTTAACAGAAACACATCATTGCTGCTATTCCTTTCCATATCCTAAAAATCACACAAACTGGACGATTTATAGAACTGCTAACTAATAGAGCCTAAAGAATATCTAAAGATGACTTTATTTTTACTTCATAGGTGAGAGAACTGCAGTCCAGAAAATTTAAAGTGATAGGCAGAGGGAGAGGGGTGTGAGCTAGATGGAGGTGGGAAACGGGAGGGAAAGGGGGAAATGGGAACACGGAAACAGACTTTGCTTGGGGTGACTGACACACAATTTGGGGTGTGCATGATGTTTTGTTGCATTGTACAGTTGAAATCTGTATAGTTTTACAAGTCAATATCACCCTAATAATTTCAACAAAAATATTTTTTAGAAGTACCTGCAGCCATCCAGTGTTGTGTTCTTTATGGCACAATTTTTCTTAGATAAGTGTTCCTTTACCTTGTAATTGAACAATATGTCGCTTCAGGTTATTAGTGGAAATATGGAATGGGAATGTTACAGGTCAAAGTAATTATAGAGGAATGTCTTATTTTGCAAATTAGAAAACTGAGGCCCATAAAACTTGTATAAAGTAACAGTGAAGTTGTCTAAATTAACAGTGATAGATATGAATCAGAATATGCCTATTTTAACCGCAGGCTCAGTATTAGCTACATCCTGTTTAGGATATCATTTTATTAACATATTAACAAGAACCAGTAACTCTATGCTCACCCAGTCTCTTCATTTTTCTTGTGCTCTACCTTCCCTGAATTATTATTTTAATATTACAAAGAACTGAATATTAGAGTAATGATCATTTCCTTTTTTAAATATTTTTTTCTTTTAGATTTTATTTATTCACTTTTAGAGAGAGAGGAGAGATAGAGAAAGAGAAAGAGAGAGAAGGGGGGAAGAGCAGGAGGCATCAACTCCCATATGTGCCCTGACCGGGCAAGCCCAGGGTTTCAAACCGGCAACCTCTGCCTTCCTGGTTGAGGCTTTATCTACTGCCCCACCACAGGTCAGAAGATGATAATATCTTAAACAATCCTCAAATTTCCATTTCTTAACACAATTAATTATAGCCTATATAATAATCAGCCTGGTACAGTTTGTCAGCAACTTGATTCCACAGGGACATTTAGGGAACCAGGTTTCTTCTTTCTTGTGACTCTGCCATGCCTAAAGCCTGGACACCCATGCAGCCAGCTGGCAGAGGGAAAGAAAATGTGGAGGCAGCATGCAGTTCTTAAATGTTTTGACCCATAAGTGGCACACATTGTTGCTGTTTGTGTCTGTTAGGACCGACTATCACCTATCCCCTTCTGGGTACAAAAAAGTCTGGACAGCACTCTCCAGTGATAACTCTGCAGGGTGAGGGAAAGAACCCAGATTTAATCAACAGTCAGCCATCTCTGCTGCAAGACTGCTTAGGAAGGTGCTTCAATATTCTCGAGTTTCCACTTTGCCTCCTAATCAGTCATTCCAAAAACTATCTCTTAATGGATAACAACAGGCTTTAGACACTTATTCAGGCTTTGGTCCTTATAACATAAATTTTCTGCAATACTTCTGGTTTCTCTGTTTTTGTTTGAGTATGATTGTTGGGCAGATAAAATATATTATGCTCACTTTGTTAAAGATGGAGCTGCCCACATGGAAGCCCGTCACCCAGGTGATATTATTTGGCCTTATGCTTGGAATGTGTGTTCTGGAACAGGCTGTGGGCAGGCTGGGTCGTTATAGCCTAAGGCTTAGTTTAAGACTAAGCTCTTCTCCACACCCTTGACTGATTAGATGATGTAGGGTGGTGATGTAGGGAGGAATCCCATTATGCCTCAGATGGGTGACTTTGTATCAGAGACTTCCTTGTTTGTATAATTGGATTAAGGGTTTGGATTTTCTATGCTATAAACTGGGGCAGTCCGGGAGCTCTCTCTCTCTCTCTTGGTTCCTGGGTTCCTGAGGTTGGTATTAGAGAGGAGAGCAGATTAAGGCCAGGTGAAGGCCAGGAGAAGCAGCCGAGATGGCAGAGTGCTGAGGAAGAAGTCAGTTTGTTAAGAGTTTGTGCAGGAGGAGATGGGAAACAGAGGTGAATAAGTCTGGTGAGCTAGAAACCTTTGATTCTAGGAAACTCGGATAAGTCAGTAGCTTTGTGAGCACTGAATGTGTGGGTTTTGGAGCCCAGAGTGTGTGTTTTTGCTTGCCCGCCGGGTGCAAGCTAGAATTAAAGCTGATGGCTCACCAGTTGATGGTTCCTGTGTTTCATTACCGACTGTTCGAATCTAATGCGAACCTGCACGGGTCGGGCTGCTGTGATAGTGGCCTTGACTACTGGCTTTACAATGATAAAAACATGAATGAAATTAAATCCATTATTTTATATTAAAAGTAACCACTGTCACCTCTAACCAACAATTAACATGACAGTCCCCTCATTATACCTCAGATACTTAAAATATTTAAAATGATGTCTTACTAAGTATTCGAATTCACAGTTTTAACTTCAGCATAATAAAAAAAACCCTCCAACTAATAAATGTAGAAAACGAGTTTCTATATTTTTGTAATCTAAAGGGAAAAGGACTTCTATACAAGGCATCAAATAACAGCACATGAACAATGGAACTGGACTGACTTTATCTTCACTTTGCATATGCAGTGTTGCACAGGGAGAGCCTTGTCATCATTAGGTGCAGCAATATTTGCATTTGTATCTGAAACACTGTAAGTCAAAGTAATTGAGAAAGGAAGTTGAGCAAAGGCTCTTGTATCCTCTTTAGATGGGAGGGTGAATTATGAAAGCTCGCAGTAATTGAACTGTATCACAGATAGTAGCACAACAGGGTGTCACCCTAACATTACTCTTAGTTGGAAGGTAACTCTCACATATAGACCTCATGGTTTTGTGTTAAGAGTCACAGTCTCCTACCAGAAAATTTCATGGTTATAGTCCATGCTATAAAGAAATATCTGCAATGTTGATCTTATAATCCCAAAGCAATAATTCAGGAGAATGTGTATTTGAGTAAAAATTCCAAGAAATGTAATATATATCAGAATAAATAATTATTTAACTCTCAGCTAATGTTTATTAACTGTTTTCCAAATCTAGAGCAAAGTGAGAATGTAAGCAATACAAATATTGCCCTGGTCTGTTTAGGCTGCTTAGTACTCTGGATCTAAAATAGAGGATATAGTTGCTTTTCATGAAGTCACCCTTCTTGGCTTGTCAATTACTCCAGCATCCATAACTTCTTTTGAAAATGTGTGACTCTTTATACACAATCAGTTAAACCCATTTATAGAAATAAAATGCTTCAGGACTACTGGTTTTGAAGTTCTTTGTGCTTACAAGAAACATTAAAATAAAAGACTATTTTTCTATAGCTTATAATCACTCTCATAGTTAGAAATATTTCAAATTAATCCACTTGATCACCCAAAGTAAATTTAGAACTATATGTAGTCAGTCTAATTCATCTGTTTCAAACTGAATAACTAGGTAGAATAAAATTTTTCTGGTAATCAGACTTTTTAAAACCTAGAACTCAGGAAATAGAAATTTTACTTTTAGGCTTTAATGCAGTGCCTACAGAAAGATTTTGATTTTTTAAATCACTCACTGTGTACCCACAGCTCAAGCTAACACATCCAAAGTTACTTGGACAGAGAATTTCTATATATGCTCAGAGATCAAGTTTCTCCTTTTATTATTTTCCTACACTATATTATTTTTAAAGGTCAAATTTAAAAGATTTGCTTTGTAATAAATATAATTTTATTTTTTTTCTAAGCCTTAAAGCAGTCAGGATATAACTTGAGTTAGGATTTTAGAAAATTCAAAATCTCCTGGTGTTGAATTATTTAAGGGTCATCTATCTTTCACCCTGCAATGCTAATAAATATTGAGTTGAATAAAGTCAGCAAAACAGATTGAGTAGTACCCTCTTATCTGAGGTTTCATTTACCTGCAGTCAACAGCAGCCTGGAAAAGTTTAATGGAAATCTCCAGAAATACACCATTCATAAGTTTTAAACTGAGAGCCATTCTGAAGAGTTTGAAGAAATCTCTGGTCTTTTGTGAATTTTGAAAAATTCACACTGTCTAGCAGGCAGTGTGAATTATCCCTTTGTCCAGCATCTCCATACTGCACAGTGTTCTCACCCTATAGTCACTTGGCAGCCATCTTGGTTATCAGATACAGTGCTTTGGTATCTAGTGCTTGTGTTCAAGCAGCCCTTGTTTTACTTAATAGTGCCATCCCAAAGTGCAAGAGTAATAATGCTAGCAATTCAGATATGCCAAAGAAAGGCCATAAAGTGCCTGTTAAGTATCATCAGGAGGTCAATAGTAGCAAAATGCTATGTCACATTGCCTTCATCATTCATTCCATGTCATCTTGTCACATAGGCTTTGTATTATCTCACATCATTACAGGAAGTGTGACAACAGTGCAGTAAGGTATTTTGAGATAGTGCCCATCCTCACATAACTATTATTACAGTATGATGTTACAATTGTTTCTTTATCATTGGTTATTGTTAATCTCTTACTTGCCTAATTTATAAATTAAACTTTATCATAGGTTTGTATGTTTTGGAAAACACATATGTAGGGTTCAGTATTATCTGAGGTTTCAGCCATTCACTGGGAGTCTTGGAATGTTTCCCCCATAGATAAGCAGGGACTACAATAGCCCCTAAAAGCTGAGATGTCTATCCTATATGGCAATATTTTTAAACCCATTATTCATTTTGATAAATATAAAAATCTCACTTCCTTTCATCCTCACCACTAGTTCCCATCCTTAGCCAAGAAGATTTTGTCTGGCTTCATTTTGAGTAGTTTGTATTATGAAACAATATATTTGTTTCCTATTCCAAATACAAAATTATATGTTGGCTATGCTTTTCAAACCACAGAATCTGTGGCATTTCCCTTTTGAGAATCGCTGCTCTTGATTTTTCAGTGGAATAAGAACAAGCTGTGATTTGTAATTTGTGACTTGTCCTTTTTCCTTTTCTCCTTTTTCCTTTCTGTTTCCTCTGTCTGTTCCTGAACTACTGAGCCCTCCAGCCTTTAAACGGGGCAAGAATAGTAAGCAGAATATGAGTATATCTAAAAGTGTGGCCTAGTGACAGATGTCCACAGTCAAAGCAAAATAAGAAGTCATCCCTGTGGAATAAATGGGCTGGATGCTATGGGACATCAGAGCCCAAATAGAAGCTGAGAACATCCCTCTGCAGGTTAGAGTCCAAGTAAGGTGGGAGGATATCAATCTATGGGGTAAATTGATTAGGGATATTAAAAACTGAAATGGGTGAAGATGGTGTTTATTCTAGTGCAGGAGTTGGTGAACATGATGTCTATGCAGGGATGAGCAGCCGTGGTAATAAGGATTGGTAGTACAGAGATGAATCAAATATGTTAATATATTAAGAATACTAATGGGACCCTGGTTTCCTACTGTCAGAGAAGGAAGTTAAAATTATGGAAATGGAAAACTAGAATGAACCCTGTTATGTGATTGGAAGTAAGATGTGAACTCAAGGATTTCAAAACCCATAGATATAGAAATGAATTTAAATGTAATAATATGTAGAAATACCAATGTAATTATAGATATAAAAATGAATATAAATGCATGCATGTAAATATTGCTCTAATTAATATGTGTGCACATACATTTACCTATATATGTTTTTCTCATAGAGAGGATCTTGAAGCAAGGCCTCTCATAGAGAGGATCTTAAACAAGCCTCCATTTTTCATATTATTGGAAATTGGAGTCTAACACAAAAGCCTCTTTCCCTTGTACAGTTGGATGATTCTCGTGGCTCCTTTAATGCATGTCCGAGCATCACCCCCTCTGGGAGCCTTCTTTGACACTCTCCAGACTGACTCAGCAGACTGGACTCAGGCTTCCTGGGCCGCTTTTATCAGAGCATTTTTTACCCCACTTCCACCATCCTATTTGCTTCTCTGGTTTCACATCACAGCATCCTTGTCTCATTTATTTTGTCAAACAGCGCTAATGTAGAATGGGTGCTCTTCCTCAATGCATATTTGAAGATGTATAAAAGATAGTATAGAATGTATCACTGGTGGAAGGACACAAGCGCTGATACTCATGAAATCTTGGTTCTTATCTTTCTGCTATAATTTCCTGGTTTTGAGACATTGAATGCTTTTCCTAGTTTTCCTGAGCCTGACTTCCCTCATCTGTAAAACTTCAATAATAATACTTCTCCAATCTCACTCACAGTGTGTGATTTTTATTTTGGGAGTGGTAAAAACTACATATATAATGAAGAGATACATAAAATCTACTTCGAAATGTTCAATCTTATGAGTAATGATTCCTATCCCACACAGATGCTGGAATATAACTTGTTTAAGAATGGACGTTCAATTAAATGTATATGTGATTACAGAAATTAATGGTTCTTTCTTTATACTATGCTTCTATTTTGATTTTTCACACTTTGAAAAATCCCTTATCTCTTAGTTTTTGTAAATACTATTATAATTTGAATATGAGGATTTTCTGAAGAAAAAAAAAAACTTATGTTATAAATTACATTTCCTGAAACATAAACCTGTTTTCTACCCTTTATGTCTTCATTATGTGTGTATTTATAGTTTTAATTTAAACATCCATTGAATTGGTTATTAAGTCATATCTAGCCAGACTAAAAGTTTAAAAGTTTTTCTGGATAACTATCAGTAATTTTTATTTAGGTAATTATTCTGTCTAATTGACAGAAAAACTGTGACATTCATTAGCAGTCTTTCTGGGTTGCCATAACACAGATTAGATGAGTTAAACTATTGAAATTTATTTTTTCAAAGTTCTGGAGGCTGGAAGTCTGAGATTAAGGTGTCAGCAGGGTTGATGTCTGCTGAGGTATTCTTTTTGGCTTGTGGATAGCTTCCTTCCAACTATGCATGCCTTTCCCGTGTGTGTGTGTGTGTGTGTGTGTGTGTGTGTGTGTGTGTGTGTGTGTGTGTAGACAGCAAGAGACCTCTCTCTGGTGTATCTTTTTATAAGAAGAGCAATCCTATTGGAATAAAGTCATCCTTATGACCTCACTTAACTAATTACTTCCTTAGAGGCCTCATCTCCAAATATAAACTGTTTAGGTCTTCAATATATTTGGAGAGGGACACAAACATTTAGTTCATAACATCAGTATTAATAAGAACTAATTACTCTTTCAGTTGTTTTCACTTTTAAAATACCATCAAGTATATATATTTTAAGACAATGGATTGAATAAATATAATTTGCAGACATCACTAATCCATTTATTTTTATAATCAATATTTGCCAACAATTTAATTTCTGAAAATCTATCCTACTAATATACTTTAATAAGTTACAATGATATATGTGTTTTAGGATTTTTATTTCTACACTAAAATAATAAGAAAAACTTTTAATGTATCAATTAGTAAAATAATATGTAGATGTTCAAAAGAATTTGGGAAATCTATAAATACTGATATAAAATATGCCTAATCTATATTTTTATTATAAACATGATCAGGAAGAGTTATTTATGTATCTACAGTTGCAGGACTGAAGCTGTGCAAGGAAATACATGTAAATATCATCTATATCTTAGAAGGAGACCCTGTAATGAAGGAAGAGTTAAGTGGGAGGTATTTTGCCTTTTAGTCTATACTCTAATTCTAAATTATGTTTACTTGAGCATACATTATCTTTTGAATAATTTCTCAAAAGATTTCCTATAACTGGCAAGATTAAGAAACAGAACACAGTGGAAGCCAAGACTACCACAGAGCCTAATGTAGTCAGTGGCTTATTTAGATTTAACAGACAGACCTATTTTTACACACATTTTATTAAATTACTGATTTTAGAGAGAGAGGAAAAGAGAACAAGAAACATTGATTTTCTGTTCTATTCATGTATCCATTCATCAGTTGATTCTTCTATGTGCCCTAATCATTAAACCCATAACCCTGGCGTATGGAGATGTTGCTCTAACCAACTGAGTTACTACCCCCTCCCCAGGGCTGTTACAAACATTTTTTAAAGTTAAATTTTTAAAAAATTATTTTACCTTGACTTTGTGAAATAAATATTGTGCGGAAAAGTGCTGCTGAAGTCACAGAGAAACATTGGTAATCAGTACATTTATGCTACACCAACACTTATTTCTCCTTATAGTTTATAATCTGTACTTTGTATTTTTCTAAGCATATTTCATTGGCATGTTTTAAGCCTTTGATGTTAGTGTACATTTCTAAACAAGCAAAAATTGATTTTATGATTTTTTATGCTGCAATTTCTTAAGAAAGGTATTAACTATATTGCTTTGAAAGTTTAAGTTACTATACTATACAAATACAAGTAAAAAACTATACAAGACGACTATGAAGCTCCCATGTTGTAATAATTTATGGGCCTGGCCAGTTGTCTCAGTGGTAGATTGTTGGCCCAATGTGTGGATGTCCCAGGTTCAATTCTGGCCAGGGCACACGGGAAAAGTGACCATCTGCTTCTCCTCTCCTCTCCCTCCCCCTTCTCTCTCTCTCTTTTTCATCTTCTCCCACAGCCATGGTTCAAGTGCATGCCCAGGGCACTGAGGATGGCTTCATGGAGCCTCCACCTCAGGTGCTAAAAATAGGTTGTTTGTGAGCGGGACCCCAGATGAGCAGAGCATTGGCCCCAGATGGGGGTTGCTGAGCAGATCTGGGTAGGGCCCATGCAGAAGTCTGGCTCATAATCTCCTCTCTTTTCACTTAAAGAAAAAAATTGGGCCCTGGCCGGTTTGAACAGTGGTAGAGTGTCAGCCTGGCATGTGAATGTCCTAGGTTCAGTTCTGGTTAGGGCACACAGGAGAAGTGATCATCTGCTTCTCCACCCCTCCCCCCTTTCTCTCTCTCTATCTCTCTTCCCCTCTTGCAACCATGGCTCCATTGGTTTGAGCACATTGGCTCCTAGGTGTTGAGGATGACTCCATGAAACTTCTGCCTCAGGTGCTATTTTGGTTGCGAGCATGACCCCAGAATGGCAGAGTATGGGCCCAAGAACGAGTTGCCAAATGGTTCGGTCTGGAGCATATGGGAGTCTGTTTCTCTATCTCTCCCTCTTCTCACTTGAAAAAGAAGAAAATTATTTTTAAAATTATACTTATGGTTTCTCTTTCACCAATTCATCATAAAATGGTCAAAATTATTCTTTAGCTCCTCCTTGTTAAATTCATGTGTTTTTGTTTTATTAATGCAATATCAACACATTTCTTTACAAAATTAAATCTGTTTTGCCTGACTAGGCGGTGGTGCAGTGGATGGAGCATAGGACTGGGATGCGGATGACCCAGGTTCGGGACCCCGAAATTGCCAGCTTGAGCGCGGGCCCATCTGGTTTGAGCAAAAGGCTCGTCAACTTGGACCCAATGTCGCTGTCTCCATCAAGGGGTTGCTAGGTCTGCTGAAGGCCCGTGGTCAAGACACATGTGAGAAAGCAATCAATGAACAACTAAGGTGTTGCAACAGCAATGAAAAACTGATGATTAAAAAACAAACAAACAAAAACTGATGATTGATGCTTCTCATCTTTCTCTGTTCCTGTCTGTCTGTCCCTATCTGTCCCTCTCTCTGACTTTCTCTCTGTCCCAGGGGAAAAAAAAATCTGTTTAAAATTCCATGGCTTTCATGTTTTATTCTCTTTTTCTGATGTAAATATTATTTACCAGCTTGAATTTATATGACAGTGTATTAAACATAAAGCATTTCTTTTTAGAAGTAGCCTCGAGTTCATAAAGTCTAGGCTAACGAATTCCATTTTTTTTTCAGGCTTGACAAATTAAAATGGTAACTTTATGTTGCAGGTAAAAATTATAATAACTTAGAGTTTGTTTTTTTTAACTTCAATCCAGAGACAATTCAGTATTCATATTTTGTATAAAATTATTTCACATTCTTTTTAAATGACACACTTATTGTATTCTCGGTGACCTCTCTCTTTCTTCACTTAAATATAGATTAAAATATAAATGATCGTAAATATGCCTTCCATTTCTGTGGTTATTAAAGGACCCCGGATAGCATATTTACAGGTTTTGTGGTAGTTGTGGTATCAGGAGGATTTGAACTCATGGTTTGCTTTGATGACATGATTACATAAAAGGAAAGGCAATTTTCCAGTTTCAACATTGAAAGCCTGAGATACTGATTATTTATCTGCTCATATCCAAGAAAAATCTCTGTACTCTCAGCCGAAGATTTGCATCAAATTAATTAGTGTTGTTTAAAGTGAAGGTTAAACATGGTCTCCTCCTGGGTATAGAAATTAGATGGCAAGGGTAGATGTTTCCAAAGTGCATGTCATGTACCTTTTTATTGAGTTTATATTATGGAAATTTATGGCACTGTAAAAATCTATCCAGACATCAGTAGATAACTGACGGTAAATGAAGAAACCTTGTGATTCCTTATAAGATGTGTGAATTAAACACAATGACAGTTGTGCTCATTCAAATAGAAATAAAATAGAATCATAAAAATAGTAATTGCTATACTTTTCTACATTTTATATTTTTGAAAAATGATATGGAGTTAATTGACTCTTTTTATCCTTTGTATTTATATCTTTTACTGCAAAGTATCCTGCTGGAAAATATTTCTTTAAAATTATAAATGTCTTGTCTATGAAATATAAGGATTAGGCTGAAATGTTTGAACACAATAAAAATATCTGCATCACTATCTTTAAAACATTGTCTATTTTTATGACATTTAATTTGAAACATATGTAATATGTATATGAATATGTGTAATGTAAAGTCTACAGATAAAATTTTGTATTCCTTTAGTAGAAAATAAATATATGAAGAGTTTCATAAATTAAAGTTCTGTTTGCCATTTTGTTATAATTTTTTAAAGTAAGTCCTCATTACTTTTAAGTGCAACTTCTCTCAAATTTTTTGTATAATAATTCAAAGTCTTTCATTTGTTTGTAGTCAATGTTATATATTATATTTTCCAAGGCAAATCACATTAACAACAAAGATTAACATTGGCAATAAATATGTGAATCAAATAATTTATAAATTAAGAAATTGTTCTTGTCTTTCTTGTTAACTTAAACTAATTAACTAAGTACAGAAACTGGAAAACATTAGTTTCTAATTTGTTATAATGTTTACTATAATTATTAAATTGGTCATAAGAATGATTTTATGTTGCACTTTTTATAAATTTTCTCCAGCATAGCAACACATATTTTCACTTTAAACTGTGACTACTTTCTTATGTAGCTTTGACCTTTTTATGTTTGTCATGCTGATTGATATTTTGGGGTTTCTATTTTCGCTTTTCCTGTCGAACACTTGCTCATGAAAAGTCAGTACATACCCTGCAAACTATGAAGTCGCAGCTAAAAAAATTCAATGTGTTACAATAAAAAAGAGGAAAATAATTATTCAGATGTTTTCCTACATTAATATCAATTTTCAGAAAGATGACTTTTTTGGTTTTTGATCAAATGTTTGCCATCAAATAAGTAGTATATTTATTCAAAAATGAAAGAAAAACAGAGATCTATCTATATATCTATCATCTATCTATAGAGAGACATGTGTGACTTGATAAAAAATCGGCTACACCACGGGTTTTTATTTACTTCCAGTGTAAGATCTGGAAATCTCCTAAAATAATCTGATACCTGTCCGACTGAAGAGTTGAAATTCTGTTCTTTCTTTATGCAGTCTCTTGATTATATTCTTTCTTTGATCAACCATATATTTTGAAATTTTGTTTTTAAAAATGGTATATTGATCCTTTAATCTTCTGACTTTTTATTTTACTTCACTTTTTAATATCAGGACAGCTTTTATTTTTGTGATTTTATTTTATTTTTATGGAAAGGAAGATGAAAGAATTATAAGAGTGACAAGAAAGAAACTCCTATGCCTACTTTGCAACTCGTTGCTCTAAGCTAAGAGGAAGACAACAAACTAAGGTTAGTCAGTGCCTTCTGACCAGTTTGTTTACAATGTTGATAATCCCAGAGGTCCAGATAATACAAAGCCTGACCTATCACAGTCTACTAGCCACAATATACTCTTTAAGTTATCCATATAGTAAAAAAAAAAAAATCCCTATGCCTGTTTCAATGTTTTTCTCATTTAGTTTATTTGCTAAATAAAATAAAAACTTTTCTTTAAACATTGCATTTTATATTTCCATTGCATTTATTTTTTCTTATCCAATCATTTTTTACTATACAAGAATATGTTCAGTTATTGAATGGAGCTTTTATAAGTTTAATAAAAAAATGTGTCACCATATTTCAGAAATTATGAAATCACATAATATCTTAAGCCTTCAGAAGATAAAAACCTTTTAAAAAACATTAGTTTATGAGATAACCTATTTGTCTTAGATTTGCTATTTCATTCTTGGAGTAAGCAAAATATTTTTCAAATATACTTAAATGCTGCTTTTTATATAAGTGTCATGACTTGGAGATATTTTTTCTGAATCTATGTACTCTAATTGATCAATGTCATCCTATTAAAATTAATTGTCTAAATAAAAAAATAATAATACGTGTCATGATTCATTGCTAGTTTTCAAATACTTGCCAAATAACTGATATTTTGGTTCAACAAAATTATATAAAATTGTTTTTTATATTCAACAGGATTATTCACTGGGACTAGGATCTACCCCATTGGGTCTCATCTACAAATATGGTCAATATTTTTAATAAAAACTAAACTCTAAAAATACATCTATTGTTTGATAATGTCTTTAATTTTAATATAGGTATATCTTTAATTGTCTTTGATGCAAAATATCAAAATAAAATTTATATTTCTATTTTTCTGCTAACATTTCAAGTGCAATATTGGATATGATTAAATATACTCTTCAAATAACAAAATTTTACATATTTAGAAATTTCCCCTCGCTAAATTAGCATATCTGATCAGACCTATTTCTAAATATGCTATTTCTGTTCATCATTTTTTCCCATCAACCTACTTTTCCTACTTACTATTTACTTTCTACCCCATACTTTGCAACCTGGTTTTAAATGTAAGCAAGCTCCAGTGCACATCTCCTTTAAAAATATAATCATCTTGTTACTACTTTAAATAAGGCCTAGTTATCTTGAATGGGAAAAGTTAGACATCCTCTGTTTCTGTAGTTCATTTATTGACATTAAATAAAGTATATTTCGCTCTTTCTACCACTACTTCCAAAGCACTGCACAACAAAACAGCTTTGGCTATCCATCTGTATCTGCATCTTAATCAATGTCCTTTTCGCATTGCTCACTCCTTCCACTCCCTTGAATCTGATTTTTGCACCAAATGGTTCCTCTGTGCCTCATTTAGCCTTTCCTTTACTGAGGCTTTTGAGCTCTTACCGCCATCACACACATCAATTATGATCACCTATCTCAACAAAGACATTGCTGGAACTTTAAGAATCTCTTATTTTCTTCACATTTTACCCAAATCAAAACTTTGATATTTCTACACTATATTTTCTGTGGTGCTAATTTTTGGTTGCTCTTTGGGCAAATTGCATAGACATGAAATCAATCCTCCAAAAGTCTTCAAGTTGACAATCAAAAAAATTACTAATATGTTTCAGATCACTTTTATATTCTATAATTATGCCCTTGCTAAAGTGATCAACATATCTCATCTTCTACACTGTAGAAACTGAGGTCATTTAATAATTTAATATTTCTCTTCTTTGGTTCAGTACCCATTTTCTAGCTTTTCATATTAAGATTAAATGATTATTAATGTGCTTAGCCCCCCCTTCTCATTTAATTTTAATTTAATTCATTAGTGATCACATTTCTTTCATGATCTTCAAATCTCTTCTCTTCCTTGGCTGTTTGTTCATTACATTTCATGTATATTTAATTGTCTCTACATCAAAATGCATTTCATCAAACCTTCTACTTCTTCATGTAGTCATTAAACCTTTCTTCCTCTCAATGCCAAAGGGCACAAAGGAGTAATCTCTATTGCTTCTTGAAGTTTCTTCTCCTCACTCAGACTTCCTTTTATCTCCTATTCCCTGTTGCACCAAACTCAACAAGAACACCAACTTCCCCTAATAATGTGCTTTGGTCCAAGCCCTTACAAATTTTGAACTCAGTTCCTGTGATATTTTACACCTGCTCCTTTTTTAGGAGTGTTCCTTCTTTGATATATTGATTGTTCTTATAAATCTTTTCTAGTCCTCTCCTTTTGCCATTTTTTATTTTTGTCTTCATAGGTTTCTTTATGTTCTCTGCCCTAAATATATACAATCCCAAGCTTTACCTTATGTTCACTCCAAACCCTTTTCTGTGTTAAAATATTTACTCCATTGTCTATATCTATCACCTTTGTATAGATTTATTCCAAATACATTTCCAGGCTAACAACTCTTGTAAATTCCAGAAAACAGATGCTAGGGTTATCCATCTTGGTATGTTGTGAGCCCTGAGAACTCAACTTCTGCAGTTCACATTACCGTATTTATCACTCTATAAGACGCACAGGCATTTTTCCTACACTTTTGGGGGGAAAAGTGCGTCTTATGGTAATCATTAAATTTTCTAAACTTAATACTCCATTTTTGCATTTAAAAAAATACTGTAAATTGCATACATATATGAGTTGAAATCTCTAAATTATAATTGAATTCCTTCAACTTTTACCTTAAAACCAGTAATAAAGCTTTTTGGTATCAATTTTTAGTGAGTTTCTTAAGTGGCAAGATAAGATGTTGAAATTTTAGTCTTTGTATTTTTTTATTGCTATTTTATTACTTATGGTTTTCCTTCAAACCATTCAGGGCCTTCACATTGATTGAGAGACAAAGTAGTACTATTATAGTACTATTATAGGCAGAAAAAAAGAGGAAAGGCAAATTTTCCCTTTTTCTTAAAAAATGTCTCAAAGAAAGGGTATCAAAGAAAATGTAATAAAAAGCAGGAATTAGAGTTTATAAAATTAGTCAATTTAGAAAGAAAATGAAGAAGATTCATCCACTCTACCTTCTGGCCTAAAAGATAACTGGAAATTACTTGGGTTGGGACAGGGAAGAAAAGTAAACTTGGGAACATGACCTTGAGGGACGAGGGCTAGAGACAAGGGAGGGTGGGGTGGGCAATGAGTAGGATGGTGTGGGGAAGATGGCTGTGGTAGGCTTGTTCACAGGTTTAGTGCAGGACTATGTGACACCACCATTGTAAGGATGTAAAGTCCTCCCCTCAGGAGGCAAGAAGGAGATCACGCCTTGCCACTGAGAGATGAGGTTGGTATTTCCTAATCCCTTGCCCTCCACTGCTAAAAGCAGGTTTTCTCTTTCCCTTTTTATCTTTTTTTTTTCCTTTTTCTGTCTTCTTTTGGCCTGCCTGTCTTGGTGATCCTCCAATAAATTGGAATTGCCCACCATCCTCCTGCTCCACTATTCCTTTACCAGCTGTCTTAATTCAATGCGAATCTGCATGGCCATGGCCACTGGCCTTACAGAAGGCATCAAAAGTTGTCCCTTAGACTTCAGTACTGGGGAATCATGTAAAAGCTAGGCCAATACCTGCTGGCCATATGTCATTGCTTGTAACTTCTGTAAGAATAATTGCTGTGGAATTTGGCCTCATGACTTCAAATCACCATCACATCATCCAGCAGAACAACCACTCAAACTCAAACACTCAGCTAAACCTTATCTGAATTATCTTGTGTTTCTAATGTCTCAGGGCATTTGTAAGAACTTCTACCAAAAGATGATAAACTATACACCCAGAGGAGTACAACAGGGAGAGGCACAGAAAGCTTGGTGTCTGTGGGACAAGTGCAGTAATGTGTGTGGACTAAAAAGAAGCCACATGCTGAGCACGATAAGCTTAGGGAAAACCTGCATGGTGGCCTTACAAACTCTGAGACCTAGAGTAATGTAAAGCCAGTAGGCAAAGGCCAGGATCACAGCCACCTGGCCAGTGCAGGTTCTCATTAGATTCAGACAGTTGGTAATGAAACAATGGAGCCAAGAACTAGTGAGCCATCAGCTTTAATTCTAGCTTGCACCTGGTGGGCAAGTAAAAACACACACTGGGCTCCAAAACCCACTCACTCAGTGCTTACAAAGCTACTGACTTATCCGAGTTTCCTAGCATCAAAGGTTGCTAGCTCACCAGACCTATTCACCTTTGTTTCCCATCTTCTTCTCTCTGCATGAACTCTAAAACAAACTGGCTTCTCCCTCAGCACTCCACCATCTTGACTGCTTCTCCTGGCCTCCTCCCCATGGCCTTTCCTGCTCTACTCTATAATGCTAATCTCAGGAACCAAGAGAAAGTAAGCTCCTGGTCAGCCCTACTTTATAGTGTAGAAATCCAAACCATTAATCCAATCTACAAACAAGGAAGTCTCTGATACAAAGTCACTTATCTGAGGCATAATGGGAGGATTCCTCATGAGAGTGCACCACCCCACATCATCCAATCAGTCAAGGGTGAGGGGAAAAGCTTACTCTTAAAACTAAGCCTTAGGCTGTAACAAAATGGCCTGCTTACAGCCTGTCCCCCCCACACACATTAATATAATCACACCCTTCTGTTGGGCAGATAAAATATATTATGCTCACTTTGTTAAAGATGGCGCTGCCCACATGGAAGTTCGTTGATATTAACGTGTAATGGGGAACAGGCTGTGGCAGGCCAGTTCATTATAGCCTAAGGCTTAGTTTTAAGAGTAAGCTTCTTCCCACACCCTTGACTGATTGGATGATGTAGGGTGGTGCACTCCTGAGGAATCGCATTTTGCCTCAGATGGGTGACTTTGTATCAGAGACTTCCTTATTTGTATAATTGGATTAAAGGTTGTGATTCTACAGTATAAAGTGGGGCAGGCCAGGAGCTTGCTCTCATTCTTGGTTCCTGAGGTATTAGAGAGGAAAGCAGATGAAGGCCACGTGGAGGCCAGGAGAAGCAGCTAAGATGGCAGAGTGCTGAGGGAGAAGCCAGTTTGTGCAGAGTTTGTGCTGGAGGACATGGGGAACAGAGGTGAATAAGTCTGGTGAGCTAGAAACCTTTGATTTTAGGAAACTCGGATAAGTCAGTAGCTTTGTGAGCACTGAATGAGTGGGTTTTGGAGCTGTAAGGCCAAGAGCCTCCATCGTGGCCATTCACATGCAGGTTCCCATTGGATTCGGGCTGACGGTGGAGAAATGGCAGAGTCAGAGGGTGGTAGGCCATTCTGTTTATTGGTGTCTCACCAATACAGGCAAGCCACAAGAGAAGACAAGGGAGAAGCAGAAAACCAGCTTTTCCTATGGAGGTCAAGGGATCAGGGAGGCCCCTGCAATGGCGATAGCAGGAACCGAGAGAGCTCAAGCTACTGGTCTCTCCCCCTTTATACCATAGAATCAAAACCTTTAATCCAATTATACAAACAAGGAAATCTCTGTATAATGGGATTCCTCAGGATAGTGCACCACCCTACATTATCCAATCAGTCAAGGGTGTGGGGAAAAGCTTACTCTTAAAGCCAAGCCTTAGGTCATAACAACCTGGCCTGCTTACATTACAGCCTTTCCCCCACACCCATCCCAAGCATAAGGGCAAATAATATCACCTGGGTGACAGGCTTCCATGTGGGAAGTGCCATCTTTAACAAAGTGAGCATATTATATTTTATCTGCCCAACAGGAGCCCAGTGTGTGTTTTTGCTTGCCCGCTGGGTACAAGCTAGAATTAATGCTGATGGCTCACCAGTTCTTGGTCCATTGTTTCATTACTGACGTTCCGAATGTAATGTGAACCTGCCCTGGCCAGGTGGCTGTGATGGTGGCCCTTAACTACTGGCTTTACAATTCCCAAGCAAGAAGGGCAACCAATATCATCACCTGGGTGACAGGCCTCCATGTGGGCAGCGAGCACCATCTTTAACAAAGTGAGTATAATATATTTTATCTGCCCAACAAATAATTACATACGGTGGTCTGAAATGGAAACTTTCTAACTAAAAGCAGTTCATAGTGGGTAGTCATGTCCTAAGGTATTTATTTTTCTTTAACAAAGGTCAATGATTACATTAATCTACCCTGTCTGTTGTCTTCTGCATCTACAATAATTTACCTGATAACATGCAGCGAATCTTCTTTCCCTGCCCGCCTCAGGGCAGCCATTCCACCACAGAAGGAACCAACAAACCTCCCCATTGTTATTATCCTGTCAGTTAACTATTAACTGTCTTATGCCTGCCTATGGAAAAGAAGTTTCAGTATATACAGTACATTTTTACTTTTATCCAGTCCCAGAGATTCCCCCACTTTGCTTTTTTCTGCCTCCCTAATCTATCACTAACCAATTTATGTAGCTACTCCTTATCTTTCACTTTGATTCTGATGTATAAAATAAGTGGTGAAACAGCCATTTTCCAGAACACTTTCTCAATCCATTGAGACTTTGCTTCTTGGCAACTGTAGACAGTTAGGCTCAAATAAACTCATAAAAATTCTTACAGGCTTGGAAATTTTTTATGTTGACATGTGGAATGACATCCTTCTACATATGGCCCATGTTTGGCAGATAAAATATAATATGCTCACTTTGTTAAAGATGGCGTTGCCCACATGAAAGCCCATCACCCAGGTGATATTATTTGCCCTTATGCTTGGGATGGGTGTGGGAAAAGACTAATGTAAGCAAGCCAGGTCATTATAGCCTAAGGCTTAGTTTTAACAGTAAGCTTTTCCCCACACCCTTGATTGATTGAATGATGTAGGGTGGTGCACTCTCCTGAGGAATCCCATTGTGCCTCAGATGGGTGGCTTTGTATTGGAGACTTCCTTGTTTGTGTAATTGGATTGGAGGTTTTGATTTAACAATAAAAAGTGGGACAGACCTGGAGCTTGCTTGCTTGGTTCCTGAGGTATTAGAGAGGAGAGCAGAGTAAGGCCACATGGAGGCCAGGAGAAGCAGCCAAGATGGCAGAATGCTGAGGAAGAAGCCAGTTTGTGCAGAATTTGTGCTGGAGAAGGAGATGGGAAACAGAGGTGAATAAGTCTGGTGAGCTAGAAGCCTTTGATTCTAGGAAAATCGGATAAGTCAGTAGCTTTGTGAGCGCTGAATGAGTGGTTTTTGGAGCCCAGTGTGTGTTTTTGCTTGCCCGTCGGGTGCAAGCTAGAATTAAAGCAGATGGCTCACCAGTTCTTGGCTCCGTTGTTTTATTACAGACTGTAAAGCCAGTAGTCGTGGTCAGGATCAAAGCCGCGTGACCCATGCAGGTTCGCATTTGATTCGAACAGTCGGTAATTTGTAGATGCTCACTTTAATCCAATTATACAAACAAGAAAGTCTCTTATACAAAACCACTCATCTGAGGCACAATGGGATTCATCATGAGAGTGCACCACCCTACATCATCCAATCAGTCAAGGGTGTGGAGAAGAGCTTACTCTTAAAACTAAGCCTTAGGCTATAATGACATGGCCTGCCCACAGCCTGTTCCAGAACACTCATTAATTTCAACGAACTTCCATGTGGGCAGCGCCATCTATAACAAAGTGAGCATAATATATTTTATCTGCCCAAAACCGACTGTTCGAATCCAATGCGAACCTGCATGGGTCAGGCGGCTGTGATAATAATGACCTTGGCTATTGGCTTTACAGGCCATGATACAAACACTGTAACTTATGAGTCTCATGCCACTTAAGTTTCTTCACTTAAAAATTCTTAACAAAAGGTTAAAATACAGGATGTACATATGTTGGGCAGATAAAATATAATATGCTCACTTTGTTAAAGATGGCACTTCCCACATGGAAGCCTGTCACCCAGGTGATATTATTTGCCCTTATGCTTGGGATGGGTGTGGGGGAAAGGCTGTAATGTAAGCAGGCCAGGTTGTTATGACCTAAGGCTTGGCTTTAAGAGTAAGCTTTTCCCCACACCCTTGACTGATTGGATAATGCAGGGTGGTGCACTATCCTGAGGAATCCCATTATACAGAGATTTCCTTGTTTGTATAATTGGATTAAAGGTTTTGATTCTATGGTATAAAGGGGGAGAGACCAGTAGCTTGAGCTCTCTCGGTTCCTGCTATTGCCATTGCAGGGGCCTCCCTGATCCCTTGACCTCCATGGGAAAAGCTGGTTTTCTGCTTCTCCCTTGTCTTCTCTTGTGGCTTGCCTGTATTGGTGAGACACCAATAAACAGAATGGCCTACCACCCTCTGACTCTGCCATTTCTCCACCATCAGCCCGAATCCAATGGGAACCTGCATGTGAATGGCCACGATGGAGGCTCCTGGCCTTACAACATATGTGATTAGGTTGGGTGATCTGATGAGAAGTCACAGTCCAGAGGATTATTAGATAAGTAATCTGGACCGAGGTTAAATCTGGGCTCCACGTATGTTTACCTAGACAGAACACTCCCACCCTGCACAACCTTGACATTCACAAGCTTTGTTCATTTATTGATATTGACATGAAAAGAGAAGGAGGAAATAAATATTTATCATCTTCTTGGATGGGGATGGGAGTAGAGGTGTTGTAAGATACCAAAAAGCTGCAAATTAATATTAATATTCTGGGAGAAAAGGTCAGGTTTTCCTGTCCTTTCTTTGGAAAATGGAGGAAAAAGAATATAGAAGGTCCTGACTTATAAGGACAACTAGGGTCATTTGATTTAAAGTTCTCTGAAAGGATTAAGGTTATCTGAAGAACTCCCTTTTGCTTTCAATAAGAGACAAAATTAACATACCACCCTACACTGATCCTAGCTCTCCCTCCCTTCCTGGAATCTGAGATTAACATGCACCTCCAGGCAAGAAAAAAGAGAGAGAGATACTAAAGGGATTTGTGAATGACTTTGATTGTATCACCTTGAAAGCTTTAATGCTTCTTGTAAATCTCCTGGACAAATGTTAATCTTGTTAATGTAATGTAAATCTTGTCAAATGTTATAATCTTGTTAATGATTGTGTCATGCCCCCCACCCTGTATGTGGTCAAAGAGTATATAACCAGCCGCTAAAATATACTCGGCACACATGATTTGGGCCTGTAATGCCCCATGTCAGCCATATGCAGCCAGTATATTTAAGAAATTTCCTCCTTCAATAAAACTCTTCAAAATTCATTTGGACTGGGTGTTTCAACGTGGACTCGATGAAGTGAGGTACAGTGCTGTTGGGCAGATAAAATATATTATGCTCACTTTGTTAAAAATGGTGCTGCCCCATGGAAGTTCGTTGATATTAATGTGTGTTCTGGAACAGGCTGTCGGCAGGCCAGGTCATTATAGCCTAAGGCTTGGTTTTAAGAGTAAACTCTTCTCCACACCCTTGACTGATTGGATGATGTAGGGTGGTGATGTAGGGAGGAATCCCATTATGCCTCAGATGGGTGACTTTGTATCAGAGACTTTCTTGTCTGTAGATTGGATTAAGGGTTTGGATTTTCTATGCTATAAACTGGGGCAGTCCGGGAGCTTGCTCTCATTTGGTTCCTGAGGTTGAAGAAAGGAGAGCAGATTAAGGCCATATGGAGGTCAGGAGAAGCAGCCAAGATGGCAGAGCACTGAGGGAGAAGTCAGTTTGTTAAGAGTTTGTGCAGGAGGAGATGGGAAACAGAGGTGAATAAGTCTGGTGAGCTAGAAACTTTTGATTCTAGGAAACTCTGAGAAGTCAGTAGCTTTGTGAGCACTGAATGTGTGGGTTTTGGAGCCCAGTGTGTGTTTTTGCTTGCCCACCGGGTGCAAGCTAGAATTAAAGTTGACGGCTCACCAGTTCTTGGCTCCACTGTTTCATTACTGACTGTTCGAATCCAATGCGAACCTCCATGGGTCAGGCTGCTGTGATAGTGGCCTTGACTACTGGCTTTACAAGTGCCTTTCAAATCTGGGGTATGGTACTTTAAAACAGAGGTGGGGGCTAGTTTTATCAAAAATAAAGCCAGTAGCCATAGCCACCATCACAGCCGCCTGGCCCATGCAGGTTCCCATTAGATTCGGACAGACGGTAATGAAACAATGGAGCCAAAAACTGGTGGGCCATCATTTTTAATCCTAGCTTGCACCCGGCGGGCAAGAAATACACACAATGGGACAACACTTCCCTTTCCATTCAGGGCTCCCAAAACCACTGACTTATCTGAGTTTCCTAGAATCAAAGGTTTCTACCTCACCAGCCTTATTCACCTTTGTTTCCCATCTCCTTCTCTGCATAAACTCTGCACAAACTGGGTTCTCCCTTAGCACTCCACCATATTAGCTGCTTCTCCTGGCCTCCTCCATGTGGCCTTTCTGTGCTCTCCTCTTTAATTCTAATCTCAGGAACCGAGAGAGAGCAAGCTCCTGGTCGGCCCCACTTTATAGTGTAGAAATTAAAACCTTTAATCCAGTATACAAACAAGGAAGTCTCTGATACAAAGTCACTTATCTGAGGCATAATGGGATTCCTCACGAGAGTGCACCACCCACATCAAAAGGGTGGTGTAAGGCCAATGGCCAAGGCTACCATCAGAGCCACATGGCCCGTGCAGGTTTGCATTTGATTCGAACAGTCAGTAATGAAACAACATAGCCAAGAACTGGTGAGACATCAGCTTTAGTCCTAGCTTGCACCCAACAGGCAAATAAAAACACACACTGGGCTCCAAAACCCATTCATTCAGCACTCACAAAGCTACTGACTTATCTGAGTTTCCTAGAATCAAAGGTTTCTACCTCACCAGACTTATTCACCTCTCTTTCCCATCTCCTTCTCTCTAGACAAACTGCACAAACTGGCTTCTTCCTCAGCACTCCGCCATCTTGGCTGCTTCTTCTGGCCTCCACATGGCCTTTTTCTGCTCTCCTCTCTAATGCTAACCTCAGGAACCGAGAGGGTGCAAGCTCCTGGACTGCCCCACTTTATAGTGTAGAAGTGCAAACCTTTAATCCAATCTATAAACAAGCAAGTCTCTGATACAAAGTCACTTACCTGAGGCATAATGGGAGGATTCCTCATGAGAGTGCACCACCCCACATCATCCAATCAGTCAAGGGTGTGGGGAAAAGTTTACTCTTAAAACTAAGCCTTAGGCTATAACGACCCATCCTGCTTACAGCCTGTCCCCTACACCCAATAATATAATTACGCCCATCCCAAGCATAAGGGCAAGTAATATCACCTGGGTGATGGGCTTCTATGTGGGCAGTGCCATCTTTAACAAAGTGAGCATAATATATCTGCCCAACAGGTGGAAAAGGCTTAGTCCTAAAACCAAGACCCAGGCTGCAAGGATGCTGCATGCCCACAGGCCACCCTCAACACACATTGTAAAGCCAGTAGTCGCGGCCACTATCACAGCCGCCTGGCCAATGCAGGTTCGCATTAGATTCGAATAGTCGGTAATGAAACACAGGAGCCAAGAACTGGTGAGCCATCAGCTTTAATTCTAGCTTGCACCCGGCGGGCAAGCAAAAACACACACTGGGCTCCAAAACCCACACATTCAGTGCTCACACAGCTACTGACTTATCCGAGTTTCCTAGAATCAAAGGTTTCTAGCTCACCAGACTTATTCACCTCTGTTCCCCATCTCCTCCAGCACAAACTCTTAACAAACTGGCTTCTTCATCAGCACTCTGCCATCTTGGCTGCTTCTCCTGGCCTTCACGTGGCCTTAATCTGCTCTCATCTCTAATACTAATCTCAGGAACCCAGGAACCGAGAGAGAGATCAAGCTACTGGTCTCTCCCACTTTATAGCATAGACTCAAAACCTTTAATCCAATTATACAAACAAGGAAGTCTCTGTATAATGGAATTCTTCAGGAGAGTGCACCACCCTACATCATCCAATCAGTCAAGGGTGTGGGGAAGAGCTTACTCTTAAACTAAACCTTAGGCTATAACGACCCGGCCTGCCCACAGCCTGTTCCAGAATACACATTAATATCAATGAACTTCCATGTGGGCAGCGCCATCTTTAACAAAGTGAGCATAATATATTTTATCTGCCCAACACACATTAATATAATCACGCCCATTTTAAGCAAGAAGGGCAACTAATATGATCACCTTGACGACAGGCTTCCATGTGGGCAGCACCATTTTTAACAGAGTGAGCATAATATATTTTATCTGCCCAACACCAGGGCTGATGGAGGAGAGATATCAATAACAATTAGAATAAAGGACACAGTAATAAAAGAAAAGAGAGTGTTCGTATTTCACAAATGTCATCGTTGTAGAAGACAATGAAAGGTGTAAAACTCTTCCAGATTAAAGGAGACTAAAGCAACATGACAACCAAAGGCCTGGCAGGAGCCTGAACTGGATCTGGATCAGGGGAAAACGTCATTGTTGTAAGGTGCCAAAAGTTACAGAATTAATATTAATATTTTAGAAAGTTTAAAGAACATTTTATTGGTTTGGGCTAGGCATGCAAAGAGAGATTTTGAAAATGATCTTTGTACTTGTGTTATTAGCATAAAACCTAGATGGTCAATGGCATTGTGTTTAAATGGAGAAGAGGAAGGAGATTTGGATTCTCTGACCTTCCCCCATACCTATGGGAGAAGGGTGAATAACTAGCCAGGTACAGGAAGGAAAAGATTAAATTAAAATTTTTCTTATACTGATACTGTGAACCTTTTACAGACATTCATCCCTATGGAAACTACCCCTCCCCTCCTGAAAGCATGTAGTTAGTGTATGTATCTCTAAACAAAAGGTATAAAGTTGGGCCGTGATGTCAGGTTTTTTCCCCTTGCATGTATAATTAGGAGTATATAAACAGCCCCTGAACTATTTTTGGGGTCTGCACAATTTGGATCTGTTGCCCCGTGTCAGCCATATGCGGCCGGTATATTTAATAAATTTCCTCCTTTAATAAAACTTTTCAAAAACTTATTTGGACTATGTGCCTCTATGAAAACCCATGGAATTATGGATTGGGTACATTACAACATCATAAATGATATTATTGTGACTTCTGTCAAATACAAAATGAAGAAAGTATTTTTGATAATTTAACAATGTCCAAGTTTCTTAATTTGGTCATTGTAAAGCCAGTAGTCACGGCCACCATCACAGCCGCCTGGCCCATGCAGGTTCCCATTAGATTCGTACAGTCGGTAATGAAACAATGGAGCCAAGAACTGGTGAGCCATCAGCTTTAATTCTAGCTTGCACCCGGCGGGCAAGCAAAAACACACACTGGGCTCCAAAACCCACACATTCAGTGCTCACAAATCTACTGACTTATCAGAGTTTCCTAGAATCAAAGGTTTCTAGCTCACCAGACTTATTCAACTCTGTTCCCCATCTCCTCCAGCACAAACTCTTAACAAACTGGCTTCTTCATCAGCACTGTGCCATCTTGGCTGCTTCTCCTGGCCTTCACGTGGCCTTAATCTGCTCTCCTCTCTTCTAATACTAACCTCAGGAACTCAGGAACCAAGAGAGAGATCAAGCTACTGGTCTCTCCCACTTTATAGCATAGACTCAAAACTTTTAATCCAATTATACAAACAAGGAAGTCTCTGTATAATGGGATTCCTCAGGAGAGTGCACCACCCTACATCATCCAATCAGTCAAGGGTGTGGGGAAGAGCTTACTCTTAAACTAAGCCTTAGGCTATAACGACCCGGCCTGCCCACAGCCTGTTCCAGAACACACATTAATAACAACAAACTTCCATGTGGGCAGCGCCATCTTTAACAAAGAGAGCATATTATATTTTATCTGCCCAACAGTCATTGTGCATTAGTAAGAGGATGTTGCTCATAGATATTACAGGCTGAAGATTTTGGAGATAAAGGAAAATGCTATCTACAACTTTTCTCTTAAATATTTGAGGAAAAAAATTAGTTTCAAAGGAAGTTTTTCAGGCTTCGGGGAAGTAGAATGGGTGTGGTGTCTGAGAAACCCTGAAGGGCCACCTGCCAAGAAGAATCTAGTATGTGACTCTTATCTGTCATCTTTGTAATGGCCCAGTGAGTTCACTGAAGATGGAGACAAAGAGGAGAAAGGGGAAATGGAAAGCTTTCGGAAAGTGTTGGAAAAGGGCAAAGAGATACAAGTGCAAACCTTCCCTGAGGTGAACCAGAGTGTATTCATATCGTGCTGTCCACCAGAATATTTTCCCTCAGGGCTTCTGGGAACCAGAAAGAAGCAACTGTGAAGCAGAAATCATTGGAAGTTAAATAAGCCACTCTGCACAGATCAGTGGTCCTACTGCATTGCTCACTGGCAAACATTTCAGCCATCTCTAATGAGAGTTGCTTGAAGGCTTCTCCTATATAGTTTAAGCCTAGACAGACTTAAGGTATGCTCAGAAAACTCTTAAGGACTTTTAAACTTAAAAACATTTCTCTCCAAGTAGCTCGGTTGGTTAGAACGTTGTCCTGATATGCAGAGGTTGCTGGTTCCACCCCTGGTCGGAGCACATACAGAAACAGGTTTACATTACTGTCTGTCTCCATTCCTCTCTCTCTAAAATCAATCAATAAAAGTAAATAAACAAATAACTTTTTCCTCTTAATAACGTATTGAAATATATATCCAACATAAAACTTATTTTCAGAGAAGTCATGTAAAAAAATAGTTGCTTTAAAAAAACTAAAATGATTTTGACAGTTCAAAGAATTATTGAGGTAAATACATGGTATTATGCACTCTCATTCTCTCTATTGGAATGTATAGCATGGCAAAACAAAGCCTGAAAACTAAGGGGATGGGAGCAGGGCCATCTGCACCACTGCTGGGTTCTCCATCACAGACCTATTAGACTGAGAGCCTCCCTCAGAGGTGCTGGCCCGCAGCCCTGGGGGCTCAGATAAACACTCATTCCTAAGGAATGTCTCAGCTGCTTAGGGAGTGAGCTGATCTTGACAGGAGCTGGTACAGGTGTGTATGTCATTAACCTCAGCAAGGTCTTCAGACAGCCAGGCCATGACTGCCCCAGGCTGCTCAGTGGCACCAATGGGCATATTAAGGAAAATAGTCATGGTGGTGGACAGTATGATTTTCCATTCTTTAGAAAAAATTCTTGTCTGGGTTCGTTGCAATCCTGCTACTACTGGGGAAAAAATTATTTATTGTTGTGAGCTCTTTTAGATGTGTGAAAACTATTTGTGAATTTGAGTGTTCTACAAAATCTGTTTTAAAAACAAAAGATTGAATACTCCTGTCTTATCACTTAAAAATACATTTTTCCTCCTGAAAACAAATCCAAATAACTAATGAGGGGCCATTATCTAAAAAAAAAAAAAGATATTTAAATCAGCTAATTTTACCATATTCCTAAGGCATCTCAATTTCATGTCCATTTCTCAGAAAGCAAAGGAATGTAATCTTTAAAAAAGAATGTGTATGTTCAAGGAAAGTATTTTTTTTTTTTTTTTTTTTTGCTTTTTGATGGAAGAGATCTGAGCAGGTATCAGCTGAGGATAAGGAGTCAATTAAAAGAGTTAGATGATATTGGTGAAAGGGAAAATAGTATCAACAAAACATTTTTGAGAAAAAATAGAGTTTATAGTTTTGAAACATGAAGGGAGAAATTAGCCGAGAATAATGAAAGACACTTCAAGGTGTGTGCAATAAGATGGAAACAGTGACTACATGACACAGTTTTATCTGAGGCATCTGTTTTCTCTGAGTGATAGGAAGTCTGCTGCAGATAGCGAAGCCGGTATGAGGAACGTGGTACGTAGCAGGTGAGGGGAATGGGAGGGGTGGCTGGCCAAAGTTAAATATTGGCATTTTTTTTAAAGGGACATTAAAACAACAAATTCTCCTTAGTCAAAACTTCTTAGATTTTGAGTTTCTTTTGCACAACTAAAATTTTGTAAGTCTGCCCCACCTTTTACTTTAGACTTTATGCTACTTTAGAATAGTTACCCTACATTTTTTTACACATGGCTTTAGATACCCCACTTTTTATGCAGTTGCACACCAACGCCTCTAACTGACTTTCATATACCAAATTCAGACTGCTGTGAGCAGATGGCAACACTTCGAGCTACTTCCTGCTGATGCTTTCTGCAGTCCAAGAACTTTTTATGGTGTCATCAGCTTTGTCAGAGCGTTTTACATCTGTTGGCTTAATGACTTAAATATTTTAAATTTTAGTGCTTTTTAAAAGTTTTTATAAAATAAATATAATATTGAAAAATAAGTGATGTCACTAGTGTTAAAAACAGTAAATCTCGTTAAATGAATATAATGAGATAAGTGGAAATAATTAGGAATTTAAAAATTTATTTATTTTATTTATATTCATTGATTTTAGAGGGGAAAGAGAGAGCAGCAGCAATTTATTGTTTCACTGATTTATGCATTCATTGGTTGATTATGGTATGTGCCCTGACCAGAGATCAAACCCACAGCCATGTCATGTAGAGATGACACTAACCACTGAACTGCCCAACCAGGACTGATTAGGTATTTTTTTAAAAAGTGAACCTTTGACCATCAATTGCATTTAATTTGACCTAAGCCAGTCAACTTATTAATTTTGAATAAACCACGTAAGATAAAATACAGGCACAATGTATTAGAAATATATAATAAAAAATTGTGTCTAAAGAAGAAGTAGAATTAATGGATTTTATGTTGAAACATTTACATGCAGTTGCAAGAAATAGTACCAAGAAATCTAGTACATTCTTTACCCAGTTTATCAAAGTGGTAACATTTTGCAATACTCTACTACAAAATTAAACCAGGAAACAGACATTGGTCCAATCCACTAACATTATTCAGATGTCACTAGTTTTACATGTTCTCATAGTTAATGGATTTAATAATCTGTTTTTTTTTAAACTATCTAAAAATGGAATTTTCCAAGTGCAACTTAAGTCTATAGAAAGTTTTTAATATTATACTTGTAGCTTTTTTTAGGAATGCAGTTGTGAAAGACTATGAAGTGGTTTAATCTTGAATTCATTCTAACATCTTTCCAATAGAAGACTTTTCCATTTCAGAATTCATTTTTGTAAATCACAAATCTGCGTTCTCGTACTGACAATAAGAATAGTCAGCAACATGAATGTTCTTTATAAGCATTGCTTTCAGGAAGGCAGTTTATTAATAAATAACTTTGGGAAATAGGATAAGCTTAGAGTAATATATCACTTGTTTATCTAATATATCTACTGTATATTTTATTCATTCTTTGTGATAACTTTACGTTTATCTGTTTATGTTTATGAAACATTCTTTACTTTGTTACAAGCCATGTGTAAATGGGTATAAAATAAACTACAAAACAGTAGACTGTAATAGTGCCGGTAGATTTTTGGCAGTCTGAAATTGTAAGTAACATATGATGACAGAACGCGTACAATTCAGGTAATATTAATAATCTAAATTATTCTTTTTCCAGAACAAATCCCGAGTGATCTACACAATCTGTTGTATTACTGAATTGAAGTACTGAGAGAAAAGCTGCCCTTTTAAAGGAAAGTAGCAGCAATTTACAATTTTATAAAGTCATGCTGAAAATACATATGTGGTAGATGGAATCACTAAACTTGAAGTGTGAACTTTGGAAAACTATGAAACCCTGACACAAAATGACTATGATTCAAAAGCACAAGTTTGGACTATGGAATAACATGAAATTATAAGAAGGTCATTGGACAACATAAAACCAGAATGACTAATGAACAAGCAGATCTGCTGAGGCAAGAAGAGAGATTCAGTGCTTACATTGTGACATACTAACAAAGAGAACTCCCTAACAGAAAAGCGCTTGAATAAGGACTGATGGAAATTTAATTACAGGTTTCCAAGCAAAGTATTATATTGTCAATTCAAATATATGTATGCTTATTTCAAAGAAAAAGTACCAATAAAGAAAATATCCTAAAAGCTTTCATCAGCTATAATCTTGACTTTAAAAAAAAAAAATTCTCAATACTTATAGAATACCTTCATACTTGTCTTTACTTCACATTAAATCAAATTGAAATTGATGTAATTTTTGGTTTCTCATCTTCAGTACACACATGAAAATTAAACATGAAAACTGTTAGGAACCAGTTAATCTTCCAATGAAATAGAACTATAAAAAATGAACAGATTTAATATGTGAGAAATTATCTTACGTGGAATATGTTTTTCTTTTATAAGAGGTAAATGAATGAAGCAAAAAATATTTTTTAAAAAGCTATAGGTTATTTCTCATTATGTTTTCTCTTAGATTTCTTTACTAAAGTTTTAATTAAAGTGTTCTCATATAATAACAAAACATCTATACATTGTCTAAACTTGTTATCTTGCTTTGGCTATATCATAATTTGAAACAGCTAAGTGATATTGGAAGAATAAAAGATAAACCAATAAATCTGCTGGAAACTGGGGTTTGGGTTTCATATGGATAAACCAGTAAAATTGGAGTAGATGTGGATAAATAATTATATTCTTTGTCCCCATAACAATATGTAAGATTAAGTGTCAACTTTATTTGTGTTATTAATACATTCATCTGTGCTATGCCATCTTGGTTTTGGTCATGAAAACTTTATGCAGGAATCTTCTTCACATTTCTAATTTGTGGGATCAGCTTGGAAAAGCTTCTCCAATGGTATATTTTTAAACATAGCAAAGGTAAGATTATTTTAGGGAGAATGAATTACATTTAATAAGATGAGTTGTAACATTCAACAAGTGAGAACCACAGGAATGCATTTGGAAATATTTTACATAACAGTGCTGTAGAAGCTTTCCTCATAATTTTACAAGAGGTTAAAGGGGCGTCCAGAAACTTCATCCTCCTTCAGTTTTTCTCCCTGAAGAATGTAAACTGATTTCTTTGACTGATAATGTACATGTATCATCATAATAAATACAAACTCACTGATGAAAAATTAATGACACACAATATAAGAAAATAGGCCCTGGGTAGTTCTTTTAGTGGTAGAGCATCAGCCCAGTAAGTGAAAGTCTTGGGTTTGATTCCTAGTCAAGGCACACAGAAGTGCCCATCTGTTTCTCCACCTTCCCCTTTCCAATTTTTTCTCTCTCTCCTCCTCTCCTGCACCATGGCTCTATTGAAGCAAGTTGACCCCAGGCACTGAGAATGGCTCCATGGCCTCCACCTCAGGTGCTAAGAGGAGCTCAGTTGCTGAGCAATGGTACAATGACCCAGATGGACAAAGCATCATCCTCTAGTGGGATTGTGAGTGGATCCTGGTTGGAGCACATGCAGGAGTCTGTCTCTGCCTCCCCTTCTCTCACTGAAAAAGAAAAACAAAAAATCATAAAAGTATATAAACTTCAGTAGTGCTTAGAAAAATAAAAATTAAAATCACAAAGACATACATCTTAGTAGATATATATCTGCCAGTTAGTGAAAATTAGACGCCAAAAAATTCCAAGTGTTAGTGAGGATATTTGAAAATGCTCATAAAATAAAAATGGGCGAGTGTGTTGTTACAAGCACCATAAAAATACAATCTTTGAGAAGCAAGATGGCAACAAAGTAGGCGGACGTACCAACTTCCAAGTCCCAGAACCAAAGTGGATTATAACTCAATTTAAAGAACCATCATCTGGATAAACCAACTATGAACTAAACTAAGTGGACTCTTCAACCAAAGAACACAGAAGAAGCCACATTGAGACTGGTAGGAAAAGTGAAAACGCGAAGAGGGCTGCCCAGCTCCCTGGAGCAAATGGCAGCCCGGAGAGACCCGCGTGGCAGGAGGAAAGTTTGGCGGAGAGGGAGGGACCTGGGTCCCAGGAACCAAGCCCCAGCCTGCAGTCCCAGAGCCTAGAAGAGGCGTTTGGACAGTTTTGAGCTGTGAAACAAGTGAGGGAGCTCCCAGGCCTACAGTGTGGAGTATTAGGTCCCTTCCTACTCTGCTGAGGGTTGCTGAAGGGTTTGGGGCAGCAGGACGCTGAAACGCGATTCTGTCGGCGTGGGCAGAGGCCAAGCCGGTGTGAGCTCGGTCTAGCCCAGCAGGGTCGAAGGGGACGCGTGAAAGCGGTCCGGAAGCTGCGGGCCCGCCTTTAATCCCACTTACGGGGACAAAGCGGGAGGCAGGGAATAGGCAGAAATCTGCTCTGCGACCCTGCGCAAGCCGGCCCTGACCGCGGGGACCGGGCTAGGACCAGGGATGGGCAGGGGCTCGCAGCTGAACTCACGCTACCAGCCCCCACCCACCGCACCCCCGGCCGGAGAAACCTCGGTTTACCATTATACGTGCGCGAGCGGGCTCCGAACGCAGGGGCGGGATAGAGTCCGGGACGAGCGGAAGTACACAGCTGAGCGGAAGCCAGCAAACATGCCCGGCCCAATAAACCTGGTTTTGCGACCCTGCGCAGAAGGGCCCTGGCCTCAAGGGCAGAGCTAAAGCTCCGGACGAGCAAAGGCTCACAGCTGAGAGCACGTCAAAAGCCCCGCCCAACCCGCGAAACTGTGGCGAGCAGGCTCTGACTGCGGGTTCTGGGCGGAAGTCCGGAAATAGGCTGGGTCCGCAGCTGAGCAAAGGTGCTCACCTCTACCCTTGGTGCTAAGGCTTGTGGCTTGAGTGACAGCCCCTCCCGCAGAGGAAAGGCAGAAATCACAGCAAAAGCCACAGTGGGCCGGCGCTGGCAACGCTCATACCCAACCACCCTAGGCACTGGCAGAGGGGGTGGGGGGCCTGCAGACAGACCACACCTAGAGAACACAAAGGCAGCACCTACTGGACTCCAGTAACCACAACTTGCTTATATATAGACAAAATGGGCAGGCAGAGGAATGCAAACCAAATGAATGAAGAGAAATCCCCAGAGAAGGACCTGAATGAACCAGATATAACCAAATTACCAGAAGCAGAATTTAGAATAATGATAGTTAGGATGTTCAAAGAAATTAGACCAACAATGGATAGTCATTATGAAAACCTAAATAAAGAGATAACAAGTATAAAAAACAAAACTGAAATAATAAAAAAGAATCAGACAGAAATGACAAATACAGTATCAGAACTGAAGATCACAATGGAAGGAATTAAAAGCAGGATGAATCACGCTGAGGATCGAATAAGCGAGTTAGAGGACACAATAAACAAAGGCACAGAAGCAGAGAAGAAAAAGGAAAAGAGACTCAAAAAATGTGAGGAAACTCTAAGGGAGCTCTGTGACAACATGAAGAGAAACAACATTCGCATCATAGTGGTACCTGAAGAAGAGGAGAGAGGACAGGAAATGGAAACTGTGTTCAATCAAATCATAGCAGAAAACATTCCTAAATTAAGGCTGGGAAACACTCCACACGTTCAAGAAGCACACAGAACTCCATTAAAGAGAAACCCAAAAAGATCTACACCAAGACACATCATAGTTAAAATACCAAAGCAAATGGATAAAGAAAAAATCTTAAAAGCTGCTAGAGGAAAAAAGGCTATCACCTACAAAGGAGCCCCCATAGGATGACATCAGACTTCTCAACAGAAACACTTGAGGCCAGAAGGGAATGGCAAGATATATTAAAAGTAATGCAGAACAAGAACTTACAACCAAGAATACTTTATCCAGCAAGGTTAACGTTTAAAATTGAAGGAGAAATAAAGAGCTTCCCAGAAAAAGAAAGCCTGAAGGAATTCATAAAAACCAAACCAATTCTGCAAGAGATCCTAAGGGGCCTGTTGTGAACACTTTAAAGTGAGGAAAGAATAGAGCAAAAGAAGAATACAGCTTTAAAGAATAAAATGGCAATAAACAACTACATATCAATAATAACCTTAAATGTAAATGGATTAACTGATCCAATCAAAAGACATAGGGTAGCTGTATGGATAAATAATCAGGACCCATACATATGCTGTCTACAAGAGACACACCTTAAAACAAAAGATGCACATAGACTGAAGGTAAAAGGATGGAAAAAAATATTTCATGCAAATGGAAATAAAAAAAAAGCAGGGGTGGCAATACTTATATCTGACAAAATGGACTTTAAAACAAAGGCTGTAGTAAGAGATAAAGAAGGACACTACATAATGATAAAGGGAACAATTCAACAGAAAGATATAACTATTATAAATATCTATGCACCTAATATAGGAGCCCCGACATACATAAAGCAGACTTTGATGGATATAAAGGGCGAGATTAACAGCAATACTATCATAGTAGGGGATTTCAATACCCCTCTAACAACACTGGATAGATCCTCAAGAAAGAAAATTAATAAAGAAACAGCAGACTTAAAGGAGACACTAGATCAACTTGATTTAATAGATATCTTCAGAACTTTTCACCCTAAAGCAGTAGAATATACATTCTTCTCAAGCGCTCATGGTACGTTTTCTAGGATAGACCACATGTTAGGACACAAAAATGGTCTCAATAAATTTAAGAAGATTGAAATCATATCAAGCATTTTCTCTGATCACAATGCCATGAAACTAGAAATTAACCACAAAAGAAAAACTGAAAAATACTCAAACACTTGGAAACTAAATAGCATGTTATTAAATAATGAATGGATTAACAATGATATCAAAGAAGAAATAAAACGTTTTTAGAAACAAATGATAATGAGCATACATCAACTCAAAATTTAAGGGACACAGCAAAAGCAGTTCTGAGAGGGAAGTTTATTGCACTACAGGCATATCATAAGAAGCTAGAAAAAGCTCAAATAAGCAACCTGACCCTGCATCTAAAAGAACTAGAAAAACAACAACAAATAAAACCCCAGACAAGTAGAAGGAAGGAAATAATAAAGATCAGAACAGAAATAAATGACATAGAGGCTAAGGAAACAATACAGAGGATCAATGAAACCAGAAGCTGGTTCTTTGAAAAGGTAAACAAGATTGATGAATCTTTAACTAGACTCACCAAGAAAAAAAGAGAGAGGACTCAAATAAATAAAATTAGAAAGGACAGTGAAGAAATAACAACTGACACAACAGAAATACAAAGCATTGTAAGAAAATACTATGAAGAACTATATGACAAAAAATTAAACAATCTTGGTGAAATGGACAAATTTCTTGAATCATATAACCTTCCAAAAATCAATCTTGAAGAATCAGAACACCTAAACAGACCAATTACAACAAATGAGATCGAAACAGTTATCAAAAAACTCCCAAAAAAGAAAAGTCCTGGGCCTGATGGCTTCACAAGTGAATTCTATCATAAATTCAAAGAAGAACTAACTCCTATCCTCCTCAAGCTATTTGAAAAAATTCAAGAGGAAGGAAGATTTCCAAACTCCTTTTATGAGGCGAGCATAATTCTGATCCCAAAACCGGGCAAAGACAACACAAAGAAAGAAAATTATAGGCCTATATCCCTGATGAATTTAGACGCTAAAATTCTCAACAAAATATTAGCCAACCGGATTCAGCAATATATGAGAAAAATCATACACCATGTTCAAGTGGGATTTATTCTGGAGAGGCAAGGCTGGTTCAATATTCGCAAATCAATCAATGTGATTCATCACATAAACAAAAGGAAGGACAAAAATCACATGATAATTTCAATAGATGCAGAAAAGGCATTTGATAAAATCCAGCACCCATTCATGCTCAAAACTCTCAGTAAAGTGGGAATACAGGGATCATTCCTTAACATGATAAAGGCCATCTACGATAAACCGACAGCAAACATCATACTAAATGGACAAAAATTAAAAGCAATTCCCTTAAGATCAGGAACCAGGCAGGGATGCCCCCTTTCACCACTCTTATTCAACATAGTTCTGGGAGTCCCAGCTACAGCAATCAGACAAGAAGAAGAAATAAAAGGCATCCAAATTGGAAAAGAAGAAGTAAAACTGTCACTATTTGCAGATGACATGATATTGTATATTGAAAACCCTAAAGTCTCAGTCAAAAAACTACTGGGCCTTATAAATAATTCAGCAAGGTGGCAGGATATAAAATTAATACTCAGAAATCAGAGGCATTTCTATATCCCAACAATGAACTGTCAGCAAAAGAAATTAAGGAAACAATCCCCTTCACTATTGCAGCCAAAAAAATAAAGTACCTAGGAGTAAATTTAACCAAGGAGGTTAAGGACTTGTACTCGGAAAATTATAGAACATTGATAAAAGAAATCAAGGAAAATACAAGTGGAAGCATATACTGTGCTCATGGCTAGGAAGAATAAACATCATTAAAATGTCTATATTACCCAAAGCAGTTCATAAATTCAATGCAATACCAATTAAAATACCAATGCCATACTTCAAAGATATAGAACACATATTCCAAAAATTCATATGGAACCAAAAAAGAACACGAATAGCCTCAGCAATCTTAAAAAGAAAAAATAAAGCAGGAGGTATCACTCTTCCAGATATCAAGGTTTACTATAAGGCCATTATACTCAAGACAGCCTGGTACTGGCATAAGAACAGGCACATAGATCAATGGAACAGAACAGAGGACCCAGAAATAAACCCACAGCTTTATGGAAAACTGATATTTGACAAAGGAGGAAAGAACATACAATGGAGTAAAGACAGCCTCTGTAACAAATGGTGTTGGGAAAATTGGATATCTACCTGCAAAAAAATGAAACTAGACCATCAACTTACACCGTTCACAAAAACAAACTCAAAATGGATAAAAGACTTAAATGTAAGCCGTGAAACCATAAGCATTTTAGAAGAAAACATAGGCAGCAAACTCTCCGACATCTGTAGCCGCAGTATATTTGCCGATTTATCTCCACGGGCAAATGAAATAAAAGGCAAGGTAAACAAATGGGAGTATATCAAACTAAAAAGGTTTTGCACAGCTAAAGACAATAAGAACAGAACAAACCACACAATGGGAGAACATATTCGACAGCACATCTGATAAGGGGTTAATAACTAAAATTTATAAAGAAATTATAAAACTCAACACCAGGAAGACAAACAACCCAATCAAAAAATGGGCTAAAGAAATGAATAGAAATTTCTCCAAAGAGGACATACAGATGGCCAATAGGCATATGAAAGAATCTTCAACGTCACTAATCATTAGAGAAATGCAAATTAAAACCACAATGAGATATCACCTCACACCAGTCAGAATGGCGCTCATCAGCAAAACAGCACAGAGTAAAAACTGGCGAGGATGTGGAGAAAAAGGAACCCTTCTACACTGCTGGTGGGAATGCAGACTGGTGCAGCCACTGTGGAAAACAGTTTGGAGATTCCACAGAAAATTAAAAATCGTACTGCCTTTTGACCCAGCTATCCCACTTATAGGAATATACCCTAAGAACACCATAGCACTGTTCGAAAAGAAATAATGCGCCCCCATGTTCGTGGCAGCATTGTTCACAATAGCGAAGATCTGGAACCAGCCCAAGTGTCCGTCAGAAGACGAGTGGATTAAAAAGCTTTGGTACAGCCTGACCAGGTGGTGGCGCAGTGGATAGAGCATTGGACTGGGATGCGGAGGAACCGGGTTCAAGACCCCGAGGTCGCCAGCTTAAGCGCGGGCCCATCTGGCTTGAGCAAAGAGCTTGCCAGCTTGAACCCAAGATCGCTGGCTCCAGCAAGGGGTTGCTCGGTCCTGCTGAAGGCCCCACAGTCAAGGCACATGTGAGAAAGCAATCAATGAACAACTAAGGTGTCACAACAAAAAACTGATGATTGATGCTTCTCATCTCTCTCCGTTCCTGTCTGTCTGTCCCTCTCTATCCCTCTCTCTGACTCTCTCTCTGTCTCTGTAAGAAAAAAAAAAAAAGCTTTGGTACATATATACTATGGAATACTACTCAGCCATAAGAAACAATGACATCTGATCATTTATAACAAAATGGATGTACCTTGATAACATTATACGGAGTGAAATAAGTAAATCAGTAAAAAAGAAAAACTGAGAACAGCATGATTACATACATAGGTGGGACATAAAAGTGAGAATATGAGATATGGACAAGAGAGTGGTGGTTATGGGATGGGGGGAGGGAGGGAAGAGTGGGATAGGGAGGAGGAGAGGGACACAGGGAAAACCAGATAGAAGGTGACAGAGGACAATTTGACTTTTAGTGATGGGTATGCAACACAATTGAATGATAAGATAACCTGGAGATGTTTTCATTGTACATATGTACCCTGATTTATTGGTGTCACCCCATTAGAATTAATAATAATAAAATATATAAAAAAATACAATCTAAGATACTTAGTATTTTGAAGATTAAAATTCCTCATGGAATTTACACAAAAGTAAGTTTATAATTGTTCATATGGAAATAATAGAATAATTAATGATTAATAATACAAGAATAAACTCTTTTTTTGTACTCACAACTGTGAAACTACTTTTGGCTCAGTCTGTATATTCATTGGGAGAACCACAATTGTATACAGAAACACTGAAGCATTGTTTGCTATTTTGAAATATTAGAAGTACATAATTGCACTATTAATGTTATAATAACTAAATATATTTTGGAATATTGATCTACAAATATAATACAAGTAAAGAGCTGTCTATTTTCAACTTGGATAAATTGGAAAAACCCTGTCAGCTGAGGACATTCTACAAAATATCTGACCATTAATGCTAGACACTGTCTGGGTCATCAAAAATAAGAAAAGTCTGAGAAACTACCACACCCAAGTGAACTTAAGGTGATGTGATGACTAAATGGAATATAGTATCAAGGGTGGGATTTTGGAATAAAAAAAAGAGACATTACGTAAAAACTAAGCAAATCTGAATAAAGTTTGGCCTTTAATTAATAATAATGCATCAATATTGTCTTACTAATCATAAGCAATGAACCATGTTAATATAAGATATTAATCTAGGCCTTTTGTAAATCCCTATCCAACCATCCTCAAACGTGTTCCTTAAAAACATCACACTTACTTTAACTGAGGATTTTGAGAAGCAATTGCAGATTTACCAATTTTCCATTTAAAATTATCTCATGTACTCATATGAATGAACATGTGTTAATACGTGGTTTTAAAGAGAACCCAGAAATAACCTCATAACTGCAAGAAACCTAAGTCAAAAATATAATTTTCCCTATTAAGCTCGGAAGACTCCCTTCCCTTCACCAGAAAAGTTCTCTGAACTTTTAGTTGAATATCTACTGAACTTAGTTAACTCTCACAGTTATGATAATGTTTTACGTAACTTTTATAATGGACTATAAAAGCCAGAGGCAAAAGTAATTTCTAAGGTTAACTAACTTGTGATTTAATGACTTAATGCTGTCAGGTGTACTTAGAGGTGACTCAGACCAATGTGGACTTTCATTTCAGAGAAGTTGTCAGCTCCTCAACATGCAGTAGGATTGGAACTCATTTTGATTTGAGGCTACTTAGATTTGGGTAGTATTGTGTTGTGGCTGAGATTATAGCAGTTTTACATTGGTAGATGGAATGAAAATCAATTTACGTTATATTTTCCTCCACCTCCTTTGTGGATATATCTTCATTCCAGATGTAAAAAGCTAAGAGGTAGCTAAGAAAAGCAGCTTTCAGGTATTGCTGAGTCTCTCACTAACCCTTCTGCTTTTTAATACAGTATGAATAGCTTCTTCAGTTGGCCTAAGCATTGATTTTTTTTAGGACAGTTTTAGGTTAACAGCAAATCTGAGCAGAAAGTACAGAGTGTTCCCATATATTCCACACACTTGCCTACTATCAACATTCTACATCAGAGTGCTTCATTTTTCACAATTGATGAATCTACAGTGACACGTCATTATCTACAAAATTCTATAGTTTACATTAAGGTTCACCCTTCGTGTTGTATGTTTTATGGGTTTAACAAATGTATAATGATATGTATCCACCATTATAATATTGCACAAAATAGTTTCACTGTTCTTCCCTCTCTCCCTCTAGCTCTTGGCAACTACTCATCATTTGCTGTCTCCATAGTTTTGCCTTTTTCAAAAAGTTGGAATTATAGTGTATAGGCCTTTTCAGATTGGCTTCTTTCACATAGTCATATGCATTTATTCCCTTCATATCTTTCATGGCTTTGTAGGATGATTTTTTAAAATATATTTTGAGAAAAAACAATATGTAATGAGAGAGAAGCAAGATAAGGGATTGTAGTTTACAACTTTTACCCAAGACTGCCTCTACATTGTCATAGAATCTGCTACTTTAAACACAGTCCACAGAACAAGAGTCAGAGCATAGAAAGATGAAGTTAGATGGATGTTTAGTTCACACATTATTTTTTTCACTTGTCTTGGATACTCAAGTAAATCAGATTGTGTTAAGTAAGGTGACATATCATCCTCCTTTAGGGAGGACAATTCTTCTTTTGTAAGTTCCGTCCTCCTTCGAAAAGTCTCCTCTGACATGTTCTCCTTTTTGATATTGGAAGACTAGTCTGTAATGTCCATATTCGATTGATGCAGAGTCAATCCATTGCATGTGATGAGACATATTTGTATTTGACATGACGATTCGTCAAGGATCAGTACAGTGAGATGCAATTAAGAGACACATGCACTCCACATGGCAGACCTTGAGAGAGCGAGTGATATACCAAGCGTGCAAATAGCTTTGTGTAGTTCTTACTGAAACCTGACATGCACATAAGACATTGTAGACTCATGATTATTTCTTTCTCAGTGAATATTCAATCATAGATAGGTAAGCACAATTCATATTTTATTAATTCATTATGTATTTAATAATTTCCAAATACATATAATTTTTTCAAGTATTTTCCCAAAATTCGAGTTTTAAAGTGGAAATCTAACCTCAAGTCATATCTATTAGATTAGTTGCATAAAACAGACGATTTTTAATTAGAAAATAATAAATACACTCGAATACCACTCCAAATTAGTAGTTTGTTTGATACTTAGTTTTACTAAATGAGTACTTTTTCTTACAATTATTATTAAAAATTAATAGGCATGTAAGCATAATTACAATATAAAATATTACAAATGTTTTTATTATGCATTTATCATATTATAGTGTATTATTGTTGCAATGAATAAAATGTTTCTTTTATTTAAAATATTTTTTCTTCAATTTAATTTTGTCCTCCTCATTGTAAAAAAGTTGGTCACCTTAGTTAAGTTTGGAAATAGCAGTCTATACATAAATTCAACATTGCCATAAAATCTACTCCCATTGTGTTTACAACCTCTCTGTTAGTGACATCACCAGTCACCAATATCAGACACCTGATGGTCATATTTGATTCTTCTTTTGCTTCTAATATCAAATGATCACCAAATCTTGCCCCTTTTCTTTATTATCTGTTATCTAACTTGTCACAGTCTCTGTAGCCCAACTGTTTCTTCCCTTGCTCGGTTTTTCAGCCTTTCTTATCTTACTGGGAACAGGGTAACGATATCCTAGTTGTTACTCCTCTCTGCAGTGAAGAACATCATTCTCTCTCTCCTTTCTGCCTCTGACATTACTTCTAAAATTAGCTAGATATAAATGAAGCCAATATGATCACTAGCTTCAAGAATATACTTCAAGTATTTAACATAGTATACAATGTTCCTAATGATTTGACTTTTTGTCCTTCATTGTTTTGATATATTGCCCTTCACTCAATATGCACACACTTACCAAACTGTTTGTAGTCCTTAGGATATTTGATGGTCCTTTTGTATCTGCTTGCTTTTATAATATGAACTTTGTTTCTTTTCTCTACTTAGTGAACTCTTTTTTAAAACTTTTTTATTAATTTTCATTTATTGTGTTAACATGGGTTTAAGTATCCCACTCAATATAACTCCCTCACTCCCACCCCCTTGACCCCCATTACCCTGCCTTTGACCCCTCCCCCTAACACCTTCCCCCCTTTCCTCTGGGATTTTCTGTCCTGTTATCTGTATCTCTGTGTTATGTATATGTAATTTCACTAATCCCTTCACTTTCTCAGATCCCATCCTTTCATCTCCCTTCCCTCTGACAGCTGTCCCTCTGCTCCCTGTGACCCTGCTTCTGCCTCTGCCTCTATTCTGTTCTTCAGTTCACTTTGTTCACTACATTCCACATATAAGTGAGATCATATAATATTTGTCTTTCTCTGTCTGGTTTATTTCACTTAGCATAATAATCTCCAGAACCATCCATGCTATTGCAAAAGGCATGATTTCCTTCTTTTTCACTGCTGGGTAGTATTTCATTGTGTATATGAACCACGGCTTTTTAATCCACTTGTCCACTGATGGACACTTGGGCTGTTTCATATCTTTGCTATTATAAACAATGCTGCAATAAATATGGGATGCATATCTTCCTTTGAATCAGTGATTTGGTATTCGTAAGATATATTCCTAAAGGTGGGATAGCTGGGTCAAAAGGCAGTTCCATTTCTAATTTTTTGAAGAAACTCCATACTGTTTTCCACAGTGGCTGCACCAGTCTGCATTCCCACCAGCAGTGCAGGAGGGTTCCCTTTTCTCCACACCCTTGCCAGCACTTATTGTATGTTGATTTGTTAATGAGTGCCATTCTGACAGATGTGAGGTAATATCTCATTGTGGTTTTAATTTGCATTTCTCTGATGATTAGTGACATTGAACATTTTTTCATATGCTTATTGGCCATCTGTATGTCCTCTTTGGAGAAGTGTCTATTCTTATTTATAAAACATATATATTTATCCACTTAGTCAATACTAAAAACTTACTTTGTGGTAGGCATGATTCGCATTCTGGGATTATCAATATAGAATAAAATAAATAGCATAGAGTAGAAAAAACATCAAAATGATGGTGTTTACATTCTTCCTTTCTTTCTTTCTTTTATTAAGTTAGTGATGGGGAGGCCGAGAGACAGACTCCCACATGCTCCCCAACTGGGATCCACCAAGCAAACTCCCTAGGGATGCTCTGCCCATCTGGGGCAGTTGCTCTGTTGCTTGGCAACTGAGTTATTTTAGCACCTGAGGTGAGGTCTCTTAGAGCCATTCTCAGCACCCAGGGCCAATGTGCTTGAACCATGGCTAAATGGGGAAGAAAAAGAGAGAGAGAGGGGGAGAGAGAGAGAGAGAGAGAGAGAAGGGGAAGGGGGAAGGTTGGAAAAGCAGATGGATGCTTCTCCTGTGAGCCCTGACTGGGAATTGACTTTCACATGCTGGGCCAACACTCTACCACTGAGTCAACTGGCCAGGACCATTGCTTACATTCTAGTGTGGGAACAAATAATAAAGGTAAAATACTGTAGTCATATTATTATATCATTTTAAATAATGTTATAAAGGAAAGTCACTGCACTCTGTGAGAGAATATCTGTGGACATCTGGAGGTTTATATTTCATAGGATGTTAGGAAAAGAGCTTACCATTAATTAAGCTTATAACTAAATATAAGAAAAAGATAGCCATGTAGATTTTAGGAACCAACCATCGAGACAGACAGAAATGTAGAGAGAACAGCAGTGCATAGGCCCTGATGCAAGAGCAGTTCTAACTGGTGCTGGAACTGGTGGTAGGTTAGTGTGTCTGGGTGAGGTGACTTGGAGGGGGTGGCAGAGGACAAGGTTGTGCAGGAAGCCACGATGTCACACAAAACCCTGTGGTTCCTAGTAGGGAATTCACAGTTACTTCAAGTGCAGATGGAAGCCATTGGAGGTTCATAGGGACAGTATGTGTTTAAACATTTTTAAAAATTTATTGATTTCATAGAGAGAAAGAGAGAGATAGAGATAAAGAGAGAGAACAAGAGAGAGAGAGAGAGGAATTTGTTGTTCCATATATTTATTCATTCATTGGTTGATTCTTGTATGTGCTCTGACTGAGGATGGAATGCACAACCTGAGTATATCAGGACAATGCTCCAACAAGCTGAGCTACTCAGCCAGGGCACAGTGTGTTCTTATTTGTATGATAATGGATATTCTAATTGTGATATGGGGAATGAATGGGAGGGAAGAAAACACAGAAATGAGAAATCAGTATGGAAGTGATTAAAAGTTGTCTAATCAAGTGACAGAAATGGCTGGTGCTAAATTAGTAGCGATAAAGACAGAAATTAATTGATATAAAATATATTACAAAGGTAAATGCTAAGGCTCCTGATGGTGCCATAAATGTGAGAAATAAAAGAGGAGGTATGTGGTGGTCAAAGAAGAAATGAATCAAAAGTAACTCTCAGTTTTGGAAATTTAGTCAGCAGATAAACTCTAACACTGATACTAAGATGAGGAAGTATTAGATTGAGGTCTAATCACCAGTTTTGTTTTTGGATAATTTAACTTTGAGTTTCCCTTAAGGCATACCACTTCAAAGTATCAAAGGGACAGTTAGTTATATAAATTTTGATCTCTCAAGTGAGGTCTTCATCAGAGAAGTAAAATTGTAAGTTACCAGCCTGTAGCTATTATTTAAAGCAAAGGGAACAGAGTGATCTCCCAGGTAGAGAATGTAAATAGACATGACAGGAGGTCAAGACAGCACTTTGAGGTCCTTCAATTTGTATAATTTGAGAAAAGAAGATGAAGTCAGCAAATGAACATCCTGAGCAGTTAGAGGCAAATCTGAAGGGCACAATGTGAGAGAAGAGAATTTTTAGAAGGAGCAAACAGCCAAACTGTTATACATGGGTTGGCAAAAAAAGGTTAACAGTTGTATGTGAAACATTTTATTCTTCTTATATATGAATTACTGTATTACTTATTGTATAAAAACTGTGGGCTTATTCTGTGCCATCCTGTATATTTCCAAGAGTCAAATATGAAAACCAAATAATGTCCTTTGATGTGGCAATGTTGTTTAGAGGTCACTGGAGGCTAGGACCCTAGTAGAATTATAAAGGTTAAACTGGACTGTGTTAGAGGACAGATATGAAGCTGTTGATTATGTTAAAGAATAAATGAGAAGTTGTTCAGTGGAGTCAAGATGTATAAACAATTTTTAAGATAATTTTTTTTCAGAAAGAGGGCAGAAAAGTTGAGCACTATCCTGAGGATGATACAAATGGAAAAGAAGATGTGTGGTATGTACCAGACTAATAGAGTAAGCGAATGGTGACACCCCATTAGAAAGGATGAATTTGAAGATATGAGAAGTGTTTTAACATATCTCTTGAAAGCATGTAGGGGATGGAGTCTAGTAGAAGTGCATGATCTGGATTTTCCTTTGATAGATAGAGAGAAAATTTTTCTTGGAAAACCTTGGTAGCTATGGGTTGATTTGTACTAAAAAAGATGAAGGATTTTATGTTTGAAGTATAAGACCATCAGCCACAGGTTGGGTGAGGAAAGGGAACGTTTGAGGCTGGGGACATCCTTTTTATTGTGAATGAAGCCCTTGAAATTGTTTGGTGGTGCCCCAGAAGCTGCAAAAAGTTGAGGGGAGAAGTATAACCTATTAGAGAATGGAAATGAGAAACCTTGTGAAGAGAATATAGTAGGTTTCTAGCTGGTATTGTTTGTTTGTGTGCCATTTATTATAATGAATTTAAAGTGAAGTCAGTTATCTTTGTTTCTTAATTTCCTTTAGAAACATTTAAAATGCTAAAATGTAGCCTGAGAGGAGATGGATAATTGAGTTCAGGCATAGTTAAATTTTTGTTGTATAATTATGGTACAATTAGAAAGCAAGAGTACTAAGATTAATTTCAATGCTGTGATTATATTAACAGATTGTAGAATTCTAAGTTAGACAAAGAAAAGAGAAGAAGCTAATGGTTAGTGAAAATAAATGGTGAGTTCAAGGTCATGAATAATCTGAAAATCTGTAGTTTGTAAGGGGTACTGGAGAAAGTAAACTACAAAAATAAAAATAGTAGGTCAGAATAGGATGAATGATTTGGGATCATAGTTGAGATATAATCTCTGATAATAAGGGTGCTACTGGGTATGATGACAATGGGATTAAGTGATTGTTTATGGCAGAGAAGCTTGTATAACTCCCCATTATCAATCCCTTCTTCATTCCTTTTGATAATTTAACTCATGTGATTCTTCAGAAACATGGCAGGCCATCTAGAAATCTGTTTCTCTGCCTCTCTTTATCTTGTTTAGGTCTTGAGAATAAACTTATACAAGGGACTCCGAAAAGACTTTATGGGGACAATTTCAATGTAATTGTTGTAAAGACAAAATCATCTGCCCTCTACTTCCCATGTGGATTATTATGGGGACATGGTGCTAGTGAGTATGCTATGTTCATGCTGAGTAGAGCAAGAAATAGGTGATGGGAAAACAATTTAAAGAAATCGGATCCACATCCAATATTGTAGAATTGAGCCAAGGGTCAGCTGTGACTGTTAGCGTGGGGAGAAAATAATGAGCTTCTGTCTTCTCTGTGTTGCTATATAGTACAGAGGTAGCTTATTCGTTTAGGTTTTACATCTTGCCTTGATGATGACATCTTGAGGCAGCCCTATTGGGCCTTGCCTGGAAAACTCTCCTTAACAAGCTCCACCCACCTCTACCCACTGCAAACCGATTCAAGGCTACTTCTTCCTTGACTTTGTAGCCCCTCCAATATTACAGGTATCAAGGGGAATAATTATGTGCTTGCTTGTTTGTACAGTGATGCTGTGTGCCATTTAAGGGCAGCAATTATGCCTGTTTTCATTTTGGTAACCTCACTGTCTAGCAAATGAAAGGAGTGATTTAATATTCTTTTGACTACCAAAAGGAACATAAAATTGTCTAATTGTTGAAAGTTACATGAATGAGACACTTTCTATCCTCACAGACATTACAGTGCAACCACAAAACCATAACAAGCAAGGCAGCCAGGAAAATGGTGACGAGAACCAGTTCAGAAAAAGAATTCTAATTCTGTAGGACGCAAGACAGAGGCAGATATTTAGACTGAAGAACCCTGTGATTCAGAGTCACAAAACCCATTGCTTAATGTCAACTGTACTTGAATTCCTGTGACACTTCACATGCAACATGCCACTCCTAGTCCAGAATCCCCTGTTATTGATAGCACTGGAAAACAAAATTTTTGTTGCATCCACAAAAACACTTGTTCTTGCCTAATTTGAGTGTGCTGATCTCAAATCTGACATTAGTTTTTCTCTGTAAGCTACAGTCTTTTTGCAATTCAAGATTTTAGGTTTTCATCTTTTTTTTAAATTTTATTTTATTTTATTCATTTTAGAGTGGAGACACAGAGTGAGAGAGAGAAAGAGAGAAAGGGGGGAGGAGCTGGAAGCATCAACTCCCATATGTGCCTTGACCAGACCAGTGCAGGGATTTGAACTGGTGACCTCAGTGTTCCCAGGTCTATGCTTTATCCACTGCGCCACCACAGGTCAGGCTCTAGGTTTTCATCTTATTGTAAATTTTTCAACATTTAGTTTAACGTGATGAAGTAGAATGTCTTCTTGGGCATCATTGTAATATAAAATAATTTATATAATGCAGTAAATACACTAATACACTAAAAGATATGATTGCATCAGAATTTGTCTACAATTTCAGAATAGAACATATTAAAACACTTATTTTAATCATAAAATTTGGGCAAAACGTATTTAAATTCTATTCAGGCAAAAATTTGTGTTTGTAGCTCTTGCGTTTGTGAACTTGTTGAGGACAATCTCGTTTGATGCTCCACAGTAGTCTGCCATCATAGTTCTGTCCCATAGCCTCCAATAACGCTCTTCCATCGTCTTCAGATCTTGATGAAAGCATTCTCCCTGCTCATCACTAACAGCTCCAAGATTTTCAGGAAACTTATCAAGGTGACTGTTCAGGAAGTGCACTTAATGCTCATGTTACATCCATTGTCACGGAAAGTCAACAGCATCCTATGAACCAGAAGTTCATAGTTTTCTGCTTTTTTGATGCCAAGGAAGTTCTTTGTAACTGCCACAAAAGACTGCCATGCTGCTTTCTCCTCCTTATTCATCTTCCTGGCAAATTCTTCATCACATATGAGGGTTCAAATTTGAGGTCTATTGAATACACCTGCTTTTATCTTCTTGAAAGTAAAGGCAGAAAAAGCAGAAATAATATGTTGAAAGCATTCACTTTATCAATTCAAAGCCTGAACAAACTGCTTCATTAAGCCAAGTTTGATGTGAAGTGGGGAATAATGATCCTGTCTTAATTAACTACAGGTTCATTCACAATATTTTGCATCCCTACTTCCAGAGCTTTACGTTTTGGCCACGCCTTCTATGTCCAGTGTTTCTCCCGAGCTTGTCTGTTCCACAAACGCAGAAAGCAAGGATACTTTGTGAAACCTCTCTGTTGTCCTAGCAGGAAATTGACCATTTTAAGATCCACACAAATGATCCAGTTATGCTCCTCATACTTCAGAAAGTCGAGGACAATTTTTATGTCATTATAATCTTCTCGCAGATGAGTTGAATATCCAATTGGAACCGCTGCATAAACATTATTGTTATGTAGGAGAACACATTTCAGACTCTAGAGCTGTCAAGAAATAGCTGCCATTCTTTTGGACTGCAAGTGGTAACTCGTAGCTGGCTGAGTAAACTACTGATATCATGACAATAAACAAAGTGTTTTTCTTCGGAAAAAAAAAGTCCACAAAAATTTGTTTACAGTTCCTGAAATGGGATACATTAGCTGACCAGTGAAGTACATTCTTTTCTTGAAGCCTGGAGGCTAGTAACTCAGTTGCTTTCTTTGTTAGGCCCCAATCTCTTTACTAAGTCATTCAATTCAGGTTGGCTAAACTGCTGAGGGGTTAATGACTGCTTGGCATCAGAAGAAGATCCTTCAGATTCTACAACCATTTCCTCATGCATCTTATCAAAATACACTTGATCACCATGTTCACTTTCTTCATCTTTAGAAGAAATAAAACCATTGAAAACTGGAACCGGAGTGTCTCAGAGTGTGGGATAGGTCATATTGCTGAAGGAATATTAGGATATGCGATCATATGTCGTTTTTTTCTTGCCGATGCCCTTTGTATGAACCAGACAGAAATAACAGTCACTGCTGTGGTCCTTAGGTTCACACCAAACCATGGGAATACCAAAAGGCATTCCTTTGCATTTTCCTTTTGTCCAGTCACAAAGCATTTCCTCACAATTATGACACACAATATGAGGAGTGTGTCATAATTGTGAGGGGAAATTCTTGTCTTGATCGTCAAGGGGAACTTGAAAATAGGCAATATGTGCACGCATTACAATTGATGAAATATTGCGCCTTTGACGTTGAAGTGTGTAACAGCCACATATAAAACAGAAGGTGTCAGGACTATTCCTACATTTATGCCTACTTGAAGAAGCCTTGATTCAATCTTAAAACAAAGTAAGAGGGTGTTTTTATCAGATAATAATTTTTTACATTTAAAAACAACTACAATTATGTAAAAGTGATGTTTGTAAGACATTAATTGCCTTGTGGTTATGTTCAATCCAAGAGTCATTGCCCTTTAACTCCAATTTAAAAACCAATGCATACCATTAACTGTAATAAAAAGAAATTAAAATTGCATAAAAATTTGAGCATGCACCAAAATACAGATTTCACATTTAAATCAGCGATGCAGACATATATAGAAACAGTTCTTAAACCTTATGCAATGGAAAAGGAAAAAAGAATTGTTCCCAGTGTAGTATTTTTACCTTCCAATTGTCTGAAAAAATAAGAACTTGGTAATCACCCTGGATTTCTCTAATGCTCTCATTTATATATTCAATTGGTTACTGAATTCTGTGATTCATACCTTACACAGATTTTATAAATCTCTCTTTACTTTCTGTCTCCAATACCACATGTGTAATCCTACTCCTATGCATTGTTTTTTTTTGTCCAGTTCCACAGTCTCTGTTCTTTTCCCTTCAAACACCTTCCCACACTAGTTTCTCACACTATCCCAGAGTGTCATATCTAAAATGTAAATAAGATTATGTTGTTTTTTTGGTTTGTGACTATGACTACTTCTTGGTCATGTTGACATAATCACATGTAAGACCCTCTGTGATTTAGCTCTTGAATTCAGCTTCATCTACCTTAAATGTCCCTGTTTCGATTTTTCATTTCAATATTAGTAAATCAGTTCTAATTACCCATACTATGTTTGTGCCATTGTTCTTTTTGTTCTAGCCCTACCTGAAACTCTTTCTAGCCCACAACTGGCTTTCCCACCACTCCCATTCTTGGCCTGCCTTATTCCTAATTAAGACTTCCATGTGCTTCCTTGTTATCTTATGCATCTGAGTACTTACTAAATGTACATTAAATTATTTGATTACTTGTTTGCTCTTCTACCTAGCTTTTCAAAGCATGAACCAAACTTATTCATTATTTAAATATTCCAAATAAGAATAATAAGTGGGTGTTCAAATATTTGTCAAAGTGTAACCAAATATTCTAGTAATTAATAGGAAACAAGAGTTCTGCTAACCAAAAATTTCCGTCCAGAACAAGTGTTTATGAAACTTAATATTGATTAATAATAAAATGTTTTCTTGTTATATAAAATATTTGATAAGTTTACATTAAAATTTTTATTCCACAGCCACAATATTAACTTCAAATCCATTTGGCCATGGGTAATACATGCCATTAAGGACAAATAATTTCACCTTCAAATTTAAATATTCTTTCTGTGGATTTACTGGTGCCCCTTTTTTTTCTTTTTTTCTTTTTTTTTCTTTTTATTGAATTTACTGGAGTAACACTGGTTAACAAAGATATACTGGTTTCAGGTGCGCAATTCTATAACACATCACCTGTACACTATAATGTGTGTTGACCAACCTAAGCCAAGTCTGCATCCCTAACCATTGATATTCCTTCTCTATTCCCTTCTCTACCTCCCCCAAACTGATCCCCAGCAATCACCACACTGTTGTTTGTGTCCATGAGTTTTTCTTCTTTTTTTCTTTTTTGGTCAATTCCTTTGCCCTCTACCCAGCCCCCAAACTGACAGCTGTCAGCCTGCTCTCTTTCTATGAGTCTGTCTTTATTTTGCTTATTAATTCATTTTGTTCATATGAGTGAAATCATATAGTACTTGTCCTTCTCTGAATGGATTATTTCATTTGTGTAAGTGAAGCACAGTTTTTTTTTATCCATTCATCTACTGACAGGCACTTGGGCTGCTTCCATAGCTTGGCTATTGTAATTAACACTCCGATAAACATAGAAGCACATATATTTTTTCAGATTAGTGTTTTGAGTTCTTTTGGATAAATTCCCAGAAATAGAATGGCTGGATCATAAGGCAGCTCCATTTTAAATTTTTTGAGCTAACTCCATACTGTTTTCCATAGAGGCTATAAAATTGGCATTCCCACCAGCAGTGCAGGAGGGTTCCCTTTTCTCCACATATTGCCAACACTTGTTTGCTGACTCATTGATGATAACTATTCTCATGAGTGTGAGGTGATGCTTTATTGTGGTTTAATTTGCATTTCTCTGATAATTAGTGACATTGACATTGTTCTTCATAAGTCTACTGGCCATCTGTATGTTCTCTTTTGAAAAATGTCTATTCAGGTCCTTTGCTCATTTTTTAATTGTATTCTTTCGGTGTTGAGTTTTATTTCTTTATAAATTTTGAATATTGACCCCTTATCAGATGTGTCTGCTAGTCAGTGGACTGTCTTTTCATTTTGTTGATGGTTTTCTTCGCTGTGTAAAAACTTTTTAGTTTGATGTAGTACTATTCGTTTAATTTTTCTTTTGTTTTCCTTCCTCAAGGAGATATATATATATAAAAAATATTGCTATGGGAAATGTCTGTGATTTTACTGCCTGTTTTCTTCTAGATATTTTATGATTTATAGTCTAACATTTAAGTCTTTAATTTATTTTGAGGTTATTCTTGTATATGGTGTAAGAAGGTGGTGCTCTCTATTCAGGAAGAGTAAGATTTTACATTTATTATATGAAGATAATTGCTACAGTCTACCTGCAGGATTATAGTAAAGTTGAAGAGATGAATGGCAAACAGATGCACAGATAACTTAAGAAAAATATGAAATAAACTAGCTTTTCTTGGTTCCATTTTATCTTTGGATTACCTCTCTCTTCTTCACTGTGATCAATGACCTAAGGCTGGCATTTAGACACATTTATTTTTTATTAAGTTCAGCATTAGGTCAGAATTTATTTAGACTTTTAAATCATATAGTTTTATAATACTAGGAGGAAAAAAATGTTAAATTGTGATCTCTAATATAAAATTCCCAAAGAACTTCTATAACAATTTTAGCAGATTTTGTTAAAAATATTTGTTTCTGAGTATCCTGGATGGATAAAATAGTCAACACAATTACTGAGCAACGGTAAAATGAAATGTAATCATATTAAATAGAACAAGATACCCCCAAATAATCATTTATAAACAGATTTCTCTCCAAATGCATAATGTGGGAAGGGGAGAGCTCAGACTTATAAGGGATAAGATCAACTCGGGGCTACACCATGCATACCAGAAATTATTTTACAACTAAATCTTCATTTATGATTCACCCTTAGCAATATAGAAACTTCTGTACTCTTGGGGTGCAGAATGACATGCCAGCAGAGACTGTACGACACCATTAAAAACACATAAGTAAAACAAGCTGTTGCATGTTATGCTAACAAAATAACAACTTAGAATGTGATGACTAAATGTTACATATTTTTTTCAGATGTTTTGCCATCTAACACACCCTTTTCTAAACTTTGCCACAACATAACCAGCTCTCCCTAGCTACAAAAGTGCACTTCTGTGTTTTTTAAAGAGGAGTAGAGTTTTCTGTCCTCATTGCCAGAGTCAACAGTGTTCCTCTTCCCTGCTGAAGATCCTAACCTTTATCACTGAAGTCCCATGTGCCTCGCTACAAACCTTTCTTCTTCATAGTTAAATAGGACAGAATATGCACAATCTTCTGTCTATCTCACGTTCCTATTCTGTAAAGCTTTGTTCATTTGTAACAAAATAAAATATGAAACCAAATGTAAAGAACTATACTCACATATGTGGTCCATTTGAAATATAATTATTAATTTCCAATTATTGAAATGGAATTATTATTTATACATCACACTGTTTATTTACAAGGTAAATCTATATGCGTATTTGTGAGGACTGACAGTATCAGTGAGAGGGTCAAGTCATGATTTGAGATGACTATTTTGCCTTTGTGAATCTTTTAAGTGCCCCCGAATCAGCCAAAGGACTCCTTAGATAAATGGGACAGATCATAAAACTATGATTTGCAAAAAAAAAAAAAAAAATGAAAGAAATAAAACAATCAGTAACAAATAGTGAAAATATGGGGAGAAAATGATTCCTCAAAAATATCCAAAACAATGAAAATTAAAATAATCATGAATTATTATTTTTCCCACTAATTAGATTGCCAAAGAAAAATGAAGTACTTTATTATTGGTGGGAGTGTAATTGGACTGCCTTTTCAGGCATTTGCTAATGTGAAACAAGAGATATAAAATATTTATACTTTCTACCAAATGAATTCAAAAGTGTTATATATATCCTAAGGAATTATGGAAACAATACTGATATATATTTTTATTACAATACTACTTCTTAAACAAAGACAGTGGAAATTAGTTTTAAAGTCAAAAATCGGCGGTGGCTTAATAAATTTTGTGAGATCTGATACATGACAGAATGTTAAATTACCACTAAATAGTATGGGTATTTTTTCTATTTTCATGATATGAAAATGTTTATATGTAAAGTTGTGTGAGAGAGTAACATTCTAAAAAATTCAGTGATGAATTGTGAGCTACACAGACATGCTGAGAACAAGCCAGTGGGAAATAAACTAATACAGTATTAAAGGAATTTATAGTTATGACTTTCAATTTACTTTCCTTCTTTTTCCCCCCAAAGGTATGACAGGTGGTTGTGTTATCTGTATAATAACAGGAAATAATTAAACAAATAAATGAAAACATAAGTATAGTAAATAGATTCCAAATTTAAGAAAAAATTTACTAACACAGTGTTGAATAAGTTTAATTGGGTAAATTGAACTTACCCAATCATAAGTGAAAATTATATTGATTGATTAAAATATCTCCATGCTGATTTGGTAGTGTTTAATCAGTACTTATTTGGTTTAACACATTCTATGTTATTTCATTACATACTATGAAAAGCTAATTTAAAAATGTATTCATTTGCTTTGGATTAAATAGAAAAGATAAACTTAATTACTGAATTATAAATGATAGGCCTTTAAAAAACTTTTATTGAATTTATTGGGTCAACATTGGTTAATAAAGTTATAAAGGTTTCTGTGTATAATTATATAATACACTATCTGTACACTGTATTGTGAGTTCACAACCCCATCAAGTCTCCTTCCATCACCATTTATCACCCCTTTACAGTCTTATACCTTCTCTAGCACCCTTTTTGTCTTGTCATTCCCATCCTGATGCCTGTGTCTGAGTTTTTTTCCTTCACTTATTCCTTTCACCTTCTCATCCAGCCCTCTGACCCCTATTTGTTTCTTCATCCTACTCGACCTTTCATGTTCCTTCCGCCTTCTTCACCCTTTCCTTCCCTGTGGTCCCTACTATGCTTTTGAAAGGCTGTAAATTTCAAACTATTTGAGCCAAAAATATTGGTATTATACTTCTGGTAAAAATGCCATCAAATATTGCCAAAATATTAATTAAAAGTTTTATTATAAACTATATTTTTATTACTTTTTTAATTACTTGTAGTTTAGCTGGGAATTTGGGCTTCCTTACAACGGCTAGAATAATAGTAATCAAAAACTTCCTGTCCTAAACCACAATTATCATGATTATATTTATTATTATTATCTTTATTATATTTTCACACGCAAGGGCCTGAAATCATGCAAACATGCATGAGAAAAATGTTCCCATTATAAATGCTTGTTTTAATATATGCCGGAAAATATATATTATGATACTATCTCTGTTATTAATGTTTGTATTTTAATTTCATGTATGTATGGCCATCAGATTTATAGTTTTCATTCATACTCTAAAGCAAGAAATGTTCCAGAATTTCTCGCAAGAGGAAAAACTGCAGCTAAAATTAGATAATATCAATTGTGTTTGTATTTAGTAACTTGAAGATACGTAGCCATACTTCAGAAAGTTCACGATTTTGTTCTTATGAAGAGTGGCTGGTTGCTCAGTCGTTAGGTACTTGGGATAGACATCAGGGATTTACTCCTAAAATCAGGGAGGAAATTTCATGCCCTACATATTTTCCTAAGCCCAGCCACTCTGGATCACAGGGCAAAGTACCAGAGGGTGAGTTTCAGTTTCTAAATATCCCTGAAAAATATTTTTATATTTGAGACTGGTTTGCAATGAGCCATTATATTCATAAATTCTAAAAATGTAGGAATTGGATATTATTTAGTTCTAATCACTCATTTCACAGACAAGAAAATTAAAACACAGAAAGAGTGAAGCTTCCTGTTTTTAATTAAAAACTATAATTTATTATTTGAAAGTGGACTTTTTATTTTACAACTAGGTGCTTTAGTACTGTACTTTGAATATTTTTTTCTAAAAATAAATATGTAGCTAAAGAAATAGTACAATTTGAGAAATTATAATTTTAATTAAAAACTCATTCGTAAGGAATGAGAGTCCTTATAGAAAAAGTTCCATATCGCTCCTTCACTGTTGCTGCCAAGTGAAGAAGGAGATGAAAGTTATCTAAGGACCAGAAAGAGGCCTTCACCAAGAGCTGAATCTGCCAGCATATTGTTCTTGAACTTCTCAGCCTCTGGAACTGTTAGAAATAAATATTAGTTGTTTATAAGCAGCCCAGCATAAGGTATTTTGTTACAGCAGCTGGAGTGGACTAAAACAATATTTGATAATATATGGTAACTAAAATTTCAAATTTCACATTTTTTAAAGTGCTTTATCTCACTTCTGATGATTGAAGCAGTGTGAAGATTTTGCTCACTGTTTCTATTGCCTCCTATTCAGCTACTATTACCTTTGTCCTTAGGTCCTAGCTGTAAGCACTCTCCTGCTGAAAACATTAAGTACTTTGCTTCATTTGTAAATTATTGGAGGCTACTTTTCACAAGGAAAAATTTCTGTAATTATCTTGGTAAATATCTTATTATTTTCCTCTCAGGTGCTAATTTCTTTACCTTTCTATGGCTTTTGTGGTATGTTACTTTGAAGACTACTAGCATATCTCTCTTCCTCATGGTACTTTCAACATCTCCCTTCATCCCCAGCTATGGAAAGTACCTGATAGGCCCTGGAAGGTTGGCTCAGTGGTAAAGCATCGGCCTGATGTGTGGATGTCCCAGGTGTGATTACCAGTCAGGGCACACAGGAGAAGCACCCACCTGCTTCTCTACCCTTCCCCCTCTACTTTCTCTCTGTCTCTCTCTTCCCCTCCCACAGCCAAGGCTCCATTGGAGAAAAGCTGGCCCGGTGCTGAGGATGGCTCCATGGCCTCCGCCTCAGGCACTAGAATGGCTCCAGTTACAATGGAGCAATGCCCTAGATAGGCAGAACATCTCCCCCTAGTGGGCTTGCCAGGTGGATCCAGGCGGGGTGCATGTGGGAGTCTGTATCTCTGTCTCCCCACTTCTCATTGCAGAAAAAATACAAAAAAAGAAAAAAGAAAGTAACTGATAAATGATCATTGTTGTAACTGATGTTTCTTTATATTTCCACTTGATTCACTGCAAATGTTCAGTCATCAATAGCACTAAATTTATGAAAATACATCTTAATGCATAGATTACCTCCATTTTTAAAAACACTTTCTCTGATTTGATTCTTACATATTAACTTCAGGTGTGAATTTCCTAACATCCATTTATTATGCTTACTTTGAATTAATGCAGAAAATATTAACAATTCAAAGATAGAATAATTTTAAATGATTAGTGGTTCAAATTTTCTTTATTAAGTATCTTAATCTTTATTTCCTCAAAAACAAATCTTAGTTCACTTCAGGAGTTTTCAATAAGGTACACTGTTGGGAAAACAGCTGTTAAGCTTGCTTGCTTTTATTTTGCCTGATTAGTGCATGAGCACATAGCAGCGTCATGTGTGTATAGTCTATGTTAGGCTACAGGTGCTTGTCCTTAGTGCAGATTGCTGATTGCAGATTGCCTAACCAACCCTGTGAGGGGCCATTTTTGCTGTTTGTTTGCCTGAGAAGCAGTTTCCCCTGCCTCTTTGCTCTTCTGCCCTTGCAAAACTATTAAATGGGAATGGGCCAATGCTTTCTGGCTCCATAGTTTCTCTACCGTCTGCCTGAATCCAATGTGGACCTGCCTGGCCTCGGCCACCGGCATTACAGACACAAGAAAGGAATTCCTAATAATAACAATAATTACAGAAATAGTTAACATTTTTTTATTCTTTCCTATACTTTAGGTTTTTTGAAAACCATTTCTCATATATGTGTTTTTATCTTCATTCCCTTAGAAGAAGATATTCTAAGGTGTCTTGTTTCCCTATTATGAATGGGGAAACTGAAGCATAAGCATACTTTCAGAGATTCCAGAGACAATTCCAAGGTTTTAACCTCAATCTACCTGATTGCAAAGTCATGGACTTTGTCTCTATTCAAAAAAGATAAACTGGAGATAAGAGAAATAAGACGGTCTTCAGATTTTCAAACTTAAAAAAAGATTTGTAATGCATTCATATGATTAGACATCTGAAATAGTAAACAAACTAATCTCTGTAAAGTTTTAGGATCACTGAGGAGTCAGGGTTTGCACAGATATATTTAGTTAATCCCAAAGATTCTCTTTCTGAAAGAGACAGTGTGAGGAAAGAAAAATAGGTAGTTAGCCATTAAGACTAGAAAGAAATCCAGAAGGGACAGAATTTTGCAGTGTTCAAAGGAGCATTGCCCAGAGTATAGGGTGGCCAGGTTGAGGACATGATCTATAAAGAAGAATGCATTAACTTGTTCAAGCCTGGTGTCATTAAACACATGAATCACACAGCTGATTTTCATTATTCTGATTTCAGGCTCATCAAGATACTGTTATTTTAATTTGGGTTTCTATGTAGCATGACAAAACAGTACAATGGTCAAATGAAACAAGCATTCTGAACAGCTAGCCAGATGCCTTCTGCTACAAATGAATGACATATAATTGAAATTGGCTCAAGATAAAAAAGGGAATTATGGATTTATGGAGCCAACAACATTTAGGTAGGTAGAGTAGCTGAGAATCTGAGTGATTGCAATCACTCAAAAGAAGTGATCAGAACTTGGGGCTTGATCTCTCTCTACCCTTAGGTTCTACTTTTATCTATATTGGACTCATCGCAGGCAACTTTCTTCTTGTGACAAAAATGTCTTCTGACAACCACAGTTTATATCCTGGCAGCTAGCATCTCTTTCCTGATAGTTTCTTTTTCTCTCTTTCTTTCTTTCTCTCTTTCTTTCTCTCTTTCTTTCTTTCTTTCTCTCTCTCTCTCTCTCTCTCTCTCTCTCTCTCTCTCTCTTTCTTTCTTTCTTGTGCAAGGAGGGGAAATAGTGAGACAGACTCCCACATGCTCCGATGGACCAGCAACCCAATCTGGGGCCTATGCTCAAATAAACTGATTTATCCTCAGTGCCTGAGGTTGACACTCAAACCAGCAGAGCTACTGACTGTGAGAGGGGAAGAGGAATAGAAGGGGGAGTGGGAGGGAAGAGAAGCAGATGGTTGCTTCTCTTGTGTGCCTTGATGAGGAATCAAAGTTGAGACATCCATAGGCTAGGACAAGGCTCTATCCACTGAGCCAGCCGGCCAGGGCCTGATAGTTTTTACACAAAGTCTCAGGGTTGAAGATAACTTTGTTTTGAGTCATGTGTCCAGTTATGAAATGAGGGTTTGAACTGACCTGTGGTGGATAAAGCATCGACCTGGAACACTGAGGTTGCTGGTTCAAAACCCTGGGCTTGCCTTGTCAAGGCACATATGGGAGTTGATGCTTCCTGTTCCACCCCCAATCTCTCTCTCTCTCTCTCTCTCTCTCTCTCCTTTCTAAAATAAATGAATTAAATAAATAAATAAGTAAATAAATTTAAAAAACAAATAAATAACCAAACAAACAAAATAACCAAACAAGGGTTTGGCTTGGTCTCATCCAAATAACTCTTTAGTGGGTTTAGTTCTCCAAAGGAAAATATAATTACTTCAACAGAAACCAGGATGAAGGTGACAGAGTGTAGCTGAAGACAGCAAATTTCCCCTAGAACATGTTAATTTCATTTTTTAAAAACACTTTTGCATTATCAACATCAATCTCTACAGGCTTGATTAATATGGTTATAAATCTAAAAAATAAAACTACAATTTAGGATACGACCAGTAAGTTGTCTAATTGTATTGGACACCTCTTGAACTCCATCTTTGGTTTTCTCAGTCTCTGTCTGACCCCCATTTTACAATCCTTGCTCCCTCAGCTTCATTCTGTATCTCTTGCTTTTTATCCCAAAGCTTCACTGATAAGGCCTGTGAGATCCCACATGTGACTTCATACACATGAACCTGGAAAATAAGGACGTAATGCCCCATAGGGCAACCCTTGATCAATGGAACAGGAAAGCCTATGGATAAATATACTTCTCTCTTCTGTTCCTGAAGTGGCCATTCAGAATGTCCCTGTGGGACTCAGCCTCTGTTGCCTGCAAGGTAAAGAGCTGGCTAGCACACCTTTGATTTGATTGGCTTTTTCCTTTACAGTTTTACTCTTTCTACTTCATCACTCTTGTTCCCTGAGATCATGTCCCAAAACAAACCACCTGTAAAATAATCATTATCTTAACTTGTGTTCCCTGAGGAAAACAGGTCAAGCCAGGCACTGTGTTAAATTCTATAAGAAGGCTTCACAGAAACTAATGGTGCCAGACGCTTACCAAGCACTTTCTCTGATATAGAGCTGTTGATATAAGAATAACCAAACCTTAAAAATTTTTATAAAAATTTATTTGAGTCAAAAAGAGGATACTCCTGGAAGCAAGATCTCAACAGACTGAGATGAATTCTTAAGACAGTAACAGTTTACAGTTTCTTTTATGCATTTGAAACTAAGGAAACTTAAGTAAGATTACATGGAGATGGGAGAAAGCAAAGTGTGAACTGCATTACAACACAGTTAAGGTTACGTGCTCTCATCAGGGTGGGTGTGATGATTTCAAAGGTGTGTTAACCTAGATACACAGAAACAATGGGCAGGGCTTACTTAAGGCAAAGATAATCCTTTTACTAGAGAAGTTATGTGCCTGGTGCGTGACTACCCACTATGACTTGCTCAATTGGAAATTTATCATCAGATCACCTTCTGAGATTACTTTCCATAGAACACCATTTTTGTCCACATATCCACATTTAAAATTTAAAACAACCCTTTAAAACAGATATTACTATTTCCACAGTAAATGTAGAGGGATACAGCTTGGAGAGCATTGCATTCACTAGTGCTGTTGTCAAAATTTCCAGTGTTATTAGTTTCATACTAATGGTAGGATTTATTTTCCTGTACACGTTGAAGCTGCCTGTGGCAACATAAAGGGCGAGAGACTTTAAAAGCCAGTTTCATAAAAGTGAGACTATGAGACATGGACAAGAGAGTGGTGGTTACGGGGTGGGGGGAGGGAGGGAAGGGTGGGATAGGGAGGAGTGGAGGGACACAGGGAAAACCAGATAGAAGGTGACAGAGGACAATTTGACTTTGGGTGACGGGTATGCAACACAGTTAAATGATAAGATAACCTGGAGATGTTTTCATTGTACATATGTACCCTAATTTATTGGTGTCACCCCATTAAAATTAATAATAATAAAATATAAAAAAAATAAAAATAAAAATAAAAGCCAGTTTCTAGTTGTCTGTGTTCTTTTCACACTGTCGTATTTCAGAGTGTAGAGAGTACTAGTCTGAGGCTCACTAAGAACAGAAGAAACAGATTCAAATCCCTAGCTGATCTCTATGGACATACAGCACAAGATAGAATAAATCTTTAGTTTTAAAGCTACTTTACTTTTGTGGATTTTTTTTTTTTCAGTCACTTCAGCCTTAGACTTTTCTGACTGGAAAGTGGGTTTGAACTCAAACAATCTAAACCCTTTTAATAATTATATTATGCTCATAGGCATTGAAATAGACAGTATAAAGTAAATCAAATTTAAGAAGCTGAAAAAGAGTTGAAAACTTTCCAAAAGAAGAAAACATACAGCACTTAACCAAAATCAGGAATGTAACTGGCAAGATTAGAGTTCTGAAGGTTGATTATAGAGGTGAAGCCAAAAATTTATTTAAGGGGATAACTTAAGTTATGCTCAGCAAGATAGGATTGGAGCCAACATAGGGAGGATTTTGAATGTCAGTCTGAAAATTTTATTTAGGAATTAATGTGAAGCTGTTAAAATTGCTCAAGCAAAGAAAAATTGTAGGTATTATGAAATTATTGAATTATTTTTTCTGTGTGACAGAGACAGAGAGAGGGACAGACAGGGACAGACAGACAGGACTGGAGAGAGACGAGAAGCATCAATTCTTCGTTGCACACCTTAGTTGTTCATTGTTGGGCAGATAAAATATAATATGCTCACTTTGTTAAAGATGGCGCTGCCCACATGGAAGCCCGTCACCCAGTTGATATTATTTGCCCTTATGCTTGGGATGGATGTGGGGGAAAGGCTGTAATGTAAGCAGGCCGGGTTGTTATAGCCTAGAGTAATCCCATTATGCCTCAGATGGGTGGCTTTGTATCAGAGACTTTCTTTATGTATAATTGGATTAAAGGTTTGGATTTTCTAGGCTATAAACTGGGGCAGTCCGGGAGCTTGCTCGCTCTCTTGGTTCCTGAGTTCCTGAGGTTGGTATTAGAGAGGAGAGCAGATTAAGGCCATGTGGAGGAGAAGTAGCCAAGATGGCAGAGTGCTGATGAAGAAGCCAGTTTGTTAAGAGTTTGTGCTGGAGGAGATGGGAAACAGAGGTGAATAAGTCTGGTGAGCTAGAAACCTTTGATTCTAGGAAACTCGGATAAGTCAGTAGCTTTGTGAGCACTGAATGTGTGGGTTTTGGAGCCCAGTGTGTGTTTTTGCTTGCCCGCCGGGTGCAAGCTAGAATTAAAGCTGATGGCTCACCAGTTTTTGGCTCCTGTGTTTCATTACCGACTGTTCGAATCTAATGTGAACCTGCATTGGCCAGGTGGCTGTGAGAGTGGCCGCAACTACTGGCTTTACATTCATTGATTGCTTTCTCATATGTGCCTTGATTAGGGGGGTAGAGCAGAGCGAGTGACGCCTTGCTCAAGCCAGTGACCTTGTGCTCAAGCTTGTGAGCTATGCTCAAACCATATGAGCCTGCGCTCGAGTTGGCGACCTTGGGGGTTTCAAACCTGGGTCCTCCGTGTCCCAGTCTGACACTCTATCCCCTGCACCACCACCTGGTCAGGCTGAAATTATTGAATTTATATGTGCCTGAGGAAGACTCATTTGGCTCTCATATATAAGATAAACAAAAGAACAGGAGAGTCACAACAAGGAGGTCAATGAGGAAGTCTAGGAATGAAGTCTAAAATATGGTCATAGTAATGAAACAGAACTATTTTGTGTGGAAACACATGATGGCACTTTTTTTTTTAATGTATTGATTTTAGATAGAGAGAGAGAAAAGCAGAGAGAAAGAGAGAGACTTCAATTTGTTGTTCCACTTATCTATGCAATTACTGATTAATTATTGTATATAGGCCCTGACTATGAATCAAACTCACGACATTAGCATATATCAGGATGATGCTCTAACCAAATGAAATATCTGGGCAGGGTTATAATCGTCACATTTATTTCCTTGTAATTTTATATTTAAATACCATTTACTCTTCAGATTTCATATAAGGAGATAATTATGTTTATTCTTAAGCCCTTTTATATTGATAGTTAAAGTCAGTCTTACAGGGATGATAATTATCATAGTGAAAAGAAATAGGGTAGCAGAGAATGGCAGTACCACTGTAGTGGGTAAGTTCTTAAAATAAGAACGCTGCATTGGTAACCATAAGCTAAAGCTCAACCTACAGTCCTTTATATTTTCATTATTTTACCAATGGCCAGCAAACTTTCTTTAATCAAATGTGTTACCCAAGTCCAGAGATGACCTTAATAGATCTGTCCAGGATCTTTTCACTTTTGTCCTCCGGGGGAACAATAGTTATGCTCTGCTCTGTCATAGCAAGTACCTGTTAACCTTTGCTGCAAAACAAAAGTTTGAAATCAGATGCAGGTGGTGATCTTAGATAAGCACCTTTAAAAACAATTGTGATACCTTTGGTACAAATATTACCTACTCCATTTTCCATACTCTAAATAGATATTTACTTCAATAGTCATTTAAAGAGGGTGAGGTACAGTAGAAATGAAATGGAGTTGCATTTATAAAAATGGGACAATTGCAATGTTGTAAAATTATTGGATTGTATCTAAAAGTCAGGAGAGAGGTCTATCTTTAATCTTCCATATCCCAAATTATAGAGAAATTTGGTCAAAAATTTCTGCAGCAGAGATAAGAAATGGGATAATTGTGCAAGGTGCTGAAAATACTAAGATGAGAGAGAATGATACTCTAACTCTGGGACTCAATATAGTGGAGTAACATAAAGTCAGGCTAAGATGGTATTAAACCCTACTCTAGGGAGTTTATGTCACTGTTACATCTTGAGTTTTACAGTGGAATTGATGGAGAAAGAGCATATCCTTTATGCCTTGTAATCTATCAAGTATTATCTGTAGTTTAAATTTAATAAAATTAAGCCAAAGTAACTGACATGGAAACACACTGGGAGGAAGTCTTAAGACCTGGATTCTAGGTTTCCCTCTGCCATGTCTCACTCATAGGCAAGCCATAAAAATCATCTCACCTGTCCGGCAATGAATTTCATCCTTGAAGATTCAGAAGTTTGCCTTAAGTGATCCTTTATATTTCTTCCCATTTAAAGGGTCAAATATTATTTTAGATTATTAAATTTTGTCAAGGTGTAAAATTTGTGATGGATTTTGAGACCCTGGTCAAGCTGCAAATTCTCAAGTAATATAAAATAGGAAAAAAATGAAACTAGTCATTCTTGACTTACAAAAGGGAAATCTTTTCTTAAATATCTACTTGAAATAAGAAGGTGATTCCAGTACCTGTTACTAAATATTTCACAGATAAGATATTGTTTACCTGTAATAAGGAAACCACAAACAATGAAAAAACAAAGGAAATTATTTGAAATTCTCTTGCTATAGTGATAATGAAAGTCACACGTTAGCAAGGACAGAAATAAATATGACTACAATTCTCATCACGTCTGGGTATTTAAGCCTTGTATTTCACTATTTCTAGTGAAATGGGTGGTTACATAAACCAGAAACATATGAGAGCTATGAGCTCCAAAAATATACTACAAATCTTAACACAGAGTTATTTACTTCTATTGGGACCAAGTTGTAAGCAAACTCTAGCTTGGTGGTCTCCAAGAAGTGTTTTGGAGCCATTAATTTATTTTGTAGAACTCATGTAGAATGTCAGCTAAAATTATCAGACTAAAATCTTAACTCTCTAAGCAGAAGTTAGAGTTTCAGAGGCTAATTTAGAAATTAGGTTCTTATAGGACTAATCACAGTCAAGTTTTCTCCTCCCCTATTTCAAAGGCTCATAGAAAAGGTACTCAGCAGCATATCCAAGCACAGAGATGATTCCAGCTACAACAAAATATTCTCTCTTAGATAATAAATTACATTTTTAAGTGAATTTATGATATCTTAAATTTCTTATTACAGTCCGATTTTATGAACTTGGCTAAACAGTGAATCAAAATATACTATTATTTTCCAGATGGTTATACTACTTCTAATGGTGTAAGTTCAAAGGTAAAACTCTTACCATAACTAAGGTATATATTGAGAAAAGCAAGTAAAATAAAGTAAGTCATAACTAGCCTGTGAACTTTATCTTCATGCATTCATTATTCATTCAGCAAATACTCACTGAATGCTTCCTGTATATCTGACACTGTACCAGACTCTGAGGATATGATGACCCACAAAATAGAATTTTCTTTATTTGTTCTTTTAGAATTTGCAACTTATACTGATAACTGGTTTTTCTTTCTTTTTCTTTTACTTCCAGAAAAACACTAGACTTTGTAAGATTCTAATCCTTTCTACAAGTGTGGGGACGGTCGGACACAAAGACACTAGTCATAAGGGAGAGCACAGCTATATAGGCAACAGTTTATCCTACAACGTACCAAATTCTCTCCCCAATAGACATACCAGGTGGCTCCTCATACCTATGAACACTGACATTTCATAATTTTAAGATACAATTCTAAAGGAACTTGGAAAGTCATACAAAATGATTCTTGGTTTAGAAAAAAAAAAAGATTCTGGGAGAATCAGTGCTTCAAGCAAGACACTGTATTGTCAATCCCAGTGAGGCACAGCCATTGTCAGTTCAACTTTTTGTTTTTATTTTCGGAATGAAAATGAAAATAAACAGGATAAGAAGAGGGATAGACAGTGTGAAAAACAACAGTAGAATATAAGGAAGCTTTCCTCTTCTCTACAATAAAAGTGAAATATAGGAGGTCCTCAGGTGACAGTCTCAACATACAACATTCCAACTTTACAATGCTCACTCCCATAAAAAGCAATTGAGATGTGAATGCTTCGGCTTACACAGTTAGTGTCGTACCTTTTTTTTAAATTCATTTTTGTCATGTTTTTCTATTAGTACAGTACAGTACAGTGTCCAGTACAGTATATCTATGTCCTTTTCCTTTTTCTGTGGCTTAGTTGTGTGTTTATGTTCTAGATTAAGATTTTACAACTGTGTTAGGATAGGGAAGTGACTTAAGCTAGGGTGTGTTTTGACTTACACCAAAATTTGGGTTATGTCACTGTCATAAGAACAGAACTGTGTTGTAACCCAAGGACCACCGTACTTGGTTCTAAATTAATTATAAATCCATTATTTGCACATCGTTACATACATACAGTTGACTACTAAACATTGAATACAGAGGTAAGGTGCTCACCCCCTTCAGTTAAAAATCCATGTTTAACTTTTGACTCTCCAAAAACTTAGTTGTCCCTCAGTATCCATGGAGTATTGGTTTCAGAACTCCCCACAGATACCAAAATCTGCGAATGATCAAGTCCCTGATATCAAATGGTGTAGATCAATGCATGAAGTCATCCCTCTGTTTCTTAAGACTCCCAAGTGTGGCCTGAAGACAGTATAGGTATTTATTGAAAAAAAATCTGTATAAGTGGACCTGTGCAGTTCAAACCTGGTTGTTCAAAGGTCAACTGTACACACACACACACACACACACACACACACGAGTATGTATATACATATACATGTGCATATACCTATACATATACAAGTGTTATGTGTGTACTTTATATACAAGGGTGGAAAAAAGTAGGTTAAATTACCAGCCATCATTACCTAAAAGATAAATCATAAGTAAATATATAAAATAACAATAATAATAATAAGACAAAAAATATAATAATAAATAATAATACAAGAATAAACTATTTTGTGTATTCACAACCGTGTACCTACTTTTGCACACCCCTGTATTTATGTACATTTTTGAACTCCTGAAAATTATAACAATTTTATTTTCAAATTAGTGAAAAAATACATTATTATGTTTTTCCGCCTAAGGACTACAAACTGATGGTTTATTATAATGATCCTATCAGATCTACTTTCTTTCTAGAATTCTATGGATGTATAAAAAAGACATAAGTGGAAAAAGTCCTAAACCAAGCAAAACAGTAAGTCGGAAGCCTTTTCTGCAGGAAGACACACTATGATTTGTATTACAGAAACCTTTACTACTTAAAGTATATTTTGTTTAAATCAAAATTCTTTGCTTATTGATAACAACCTCTTTTCAAAAATATTTTTTCCTTGCTGTGTCAATTTTAATGCTTTGTCATGGTCAAGGGTCATTCGAGCACGTGTTGGCCTGTGAAAAATACTGAATAACATAGTTTTCTTTTTTATGTTGAACATTTTTGTGTTGTTATAAAGAAAACTGATCCCTTTCAAAGGTCAATTCTATACCTTATCTCCTGTCACTCCAATACTCTAAAGAACAGGATGGAAATAGTGTTTAAAGCACTAGGAGCTTTTTTTAAAAGAGAAATTTTGGTCTCTCATGGGTAGAAAAATATTCACTGACAGCCTGATATTTTTATAATGGAGGAATGAAAAAGGGATTATTTTACTGGAGTGTTCTATTTGATTGCCAGAAGATACCCTTGGTGTTTATTTTATTCTCTGTATCCAAATCCATTGAAGTCAATGCTCTTATTTAAAAGACCATTGCTAGTGCTGAGACCAAACATAAATAATGAAGAGAAAGTACAACCTTTCAGAAATTCCATGCTCTGTTCTTAGACTATACTCATTATTTCTGCAGGTGGGAAATGAAGTAAATACTTAGTGGTAAAACATTATAGTCTAAATAGGTAGGTGCTGAAATCCAGAGAAATTTATTATAGTGCCAGTTTTCTAAATGATAGTGCATTCCTTCTATTAGTCACCGCTGCTTTGCTGATTTATTTAGGATTAGAGAATAATTTGATGCTTCAAAGAAATACATCCCCTAACATGAGTGCTAGGAAATGACCCCTGGCTCAGTCTACTCCTCCAACTTTCCAGACACCACCGTAAAGTCTTACTATTGTCTTATAAATTCAGAAAGATCTGCGTTGAAAAACTTCACAGGAAAGAGGCACCACATGTTTCATGTGGAAAATTCTATAATACGTCCTGGAGAAAGGCTGAAGCTGAAGTGTAGGGATATTTTTACAAGGACTGGAATTCGAAGTCTGAATTTCTAAGAAAACATTTGAGACAAATTGACACTCCTTTTTAATAATTAAAGTTCTTTAACAATATTCTTTTCTTTTCCTGGTCAAAGCATCATAGAGAATGGAAAATCTGACTTTCTCTCTTGTTCTTTGTTCCAAATTCTAGCAGTAAAATGAAAAGAATATATATATATTATAAGGGAAGGAAAAAAAGAAAAATATTTTAGTAGTGTCCAAAGGTCTTTATTCACTCCCAACACACAGAAATGACCTCATTTAAGAGTAGGAAAAAGAGAAAAGCCAAGTCTGGCATTTAATAAGGCTAAACAGTTTGGACAGAGCATAGTACTAAGAGCGTGGTTTCAATTGGTATGATTGAATGCACTCATCGACACATTGTTGTCTGAAGTTTATTTGTGAATTAACCAATTAATTTATAAATTTACTTTTAAACCAATATAGATAATATTTTATTTTGTGTATCATATGTAATAAATCATATGTAATATGAATAATGTAAGTTGCATATATTCAATATTATATATTAGTATTATTAGAACATATATTAGTGTTTATATATCTATGTAAACAGTTTTAGTTAAAATTAATTTTTTGTTATGGTAATATTAACACGATGTCTTAAATATAAACAGAAAATACAATCAAGTGATTCTTATTTTATCAATACAGAGAAAATCTTACATAATTTTTTTTTTTTTTACAGAGACAGAGAGAGTCAGAGAGAGGAATATATAGGGACAGACAGGAACGGAGAAAGGTGAGAAGCATCAATCATTAGTTTTTCGTTGCCCTTACAACACCTTAGTTGTTCATTGATTGCTTTCTCACATGTGCCTTGACCACGGGCCTTCAGCAGACCAAGTCACCCCTTGCTGGAACCAGCGACCTTGGGTCCAAGCTGGCGAGCATTTGTTCAAGCCAGATGGGCTTGTGCTCAAGCTGGCAAGCTTGGGGTCTCGACCCTGGGTCTTCTGCATCCCAGTCCGACGCTCTATCCACTGCACCACCGCCTGGTCAGGCTTACATAATTTATGATCATCTTTGCAGAAGAAATAAACATATCACTGTATAAAATTAAAATACACCATCTTTAAATTGTTATAACATTGCCCAGGCAAGCCTAATAACTTTAAAATTTTAATTCTATATCTAATATATTAATAGTAAGTAGCCAAACATGACAGTAGCCATTGAATAATAGCAGAAAATTTCCCAGTGAATTATGATAGTAGGCTTAATGTGAATATTGTTTAAAAGAGAAATCTAAGTGCTTATTTATCACTTTTAAGTTTATCCTAGCCCATAAATCTTTCTTTCCTAGAAGATTCTATCATGTAAAATTATTGAGAGGATTGCATCCTACTCATCCAAAAGAAATTAAGATAAATCTCTTCAAGTACAACTTTTAAAAATAAAAAAATTTAATGTTAACTTTTTTGACATATAAATCCCATTTAAAAAATATTTTTTTAATATACTAATAAAATTTTTGGATGTGGATGACATTTCTATTTCTTTCTTTTTATATTTTTTTCTCTTTTCTTTTTCAAATAAGAAGAATGGAGATAGAGAGACAGAATTCCACATGCACCCCAACTGAGATCTACCCTGGAACCCCCATCTGGGGCCATGCTCTGCCATCTTCTAAACCGAGCTACTTTTAGCACCTGAGGTGAAGGCTCCAGGAAGCCATCTTCAATGACCTGACTGATATGCCCAAACCAATTGAGCCATGGTTGCAGGAGTGAAAGAGAGAGAGAAGGGGTAGGGAGTAGGGTGGAGAAGCAGATGGTTGCTTCTCCTGTGTGCCTTGACCGGGAATTGAATCCAGGGACATCCACATGCTGGCTGACACTCTACCACTGAGCCAAATGGCCAGGACCTCATTTCTATTTCTTGATCTGGTTTTGTGTGTAAGGGATTTGCCTTATAATAATTCTTGTGCCCTGTACACAAAAACAAAATAAAGTCTTATATTATTTGTGTATGTTTTCTCTGTTTTAATTTACCATGAACATAATTTTAAAAATCTTTATATTACTGAAGTTAATGAGTTGTTGGCAATAAGTAAAGTTATAGAAAGCAAAATTGTATGCCTAAAACCATATATAGCATATAGTAAACATGTATTAAATTCTGTAGAGCTATGGGTCTCAAATCGGGCTGCACATTTCCATAATTTGAAGAGCTTTTTAAAAATACTCTTACCTCGGAGTAATGCTTTAGAAATTGACTAATCTGAAATAGAAGTTTGATTATCTTTCCAAATAATTTTAATGTGTAACCAAGGAATTAAGAACCATTGTCCTAGTAGGGGTTAGAAATCTACTTTTAATGTGAGTATACTTAAATATCTCTTAGACCATATATACTTAAGTAGTACATTGCATATTTTTATCTACCATATGATTTCCTATTTCTTTTTTTAAAAAATACAATTATGGTATGGCAGAGAAGTAAACAAAGGAAACTACAAAAATATAATAGTTGTAGCAAAGGAAAGACATGAGATGAAATTCAGAAATATAGTGACTAAAATGATTATATATTTGGGTTTTTTTAACCTTTTGTTCTAAAATGTGTTAAATATAGCTTAAATTGTTTAGTTAATACTAACAATTACCTCAAATAATTTTGTCTATGTTTTCGCTGGACCAGTCCTGTTCATAAAACTATTTATAATGCTTTTCTACAATATATGAACAGACTTAAAAGACATTAATCATTAGTTTCTTCAAGATAGTCTATTAAAAGTAGATCAAAATTTTGAAATATTATTTCTTCTAAAATACTTTTTAAATACATATATAAATATCTTTATTAGCTATGGTTACTCTAAGATTTATGAAAGTAGTTATTTATGAATGAACCTTTTTAGTGATATGTGAACTACTACTGTCATGGAAACCCTTTCATTCTTATCAACAAGGCCCTCACATTAAAAAAAAATAAACAAAGGAATAAAGAAATTCCATCGGATATAAAAACTGGGGCAGTTGATAAATTTCAGCAGAAGGGGGCTTAATCCTCTGTGTAATTGGATACTGCTAGTTGTTTTACTGCTCTTATCTTCAGGCCCCTCTATCTGAGCACATAATGCATGAGGTGACTAGTCAATTAGTCTTTCCTCTCAAGAGAACTGGCTTTGGCCATGCACACAATAAAAGGACTCTATTAACTTAATTTTATCTGCAATTTGTGTACATGACCCAAATCACCTCAAAGTAAATTATAATTAGTTGTCTGAACCGATGAAAGAACTAGGACTAGAATCAGATGCAAGACCCACAAGGGAATGGCAGAACTGTGAGGGAATTGTGTGCAGCATCTGCCCACACTGTGCCCTGCTTAATCAACTGCATCTCCATGGGGCACTGGCAAGAAGGCTGGAAGATCACCAAGAGCTGTTTACACAACTGGAACCATTCCATCTCAACTCAACTGAAGCAGACAACAGTGAAAGGGTTCTCTATTCCAATCATCCAGCATAAACAATATGAAGTGGGCATCTTGGAAAGTAAATCACCAGGAACATTAACACATCAGGGATAGGAGAAAAATAACTGATTAAGCAGTTTTTGTTTTTTATCTCTAGTGTTTACTGTGAGACTCGTTGATTTCTCAATGTGCTATGCACAAGAAAGTAAGAAAATTAGTCACATACAAGTGAAATATTTTCCTTTCCTCATTACATGCTTCATTGAGCAGGTCTTTAGATTATTCTCACAACTTCATGTAGACTTGGGTATCTAAAATTTCTAAGCACAAGAGAGTCTTAACCTGTATTTCTTACAAAGACATCACATAAAATCTGGTACAAATATCTTTACTAAATAAAATCTAGTTAAAATAAAGCTATTAGATTTTTTTCCAACTCTACTCCTAACCTTTTTTTTATCCTTTGCATCTTTATAATTTTTATTATAAACATGATTATAAACATGTATTAATGCTATTTTTAATGCTTGACTGAGAATAATTGAAAGAGTATATATATGATTTTCAAGTTTATCTGTTTGGCAAGTCTGTACAAAAAAACAAGCAGAAAACAAAGGCAAACAATTGTTATATTAAACATCAAACTTTATCTCCATCAGTATCTCAAAAACAGAAATAAATAGTTACAATTTACTTTCTCTTTTCCAAGTACTGTGCTGTTTTATATGCATTTTCTCATTTCAACCTCAAAAAATCACAAGGTAAATATACAAATATTAATATTAATAACATACTATTATTACTCCCAATTTGGCAGGTGGAAAAGTACAGGCTTAGAAATTAAAAAATAAAACAACTTTGCCTAAAGTTGTACTACCACAGAGAATGGACTGGAGATTTAAAGTTAGGGTTTCAAGATTCAGAATTTAGTTTCTTAATTATGACTCTATACTGACAATTCTACAAAATTTTGGATATGCTTTCTAATGTATAGAATAAGTGAGATTATAAAAGAGGAAATCTAGGGGAAAGATATAGGATACCGTGGAAGTTAAGAAAATATTGTAAGGACAAATGCCTGATAAATGAAAAATTATAGTATAATATCTCATGATGAAAAGGAGATTCTTTTCCAAATAGAAACTTTTCCAAAATTCTTATTTAAAAACAAGTAAACTTATAGCTGTGTAAATCCATCTGCTATTATTATATTTTCAGATCATATTGAAGAGGCAGTGTAATTTAGTGGTCAAGATTTTAGGTTTTGGAGTCAGACTACTTGGGTTCACAATCCATCTCTTCTATTAGTTTTGTCATCTTGAATAAATTAATTAACCTCTTTTGGCCTCAATATTTTCATTAGTAAAATGAGGGAAATAATTGCAACCTATTTTTTGGGTTGTTGAGAATAAAATGGGTCATTTTATATAAAGCATGTAGAACCTTTCCAGAATGTATTAAGCACTAAATAAATGTGAGCCATTTACTCGTTTAACTTTTGGGCAATCTTTTTTCTTTCCGGTTCACAGAACACACAGTGTGAGTAGAGCAATGAGGCGATCTAATTTAATGCAACATGGTTAATATGATGATCTTGATCTGCTTGTGATATCTCCATAACATTGTGTTTCTTTAATATTTTGAGAGTTCCTAGCTGCTTTGAAACTCTGACTTCAATATATAATAACTTTGTTGAGCAACTGATTAGAGTGAAACTCAGCTATGACAATGATGCAAGCTCATGAACTAGATAGATGAATAAACTAGTTCTATTGCTAGTACAAAATAGCTGTGCTGCCCAAGCTTGGGGGACCAATATGTAAGGTTTGAGGTAAAGTTTGTTCTCAATTATAAATGCCTTATTCATTTTTCTCAGACTAATGAATATTCATGTGAAGTGAATGGAGTTTTTAAAAAATATTATAATGATACTTTTTTGGTATAGTGAAAGAAGGCAATTGTATGAACACAAGGCAGTTATAAACGCCGCCGAGGATGAAGAAAGCTGAAACATTAAAACATTGGCACGATGAGCAGGTCAACGCAGCAACAAAGTGCTCATATCAGCATTCAGCAATCAGTGACTCAGAACAAACACAGCATGTTAACTGTCAGATTAGCAAATATTTCCACAGGCAGACCCAGCAAATAGAGAAGACTAAAACTGTGCAGACAGATGATGAATTGCTGTATGTGGTGTCCAGTTACTGAATTCTCTATCCTTCTTGGACTCTTTTAGCAGGTTTTTCTATCCTTATTAGGAAAGCTGTAAGTGATTCATCCCCGAAAGAAGTATCTGTCAATTGTTGGAAAATGTGCACAGGTAATCTGTGATACCCTTCCACATTCAAACAAATGGAAACAAAGGTTTTCAATTGTATATAAAACTTTTCACCCGGGCATTGACCTTTTCCCCCTCTTTGTCCTCTCACATACATCCAGAAATATCATCATCAAGATTCTTTTTAATGATAGACATACATTTGGTGGTTGTTGTAGTAACCTAGCATGCTCCTTCCTATCACATGACTCCTCAAAGCAGCCTCCTATGAAACAATACAAGTAAGGATAATAGGAAATCTTAGCATAACATAGATTGTGGCCAAATTGTCAGCTGTTGCCGGATGAATGGCGAGAGCAGGACACATTTTTGCTCCCCCCACCCCCAGGCTAACCATCTTATGTGACACATCTGTATACAGTTGTCCAGTTAATATTAGTACAAGTCTTTACTGTTGATGTAAATAGTACAACTTACAAAAGGAAGGGTGCAGTAATGACTCCCTTTAGGAATGTAACATGAGGATTAGAACTAAGACAGTTAGCTCTGTTGATCAGTCACAAGAGCCTAAGCAAGTACACGGGGACTGTTGAAAGCATTTGCTAGTATTTCATGCCCTAAGTGTGTAATTATATCCTAGAGACTTCTCTTTTAGAAGACAAACCTCATTGACCGTAAAAGAAGAGAATTAGATATCTCTCCATAAATTTCACGTGGACACAGAAAACAATGTTTGTATTGAGGGATATCATCTGCTGCCATTGTCAACGGGCTCCTCATCCAGGGACAACTGCACCCCAGAGGCCTTTTAACTTTTAAATTTATGATTTCACACTAGAGGCAAGTCTGTTGTCACTTAAAGAGACAAATGCAGATTCCAGAGAATTAATTTCCCTTTAAATACAACTGAAGAGGCATCTCATGAACTTTTGTAGTTTTTTTAAAAAAGGATCTCCCAAGATTAGCAGAAAATTGTCAGTAAATGCGATAGTAGAACTCAAAAACTCCAGTATTTTGTGAAATAAATTAAATGCAGAAAATATGGTTTTTTAAGTTATATTTTGTAACATATATTTGCAAATGCCATAGGGTGGTATATTCATTCATGTACATTTCTTTTTAAATAAAATCTAGACCCTTGCTCTCAGTACCAAATTGAAGTGAAAATTTAAGTCTATTATCAGGGTAATTAGTTAAGTAGTTTAGGTAATTGTGATTTGACTCTGGATAATTTCTATAATTTTCTCAGTGTGTTTTTAAAATTAAAATTTCATGTATAACCAGTTACTATAAAACGTCACTTGTTTGGAGTAAAATAATTCATAACAAAGGCAAACTACTATAATTTCAAATGAAGTGCAGTTGACTTTATAAACTTATTTAAAACTTATATAATGTTAGTGGGTACAAAACAATACAGTTTATAAGAGTTTCTGAATAGTTTACCATATTAAAAAAACATAATTAAATTACTCTATCATTGTTATTATACTTGAGAACTTCTTTTAGAGATTTCATACTCTATTTTAGACTTAAAATAAAGAAGACATAATGTTTCTGTGTGTAAAGCCAGTAGTCATGGCCAAGGCCACCATCATACTGCCTTGCTCATAAAGGTTCGCGTTAGATTCGGACAGTCGGTAATGAAACAACGGAGACAAGAGCTGGTGAGCCATCAGCTTTAATTCTAGCTTGCACCCAGCTGGCAAGCAAAAACACACACTGGGCTCCAAAACCTACTCATTCAGTGCTCACAAAGCTACTGACTTATCCGAGTTTCCTAGAATCAAAAAGGTTTCTAGCTCACCAGACTTATTCACCTCTGTTTCCCATCTCTTCTCTCTACACAAACTCTGCACAAACTGGCTTCTTCCTCAGCACTGTGCCATCTTGGCTGCTTCTCCTGGCCTCCATGTGGCCTTACTCTGCTCTTCTCTCTAATACTAACCTCAGGAACCGAGAGAGAGCAAGCTCCCGGTCTGTCCCACTTTATACTGTAGAAATCCAAACCCTTAATCCAATTTACAAACAAGGAAGTCTCTGATACAAAGTCACTCATCTGAGGCACAATGGGATTCCTCATGAGAGTGCACCACCCCACATCATCCAATCAGTCAAGTGTGTGGGGAAAAGCTTACTCTTAAAACTAAGCCTTAGGTTATAACGACCCGGCCTGCTTACATTACAGCCTTTCCCCCACACCCATCCCAAGCATAGGGCAAATAATATCACCTGGTTGACGGGTTTCGATGTGGGCAGTGCCATTTTTAACAAAGTGAGCATATTATATTTTATCTGCCCAACACTTTGTAATAGTCATATATTGAAAATGCATCCCCCTTTGAAAAAGTCCCTTTATTATCCTTTACCTTAGCTTTTATATCAGCACTCTGTTAGAGGGATTAGTAACTTAACTATTTTTTAGAGTACAGTATTCCCTTACATGATTTAGGGAAACATTTCAAATGTAGAATTTTTCTATAATAACCCGGTATGGAGAAAACATCTGTGTTAGGCTTGCTTCCTGGTTCACTGGCTGCATGCACTTTGCTTGATTAGTGCGTGAGCACGTGGCAGTGCCATGTGTATATAGTCTATCTAAGGCTACCCACTACTTGTGCTCAGGGTGGTGGATTGTGGACGGAAAACTGTGGATTGCCTGCCTGCCACTGTGAGGGGCCGTTGTGCTGTTTGTTCGCTTGCTGCTGTGAGAAGAGGTTTTCCCCTGCCTGTTTGCTTGTCCACTATGGACACTTCATTAAACGAGAATAACCCAATGCTTTCTGGCTCTGCAGTTTTTCTACCCTCTGCCAGAATCCACTGTGTATCTGCCTGGCCTTGACCACTGGAATTACATGAGGTAACTATCTATACACAAATACCCAACACAGAAAAAATAGATTCATCAAGAACCATCATGCTACATAAATGGAATAACAATCTTGAGAATACTTGACCTAAATACTAAGGTGACCAATCATCCTACTTTAGGGAGGATAGTCCTTCTTTTGTAAGTTCTGTCCTCCCTCAAAAAGTCTCTGCCTACATGTCCTCCTTTTTGATATTGGAAGACTAATCTATAAATGTCCACATTCGATTGATGCAGAGTCAGTCCATTGCATGTGATGTGACATAATTGTATCTAAATGAGTACTTTTTTCTTACAATTATTATAAAATTAATAGGCATGTAAGCATAATTATAAAATATTACAAATGTTTTTATTATGCATTTATCATATTATAGTGTATTATTGTTGCAGTGAATAAAATATCTTTTATTTACAATATTGTTTTTTTCAATTTATTTTTATCCTTTTCATTGTAAAATAGTTGGTCACCTTATAAATATATGCAGATACATTAGCACTTAAGAAGGCTAAGAAGGGACTGAAACTTCCTTCAGGGTGACAGCCATTTGTTTGTATTTATTTCTTCTTTCTTCTCCTTGGTTCCTCTTACCTATCATCCCCTTATCTCACCAGTGCCATCAGACCTACTTCCCGTATCTTATGGGCACACTTAGTTTTATTGAGCTTGGATTTTATTGCGCTTCACATATATTGCTTTTTTTTTTTTTTTTTAACAAATTGGAGGTAAGACCTTCCAGCAGCAAAAGCTTATGATTGATTTTATGCCATGTTTGCTTTACTGCCATGGTCTGGGACTAAACCCTCAAGGACTCCGAGGTGTGCCTGCGCTTTGCTCCAGCTTAGTGCAGGAGTCCGCTGCTGCCGCAGATGGGAGGAAAGCAGGGTGTGGCCTCAGGTGCACAGCATTTCCCCTGAATGAAGTGCCTCCTCAGCCCCAGACTCCTCTCCTCGCTCTGTGTCCTCCAGCCCGTCCTGAGTTTTCACATCAAGACTTTGGATAAAGTTAATTTGTTTATTAAAACCCACACAAAGGAGCCGGGCCCTGTTAAATCTAAACCTAAATCAGCCTGCACATTCAGAAAACGCCTGTCAGGGGAACTGCACGTGACCCAATCCCAGTCTTCCAGCACAGCTTTGGCTGGTTTACCTGCGTCCAGAAAATAGGGCCTGCTGGCCAGCCGTGCTGTCTCACCTTTCCTCTTCTAGGGCTCTGCAAGCTCCCTCTCCCCAGCGTCTCCCAGAAAGGGTTCTGCTGCTTGTGAGGCACTGTGACCCCCAACCAGAGATTGTTTTCCTTTGAATAAAGGACATCAAACTTGTTACTAAGTTGTTTTAGTTTTGCCATTTGAAAGTTTTGGTGACAAGATGGTGCTGAAGACAGTAGCTGAAGATTGGGGGCCTGCTACTGAAGATGCAGGGGAAGGAAGCCATGAGCCCGTTTGTCCACTGCCTCTTGGGCCTGTCTCTGGGCCGGTAAGCTTCCTCAGACTTCGCTCCACTTCTGGTGCATTCTGAGCTGTTCCAATTTGTCTGTTCCTATCCTTCCTTCCTTTTGAGTGGAAATTGGGGCATGTGAGACTCCAGGTTTTCATTTCGAGATTTAATGAGCCAAAAACATTAGGGCTTGTGGCCAACTTTATTTACAATATAAGTGCCCGCGGGAGATCCTGACAAGTCCTAGGAACTGGGCACAACCAAACAGAAAGTCTGGTTGAATTAGGAAGGATTATTTTAACAAGGGAAAATAATGGATATCCCTCAATCAAAAGAAGGATGGCAGCAGTCAGGGAAGTTACAAAACCTCTGTTGAAGTACACAGTATAAATAATTGGGGCACTTAGGGAAATAAATTAGGACCAAAAAATTGACCTGTTTTTACCAATGGCACATCAAAATCTAAGTAAGCCCAAGTCAGACTATTAAAAGTCATTAGGTGACATACAGATGGCCAATCGGTTCATAAGAAGGTGCTCAACACTAATCAACAGGGAACTGTAAATCAAAATCACAATGAGATCACCTCACATCTGTTAGAATGGCTATTATAAAAAAGATAAGAAGTAAGGTGGTGAGGATGTGGAGAAAAGGAAATATTTTTGCACTGTTGGTTGGAAATATAAATTGGTGCAGCCACTATGGAAAACAGTATGGATGTTCCTTTAAAAAATTAAAAAGAGAACTACCATATTATCCAGCAATTCTTCTGGGCACTAATCCAAAGAAAACAAAACCATTGACTAGAAATGATATATGAACCTGCATGTTCATTGAAGCATTATATCCAATAGCCAAGAGGTGGAAACATCCTAAGTGTCCATCAATGGATAAATGGATAAAGAAGATGTTATAAACACAACAATAAAAATTTATATGATTTGGCCATAAAAAAAGAATAACATCTTGCCATCTGTGACAATGATAAAACTTGAGGATATTATGCTAAGTAAAATAAGAGAAAGACAAATGTCTTATGATCTCACTTATATGTGGAATCTAAACAAACAAACAAAAGATCAAGCTCATAGATCAGAACTTCGTGGGGGTCAGGGGGGTGGGAAAAATGAGTAAAGGGGCTCAAAAAGGTGCAAACTTCCAATTATAAAATAAATCATGAGAATGTGACATACAGTGTGTTGACTATAGTTCATAATACTGTAGTGTGTACTTGCAAAATGCTAAGAGTGAATGTTTAAAGTTCTCAGCACAGGAGAGAAAGTATGTAACTGGTTGGAGATGTTAAGGAAATTTATTGTGATCATTTCATAATATATGCAAGTATCAAATCATTATGGTGTACAACTGAAACTAATATAATGGTGTATGTTGATTATACTTTAAATAAAACAGCTATTAGGTATCTATCACTATAAAAATGTCTTGTGAAAGGAATAACAGGTCTGTTGCTAACGGGAATCTCTCCAAAGGCAAAAAGCTGATAGGTAAGGGTAGAGAACTTAAAAGCTGATGAAGTGCTGGCCACTAACTTTACAACTCTTATGCTAGGATAAATTGGTCATGGAATGAGTTACTTTTTAAGTCATCTGCCTGGACAGCAAAGATTTGCATCTTACGAAATAAATTTGCTGGTCCTCGTGTCGTGTCTGTCAGTCCTTTGATTGCTCAATACTGAGCCCTCTCAGTATTAAAAGAGCTAAGTTTTGTTCACAGCTGCATAACCTGATGAATTTTCCTTTAAAATCTTCTATTGTCACTTTGTTTAAACAGGTAAATATTGTTTCTTAATGATCTGCGATACTATTTAAACAAATGGTCATACTTTTTGATGTTTTGACAACTATCCCAAATTGCAATCTAAATGGAGTCCTTTTGACATCAAAGTAACTTTGAGGTTTCCCAGAGGCCTCCTGAAAAATCTCAGAGGATTTGTGCTGTACCTTGTAAAAAGGGAGATGCTAAGCTAATTAGCTTTATTTGGTATATTAAATTAGGTGGGAAGCATTGTCAAGTAAGAAGTGATGACAGACCATCTTAGGTGCATGTACACAGAATATAGGTATTCCAAAAATTGTTTAAAGTTTCTATAAATTTGTCCATATTCTTATTTGTCACTTATCCTATATTATTGTAAGCTACAGAAATAACTCAGCATAAGGTAACAGTTGGAATGAGAAATAGAAAATCTATTATTTTCTTTCTTTTTTCACTTGGGCTTACAAGACTGAGAGATCATTTAGAAAGGAAGTGCTTCTAAATGCATCCTGTGATCTAAGATTCTTAAAATAAGAAAGCAAAAGAAGAAATGAAGTATTTTCTTGCAGAGAGCATAGATGTTTTTCTTTAATATTGCATTACACCCGGACAGGTTCTCTGGGACCTGAAGGCTGCACAGCTGTGGGCATTTGTGTTCCAGATTAGGTTTATTGCATTCAGCTTGCCGCTTCTTTGATGGTACTCTTCCTCAGCTGTCTGTCTTGCCGTCTCACTTTCACATTTAAACTCTCAAGGAAACCTAGACGCTAATGAAATGGTCCTGGACTTTTAGTGTACGGATGCTAAGTAATAGGTCACATAGAAGTGCTCAGCTGGATGCTGTCTTTCATAATACTGTATACACAAGTCCTACAAATAGGCATTGGGTTAACTGCTCAGAATATTTGTTTAAAAACATATTAAAGTAAGTAAAAAATAATAAGGAGCATAGGTGAGAGAAAAATGCAAAACATTGTTTAATGAGGCTAGTGGTTTTAATTTCGATCATGAACTATTTCTTATAAGAAACTAACATTTCCCCTTCCCCCTAACCAATTTCTAAACTTCTAAAAGCAATGCACGTAATAAAATAGCAAACCTCTCATTCTTATCCTCGGTGTACCAATCATTAAGTTGAATTGTTTTCTTTGACTCACTTTTTAAATAACTAACTAAATTAATCTATATACATAAATTTACACCAATATTCCTACTAAAATGTGTATTTAATATCTGTCATAGATTTTGAAATAATAAAAAAGGACATTCTTGGGATTTTACATTACTTCTTTGTGTGATTTTAGCCCCCCGTTTTGCCTCCTTCTTCGTTAGTGTTTACTTCTGCCTGGTCTTTTCTCTTACAGAGGCTCAGAATTTACTTGTTACCTCATTGTCACATAAGTCAAATTGTACGTCAGGCAAGAACAGACTATGACCAGAATCATTTATCTCATGCAAGATTTAAAAATTGATGTTATATTTTCCAGAAATACTCTTCTCAAGATATACTTACTAATATATGTGCAAGCATTAAGAAGCTATGGTTAAAAGTCATTTCTAGGAGACCAAGAACCAGCCTGTGCTGGCAGTCAGAGCTCAGAGTAGTCAGGGGTCTCTAAGCATAAGGGCCCACATATTCTACTTTGTGTGACTGATATGTTAGTATGAAGGAACAAAACTGGGAATTGGTCATGTTCCAAAATCAACTCCACATTGACAGTTAACAGCTCTGCATCTCTAGTTGCCTGGCCTAATTATGACTTTTCCATTAAGGAACAGTTCGTTTTTGCTTTTAAGACCCAACTTTAGGGTTCTTTTCAACTTTGAAAACCCCAGATGTAATTAATCTATATGAAAATTTGAACACTTTATAGAAACTTCTTATATAATCGATCTGTTTTCCTAAAATGATATCAACTAAGGATTGATTTTTAACCAAAATCTTTTTATTTCCCCAAAACAGTAAACTTAGCTCAGGAGAAAACAATAAAAGCAATAGCTAAATGTTCAAAATTAATAAAACTGCTACTGTATTTCAAGCACAAGGAATTTTTATTTTTGAAGTCAAAAGACATAATTACTTGAAGTGTTATACATACTGCAGTATGAATTTTGTATATGTTATGGGATTAATTATTCCCAGGGGATTATTAAGCCCCCCACCCCACCATTATGTTGAAATCCTAACCATCTGTAATTCAGAATGTGACCATATTTGTAGATAGGCTCTTTGCAGAGGTGATTATGTTGTAATGAGGTCTTTAGGATGGGCCCTAACTTAATTTGATTACTGCCCTTTAGTATCCTTACAAGAAGAGGGAATTGTACACTGACATGCATATAGGGAAAACAGTGTAAAGACATGTGGAGCAGATAGCCACCTATCAGCCAAATGGAGAAATCTGGAAAAGAGCACTCTATTTACCTCTTGATCTCAGGCTTGTATCTTCCAAAACTACGAGACAATAAATTCCTGTTGTTTAATCCATTTTATCTATGTGCTACTTTGTTAGTAATGGCTGCTCTAGCAAGCTAATACACTGCAGAAATAATTTTTTATTTGAGAAGAAAATATGTAATTTGAAAATAAATTTAAATAGTAATTCGAAAATTGCTGAAGATTTTGCTTGAATTATTTTGCAAAGTTTCAAGAAAGAATCTCATTTTAAGAATGAGCAAAATGCCATTAAAATACTGATTTATCAAGATAGTTTCAAGATAACACGTTTTTTAGATATGTTTAAAAGATGTTGTGATCGCATCTATAATTTTTCTTTTAATTGCCACATCATTCAATTAATGCTAACTCACTTTTGATGTGGTACTGTAGTTTAAATCTTGGCAACTGTACATGAAAAACACATTATGATCAAACAAATATAGAGTGGAATAGTAAAATAAATAATCACGAACAGAGTTTGATCTACATATTTAAGTCTGATTTGCCAAGGCAGTTCGTACTATTTCATTACATCAGCTAGGGCTTTCATCTCATATAATCCATCAGCATTTCCTAATAAATTCAAATTTTTGGAGTTTTTTTTTTTTCTTTTAACAAAGCATTTGGCCACATGTTTCTTAAAAGGAATATTTCCAACAAAAGAGTTCAGTTGCTTCTTTAATTTTTATATTATATACTAAGATGGAACAGAACTGAATTTATTTTATAGGTTTACTTTTTTCTTAGCCACTTGTTTCAGAATTTGATGCTACTGTGAAAAGCGAATATTTTATAAAGAATTTCAGATATTGTGTGAGTACCTGTGTATGGTGTGCTTGATGAGGTAATGTGGGATTAACAAAGATATTAGGAAGCAATCACTGTCTTCATATGATGCCTCTAATTTAGAAACATATGGACTTTTACAATACAAAAAAACAAGAGTTTAAGGAAATTTAACAAAGAAATTCATGATTGATTACTAAGCAAAAGGAATAAAATAAATGCTACTTACATTTAAAGTGAACATTGAGGATCTATTATTTTAGGGAGAAAATCTTATTGTATTACCGATACTGTCATTTAATCAACTTTAAATTAAACAGTAATATTTTAAAATACAGTTATAAAACCATTTTTTTCCAAAAAGAAAGTTTGGAGAAATTTGGAAATTTTTAAAAAGAATTTTAGTTTGAGGTTCAGTTGTCAGACATAGTTATTTCTAAATTTGATAAAATGCATCAATGCTGCTACTTTTTCTTCCAACCAAAATGTACTGTTTTTTCACCAAAACACAACTCACAAGTGTTAAAACAGAATGTTCAACCTGTCCCTTTGCATTTGGGTTTCCTCTGCGGTCGCATTATGGGGCTGACAGCAGACAGTTCCTTGACACAAGAGTAGAGTCAGCTGTTTGAGCCCAATTGTTTACTCTTTGACCCCAAACGCAACACTCTGGGTATCAACTCTGTGCTGTGCTCTATTTAGCAATTCCTACAACCTGAAGACTATAATGAATTGGATTTTCAAAAGTAATCATGAGATCACTTTAAAGAGAAGTTGGATGAATATACAATAGCACTCTGAAATTAGAATTCAAGCAGGAGGGGCTTGTATTAGTGCCTCTGGGCTATTGTAGCAAACAGGTGGCTTAAAACACAGAAACTTGTTTCACAATTATGGTAGCTAGAAGTCCAAAATTAAGATGCTGTCTGGGCCATACTCCCTTGAAAGCCTGTAGAGGAAGCTTTCCTTTATCCCTTCTAGCTTTGGTGTTTTTCATGAATCTTGCAGTTCTCTGATTTGTGTATGAATCATTTCAATCTCTGCCTCTGTTTTTATATGACTGTCCTCTCTCTTTTTGTCTCTTCTCTTTTATAAGAACTCCAGTCATATTGAAATAAAAGCCCACCGTTATCTAAAGTTACAGATGACCTAATTACATCTGTAACAACAGTATTTCCAAATAAGGTCACATTCTCAGGTACTGGGATTTAGGACTCCAACATATCTCTTGGGAGGACACAGATGAACTTATAACAGGGCCATTTTAATGATAGGAAATAGAAAACTCATGTATTAGTTTTCTTTTGCTGTTGTAGCAAATTACCAAATTTTTTTTTTCACTTAAAACAACAGTCTGAAAGCCAGAAGTCCAAAATGGTTTTCATTGAGCTAAAAATCCAGGGTGTTGGTGGGGCTGCGTCCTTTTCTGGGCTGTGGGAGAAACTGTTTTCTTGCTCTTTTTAGCTTCTCGGGGCTGCCTGCAGTCTTTGGTTCATACCTCTTCCTCCACATTCAAAGCCATCAATGGTCAGTGGAGCTTTTCCCACAATGCCATCTCTCTGGCTCCAAGTCTTCCTTCTTTCTCCTATCCATTTAAAGACCCCTTTGAAGACACTGGGCCTACCTGAATAATTCAGGATAAATCCCCTCTTACAAGGTCCACTGATTATCTTAATTCCATCTAGGATTTCATTTCTCTCATGCCATTTATATTCACAGGTTCCTGGGATTAGGGTAAGACATTTTTGGGGAGCTATTATTCTGTCTACTACAACCCAACAAAAAATATTTTTTGCTCTAGAAAAGTATATTTATTTCTTCATAAACTGATAACAGAAAAAATATTTTTGACCAAGAGAGCCTCTGAGTTCCCTCGTGTACAAATTCATGCTGATTCATTTGGAAATGCTTTCAAATGCCTGATACATGTCTGGAAACTAGGCGTACCTGACTTTTGTCTCTCCATGAGCTTTCATTCTAGAACAATTCATAAACAATAAATTGCAGTAAATGTAAAGTTTACTGACAACACGTTCATTGTTTAGTGACAATACAGTGGAGGACCAAAAAGGATTGCTTTCTGACAGGATCATGCAAACCTCTTAAAGAGAGAAGCAATTAAAAATGGTCTGGAGGGTGAATGAAAATTTACCAATTAAAGAAAAGGCAGAGGTGAATGGTACAGGACAGTGGTGAGATTCAAATAATTTAACAACCAGTTCTCTACCCTAATGACCATTTTAAGTATAAAAAAGTGATATACTGAAAGGTAGTTTATTGTTTCACACATTTGATACTTAAATAAGAACATTAAAAGAAGTACACAAAACTAGATTATGTTATAAGAAAGTATTAAAATATTTTAAAAATATTAAATAATACCTGATAAAAAAACAATAAAACTGTTAAATATCTTAATTTCCAGTGACAGCTTGTCACCCCCTGGCTGTTTGGTACTTTTTCTCTTTATGTTATATGTTTGTTTACTGAAGTAAGAAATGTGAGGGAATTAAAATAGACATGAGTATTTCATTAAAGGCATGAGTTTTATGAAATGCATAAATAAATATTACAAGCATAGTTCCGTCAAATTTTTTTCACTTAGGGACGGCATCAACATTACTATAGGTGCTTAGAATATGCTCTCAGCAGATGAACATAAAAGTGAGAAATGTAAATTTGTGATTTTCACATTGGGTGGCTGCCCAGGTGCTCACCTTAGAGAGAACACTGATTACAAGTGCCATTTTAACAACCAGTTAGCCGAACACAACAAAAAGTTAGATATATGTAGGTTCTGCCGAACCAGTGCGACCCAACTGAATCCCACCACTGACTGGTACCTATTTCATGGAGGCTTTGATACAAACATGGTGAGATAAATTGGTGTTGGAAAGAGGCTGGCTTCAGGTTATCGGTGGCCTGCATGTCACTAAAGGGGAGGGGGACTTTATGTAGAAGGACAATGTCGCTCATCCTTTTCCGGGAACTAGCCCTTTTTAGAATCTGATAACCCCAGAGTCTCTCTCCTCAAATATGTACAATATGCTTATATAAACATTTACACATTATTTTAGGGATTATGGAAACCATAATTTAAATGAATAAAGCTGTCTGGATTCCAGTGACTACAAGTTAAAAGAGAGAGAAACGAAATATATAAAAAAAAATTGCTCTAGGCAATAGGGGGTTATTAAACTGTGAAGAAGTTTATAATGTCACTGGATGTATGTTCATAAAAATGACTCTGGCCTATGAATGGATTTGAGGAGGGTGAATCTGGAGATGGAAATAGCAGGCTAATTCCCAAATGTGCAGATGAGAAATCAGAGCTTAATGTAGCAGCATTCCGGTTTTTGTGCTGTTTAAGTGTTATGATATATCTTTTAAAAAGGTTCTTAGTTATTTGTTATACCCCTTAAGAAACTAGAGTATGAAATAATGATAAAGGACTTGTGTGAAGAGGGATAATATCAGTATTTCAATTCTCGTGCATTTTAATGATGCTAAGCAGGTTTTGGTATCTACAATAAATTTTAGTGGGTAAAATACAGATTCTCTGAAAACAAAATATCAAAAGAGAAAAGTAGCAGAATCAAAAAATATAAAAGTGAACACATATTTTTATATTTTTAAATAGTTTTACTGAGGTATAACCTGCATATTATACAATTTGCCTCTTGTAAACGTACTGTATCAGTTAATGATTTTTAGTAAATTTATAGAGTTCTAAAATCATCACAATAATCCTGTTTTAGAATCTTCTATCCCTCTGAAAACGTTCAGCTCTGTCAACACCCAGCACTAAGCAACCACCAACCTATTTTCTATCTCCATGCATTTAATTAATTAATTAATTAATTATTTAATTCTTTAAACATGATTTATTGAATATACTTCATTGAATATACTTACAGTACCTCCTTTGAAATTTTTGTCTGCTAAATCCAACATCTGGGGACACTCAGATGATTTCTATTATCGACTTTTTTTTGTCGAGTATGGGTGAAGCATTTATATTTCTTTACAAGTGTCTTAATTCTCTGTTGTGGTTGAAAACTGGACTTTTAAAATAATACATTGTAGCAACTGCAAATTTGGATTCTCCCCCTCTCCTAAAGATTGTGGTGGTAGTGGTTTTGTTAATCTGTTGTTTGGTTTCTTTAGTAACTTCTTTTGGCTAAATCTGTCTGAAGTTTTGTTTTGTTTATTTACTTTGTTTTTATTTTAAAATCTGGCATTCTAGGATTTGCCCCATATCTGCATAAGTTAGTTGTTGGTCAGTAATTAGAAAGGGGTTGTGCTCAAGCATGTGAAGCCAATAAGACTTCTTTTCTGCTAAATCATCTTTGTGAGTGGAAGAGTACATCCATGCCCTGGCTTCCGCTCCACTGGAATCTTCCATGCTTACTCCATATGTGCATATGCTGCTTTGATTGTGGCCTGGCTGATTGGAGTCCTCTTAGGTCTCAGCTTTGCATGCATACTCAGGCAAGAATACATTTGCTTCAGTTGATCAATTTTTCCAGTAATGTAATTGAATGTGGTCTTTGCTTACTCTTCCAGTGAGTGGGTTCTCTTTGACCATAGAAGTGCAGTACTGTAGCCAGTTCTCATGGCTTGCCTAATCCTATTGGCACTTATGTGCCCATGAAGATGGGAATGGGAATGGGAACAGTCCAGGCAAGAAAGGCATGGAATCCAACTAGTCTTACTTGAATTTTGGCAGTTCTTCAACCATAAATGTTTTTCTGATGGTTGTACAACATTGTTGGATATCCAGAGCATGGAGATGTTTATTTTTGGTCCCTTTATTCAGCTTTCCAGCTGATTTGGAGGGATAAAATTTGTCAATCTTCTCACTTGGTCATAAAAGAAAATTCCTTACCCATATGTTTATGCATTTCATTTAATTATTCTACTTATTTATGATCATAAGCATGTATATTTAAGATCATAAGTATTTTATTTACTCAAAGATCAGTCAATGTGAAGAGCCTATATTAATGCCCTAGCTATTATTTTAGTGTTGTTTTTATCAGGATATTTGATGACATGCCCTTCCTTTTATTACTTGTTTCACTTTCTCAAGACTGTTGTGATATTAGTATTATTATCTCTATCATCTGACAGAGTAAGAACATTGTTTTTGTGGTCAACTGTTGGCTCCACAACAGTCAATCCTTTTTTGTGTCATTTCAACATCTCATAAGCTAGATCTCCTTAATCTCATTAACATGGGCCAGATAGAACTATTTAAACACATAAAATAGGTAAGGGAAATATATGTAAAGGAGTTAAAAAGCCAAGTGGAAGAAATATGCCATTATATAGAGCAGTGACTACCATGTTTATAATTTAGAAGACTGAATACCATGAAATGTAAATTATATTATACAAAAGTGACATTAATTAAATATGAATTTTAAAATTATAAATCTAGCTTAAATGACAATTTATATAACACTCAAGTACCTTATTGTTAAAAGGGCACTATTAATTTTGGATACATTACGCATGTATGTAGAAACTCCTTATCTCTGCAAAATAATGTTGTATGGTGTTATGATGCAGCATAGTGAGACTGATTTTCCTCGTTTCGGTTGTAGTTACTTTTTAAAGGCTGTATATTCATAGAATTTATTTCATTTTGTGTTAGCACAAATTAAATAAATATACCATATTTTTTGCTCCATAAGACACACGTGACCATAAGACATACCTAGGGTTTTAAGGAGGAAAATAAGAAAAATAAATTCTGAACCAAATGGTGTGTTAAAATATTTAATAAAATATACCACAATGATATTTCAACAATGTAAACTCACCAGCAGTATTAACAACCATTAGCACTGTTATTAACAAATGAGAAGAGACTTTAATGTTCAAATACTCTTCTAGTTGTCTGGGAACCCCAGGAACTCATCATCGCTAGTGTCAGAATTTAAGAAGCGCAGTTGTTCACAATCACTGGTATTTTCTTCACTATTTTCCTATATGATACCATCTTCAGTGCCATCTAAGGCATTGCTAATGCCACATATTTTGAATGACTGTTCCATGGTTTCATTCTCCACTGACGGCCATGATGTTTTCACCCATCCACAAACTTGAGTGACAGTGAGTCCCTTCATTCGTCCAGTTGGTGTCAGACCATGATTACCAGCAGCCATCCATTTGTTCCACTCTTCTCGCACAAAGACTTTAAATAGTTTGTTGATGGAAATGTCGAGAAGTTGCAACTGGCTGGTAAGACCCCCAGGAATTACAGCTAGATGAGTCTTCACTTCTTTAAAGATTTTTTTTGCGGTTTCGCTAATATGTGCTCTAAACTGGTCAAGCACTGATAGGCAACAAGTGACATCAGCTCTTCACACAGAGCTCCAGCAGCTGCAGCGCAGCCCTCCACCACTGCAGCGGGCCTCTCACGTCTGCCCTTGATGATGCCAGTTGAATGTGCCCACACAACTTCACTTGCCTTCCCTCCTGTGCTGCCTGCAACTGCGGAAACCGGAACCAGGAGATCACTCAGCAGATGCCAGGGTTTCGCATGCCACCGTGGTGGGTATGTTTATGCACCCACTGGCGCTCATTCTACATGTGTTTACCAGCACGGCACCGGAAGCAGCTAAAAATAATGAACATTCGCTCCATTAGATGCATGGCATCCCCTTCACTTTTGGGGGAGCAAAAGTGCATTTTATGGAGTGAAAAATATGGTAAGTTTAAAAAATATTTTTCTGAAATAAGCAAAAATTAAATATTATGTATATTTTAAAATTCTATTTTCTCATGAATTGATTCACTCATTTAGTTACTTAGCAATTAAAAAATCTGTCTATAGAACTAAATATAGTTGTGGGGAACAGACGTAAATGGGAATCATATATGGTCTATGTCTTTTATCAGTACTCTGTATTAGAGAGTTAAGAATTTTATTAAATAATATTCCATAAATATTTATTGAGTGCTTACTATGTGCCAGGAATTGTGCTCCATATTAGAAAATCATAATACAAGGTAGAAGTGTAGCAATTATCTTAATCCCAGATAGATTTTGCCATTTTAATTTTTTTTAGAAAATAAAAGTATCACTTTGACTATTCTAATTTTTTGGACTACCAATGGTATTTTGCCTAAAATTAAAAATAATAACTATTATGGCTGGTTAGCTCAGTGGTAGAACATTGGCTGGCATGTAGAAGTCCCAGGTTTGATTCCCGGTCAGGACATACAGGAGAAGTGCCCATCTACTTCTCTACCATTCCCCCTCTCCTTTAATTCTCTCTCTCTCTCTGTCTCTCTTCCCCTCCCACAGCCATGGCTCCACTGGAGCAAGTTGACCCAGGCACTGAGGATGGCACCATGATCTCACCTCAGGCACTAAAATGGCTCTGGTTGCAATGGAGCAACAGTCCCAGGTGGGCAGAACATCATCCCCTAGTGGGTTTGCCAGGTAGATTCCCCCTTGAGAGTATGTGGAATCTGTCTCTCTGCCACCTCACTTCTCACTTAAGAAATATACAAAATAATAAAAATAAATAATAACTATTATTTACTAAAATTTTTCTATGTATCAAGAACAATGCTAAATGCTTTGTTAGCTTTTTATAGAAACCTATAGGTGCTAGCATTTGTATTTTCATTTTTCAGACAAGATATGGTGGCAGTGTGTTACCTATGATGACAGGTCTAGGAGCTGGTAAGAAGACTTGGTTAAGTTTGCAAAGGTAATAAGTAACTAATCTCAAAACTGAACAAAAGATTTGATTTTAAGTCTAGGCCTATCTTCTTTCTTTAATTAGATCCACTGGACATGAATTTGTGTAATATATAAGCTTCAATAAACATACAAAATAAATCAGAAATCATTTAATAGATAATACACTTCAGTGTAAATTTAATTGGAAAATTATTGTCTTGGGATCAAATTCCAGATTCAAAGTCAATGTTTTTTACGTCTTAATGTGGTAACTCACATGGCTTCTGGTTCTTTTCAGATATGGCACACTAATTCTTAAGTAGAAAGTATTATAAAATATTAATTTTGTGTTTACTTTATTAAAATTATTATAGAACCTAATAATAGCAGTTTCTGCCCCATTTGCTTGCCCCTACAAATCACCTGTTAAGATCTCAGATAACCGTAGTGCTCTATGAAACACATGTTGGAAAATGTGAAATTAACATTAACATAAAAAACGAGAAAGATCATGCTGTATTAATGAGTTATAGGATACTAGAGTGTTAGTTAGGACAGCTAAAATATGGAAGAGCAACACAGTTTTAGGTAAGAGAAGCTCTTAGAATTACTGAGGGCCCTTTATCTGAGAATAATATTAGAAAGTTCAAGTATATGAACTTTTGGTGATGAAAGTAGAGTGTATATATTTTTTAAAGTTAAAGCTGTATTGAGAGACCCTGACTGCTTGGCTCAGTAGTAGACCATTGGGATAGTGTGTGGATTTTCTGGGTTCGATTTCCATTCAAGGCACACAGGAGAAGCAACCATCTGCTTCTCTATCCCTCACCGATCCCACCCTTATCTCTCACTCTCTTTCTCTCTTCTGCCACAGCCATGGCTCAATTGGTTCAAGTGCATCATCCCCAGGTGCTGAGGATGGTTTGGTGGAGCCTCTACCTCAGATGCTAAAAATAGCTTGGTTGTGAGCATCAGTGCCAGATAGGGGTTGCTGGGTGGATCCTGATCTCGGCACAGGCAGGATTCTGTCTCTCTAGCCCCCCTCACCCCCCATCACTTGGGAAAGAAAACAGAAAGAAAAGATGTTTTGAGAATTGTGCCTGGCTGAGCAACATGAACAGTGGTCTTTAAGTTGCTGCCTGAGTAATGTGAACTAGCATTTGATTCGTAAGAAGTCATGCTAAGACGAGAATCAGGGGACTGAATCAGATTGAAAACTAGATTAAACTAGATATTTATTAAAAAGCAACAGAAGTTCATCTGTGGCCTCTCTCTCTCTCACACACATATACACACATTTTTATTTTTAATTTTAGTTTGTTTGATTATAGACCAGGAAGAGGGAATTTAAACCTAAAACTAAAATACATCTGTGTGCTTTTTATAGAGATAACAGCTTTAAGCGAGAATTGGGAAACACTATTCTGATGTTTTTATTTGGGCAGAGGATGAATATAGGTAGGACGAAGGAATTATGGAAGTCAGAAAAGAAAATATTTGCATCAAGTAACAAGGGCCTGTTGGGGAAAACTGGAAGTAATTGGGTACAGGTTTGTAAGCATTGCCTGCAAAAGATGGAAAATTTCCCTTATGATGTCCTGTTCTTTGTAGAAAAGTCCTCATTTATCAAATGCTATCTCAATCCAAGACTTCTCAATTCCTCATATTTTCTAAATGTTCCCAATATAACATTTTTAAAAAATGAAAGAATTCTTTTACTTGGTCTCATGGAGTTTTCCTTTGAATCTTTTGGTTTCAGGAAATTAGGAACTCTAAACAGAAATTGCTGATGAAATCCACAACAGATGTGAAGATTCCATAAAATTTGTGAACAAGGAACTCCCCTTCCATGAACTTTAGTTGAGTTGTATGCTAAATATCCCATCCCCCAAAGGCTAGTTTCCTTTTGTCTTCTCAATTTTATACCTAGAAAGAGAAAAGAACATACAGGTTTCTGCTTTAACCACCATAAAATTAATAATGTTTTCTTATGTCAGCTTTCCAAGCCAGATACAAAGAAAGTTGAATGCAAAGAATTGTGGAGACATTGACAAGATGAAAGGAATTCCTATCACTTTCATCAAAGCTTAAAGCAGAAGCACAGAGTAGTAGCCATGGGCAATCCTCATTTCTAAATACCATGTCAGACTGCAGGTGTCCCTGGGGATTGAGGAATGTGTATCATTAATGTGTCTTTCTGTCTAGGGTTCCTCACCATATTTGTATAAATTTTTGGCACAAATCTATGTTAGTTCCTTTTTTAGGTTATATTATGATTCCTTGTATTATTAAATTTTCTCCACATATTCTACTCAACACTTAGGACTCCTGGGGTTGGCATAGCCATTTTGTATTTTATTCATTTTTGTATTGAGCCTCTCCCTTCTGCATCTGAGAGTCCACAAACAGAATTTGACAAAAGTCCGATCTTTGTGTGTCATCTCTCAGAGGATCTATTTGAGATCGTAAAGGAATGTTTTTCTACACTAATTCTAATTCTCTTTCCATAAACTAATTGGTCTGACTTTGGACTCACATATATTTTTGATAAGAATGTCCCTGGTGAATGGGGAGGTTCTGTTTAAAAGCTTTTACATATTGACATTTGCTTGAATCAGCCTTTGGTTTTGTGTTTTTCAAACGTGCTACAGGCAATTTTTTTAATCCAACATGTTTTACGAGTTTTATTACTTTACTGTATAAATAAAATTGAAGCCATTGAAGACAGGGAGGAAAAAACCAATGTCAGAGAATCACACATATTAACAAGAGTCTTCTGACATAGGAATTAAATTGGCAGCAGTGAGAACCTCATTACATGTTATGTGTTGCATTTGATTTCATTTTAGTACTAAAATCAACATTTTTAACTTAAAAAATTTGGCAAAGGCAAAGCTTAGTTTCTCTCTATGAAACTAATACTGATATAGCCTTTACTGTTGACTACATTTTCCTTTTTATTTGAAAAACAAAAATATTTAGAAAATTATAAAAGGCTAAATAAAAATTAAAGCAATTACTTCTTCATTATATAATTTTTCTCCTAAGGGTTTCTTGTGAAATATAAAGAAAATCAATTTATTAAATGGCAATTATAAAATTAAATTGCATCAAAACATTTATTTCTCCTTTAAAAAACGTGGTTGAAGTCAGGTTTCATGTGATTTCATTGGGTTTACTCTGGAACAAATGGAGAAACAAGACCACATAGGAATCTTAAATATTCTTGTACTTTTCTAACTTCTAGAAATTAGTCATAAATTTTTATATCAGGTATTGTGATACCCTCAACTTTGTTCTTCTTTCTCAAGACTGCTGTTGCTATTCAGGGTCTTTTGGGATCCATTTAAATTTTTGGAATATTTATTATAGTTTTGTTGATATTTTGACAGAAACTGCATTAAATTATAGATTGAATTGGGTAATATGAACATTTTAATACTGTTAATTCTTCCTATCCATGAATATGGTATATGCTTCCACTTATTTATATCTTCTTTGATTTCTTTCTTTAGTGTCTTATAATTTTCCAAGTGCAGATCTTTTACATCCTTGGTTAAATTTATTCCTAGGTATTTTATTCTTTTTGAAACAATTGTGAATATGATTGTTTGCTTAGTTTCCCATTCTGATAATTCATTATTGGTGTATAAAAGTGCAAACTGACTTCTGGATATTTATTTTATATCCTACTACTTTACTGAATTCATTTATAAGTTCTAGTAGTTTTTCCTGGTGAAATATATAGGGTTTCCTATATACAGTATCATGTCATCTGCAAATAATGACAGTTTTACCTCTTCCTTTCCAATTTGGATGCTTTTTATTTCTCTTGTCTGATTGCTATGGCTAGGGATTCTAGTACTATGTTGATTAGGGGTGGTAAAAGCTCACATCCTGGTCTTGCTCCTGATCATAAGGAACACACTTGTAGTTTTGGCCTATTGAATATGATGTTGGCTGTAGGTTTGTTATATATGGCCTTTGTAATACAAATAGCATGATATTGGCATAAAAACAGACATATAGATGACTAGAACAGAATAGAAAGCCCAGAAATATACCCATGCCTTTATAGTTAATTAATATTAGACAAAAAAGTCAGGACCATATTGTACAATGGGGTAAAGATAGTGTATTCAATAAACGGTGTTATAAAAACAAAGATAAATGAATGGGACTACATCAAACTAAGAAGCTTTTGCGCAGCAAAAGAAACTGACAACAAAACAAACAGCCAATTAAATGGGTGATGATATTTTTGAACAACAGCTGAGATAAGGGGCTAATAACCAAAATATATAAAGAACTCACAAAACTCAACAACAAACAAGCAAACAATCCAATAAAAAATGGGAAGAGGACATGAACAGACACTTTTCCCAAAAAGAAATACAAATGACCAATAGATATATGAAAAGATGTTCATCTTCACTATTAGAGAAATGCAAATCAAAACTACAATGAGATACCACCTCACACCTGTTATATTAGCTATTATCAATAAGGTAGGTAATAACAAATGTTGAAGAGGCTGTGGAGAAAAAGAAACCCTCATTTACTGTTGGTGGGAATATAAAGTAGTACTACCATTATGGAAGAAAGTATGATGGTTTCTCAAAAATTAAGAATAGAATGACCCAGCAATGCCTTTACTGGATATATACCCTCAAAACTCAAAATCATTGGTATGTAAAAACACTTGCAACCCCATGTTCATCGCAGCATTGTTCACATTGGCCAAGACATGGAAACAACCAAAAACAACCAATATTGGATAAAGAAGAAGTAGTACTTATATACCATGGAATACTACCCAGCCATAAGAAATGATGACATAGGATCATTTACAACAACATGGATGAACTTTGATAACATTATATTGAGTGAAATCGGTAAATCAGGAGAAACTAAGAACTATGTGATTCCATACATAGGTGGGACACAAATTTGAGACTCATGGACATAAATAAGAGTGCAGTGGTTTTCAGTGGGAGGGGAAAGGAGGGTAGAGAAGGGAAGCTGGAAGGGGAGGGGCATAAAGAAAACCAAATGAAGGGTGACAGAAGATGATTTGACTTTGGGTGATCAGTATGCAACATAATCAAATGTCAAAATGATCTGGAGATGTTTTCTCTCTAAATCAGTGGTTCTTAATCTGGATTCTATCAAACCCTAGGGGTTCCATGAGTCGGTCTCAGGGGTCTGGAGAAGCCTCTGCTGCGGAGGCCAGAATAAAGTAATACCTTAATTTTGTGAGTTTATGAATTTTGTTGGTTTTGTTCTTTGAGCAAGGTGATGTTCATGCACGGCTCATTTTGTGCACCAGTAAGAAAACATATACCTAAGTCTTGAATTTGGGGAAAAAAATCATATTTTATTTATCACTAAAGAAGGGTTTGGTGAATGCACATATGAAACTGGTGGGTTCGGTACCTCCAAAAAGGTTAAGAACCACTGCTCTAAATCTATGTGCTCTATTTGACCAATGCCACCCTGTTAAAATTGTCTGAATAAAACTATAAAGAAAAGAAAAATAATAAATGGTGATGTTAAAAATTTGAACAGATATATGCAAGAAAATGAAAGTGGATCACTGTCTTACACCATACACAATAATAAATTCAAAATGGATTAAAGGAAAAGGTAAGTGGGGAGATAAAGGAGGGTCAAGAAGAAATAAATGGTGATAGAGACTTGACTTGGGGTAGTGAACACACTGTACAATGTACAGATGATGCATTACAGAATTGTACACCTGAAACCTATGTAATTTTATTAACCAATGTCACCCCCCAAAATTTAAAAAAATCAGAAATTTTAAGCCATATGCCTTCATTAGATGATTTTTAATGTTTGTCCACTATATGGCTTATGTAAAAATAACAATATCCCGATTCTTTCAATTTTTTTTATTTTAAAATTTCTATAAATTGTGTGTAATCAATCAGGAAATTCATCCCAACTCAATAAATAACCATTGTACTACCGATACCTTGAAAGTTCACCCTAACTCAGTGGTTCTTAACCTTTTTTGAGGTACCGAACCCACCAGTTTCATATGCGCATTCACCAAACCCTTCATTAGTGATAAATATGATTTTTTTTTCCAAATTCAAGACATGTCTTTTTACTGGTGCACAAAATGAGCCGTGCATGAACATCACCTTGCTCAAAGAACAAAACAAACAAAGTGCATGAACTCACAACAAATTACGGTATTACTTTATTCTGGCCTCCGCGGCAGAGGCTTCTCCGAACCCCTGAGACCAACTCATCGAACTCCTAGGGTTTGATAGAACCCAGGTTAAGAACCACTGCCCTAACTCTAACACTGTAGTTATATTTAATATCTTCCTTATTTATACTGTTGAACTGAACAATGGATTAAAAAATTTATATCTTTCAAAACTATCTCTAGAGTACATATTAATTCTGTCCCCTTATGTAATCAATGCAATTTGCGTTCATTCATATCTATTCATCCTTAGTTATAAAATAGAATGAAATATCTTCTCATTTTTGTTACTTGTGAAATGTCTGACAGAGGTCTGGTTATTTCTTTTCTCTAAGCTTCAAGTTCTTCTCTGTAAAATGTATGTGTGTGTTGGGGAGAAGGGAAGGTAATACTTTAAACAACAATATTAAATGGTCATTCAGAGAATTAAATGAGATTATGTGTAAAGAGTAATTTACCACATAATTCCTGGCACATACTTTTAAAAACCTTCAAAAAAGGTTAGTTACAAAATAACACTTAGCTCATTTAACCTAAGATTTTTTGAGGGTTAAACAAATATTTCAAAACTGTAAAAAGTTCATAGAAATTTTATTTTTTTAAACAAATCTTCTAGACACAACTTTATTAACGTCTTTGATGAGAACACTAAACTATCAATAGCATTATATGGGAGGATGATTGTATGTAGTTGAGCATAAAATCACATTCTATCATCATTTTATGTGATACAGAGACTACATACATTTACTGTTATATGAGTATTTTTTCTACTGTATTCTTAATGAGTAGTGTAGGTTAGTAGTAAATTTAATAATCTATGTACCATCTGTTGCTGCTATTAGAGCATAAAGTAACAGAATTCCATTGATAGCATAGAAATTCCTGGTCTCATGGTGTGTCAATTCAAATAATGTATTGATTAGCACTTTCTCAAATTCTCACTCATGCAAAGCTACAATTACCTTGTAATTCTGGTATTGTTATTCATGTGTTAGAATTAAATATAGAGACTTTTAGATAGTAATTATGTGCCAAAGGGTTATGAAGTTAATCACTGGCAGAACTGAGATTCAAATGGTCCTATTTGCTATTGTTACTTTATATGACTGAACTGTGAGGATAAGTATAGGAAACTAAAAGAGCAGCATAGATGTTTTACACTGGCAATCTAATATATTTAAATTAGCTATGGTCAAAGGTCAATAAACTAATATGGCTGCTCAACTTTCATTCTTTTCTGATCCCTCTTCATAGTCTTAGCAGCCCTCAGCTTTCCCAGTCATAGTCCATTCTTCTGTTACTTCTCATAAACGGGCTTATTGGAAGAGTAATTTTACTTGTTAAACTCCTATTATCTGTATTATTTGATTTCTGCTTCTACTATGCATTGAAATTACTTTTGCTAATGCCCTTTACTCCAATTATCTCAAATTCAAAAGAATGTACCTAAATTTAAATAAAGGTGGTATTATCATAGAAAAAACTTTGAACTGATTTTATTTTATATTAAAAGAGAATCAACCAGTGACACACTTTGAAACTTAGATGTTTAGTAACAGAATATTTCAGTCAATACAACCCACTAATGATATTTAACTCATTATATTAGTTGCTAAGTTTATAAAGAAAACTATTTCTAGTTCTTAAAGAACATACAATTATATAGACAAACTCATATTTTCAATGATGTGAGAGTACAATAGTGGAAGTTTGATTTTGGGGCAACATATATCAACTACTATATAACTGACTCTCAATACATGTGGACTGAACCAAAATGAAAGCTTTAATGAATAAATAAGTTAATGAAATGATAATTTATGGTATAATATACAGTAAGTGCTTATCATTAATGCTTTATTAAATTTTAAATAACAATAAAGAAATTTCTTCATTATTCATGAATATTACTTAATGGTTTAAATTGCCTTCCTTTTTCTTCTTCCTTGGACATATCTCAAAAGATACAAAAGCTCTAATACAAAATAATAGATGTGCTGAAGTCAATATGCAGCCTAGAAAGGCAGGTAAAGCTCACAGGGTCACCAGGACCACCCAAAACCTAGCAACTGAAGGGAAAAGGCCTGGTACAGCAGGCATTCTTGCGCTAAAGCTATGGACCAAGTTGATTGTAATTCTTTTGTAGCATAACATACTGTGATAGTTGCTAAACTCTGTGTTCCATTTGTTTGGGTAGATCAACATTTATCAGGGTTTTTTTGTTTGTTCTATCACCAACCTTTTGCTTATAATATAAAATCAATTCTTTATCAAAATACAGGGGGTTCTTGGATTACAGCATAGTTCTGTTCCTATGACAGTGACATAACCTGAATTTTGGTGTAGGTTGAAACACACCCTAGCCTAAGTCACTTACTTATCCTAACACAGTGGTATAAATCACAATTTAGAACATAAAAACACAACTGAGCAAAAAACGGTGTAGGTAAGCATACTGTGGTTTGCCAAGACCCTCACTCACAGCTGCATTACAGCCTATTCTTTCACTGTGCACAACCAAACTAGTTCGCCTGAGTAGTCCGTAAATACCTACGATGCTAATGGCATAAGCTGAAACACATCTCAATTTTTTTTTAAGTTTTCATAAGAGTGAGCATTGCAAACTTGAAACATTGTGTGTCGAGACTGTGGTAACCAAGTACTTACTTAATATGTAAAGAGCTCATTTTTCATCTCCTCTAGTAACAGTTCAGGAGAGGGAAGAGCCATGCCTCATTCACTTTTCTGACTGGCCCGACATCTAACACAGTTTTCAGTACATTGGAAAAGGTCAGTAAAACTTGTTGAATGAGTGAATAAATGAGAGCTTGACTTGCCTGTTGATTTCACTACTTCCTTTTACTGCAACTTGTCTCCCATTGTTGCCAAGTGCCCCTTCTTGTTTAAATATTGGGAAGAGTATTGGGCTTAGCACCCTTATAAACATATTTTATTTATTAATTGATATTTAGAGAGAGAAAGAGAAGCATTGATTTGTTGTTCCACTTATTTGCATTCACTGGTTAATTCTTGTATGTGCCCTGACCGGGAATTGAACCCACAACTTATATTTGAGGTGGGTCATAAGAAATGTCTGTGTGGATTACTACACCAGATTGTCTTTCCTTGTACATGGCAGCAATTCCCTATGCTCTGGGGAGCAACAGAAAGCATACCATTGAAATAGTATAAATACCAGCAGTAGCTTGGAGCAATTCTCCCTTGACCTGTTCCTTCTCTCAAACAGATTTGAAAGTTTCAAAATTTGGAGAAAGATTATGGGTAGGTGAAGTTTGCATAACTTATTTTCAAAAGCCACTATTAATGGATTTAAAAGTATATTATATAGGTAGTCAGCCTTAAAGAACTAATATCAGTTTGAGAAACAAATTCATTTTAAGCTTTAGACTTTGATAACTGGCTCTAAAATCAGCAGGTAGCCTAACGTGGAACCCATTGTATGTCTTAAAGTTGGGTGTCATATTTTATCCTGAATTACTTTTTAAAATATGGGCTCTTTGAAATTTCCACGTAAATTTGAACTTCTAAGAATCTTATCAAAAGAGAAAAGCTGTTCCCTTGGTTTTCTAGAAAAAAATAAATTGAAAATGATGAAGATTATTAAATCTGAAAGCTAGCTTGTAACAAGTTACTACCAACCTTCAAAGCATTCTTTGAGATGTACAATTTCTTTGTATGTGTTTGGGGAGAATCATTATTGACACTTAAGTAGTGTTTGCTTAATCCACCATCCATCATTACCTTCTTCTTGATACTTATGTTAGTGTACACTAAAATTCCTTTGAGATCTAGCAAAGGATTTAAAAAGCGTATGCTCAACATTGGTTATATATGTTTTCTCCCTTTTTAGGGAAAGAGATAGTAGACTTTGAAATATATAAGTGACAAACTCATCAAGTTTTAAATATATGTTGCTGTCATTAAATATGAGTATTAATTAAATCATATTTTAAGTAACAAATTTATTTTGGGTAAAATTCAAGTTGTGAAATTATATAGATTAATGTAAATAAAAGAAACAGGTAAATCGCTTGCACATGAGCTGTACTTATGAAGCATTGATCTAAAAAAAAAACCACTGAGGGAATATAAAAGGAGTCATTTTCTTAATTCATTTGTATGTTTTCCCCTGTTTTGTGTAATGTTTTTCTTATTGAAATAAGTAACAAATTACTGAGAAACTGTTCAAAAATAAAATAAGCAAGACCATTGCAATTTTATTCCAAACATTTGAGTAACCCTGGTGATGGGTCAGTTCCCAGCTCACTACTCAGATATCAGCATGTGCCATGCTCCACTTGGGTTGTACAGTTTTCTTCTCAAAGTGTTTTTTTAGGAGTTGATGTTCATTACAACATTTATATATAGTAGAATCAGTTTCCCAAGTGCCTTATAATTACTTTTTAATGCAATATGCTACTTAGAAGGGGATTATTTGTCAAGTTTAGTCACTTTTTCTCCATTAAGCATACTTCCCTTTCAACACACTATAGCTATGGAGTGTTGGCTCTGGTAGTATTGCCGAAAGAACCAATGGCTTCCTGCTGATTAGGCAGCTATCCTAAAGAAACAATTTAGATCAACCAGATCCAGGCAGCATTAGCATTTCACTTAGTGTGATGAGTTATTTTACTTTAAGTATAATCAAAGAGAGTCATTTACATTTATATTTCTATTCTTTTGAAACTTACCATTCAAATTACAAGATATACTTTATAAAATTTCAGAGTTGGAAAGACCGCAAAGATCTCTTTGTTCATCTTCTTATGATTTTTAATTCTTACTCTAAAACCATGATAGGTGAAATGCAATTCTGTAGCAGTATTATGTGTGGTTCATGGCAAAAGGGATAATTTGTCCTGGATAATTCTAAATTGACATTTTGTACATTAGTGTTTTCTTTTCCACTCAAGAATATGTTCTACAATATTGAAACATCAGCCTGCTGTGATGACAACTACTACAGCCATTTTGAAATTCATATTAATGATATTCAAATAATTATGATATTCAAATAGTAATGATATGCAAAAAATGAACAGTGACTAAACAGTCACATAGCAAATGGTCATCTTTGTTATTTCTCATCTTTCTACAGTATTTTGAAGATGGAGATTTTGGTCTCTACTATCTTAAGCATAGAGTCCCTGACAGTGCCTGTCACATAGTAGGTGTTATATACAATATTAAATAAAATGTCATTTTTATTTTAAGCAGCCTCAACTTGAATTTAATTGGCAAGAGTAATATATGAAAATATTTATTTTTATCACAAGATAATCTTTAAATCAAAAAGGGAGATGAAAGAGTATTAATATTTATTAAAAATGCACTGCTCTAAGTATTATACAGTGATACCTTGGTTTTCATCGATAATTCGTTTGAAAACAATCAGTGAAATCCGAAACTGATGAAAGCCAAGGCAATTGTTTCCATATGAATCAATGTGAGTCCAATTAATTCATTCTAGACACTCCAAAATACATACCAAGAACACATTTTATAGAGAATAAATGTAGTAGTTAATATTAAAAACAATAAGAAATCAATATAAAATGAATATAAAAGACTAATATAAAGAAATAAATGAGCATTTAACATGGCATTTACCTTTCTGAAGACTCTTGGCGTATGGAAGATGGCAAGGAGGGGAGAGAGGGGTGCAGATATTATTGTTTGGAAGGGGAATCCCCCTCATAAGGACCTTAGGTATCAAGCCACTATCTGGGGTCACTTCCCTTCTTGGTCTTTTGGCACTAGGACTAGCTTCAGAGCCAGTGGACCCATGTAGTACAAGAAAGCTATCCAAAGAGGTCTGTTTCTGCCTCCTCTTTGAGATTTGCCTAAAATGGGGCAAGACATTATCATTAAATAAGTTTCAGACACGACCTGCAACAGCTTTGTCTGGGTGATTTTTTCCCACAAACCGCTGTACCTTACTCCACATGGAGAAGATGCCCTTAATCCCTGAAGAAGGCACATTCTCCCCTGTCTCTTCCTCCTCATCTGAAGCAACTTCTTCATCTGCCATCTGTTGCATTTTTAGGTGAAGGTCTTGCAGCTCTTCAGTGGTGAGTTCTTCACTGTGGTCATCCACCAACTCTTCCACATCCTCACCAATCCTCACCACTGACCTCCAAACCCATGGACTTCCCCAAATCAACAATGGACTGCACCACATGTGTCGGGTCATCAGGGTAAGGCTCAAACCCTTCAAAATATCTCATGCACACATCCTGGCCATAATTTCTTCCAGGCAGAGTTCATTGTCCTGGATGTCACTCCCTGCCAAGCCTTATCTATGAGGCTAATGCAGTTGAGAATGTTGAAATGTTTTTTTCAGAACTTTCTTAAGGATAATTCTGTAACTGATGTCACCTCAAAGCACCTTTGAAACATTGCTTTCGTGTACAGTTTCTTGAAATTTGAAATGACATTCTGGTCCATGGGCTGGATGAGTGGCATGGTATTAAGGGGCAAGAACTTCACTGCAATAAAACTGAACGGCTCCAACAAGTGTCTTCCAAACGTGGAGGATGTGCATGAGCATTGTCCATTACCAGGAAGCAATTAAGGGGCAACTGACTATCCTGGAGGTATTTTTTCACACTCAGGTCAAACACTTCACTCTCCCATTCAGTGAAAATTGGCCTCGTGACCCATGTTTTCTTGTTTGCTCTCCACATAACACACAATTTATTTTTAATCACATTATTTCTGCTAAACACTCTAGAAGTTTCTGAATGGTACACCAGTAAGGTATTCACTTTAAAATCACCACTAGCATTACCACACAACAAGAGAGCTAGCCTATCTTTCATAGGCTTATGTCCTGGCAGTGCCTTTTCCTCCTGTGTAGTGAACGTCCTCTTTGGCATTTTCTTCCAAAAGAGGCCAGTTACATCACAGTTGAAGAATTGTTGGGGGATGAATCCTTCAGCCTATACATAACTTTGAATTTGGACACTAATTTTTCAGTCCCCGACTTCTCCGAACTCACACCTTCACCGTGCCTAATAACACTGTGTATGCCAGTGCGCCACTTGAACTTTTCGAACCAGCCTCTGCTGGCCTTAAAATCACTAAGTACACTAGCACTCGCCCCAGGTATTTTCTTAATGAGTGGCATATAACAGTCTGGCCTTTTCACATATGATAGCCTCTGAAACAGAATCGCCATCTATCTTTGATTGATCCAAATTAATAATAACTGTTTGATATCTTCAATTGTTTGTGAGCTCTGCTTCGTTAGCACATTCATGCCTTTCACTACATTAGCCTCCTTTATTGCTTCCTTTTTCACCACAGTGGAACTTATCATGGATGGGACTTCCCATACATGCAGCCGATTTCAGCAATCTTGAAGCCACTCTCATATTGTTCAGTGATTTCCTTCTTCAACTTGATCATGATCCTGGCCATCTTCTTCAAAGGGCTGCTGACTCTGAAAACCTTTTTTGGTCCCATGATGGAGCTAAAAGGAAAGGGTTAACTTATTAGCAAGGAAAACACTTAAGAGGGACAATGAGATTTGAGCACATGTGATATGTTATCTTACGTGTGTTACATATATTTTGAAACTGAAAAACGCAAAATAAACACATTACACTGAATACTGTATACACAATAATCACTTACATGTAACTGTAGTATTAGCACAGGCAATCAATAAAAAAAGCACAAAAACACTGAAAAGCAATGGAATTGTTTGGCTAGATGCACGGGGTGATGTTCACACAGTGATAAACAACACCATACTGAGCAGGAGAATGCATGGGTCGCCCTTTGTTTTTGCAAAATTAGCAGCGAGGTCACATGGACACACTGACAAAATCCCAGGTAACCTACAAAAACCAAGACAAATTTTCACAGAAAATATCAATGAAAACTGAAACCAACAATAACCGAAGTCGATAAAAACTGAGATAATACTGTACTCCTCCATTTCATTTTATGTCCTCACCTTTAAGAAAGTTAGTCTCACACCATGACACTGATCAAGTCACTTCACCTTAGAGAAGTGATGTGTCCAGGCACATGCCAGTAATTAAAAATAACAAGTCTCCCAATATTAAGTATATATTTTTATTATTATTCAAATTCTAGTATTGGTCAGACCTATATTTGTGTTGGTCCATATTATATTAATGTAGTTTATTTGACCCTAGTGGGTAGGTGTGGCAGATACTGATAGTGTCCTATCTCTTTTCCCTGTTGCTCACTTTTCCTGATAGCTTACATTGTAGCCTTTTGTGACTCTTTAGCTGAAGGTTTTCTTGGATCATCAAAACTTCCTAAGGCAGTGATGGGCAATCTTTTGAGCTTGGTGTGTCAAAATTTGCCAAAAAACCGAGCATAACTCGGGTGGTGTGTCACTTTGAGAAAAACGGCCTAACTGGAAGTCCCAGAACTAGACGCTCTGTGCCGGAGTTCTGTTGTTTTGGCCTACAGACCTCCAGCACAGAGTGTCTACACTGCAGCAAATGTTTTATCCTCGGCTACTGCACCTGGCCCTGCAGGAACCGAGGATGAAACGTCCTTCTCGGCATGCGGCCCCATACTTCTCTGGTATGCGGCCGCATGTCATCGAAAATGGCTACGTGTGTCAGTGCTGACACGCGTGTCATAGGTTTGCCATCACGGTCTTAAGGGGTACACAGGACAGGCTAGGAGTGGTAGGCGAGAAATGTCTCTGGACATTTCTCTAACATATCTCTAACTGGATAGCTCTCTAACAGTGACTGATAGAAATGAGGGCGTAAATAACCCAGTTTCTTCATCCTTGAATTGAGCAGCTCAGCATACATCCCACATGATTTCCCAGAGTCCCAGGTACTCACAGCAGTCACCTGTTCCATAACTCAGTCTTTGTGCTTTCATCCATTTCCTTTCTCATCACCCCATTCATGACCCCTGCTTCCTGGGATCAGCCCTGAAGTGAGTTGCTTTCATTCTAACACTTGTCTTGTGTTCAGATTCTGATGGAATACACTGTAAGATACGAAGATGAATTTTATCATCTCCCTCCACAAATGAGAGACTGAGGTTTAGAAAAAAATACTTATCAATTCATAGAAAAGAAAGGTTTACCAAGAGTTTTCTGTTTCTACACGCATCTGACTTTCTGAGAAGACTCTCCAGTTTTTTTCAGGGCCTTCCTTGCATGGTGGTTTGGCTCACTGTTAGCACAACTATGGGGCGTCTCCCTCCTCTACTCCACAGGGACAACAGCAAGAAGGCAAAAGCATGACCTTCAGCTCTGCTTGGGACAAATGTAGCTTTATGTTTGGGACTTTAGATTCCACCTCAATTTAAGGTATTTTGGTCATAGATAATACCAATTTGGGGATCTTAAATTTAGATATTAAACAAAAAAGAATTTTTCCAAGATTACTATGTCTAAAAGGGTACTCACTCTTAAACAGCTAAATTATTCTATCTGCTCTCACTAAGGGTAAAATACACCAACACACAACTGTGCATTTAATTTTAAGCACAACTTCTCCCACATGTAGTAGGATGTGCAAGTCTGAAGGGACTAGGTTTATGCCAGTCATTGTTCTGTCCCAGTTTTTGCTCTCGGTCACCCTGTTTATACTGGCTGCAGTGCCGGACTATTTCTGTCTACATTGTCAGGCTTGACAGAGAGCTCTTCTAATTCTCCCTGTGTGTAATGCAATACCCCACAATTACTGTTATCACTAGACATGGTGCTTTGGTTGCCCTGTTTCCTTTCAGGGCCTCAGTCTTCTGCCTTTCATTTGTGCTTCTTGCATTTGATCTTGCCTGCCTCTGTGAGCCACGTGTGCTTTGCACCCTCTGTGAGGGTTTCCCCGGCTCATGGCTCTTCTGCTGGATGTCTCCTACAAGTCGTGGCCACTCATTCAAAATGCCAACAATATCCACGATTAGGTTGCACTTCTAATTTACTTTTCTTCAATTTTCCCCTTGATTTGAGAGAGAGAGAACGCATGAACTTGTTGTTTGACCTAATTGTTTCATTTAGTTGTGCACTCATTGATTGCATCTCCTACCTGCCCTGACCGGAAATCAAACCTGTGACTTCTGGCATGCTGCCTTGGTGCTGTATCCACTGCATCACCCAGCCAGAGCCTAGATTTTTGCTTGTAAGATTATTCTGTCTCTGTAATTTGTTCATTCCCTTACCAAACTTGCTTTCTAATCATGTCAGTCAGGATTTATTTTGGTCCCTGTCCTTAGCATTAGTTGAGTTGACACTAACTTGTTTATTCACCAATTTCTTTTTTCTCCTGTCTGAGACTGAGTTCCAGGAGGTCGGGTACTAGATGCTGGGTTTCTTGTTTCCTGTTTTATCTCTGGGTGCTCTGGGTGTTAACACATGTTCTCCGACAAAGTGGAGACTTGAATATTTTCTGAGTGAAAGTGCTTCTTGAACAGGGAAGACAGTAGCAGTCTTCCTCTTAGGGAATCATGCTATTAGTACTTGAGCATAAAAGAACTGGCTGACAGAAAGGCAAGTGACTAAGAGGACAAAGCAAGACCCACTCCACTTAAATTCACTATATGAAAAGTTTTAAATTTAATTTTTAAAATACAAAGTTATTTTTGAAAAAAATTTAAAAAATACTTTCTATTTTATAAGTAATTCTCTGGTTTCATCAAGAAGAATTTATGAAGACCTGCCACAGAAGCAGAGGTATGACTTTTTTCCAGTGTATATAACTCTGAAGTTCATATAATTAATAAATTGAACAACCATGATTTGTGGTGTGTGATTAAAAACAATTTGTTGTTTTATAAGTGTTTGAACATTGCTCAGTGGGTTAGTTTATCTCTTGCACCTAGATGAAAACACATAACTAAAATACCTCAAAATTTCTCTAGTCACTGAAAAGTAATAAAGTCATTTGGTCAATTCAAATTGCATGATGGTTTCCTTTCAGAATCAGGATGTCCAGTTACATATGATGTCAAACTGTCCAAATATTCTCAGTCACAGTGACATCCCCTCCTAGTTCTGTCAATGCCTGCTGCAGAGAAGGAAGAAAAGTCTGCTGCTTCTTTCTTTCTCAATCACCTAGCTTTCTCCCATTTTTGAGTTTTGACCTCTTCAGAGTTTGAGAACAGAGGGAGAGGAGAGAGATGAAGAATAGGAAAGATGTCACTGTCACTTGGTTGACTATATGTAGACTCTGATGGGGCCCTTTCAAAGGCTCTTTGAAGATTGCCCAACAATTGACTAACTCACCTGTAGTTACTCTGATGGAGGAGTTGATGTACTCTCTCTTACTTTGTTACTGACTTAAAGTCCCTAGTAACTTTCAGTCCCCTCTGCTGAGTCCCACTCACTTTTCCAAGTTACTCTGATAGGCAGGGTCTAAGACAGCTCCACTGGGCTCTCTTTTGCACATTATTTGCCTCCAGTCTACAGGTAATTTTTAGGTAGCCTTTCAGTTGACTAAGGCTGGGAATGTTGGACAGTCCCAAAGAAATAACATCTTCTTTCTTCATTTATCAGAATCTCATCTGTTCTCCCGGGTACTTTATTTACGTGGGAGTTGGCATTGACATCTTTCACTAGGTTTGAGGCACAGGAAAGCTTTTGGGTAAATGTGGATGAGATTCACAAATCTCTCTGCAAAGAATCCACCATTTCTCATCTATTGCTGGCCCTTTTAAGTTCTCTATGTGAGATGTTTGAGTAATGCAACCAGTGTTTGTACAACTATATTTTCATTTCTCACAACTTCCATTTTTAAATTCTCTTAAAAAAACCTCTGCATTGCTTTTTGGTCATAGTTATATTCCATAGATGGGATCATTTACTATAAAAGATCAGTAAACCCAGACTTCTTAAATGTGTCTCATATCTCATGGTAAAATCATATTAATATATAATGACTGCTTCACAAGCCAAGTAATTATTTGCTAAAATTTATCTGGTATATTTCACTGAAACAGAAATCTTGGTTTCAATTCTTAGCATAGAGTCTCAATTCTTTGTTTCAATAATAAACAATAATACCAGCTAATATTTATTCAGTGCTTTCTAAGTGCCTGAGACTATACTATTTTATTTAAAATATTTGAGAAGTACATTATAGACTGATTTTGTATAAAACACTTTTCTGTATTTTATATATATTAGCCAAATTAATTTTCACAACAACCCTAGGAGGTAGATGCTATCATTATCTTCCCAATTTTAGAGATAAGCAACTTATATGAAATCACAAAGCTATGAAGGCTAAACCAAGATCTTTTCTGTGTCTTATTGTCTAATGTAGGCCTCAAAATAAATGTTGAAATATGTCTGTCTCCATTCTGCTCTCAAGATTATCAGCTTCTTAAGGGAATCAGCCAAGTATTATTTAATTTTCTAATCCAAGTAATTAGTGCACAGTGAATTTTTTTTTAAATTACCTTTATTACTTGAATAGAACTTTCAACCTTGGCCTTTGTAATTCAAAATTTTTAAAGAATTTACAGAAAATTAAGAAAATGATCATTAGCTATCCTTCCAAATTTCTTGTTGAATAAGTTCTGAACAAAAACATAAACAAGCATCAAGACTACCCAGTTTATATTGTTTCAACTTTCCAAATAATGTTAAGAATTTATTTCCTCTAACCAGTTGTCAGTGGTTAATATTGTTTTAGATCGTTACAGAGATTCAAATTAGGCCAAATAATAGAGCTTTTATTTCTACTCTCCTTGTTTGTCTTTACATTTGACCACAATTGGGCCCTGTCTTTCCTAAGGTTTGTATACTATTCAGACCCTTGGCTTCTTGGTATGCTTAATAAAATTACAAACTTTTCAGGAATTACTTCTGAATACTACAACATTTTCTGATACTAATCATAAGTATATCAGAAAACAAAAATTTTAGTTTGTGCTCATTCAGTTACTCATCTACTTCCAAGTTAAAGTTGTTAAATTTATATAAAAATTTAGCGTTTATTAAATAAAAGCCATTAGTACAGGTTTTTTTGTTTTGTTTTGTTTTTAGTGGAAAAGACAGACAGACAGACAGAAAGGGTGAAAGATGAGAAGCATCAGGTAATAGTTGTGGCACCTTAGTTGTTCACTGATTGCTTTCTTATATGTGCCTTGACTGGAGGGCTCCCGCTGAGCCAGTGACCCCTTATTCAAGCCAGTGACATTGGGCTTCAAGCCAGCGACCTTTGGGCTCAAACCAGCACCTTTGGGCTCAAACCAGCGACCACAAAGTCATGTCTGTGATCCCACACTCAAGCTAGTGAGCCCACTCTCAAGCTGGTGACCTCACGGTTTAAAATCTGGGCCCTTAAAGTCCTAGGCTAATGCTCTACCCACTGTGTCAGCACCTGGTCAGCAAAAAAAAAAAAAGTTTTATTTGGAACCAAAACATGGACTTCTTAATTCTTTTTATATGGTAAATTCTCTAATTATAGCAGAATGCCTTAATAAATACTTTGGTTTTCAGGACATAAGTGGATTGAAAAGTAAAACACACTAATTCTACTTTGAACATTAATTGGATTTGGGATTGTTACTTTAATATATTGTTTGATAGTTAATATTTATAATCACTTTTTTGTTCCCTCCCCATTTTGTCCTCAACTCTAAGCAATAAAAAAAATATAATGATAATGTTTATATAATTACATGCATGTCTATTTACCCAATAAATAACTGATGACAGAAAAATATTTTGTTTCACATTTTCAAGCTTTAATTCTAAAAAAATTATGGCTGAAGAATGCCCATCCCAAAGCAGAGGCAAATATAAAGAGGAGATGTTTCTCTTTTTCTAAGCCACATCTAAACTTTGTGTTTATAAATATTCTGGACTCCCTAAATAATCGCCAAGTGTGCTAATCTTAGATATAATTGCCACAAAGACTACATTTTATTTTTAAGCTTATATGTACAAAAATTTATATAGATGGTAGCGTAAAGGTAGGTTTACAGTTATGAGTATGCAAAACAGAGTTTATTCTTTAATGTTTTAAAATTTTATTGATTTTAGAGAGAGAAAAAGAAAGAGAGAGGGAAAGAAAGAGTAAGAAAGATTGATTTGCTGTTCCATTCACTTATATATTCATTGATTGATTTTTTTTCTTCTTTTTTTTTTTTTTCAGGGACAGAGAGAGAGAGTCAGAGAGAGGGCTAGATAGAAATAGACAGACAGAAACGGAGAAAGGTGAGAAGTATTAATCATTAGTTTTTCGTTGCTGTCGCAACTCCTTAGTTGTTCATTGATTGCTTTCTCACATGCGCCTTGACCGTGGGCCTTCAGCAGACCAAGCAACACCTTGCTGGAGCTAGGGGCCTTGGGTCCAAGCTGATGAGCTTTTTGCTCAAGCCAGATGGGCCCACGCTCAAGCTGGCCAGCTCGGGGTCTCGAACCTGGGTCTTCCACATCCCAGTCCAACGCTCTATCCACTGCGCCACCGCCTGGTCAGGCTTCTTTTTTCTTTTTAAATTTATTTATTTTTTTCCAAGGACAGAGAGAGAGTCAGAGAGAGGAATAGATAGGGACAGACAGACAGGAATGGAGAGAGGTGAGAGGCATCGATCATTAGTTTCTCGTTGTCCTTGCGACACCATAGTTGTTCATTGATTGCTTTCTCACATGTGCCTTGACCGTGGGCCTTCATCAGACCAAGGAACCCCTGGCTGGAGCTAGGGGCCTTGGGTCCAAGCTGATGAGCTTTTTGCTCAAGCCAGATGGTCCCGTGCTCAAGCTGGCAAGCTCGGGGTCTCGAACCTGGGTCTTCCGCATCCCAGTTCGACGCTCTATCCACTGCGCCACCGCCTGGTCAGGCCGATTGATTCTTGTATGTGCTCTGATTGGGGATTAAACCCTCAACCTTAGTGTATCAGGATGACACTTTAACCAACTGAGCTGCCTGGCTAGGACCAGAGTTTATTCTTGAATTATTATTTATTAATATATTATTTTCAATATGAACAATTGTAAACCTACTTAATACATTCTGTATTAAGCCTTATAATAAATGGGAACTTAGAGTAAGAAAAATTTTCAATGTGTCTTAAAATACACTATTATAATTGAAAATGACTATAAAGATTATTAGTGAAATATCTTTATGCTTTAAATATATCTTTACCGGTGTTTTTCTCCCACTAGTAACAAATGTTAGTCTAGATCAGTGGTTCTCAAACTTTTTGAAGTTGGGGTACATTTAAAATTCTACAAATAATTGTAGGCACACTATATACAAATTTCTGAGAAATATGTTATAATAATTAAGTCAAATATTAAAGAAAAAAAATAAAGTCCAAGTGTGCTTTTATGGTAATTAAACAAAATAAATATGACAAAATTAAATTTATTCTGACATTAAAAAACATTTTTATGTTACATTTTTTGAGTTATGCTTTTTAGAATTCACAAAAAAGAGGAGTTAAAAAATAAAAAAAGTTATCTTTTTATATATATATAGATACATTCTTAGTAAGATTTAGTAAATTCTGCAGGTCCCAGTGTGAATGTGTTAAGTTTTTTCATTCTGTGTTTATGAGAAACATGAGTCTGATGTGTCCTAGTGATTTCTTCAATGTTTGGGCATATAATTGAAAGGCAAACTCTCATTTCCTCATCAGTACATCAATTGAAGAATTTTTCTCTTTTTACTCTTAATCCTGTTGAGGATAGAAAATCCTAATTCACATTAAATAGGATGTTGAAAAATTATAGTAAAATGTTCAAAGCTTTTTTAGATATTGCCACATATTCTTCTTTTATAGAAATCCAAAAGGCTTCAAGAGATAATTCCTTTTGTTTAATCACCAATCCACGATCAGTGGATATAGCTGCCAGTTCTTCTTCCTCTGTTAAGGTTAAAGCTAAATCACTTGAAGCTTCCATGAATGGGTTTCTAATCCAATCGTATTGTTCAGTGTTAAGTGATAGAAAATGCTATAAATTAAATTCTGCCCGTCAGTCTTCAAGTCCTATTTTATTTACACTTAACTTTTGCTCACTTTCAGAATTGGATTCTTCAATATCATTCTCCTTTTTGAGAAAACTATCCACTTTATTTGGGTATATTTATCTAAAAATAAGATAATGATGTGTTAATAATAAATATAATAATGATGTGTTAACAAAAAGAGTTGTATGTCTATAATGAAAGGTATAATAGAGTAACTATATTTATTTTTATATCTGAGCACATGCTGCAAACCAGCGCAGCTAGTAATTCCAGGTGCCGAGTGGGAACAGTGTGGAATTAAGAAAAAAAGGGGTCTGGAGGGCCCTGTAATTGCTGCCAGCAAGAACAAAGAATGCCCCAAAACTGCATTTTGCTTTATTTATATGGCAAGTGAGGCCATTAGCAAATTAACATATCATCTTAACTTTACACCAAAAGATAGAAGAAACTTGCCTCCAGTCTTTCTGGGGAATTGGGTGTAGTGTTAACAATCCAGCACCACAGTTTAACAGTCTTTTGCAACCTAATTAGGCAAGTGAGGTGGGGTTTGGGCAGACTGTTAGCTTACAGCCAATTCCCCACACCTCTGTCCCCCCAAAATCTAAACTCCACAAACCCTATTGGTTTTTTGGTCCCCAACAGGCACATATTTCTCTGGAATACCATAGGGCGCACCTGGAAATCTTCTAAGGTACACCAGTATGCCCTGGCACACACTTTGAGGACCACTGGTCTAGATCATTAAGCTTCATGGTTTATACAGTCTAAATTGAAATGGGTAAACAGGTGCTCAATAAATGTTCTTTAAGTCAATTAATCTGTTAAGTGTTAGTACTCACTTTTAAATGGAAAAATTGCAAATCAACAGGGGAAAAAAATCTTGCAAGAAGAAAAAAACTACACAAAAATGTTCTTTTGAAATGGAATCTCCCTTGTTTTAAGTGGAAAAACTACCTGACAAAGGTGATAACAGACCAAGAAATCGAGCACATTTTTCAGTGATGTAATGCTAGGATTATAATGAAAAGGGTTATTCATTAGTTCAAGGTTGGCTGCAGTTGGCACTAGAATTGGCAATTTTCTCGGCAGTTATTTGAGAGATGCATAGAGGTACTATTTTGTTAGAAATATTCTCCACCAGCCTCTGTAATTTCTAAAGTTATTTTTGTCATCTCTTGTTAAGAAGTAAGGCATTGCTTTCAAGTACATCTATGAGTAAAAGGTACCACCACCACCAGTAGCAAAAACAGAGGATGCAGCCACAGTTAACTGAGAAAAAATGTCAGGCACACATCCAGTTTCTACGCAGCACTGGGATGGAAAGCAATGAGTAGCAGAGATATGAGTCACTCAAGAAGCTTCAAGAAAGCACCTAAAAGAGGGATAAAGAGATACACATGACAAAAGTTACCTAAGTCTCAAGACATTAATAGGGAAGTATGTGATTGTGGTTACTTTGAAAGTACACATTTGTATAAAATTTTATGTTCTAATCTTTCATTTTGCCTTCTAGCTTTCTTCACAGTAGTTACCTTGCCTTGTAATATATTGTAGGTGTGATTACTTAACTGTTGCCACACAAGTTCAGATTCCTCCCATACACACACTCAACATACACACACATACACACATGTGAGCTCTTATGAACCTTAAAGGTAAAGGATCTATTTCTTTACTACTTTATCACCAGCATAACTTGGGGATTTACATATAAAAGCTGCTCAATACATATTTATTAAATGAACCAAAGTTAATGAATAATGAACTAGTAATCTTAAATTGTATTTAAGAGAATTGGTCAATCTTTGAGTCCTTTGTTCAGTGTTCTCTACTGTCCATTAAATTATTTAATTTGGACAAAAAAAATGCAGCATCCATTGTAGAAGAATAGAGTAACAGTTAAGCTGTAATGACCTTTAGGCCCACTTTTAAATGACATGGATTTAATTGTAAACAATTGCATGGGTTGGCTAGGGTTAACTATGGAAGCCATAAGATATTTTAAGTAATTATGGCTTATGAGATGCCATGGCTTTTATAAAAACAAGATTTTTTAAGGTGAAGAAGTCATTTTAAATATTACTGTGTGAGCAGTCAGCAGTGGCTGTTGGATCGGAATCCCGAACCGCAGAGGAGTTGGCTGGAGCTCTGAGGCCTCCGTCAGGCTCTCCTTCACGTGCTCTTCATTAAAAGTGCATGTATGTTGAAAGCCAGCAATATGTGGAAAAGAAACTTCTGCTCAATGATTATTTACTTTGGGCTAAAAATGAATACCACAGCTGGATTCCTTCTACATTTTTTATTCCTCATTTTGACCACTATGTTTGAGATTAAAGACATCGGATTGTTAGAGAGAGTTGTGGCAATTTAAATTTGACTTCTCTTCTTTGAAAGACCAGAGGGCTTTCCTTAGTTTCCTTTTCTTTCCGCTCCCCTAGTTTTCACCCATTGTAAGAACTCTTTTTACCTCTGATAGTATTTCATTTTACTTCTGGAGAAGGGACATCCTTCGGTCTCACTTCGTCCATGACGAGATGCATTCTCCCATGTCTCTTGCCTTGAGAGCAATGGAAACATAATTCACTATGCAACCCAAGTTAGAATTCCACAGACATGAGCACACCAATGCCTGGCACACTGAATGAACCTGAGGCGTATTTAAGCCTTGACTAGTAGGCTCCATGGCTTGAACTTGCTAACCTCATTACTGAAGATGATTTGTTTTTTCACCATAACACATGTTTTATATCTAGCCTGACATTGTTTTTTTTTCTTATGAAGCTTAGGAAGCCAGCCTGGTTAAATCTGTATTCGATGGTCTTGGCTGACAAATGTTTTGCAAGTTGAAAGCCTATTTATCTAATTTGTTATTTCTTTGTAGAAGTTTTTGCATATCACAGTGAAAATGGGTTGAGTTTTAAAAAGCAAACAATTACCACAACCAAAGTGTAAACACAATTTAACTTCAGTTTCCTAGGTTAATTTTTAATTTTTTTTTTAATTCTTTTAGAGAGAGAAAGAGGAGATCAATTTATTTTTCCACTTATTTATGCATTCGTTGGTTGATTATTGTAAGTACCCTAACTGGAGATTAAACCTGCAACCTTGACATTTTGGGAGGATCTGCTAAACAATTGGGCCACTTGGCCAGGGCGCTTGATTAACTTTTTATAGCTTTAAACCTTTTTCTATGGGCCCTAGCCAGTGACTCAGTGGATAGATCATCAGCCTGATGTATGGACATCCCAGGTTTGATTCCGGGTCAGGACACACAAGAGAAACAACCATCTGCTTCTCTTCCCCTCTGACAGCCAGTGGCTTGATTGGTTCCGGTGTCAGCCCAGGTGCTGAGGATAGCTTGGTTGGCTTGAGTATGACAGCTTCAGGTGCTAAAAATAGCTCAGCACTGGAGCATCGACCCAAGAAAGGGATGCCGGATGAATCCTAGTTGGGGTGCATGAGGGAGTCTGCCCCACTATCTCCCCTCCTCTCACCTAAAAAAATAAATAAAAATAATGTTTGTATGGACAAAACAAACATTAATAAGAATACTTAAAAAAGCAAAATATTGATAGTAAATACAAATACTGGGCATAATATTAACTAAGTGTTTTTATTGCTTAAAATATAAATTAAAACTCACTACATTTCAACCTCAGGAAATTAGAAGATGCTTGCTTATCCCATAGCAATAAATGGCCTTGAAATCTAGCCTATGTCCTTAATTGCAAAATGTGCTACATTTGGTAGAGATAGGGGCCCAATTCTATCACCTTGATACACAAATTCAAATTATTAGTCTTTTGGTGATAGACCAGTCTTCGATAACAGAGGGCCCATCAGGGTGGTCAACATTGGGCAAATATATATGTTTAGATTATAGAGTTTCCTAGCAGCATTCAAATAGTTATGTTTTATTTGTTTATTCTTAGTATATTTTTAGTATCTTTAAGACTAAAAATTCTCAAGAAATTATAAACTGATTCATAAATTTGTGTTAATACTAGGAATAAATAAATTTGACTTTTGTTTTACTGTTATCGTCTGTTGTGTGTAAAGAAACCTGCTTTTATTCAGGCTGTTCAAAGAAAGGACAAGAATTAGAGTTTGAAACAGAAGCCACAATTACACATAAATAAATATCTAAGCAAGTGGTAGTTCTATATCATTTCTAGTCTAAATAGAAGCCAGTTTGTGTTTCAGAATTTCTGTCAGTTTTAATGCTTTTGAAAAAGGAGACTGTGAGCTGTTCTGGACACTTTCTTAATGTGTTCCAGTGTTAGAAATCGTGTCTAGCATATAAAACCATTAACTTAGCTTAACTCAATTATGCTTCTGTACTTGACAATATTGAATCATTCAGCATATGTAAATGCTATGCCATTAATATGGTTGCATTTGTTTTTACAAGCAGCACTTACTGACATCAGATACTTTCCATCATAAAATGCTTGGGTAATAATTAAATTTCCCAATAATTATTAAATACAATAATGATAGGTTTTTTAAAATAGAAGTTTCAGACTTTCCAGGAGGGTGCATATATGAAGGAATAAGACCCACATGCCATATGATTTTTATATGACAATGTACTGCTTCTTCATCTCATTATAGCTCTTAACATGGGAGTAAGTATATATAGCAGTTGCCCCTTATTTGCGCTTTCACTTTCTTTGATTTTGCTTTCTACGGTTTCAGTACCCTGCAGCCAACTGCCATCAGAAAATATTAAACATAGAATTTTAGAAATAAACAATTCATAGTAATAAATCACACACTCTTCTATGTAATGTGATGAAATGTCATGCCAGCCTTCTCACTCCCTTGTAGGATGTGAATCAACCCTTTGTGTAGAATATCCACATTGTGAACATTACCCGCCCACTAGTCACTTACTCAGTAGTCCTCTTGGTTATCAGATGGACTGCTGACTCTTATGGTAACACAGTGCTTGTGCCTAAGAACCCTTATTATACTTAATAGTGGACCCAAAGTATAAGAGTAGTGATGCTGGTAATTCAGACATGCCAAAGGGAAGCAGTGAAGTGTTTACTTTAAGTGAAAAGATATGTATGCAAAGTATTCTTGGTCTTGACTTTAATTTGGTATCCTAGTGTTTTTGTTCTGTCTTCAAGAATAAATAACTTTTTCAGTAGATGTAGTGATGCATGGCCACTTATCATACTGCCACTTAATAAAGTTTGTAGCAATGTAGGATTTCATATTAAGGTCTTATTCTTTTAAAGAATGATTTTTTTCTACTTCTGATATTTGCAGGAACCTCTGCAATTGGGGAGATATCTATTTAATTATTTTTGCACCCAATCTCTAGCAATTTATGTTCCAAGAGTAAAAAATTATATATATACACATGTTGCCTAAATTTTTGTGGTAGACAGTATGTTTGATGAGTTTTTAAGTAACTCCAAGCTTCAAGGGTATGCATAATGAAAAGGGCCAAGTGTCTCAAACCTGGTTTACAAATGTACGTGTATATTCTACCAACTTAAATTTTTTCTGTAATCAACAAAATACCATAGTGAGGGGAAAATGTGATGCTAATTCTGATGATGCATGGACATGTTTTATATGAAAACCATGGAAATATTTTATATGAAAGCCAATTTATAACATAAAAAAATAGATTAATATTAAAAATGTGGCATACACACAAGGTTCTCTGAAATTCCTGGCAGCTTTTCAAAAGCTTTAGTGAATCAGATTTTTAAGAACCATTTCCTTCTCTCATTCTCTATATAGATGTAGGAATTATTATACTAGTGAGTTGAGTTAGAAGAAACTGAAGGATACATGATCCTTTCTCATGTTGCATATTTAGAAACTCAAAAAGCAATGTATGTCCTCTCTGGAGAAATTTCTATTCATTTCGTTTGCCCATTTTTTGATTGGATTGTTTGTCTTCCTGGTGTTGAGTTTATGAAAAAATGATCAACATCACTAATCATTAGAGAAATACAAATTAAAACCACAATGAGATATCACCTCACAGCAGTCAGAATGGCGCTCATCAGCAAAACAACACAGAATAAGTGCTGACGAGGATGTGGAGAAAAGGGAACCCTCCTGCACTGCTGGTGGGAATGCAGACTGGTGCAGCCACTGTGGAAAACAGTATGGAGATTCCTCAAAAAATTAAAAATCGAACTGCTTTTTGACCCACCTATCCCACTTTTAGGAATATACCCTAAGAACACCATAGCACTGTTTGAAAAGAAGAAATGCGCCCCCATGTTTGTGGCAGCATTGTTCACAATAGTGAAGATCTGGAAACAGCCCAAGTGTCCGTAAGAAGATGAGTGGATTAAAAAGCTTTGGTACATATATACTATGGAATACTACTCAGCCATAAGAAATGATGACATCGGATCATTTACAACAAAATGGATGGACCTTGATAACATTATACGGAGAGAAATAAGTAAAACATGCTGTTCTCAGATAAAAACTGAGAACAGCATGATTTCATACATAGGTGGGACATAAAAGTGAGACTATGAGACATGGACAAGAGTGTGGTGGTTATGGGGTGGGGGGAGGGAGGAGAGGGTGGGAGAGGGGGGAGGGGTACAAAGAAAACCAGATAGAAGGTGACAGAGGACAATTTGACTTTGGGTGATAGGTATGCAACATAATTGAATGATAAGATAACCTGGAGATGTTTTCTTTGAACATATATACCCTGATTTATTAATGTCACCCCATTAAAGTTAATAAAAGAAAAAAAAAGCAATGTAGTTTATAATTTGTTTAATATTGATTTTAATTTCCTCCCGGAAGATATGAAAGACGGTATCTCCTTTACATGAGTCCTGTGGATATAAATTGACACTTGAGTTACCAGTCTCAATTAAACTTTAGATTTTGTGCAAAACTTAAGTAAGACTGTGCCTATCAAATCTTTGAAGCAGGTACTTTGCCTTTTAAAAAAACTTCTAGGCAAGCCTGACCAGGCGGTGGCGCAGTGGATGGAGCATCAAACTGGGATGCGGAAGACCCAGGTTCGAGACCCCAGGCTCGCCAGCTTGAGCGTGGGCCCATCTGGCTTGAGCAAAAGCTCGCCAGCTTGGATCCAAGGTTGCTGGATCCAGCAAGGGGTGGCTGGGTCTGCTGAAGGCCCGTGATCAAGGCACGTGTGAGAAAGCAATCAATGAACAACTATGGTGTCGCAATGGCAACAAAAATCTAATGATTGATGCTTCTCATCTTTCTCTGTTCCTGTCTGTCTAACTCTCTCTCTGTCCCTGTAAAAAAAAAAAAAAAAAAAAAAAAAGACTACAACAAAAAAAACTTCTAGGCAATTATGGACTGGTATTTTACTAAAAAAACAACAAAAATTAAATACTAGATAAATAATAAGATGCATAGAATTAAGGACAGTGTCACGTTCTTATAAAAATTGCTAGAATGTCAGTCTCAATCTAATTTATATTGTCACAGATCAGTAAAAGTTTGTGGATTATATAAGTAATTTGAACACCAGAGTCAAAAAAAAATGCAACCTCAGATGATGTCTTAAAAGAAAATTTTTCTATTTGTTCCTAAATGCTATGACACACAAGAATATTTGATAGTTTTGTCAAATACCTTAACTGCATAAGCTACCATTGCCAGTATACTTTTAAATAAATATGTCAGATAATTGATACTATTATTTTATTCAAACATCAGTTTGCCATTGTTAAATGGCCATAATGAGTTTACTTGGCCCATAAATATTTATGAGAGTTAAGTGAGTTCATCCATGCAGTTTAGTGCAGTAGATAGTAAACAGTAACTTCTGTTATTGTTGAATATATTTCTTATGGCTCTATCCCTTCTTGTCTCACCCATAATATTTTTCTCAGCACTTTCAAGTGTATCTGACAGTAATCACTACTCTTTTCATGTATTTGTTTGAAGAATAGCATTTTAACAAATATCTGATCAGTATTTGCTACCATGGAGAATCCCAAATTCTTCATGCAATCCCAATCTCTAGTGCACATAATTTTTGAAAGACCTTAAAATTTTTGGGGCTCTACTTTTTAAATGACTCTAGGGTATCAGATTTAGCAGCATTCCATCAAAAACAGAGATGAGTGACATTCTGTCTTCTGTTTTTTGTTGTTTTTTTTTAACTGAATGTATGCCATAACGCAATTATCAGGATTTTTTTTGGAACTATGTGAATTTACCCTAACTCAAGGGCATAATGAGGGGAATTTTAGGTAAATTGTTCAGATATGATTGTGTGGTTTTTATGCTAAGGTGTGTTGAATCAATACTTAAGGAAACTCTTCTTTAAAAGAGCTGATCAAAACCCTGCTTGCCACTGAAAAGGTCAGCAGGCATATTGTCATAGACAATCCTAAAGAAGATTATTTCAAATCTATTCAGTGAGGAAGATTAGCTAGTCATAGGCGACTTTTCAGTGATCATGGAAATAATTGTAATTTCCTTCTGTTGAGAAGATTGACCACTAGAAACCCACAGGTAACCATCTTCTCCAATGGAGCTATGACTGACTGCTTGTGACTCCTATCGGAAATTTGCCAGTGCTACGTGGTACTAGTGAGCAGTACTTCTAAAAATTCTCCCACATGTGCTCTCATATGGCAGTCTATGTCAATTCTTACCCTGTAGATTTGTGTTCCTTGCAGAATTTCTCAGATCTGGGGATCCCTGTTCTTTATTTCAACATCACCAGCACTTAGCCTACAGCAGGGGTCCCCAAACTATGGCCCGTTGTCCACATGCAGCCCCTTGAGGCTATTTACCTGGCCCCCACTGCACTTCCGGAAGGGGCACCTTTTTCATTGGTGGTCAGTGAGAGGAGCACAGGATGCATCCACAGCCATAGTTCCCATTGAAATACTGGTCAGTTTGTTGATTTAAATTTACTTGTTCTTTATTTTAAATATTGTATTTGTTCCCGTTTTGCTTTTTTTCTTTAAAATAATATATGTGCAGTGTGCATAGGGATTTGTTCATAGTTTATTTTATAGTCCAGCCCTCCAATGGTCTGAGGGACAGTGAACTGCCCCCCTGTATAAAAAGTTTGGGGACCCCTGGCCTAGAGGCTAAAACATAGTGAGAGATAAATAAACATTTAATAAGGGAGGGAATGAAGTGAAATAATTAGGTATATTAGAACATGGGATTAGCAAATAGATTGTGTGGCTGGGGAGATCTGAAAGTCAAAGGAAACTTTTCCTGCACTGTTGGTGTCCCTTTGGGGTACTGTGTGTGGAGAGTGGGCCGAGGTATAGGTTACTGAAGAGAAATGGTTGGGATGGAGAAAAAATAGTACATGTTGACTTTTCAAATAAGTACCTCAAAATGAAGAAAAGTCATATTACTCACCAATAAATTGGATGGCATTGAAAGTTCAAAAATGCTAGAATACATAAAGAAAATGTAACTTGTTGTAGTTTTTCTCATATTCTTCATAGATAGCTTGACTTGAGAAGTTTAAAATCAACTTTTTGAAAATTTATAAAAAATAAACCAAGATTCTATACCTAGAATGAGTTGCCTTTTGTTCATTAAGGAGAGAAATATTGTGGCACTAAGTTGTCAAGGCTATTTTATAGGAAGAAAATTGAGACTCATACACTATAAATTTAACTCTGGCTACAAAGTATAAAAAGATCAAAGAGAAATCATGCTTGTAAGAGAAACCAACAGAAATAAAAGGATGCAGTAAAAACAGTGATAAACGTAGAATTTATTTCAAAGTTCAGCCAAGGTACATGTCATTCTTAGAGCCTGAAGGAACTGAAATCTTCAACAATATTTCCAACATACTTCAGAACATTACAGAGTGTGGACTTTACTAAAACAAACATATCTTGAATTCATGATACTGATAGTGTTGAGATAAGATACAAAGTCACTTTAGAGCATGTAGGAGGGAAAGCAACCTTTTAGGACTCTCAGCAAGCCCAGGCAGAGTCACTGAAGAACTTGTAAAATCTTGTTGATTGGGGTCTTGACTCATTGATTTGATGCCTGATTGTGACCTGAAGCCATTTATCAGGATAAAGCAAGAAAGAGATAATGAGTAATGCATCTAAGAAAGAAATGGAGTTTGTAAAATATTGGTTTTGCAGGATAGTAAAGTTTGAGGGTGTCAAATGTGTTAGCTGAAAAAACAAATTTGATTTTTACTCTTAAAGAGAATGATTTGGGAAAGACTATAATATATACCTTTTCCAATTTCTAAGACAATTTTGATTGCTCATTAATCAAAGTACTTATACTTAATCAAAAGAGATATTCACCAGATTTTAATTCTTTTTAATCAAATGGAGATGAGGATGAAGCAAAGAACTAAGCATGTGTCCAGCTAATGAAAAGCTAACATTTATTGAGTGCCATCAAAGTGTCCTCACTGAGGCTTAAAATGCAGGTTTTACAATTTTTTATTAAAGATAGAGATACAGGACTTGAACTTAGAGAGATTATTTAACTTGCCATGAAACATTAGTAGATGGTATAGGTAAGATTTATATCTGCTGATTTGGAAAGAATCCACCAGAATACATGAGCACTGGTGCCCTAGTTGTAGTAGTTAATTTGCCTTATGACCCATTACAACTGGAGAGAATTTGCTGTCCTAAATTATCTCCTCTCTGTACACCTGACCACCACATTTGTCCAGGTCAAAATATTGTGTTTCTGCTTTAAGCTAACCTCTATAAAGAGTTTAAAATTAAAAATTTTTGCTAGATACTCTGCTCTTCCAAGTTCAACTGTAGAGTTGAACCCCAAACTCAATTAGTTAGGCAGCTTATTTCCTAATCCTGATCCTACCATCATCCCTAAAAGCCTGTCCCCCTACTCAAGACTTAACTTGTGGTCCAGGTTGGTGATTGAAGTTCTGTTGCCTGCGGTAGGTAACAACACTTTATAACAGCCTACAAAGTGTGTGTCTAATGTGATAGTTTCCCTCTTCTCTGTACCTCATCCATCGAATGTGACTCTCACCAACGTGCATCTTACTTTTAAATGGCTGTCATTCCATTTGGAAGATTCTTCTTTATCCAAGGGAGCTAACTGAATATGGCCTGGAACACAAGCCTTGTACCAGGATCTGGTTCTCTTTTTTTTTTTTTTTTCATGAGAATCTTTGACTTTCTCTCTATCTGCTTAAACTGTAGTTTTCATGGTTTAATATAGTACCTGTTAAGGCATTTGACCAAGACCTTATCTCAAAAAAACAAAATTCTATTTGAGAGATTTTTAATAACAGCAATAGGTTATTGGGGCAGTCAGTTTGGAGCTGAGGTAGTTATTATTAGTTAGTTACTATTAATTGGAGGGCATTAGTATTGTCCTCATTTCTTTTCTGTTCTATGTAATATTTTCTTCTTCTCTCCTTTGTCCTTGTAACTTGAAGACTTCACTGATGTTACATGGTAACTGGAAATGTTAGGTAAACTAACTCGTGATTTTATGTAGAAAGTAATTTTTGTAATTCATGTTTTTTATATTATTTATAATTTTGTTAAAGAATCGTAGTTCATTTCATTTTTATGCAGTAAATAAAGTATATGATGGGGTTCAAATAGAAAAACCTGTAGAATCAAAATTAATTTTAAAAAATTATTTTTTTGAGTAGAGAAAAAAATTTTGGTCAGGTTCTTGTTGGTCTTTTCCATATGGATATATGAGGGCTAAATTCCTCATAAAAATTGTTTGACTAACTTTCAAACTGAGTTGTCTAAGTAGTCTAAGACTCACAGCATATTAAACATAGTTCTTACTGGAGATGGTTAGAGGATCTCTTCCACAAGTGCTGCTCTGGCTTGCTCTTGGACTTTCAGCGTGTTGTTTTTATAGCCTTAGTGATTCTCTCGCATGGTGCGTATAAATTAAGTTGTAATTGCTCTTTTATTTCTACACTTAAAAAAGAAATGTATGGCTTATGCAATATGAAAGATATGAGTTATGAGATTGCATTTCAAATTACATTGCCTTTTCCCAGGGAAAATTCATAGAATGCTTCCCAGGACTTATTTGCACCCTTTGAGATTCAAATGTGAGATGGTGTTTCTGCACCCACCACCTTATTTTTTTGCTGCAATTATTTATGTGTGATAAGAGTACCAGTTTATAAAATACAATAATTTTTAAGAGTATATAAACAATTATTTGCTTACTCCAAAATATGCCCTGAGAAAAATTGAGAACATTTACAAAGATGATTAAATCCAATATTAAATATGACTTGAAAAAGAAAACTTTAAATAAATGATAAAGTATTTCAAATCCTCAGGGAGTATTTGTATAATGTTTGCATATTGAAAGTGGGAAGTGGGCTGCATATTCTTTGGAAAGTTTTAGATTCATTTAAGGTCTTTATATCTGTCATGAAAATATAAAACCTTAGAAAAGTATAACAACTATAGTTAGTGAATATTAAAGTTGTCAGTGAATGCTGAATAGTAATATTTTATTATATGTAATATCTTTCACACTCAAATGAATTTAATATGTGCTGTGTTTTCCCCAAGGGAAAAACGTTTGTGTATCATGAAAATACAATATTATGGAATTATTTCTCAAAGAAAAATTGTATTTTAAAGTGTTCAATGGTAAACTTCTGTAACAAAAATCTTCCTCTTTAAATGAAATATATTTCCTTTGACACAATTTATTATTGCCTGTGTGTATTTGTCCTCATTCATGGGACAAAATAAGTAAAGTCTATTTTATATGAAATATAATGTATCTCAATAGGGATAAACTATTTAAAGAATTTCTCTGGATAAAAAAGTAGTAACAGTTAAGACATGAGCAGACATGCCCTCCATCCAGAGGGTGAAGTACCTATTATTCCATGTAACCATAGAAGAAATTTTCAAGGTGTTCATATCCAGGAAGCTAATTTTCTTTGGAGCTATCTTTATAATTCACCCCCTCTTACTTAGCAATTAATTCCCAAATGGTGAATTTATCACTTGTATGCAAATTTCGTTCTTGTTTTGATCTTTTGGGCTACTTACTCCACAAGAGCCCCAACGTTGTTCTTGACTTGATCCCCACAGGCCAGCTATTCCTTTAATATTAGATTTCTGGACCACAGGTCTCTAGTTTGGCAAGGATCCTACTTAAATTAGTCTACTCTAACTATAATATGCAAAGCACCACTGTCATTGTTTACCCCACCTTAGTATACTCTGACCCACATATTGAAACGGTGATTAAGAAACATAAACAACCAAAAAACTCAAAGGAACTGATGTGCACTAAAGTAATAGCCATGATAAATTTGAGGTTTCAGGGTTAGATTGTTTCTAGACTATCATTCAAGTGCTCATTCATTTTCCCAATGTTCTGGTGTTGAGTATAAAATAGAGGTAAAATAAATAGAAGCACACATGTTTTGCATTCAACAAGTATATGATATAATGAAAAACACATACATACAGGCATCTAGTCAATACCGGAAAACAGAAGTTTCAGGAAATATAGGGAGTAGATCTGCTATGACTCCCAGGCTTGGTGGAATGACCTTATGTAGTAGGTGTCCTGTGGGGTCCACTGCTGCAGTCTCTTGGTCATCTGACCTGGGTGCTCTAAGAATGTCTCTTGTGTGGATTATGTGAGCCCCCCTGCTGTAACTGAGTCTTAATTTCTATTAGCTTATTTGTGCATGGAATCAACCCTCAGGGTGAAGGACTGTAAGGCTCAAACCAGAACATAGTATGTAAGCTGCTGTGCAGGCACAAAATAAGTGGCCTGGACTCTTTAAAAATGCCAAGGTCATAAAAGGCAAACACAGACTGAGGAAGTACCATGGATTAGAGAAAACTAAGGAGACAAGGGAACTGAACGCCACATGATGACCTGAACTGGATCTTGGACTGAAAAAAATAAAACATAAAAAAAACACATGTGGGTCAATTTGTGAAATTTAAATAAGGCCTGCAGATTGTTTAATTATTTTGAATCAATGAAAATTTTATTATTTGAATAATTAACTATGGTTATGTAAGGTGTTACCATTAGAAGTTGGGGCAACGGCATTTAGGAACTCCATATAATTGTTGCAAATTTTTGTGAGTCTAAAATTATTTCAGAATAAAAAGTTTCAAAAGAAAAGGAAAAGAGAGATTGGAAGATTTTGAGTTCAGTTTGGATCTGTTGAGGGAATGGTATTTGGGAGACATTTCCGAAGGTATTGTGCTTCCTAGAATTGAACAACATGGGGTAATTGGTTCAGAGATTTGGATAGTTATTCATACCTATATATAAAACTTAAAATCATTGAAATGTATGATATCACTTAGCAATGATTTATAAAGTAAAATATAAATAAGACTCAATGCCAGAACCCGCCCCCCAAAAAAAACCTCAACATACCAGTAGATATGGTGGTTGATTCACTCATTAATTACAGATAGTGAGTTTCAGGCTTTACTCTGTTCAGGTCCTTTTCCCTGTTGATAACTTAGTGCTGAATTTTCTCAGAACAGCAAAATATATGCTTTCTCAGATTCTGGTTCCTTCTAACCTTTTCTATTGACAGCAATAGGGAAACCCAGAAGCTGGTGAGTATATCAGAAGTGATGGTCTTAATGAATGCTACTTGAACTAAATCTCACTTAGGATTCCTCATTTATTATTATTTACAGACTTCTTATTCCTCTCAGTTGAAAAGACTTAGTATTTGATTGACAAACTTTTCAGTATAGGAAAAAATGAACATGATATTTAATATTTTTCTGACAGTCCTTATCAAAACCAAATTAATAAAAGTTATAAAATATACTTTATAACATACCTTGCTTATTACATCTATTCTACATGAGGACTAATAATGTCTTAGATTGTAAGTAATGTCATCCTAACTTATTATATTTATAGTAACTCTGTTTCTAAAAAGAATCAAAGGAGTTACCTTTTTAGAGCATAAAGCAATATTATTTCAAGTGCTTTCCTCAAATAGGTGCATATTTGCTAACAAATGATTTCCCCAATGTGATTTACTAAGGTTGGACTAAAAGCTCTATAGAGCTTTCACAAAAGAAAATAACATGATTCTCTACCTGATTGTGAACTAATCTTTTCATGATGATGATTACTAAATGAACCAATATTAACTGTCTTATTTGTGGCACTGGACTTACACAATACCTTTCACAAAGAACATATTCCCGAAATGTTTCATTAGGGTTTTTATTTCAAATACCTACAAACTTAAAAACAAAGTTTACAAACTTTGCAAAAATAAACAAAAAAACCCACACCACTTTTTTTTTCCAATTTTGTCAGAATGTGCTTGGATAGAGTAATTTAATGGCTACCAGAGAAAAGAGATAGGCAATGGAAAAAACAAAAAACAAAAAACATGATTGTGAGGAGTTATCCACTGGTTGGGTTGGACTAAAAAGTAAACAATAAATTACAATATATAGAGTGCAACTATACAGGCAATTCTATAGTAGGGTAAACGTAGGCAGCTTGCGTCCCTTGTTCAACTGGGGTAGAATGAATTCCTATAGGGCTATCTGAAGGCAACTGTTTCTTAGTTGTTTAAAGGATCACGGTCATAGCATCCATGGTCTCATCCACAGTGATGCAACTTGCTAGGACTTTCCACATATAAATCATTTTTATACAAAAAATGCATTTGTTTAGATAGCATGATAACATGTGGTTAACTTAAATGTTTATAGTCTCTATTTTTTCATAAATCATGATCTCAGGAATGCTGAAAATAGGTCAAAGAGATAAATACTGTGATAGAGGATACAGAGCAGTCATGGTACTCAAAAAATGTTTTGAATTTTAATTTGATTGGGTAGTTAGTTGGGTTTGTGTTTTCTCATTTCAATTTATGCTCAAATAGCATTAAGTGTTGTCCTTATTAAGGAAAAATTCAGAGGTTATTGCCATAACAAAATCAATTTGCCATGCCAACTCTTATCTAACTTCCCATAGCTGCTCTGGCTTCTACCCTATCACTACCATGAAACATACTCAGATGTGAAAACTGAGACCCAAAGTTAATTAATTTCCAAAATCTTAGGGATGGTGATTATACAATATATTTATTTATTTATTTATAATTTTTAAAAGACTTTATTCATTTTAGAGAGGAGAGAGATAGAAAGAGATACAGAAGGAGAGAAGGAGAGAGAAGGAGGGAGGAGCAGGAAGCATCAACTTCCATATGTGCCTTGACCAGGAAGTCCAGGGTTTCTAACCAGCGACCTCAGCATTCCAGATCAACATTTTATCTACTGTGCCACCACAGGTCAGGCTACAATATCTTTATTCAAAGTTAAAATGCTAATTAAATATTTATAAAATGAAGAAATACCATAAAGAAGTTGTTGGCTTACCATACAACTGAATTTGAGATCATTCCATTCCTCAACAGTGTTCTGTTGGATCTCTGACTTTAGCATATGTACATCTCTTATGTTTACAATTTTTAGCTTGTATATTTATTCTATTTGGTTTTTGCCTACAACATCCTTCAGTCCCAATCCCTCATACATATCAATCCACCTCATAAAAAGTAAGTGTAATTAGATTTACGTGTTATCTGTCATTTTACTTTTTGATAGCTCAGAATGAGATGTATCAAGTGTGAAAACAGCTTTTCAATTTCAAGGATGAAGCCTGGGCCACTGAGCTGCATTCCTGGCATTCTCATTTTGTTTAGAAAAACCATACCTAAACCTTTTGGTGATCTTCTGCATGATATTCTGATCTTTTGGATTCTTATTCAAATCATAATAAATTACACATCAAAAACTCAAATAAGTTGTACAGCTGTTTCTCTTCCCTATTCCACATCATCCTCAGCTCTTTAGCCTAGCACTAAGCATTATACTCAGTTATTCCTATTTTTATTATTTTCCAACCATGTTAAGTGGATAATCTTTTGGAGCCACACACTATAAAGACTGTTGGAATGAATTGTAAAGTTGAAAAACAAATATAAGACAAAGTGATATTAATACACATGCTTAGTTTTGTTCTCCAATGCAATATTAAGCACTAAATATATCATAAATTGTACAAAATATGAAGAATGATTTTACACATCTCAGCCAAGACTTTTTTTTATAAATTGATCAATGTAGTGATTCTGGGAAGAGGCGATTGGAGTGTGTATCCCCAACTTTCCTTTCAGTCATTTAGCTACTGCTTCACAAGTGTGCTCCAGTGTAAGTATTGTTTCGGGGAATGTGTCATCCCACATTAAGCCTTACTGGACCATATTGCAAAACTCTTGCTAGTTTCATACTTACGGGTCAATGAACCACTTGGTAAAAATGAGTGACAGTAGAGGAAGGGTCACATGATATCCAGGTTATAAATATTTTCTGTCAGACCTCTGAGAAAATAAAACAAATGGTCCTCCTTTAATAATAATTATACCACTCAAAAACAACAAGTATTCCCTTTCTCTTTTGATTATAGATGATCTTTCTTTATAAGGGTACCTATCACTCACTCCATGGTGATAGATTAAAGTTAGTGGGGAGAGAAGAGAAGGAGAGAAACCTTCTTAGAAAGAGTGATAAAATGCCTATCCAAAGATAACTTCTTTAATAAAGACACCTATTGAAAGGAGTATTGTATGCATCTCAGTTCCCAGGTACAGTGGGAATGAAACCTTTCATGGCTTCTTTTGTTTTACGTAACACTTTTCTCCCTGAATGACAACATCGCCACTCATGAATTTTACCTTAGCTGTGTATATTAAGTTTTTTGTCAAACTCCCATACTCCATAATTTTTGTCTAGACATGTCCCACAGCTCTAGAACTCAATTTAGTTACACAGAAATCTATTAATATATATTACAAAGTCAGCAGGTCTGAAATATCAGGAACTTTTCTAAGTCACATATATCCCCTTTTTTCTATAGACAAAGGTCACCATATTATTTACCATTCATGATGAGATATTTTTGAAAATGTTCTAAAAATGAGTATGTAGTTAAATCATTTTCCTGTCAGAACATTTTAATCTTATGCTAATTAAATTTTCTTATGACTAGAGCCAGTTTTAGTTTTTTGCTTGGACGGTTATGCTATCTATAACAGCCAAATGCAACTATTTCTAATTTTCCTAACTTATCATTCTTCTGATATACCTTTATCAAAGTTATGCCCTATTTATTGAAAGTCCTTCTCCATCTTATAAGATAAATTTACAGTTAGAGTTCCTCAATTTCATTTTCATACTACATTTTTTTCTTTTATTAATTTTAATGGGGTGACATTAATAAATCAGGGTATATATGTTCAAAGAAAACATCTCCAGGTTATCTTATCATTCAATTATGTTGCATACCCATCAATCAAAGTTAAATTGTCCTCTGTCACCTTCTATCTGGTTTTCTTTGTTAATACTACATTTTTGGAACATTATAAAAGCACAGAATATTTTTCAGTTTTGGAATTTTACTGGAGATATTGACTGTGAGATAGATGTTGTCTCTACCAATAAAAGAACCACACAGAATCTTCATTTTACAGATAGATAATGGACAGGGTCCAAAAACCTAGGGACAAAAATAGGGAGGAAAATTCACACTATTTTTAAGAGTTAAAAATAAGTTTTCTTTTATAGTCTATTACAAATTTTATTTTATCTTAAAAATCTCAACCCGATTTTAATGAATATAAAAATTAAAACAACCAGTCAAGTGTAGCTTATTTGCCTACCACTATGTTTTTCATTGTTTTCTAGCTTTTACTGTTGTTGACGAAGAGTCTACTGCCTATTTAATTAACCAGCTGTATTTTCTGCCTAGTAGTTATTTTATAGTTTTTGTTTTAAATCTTTTATTTATTGTGAAAGATAATGTACATTAAGAAAAGAGGCACATCTCACAGAGCTCATCGAAATTATTACTAATCAAAAGCCTGTGGGAAAAAAAAAAAAAAAAAAAAAAGCCTGTGTAAGCACTACTCAGTCAGGAACTCCGGACTTCTTGGCTCCACCCATCCTCACCAATGAAGCAACAAGGGTGTCATAGGTTCCACGGCCATAGGCGTTGCCTATTTTCATTATTAATGGATAATTTTAAACCACTTTTCAGAGTGGTCATATCAATTGACATTCCCAGCTGCAGAAGGCTGAATCTTATTGCTTTTCTTTCATCATACTACCTAAGTGTGTGTCCCTAAAGAAATTGTAGCTTAGTTTTGTCTTGTTTTTGAAATTATGTAAATGGAACCACATAGTTAATACTATATTCATTTTATCTGTCTTCTTTCACCTAACAGTTTATGAGTTGTATTCATACAACTGTAAATGTTTATTCCTTGCCTTATAGTCTTTAGTATTTTATTATGTAAATATTCAATTTATTTATCTACTGCTATAATATTTAAAATATTTAGATTTTTTCAAGTTTTTGGTTATTAAAAATAATGCAGCATGAACATTCTGGTATATGCCTTTAATGTCCTTGGTATTGCCTGTTGAGTATAGCGAATGGCATTGCTATACCACAGGGCAGTGATGGGAAGTCTTTTGAGGTTGGTGTGTCAAAATTTGCCAAAAAACCGAGCATAACTCGGGTGGTGTGTAACTTCGAGAAAAACGGCCTAACTGGAAGTCCCAGAACTAGATGCTCTGTGCCAGAGTTCTGTTGTTTTGGCCTACAGACCTCCAGCACAGAGTGTCTACACTACAGCAAATGTTTTATCCTCAGCTACTGCACCTGGCCCTGTAGGAGCCGAGGATGAAACATTCTTCTCGGCATGCGGCCCCATACTTCTCTGGTATGTAGCCGCGTGTAATCGAAAATAGCTACAGCTACGCCTGTCAGTGCTGACACGCGTGTCATAGGTTCGCCATCATGGCCATAGGCATTGCCTATTTTCATTATTAATGGATAATTTTAAACCACTTTTCAGAGTGGTCATATCAATTGACATCCCAGCTGCAGTGTTAGAGTTTTCTTTTTTATTCCACATCTATACTAATACTTGATGTTATGAGTTTTATTATAACTGTTGTGATTGTTGAAATTAATATTTCATAGTGGTTATAAATTTTACTTCCCTGATTACTAATGAGTTTGAGTATCTCCTAACATGTTTATTAGCCATTTAAGTATCTTGTTTTTTCAGATGAATATTTAATTTTTTTAAAATATATTTTTCTTGCTCTGAAACTTAGTCATAACTGTCTCAGGTTATTCTTTATAATTCGACCATTTTTTAACCAAGCCAAAATAAAAAAAGTTATTTAGCATTTCTGTGTGGTCTGAGTTGAAAGAAGGGTTTTCTGTGGTTCTACTTCGTTTTTAACAAAGTTTCAGTTTTATAACTTTTCACTAACCAAGAGGACACCTTGGTCTTCTCTTTGCCTCAGACCTTATCTCAACCATTTCTATTACTCTACGTGGTAAAGTTTAGATACAGATGCAATTCTTCAGTAAAGGTACGTGCAATTTTTTAGTTCAAAACCTGGGAAGTGAATAAGAAATTCTACTTCACTGAGTTTGCTCCAAACATATCTGCGCCTTTCTTTTTTCTCTGTGCAGGTGTGTGTGTGTGTGTGTAGAGATGAGAAATATCAATCCTTCCTTGTGGCACCTTAGCTGTTCATTGATTGCTTTCTCATCTGGGGGGAAAGGGGCCACACCAGAGTGAGTGACCTCTTGCTCACGCCAGGAACCTTGGGCTTAAGCCAGCGACCTTTGGGCTCAAGCCAGCAATTGTGGGGTCATGTCTATGATCCCACACTCAAGCCAGTGACATCAGGCTTTTCTTTAAACACCCTTTCCTTAGGAGCATTTTCAATGAAGACAGGGACTTTGCATTCAGTTCTATACTCATAGAACCCAGGCTAGTAACTGATACCTTGTAGGCACTGACTAAATGTTAAATTTTGACTAAATTAACACCTAAAAAAATAAACTGAAAAGCTATAACCAATTCTAGTCTAAATTTTCCCCCCTGAGTCTGCTCTTTGCCTTTCGGCAAGAATTCTCTCTTACAATTTCTGTTACTTGATTGCATTCATCAAATCATACATGTCCTAAGTTCTCCCTACTGAAGATTTACATTAAAACTTTATTTTATGTTAGCGCAGGCTTACTTTTAATTTATAAAGGAGAAGTTTTAAAGTATATAAAACCCTTGGCACTGCTTGTTTTTCAGAATTGTGGTCTGCAAATCAAATCTGTTCATTGACTTTCTTGTTTTAAGCAGTTGATGTTGCTTGGCCCCTTGGGCAATAAAGTTTACTTTCTAATATTAATACTAGAAGACTGCTAGGATTGGGAAGAGAGGTATGATTTTCTGAACAATGAAAAATCCACAGTTGAATATTTTCAAAACATTACACTAATTTTATTGAAAAATTAAGAAATTGTACAGAGCGCTCCTATTTCACAAATGCTGACTTTAAAATTGAATTTTAAAAATTTAAGGTTGGAGTTGACCGTATGTCCTAAATGTGGTAGAGAAGTTATGAAGACAAATTCCTTGGGCATTACTGAATAATTGCCTTGCTGCGCATTGTTCATGGCTGTCTGGGCTGCATATGTTTACTTCAGCCTCTCGTGCACGTGACTTTCTCAGGTTATTCTTCATCATTCAACCACTTTTCAAGTTACATTGAATTTCACCTCCTATATATGAACACCCTTAACGACCTTCTTCTTTTAGTAAAATCTAATCCGTCCTCTTTTACTATCCTTTTCTTTGACATTCTGCATATTTCTCTCTGAGTGCTAATGACAATGTTATGATTACTTACGTTTAATGCCTTTCTCCTCTTTGACACTTGGGCTCCTTGATATTCTCCTTCCTGAAGTTTACACAGTGTATCCAACATTGTGGTGCTTAATTACATTTGAATGTAGAAATCAAGCTAAGTTTAAGTGTTTTTCTCTCCCTCCTGTTCTATTTCCATAACTCTAATTTTTGACTTTGAATATGAAAGTGAATGACAACAAGGTTTAAATTTACTGAAAGAAAAAGCTAGCCCCTGGGGTGTCTTTATTTGGTACAATGAGTACAACTGATTGGTGGGCTAGTAGTTTCTTCCATCAACAGTGTTTGAGGTCTCTTTCCTGTGATTTGCATTGCCACTGAGCATTCCCCCATCCTGAACAGATAGATTCTTCTGACAGGCAGCAGGAATATAAAAAAATATTTTTTATTTATTTATTTTATTTTTTATTTTAAATTGTTTTAAGTGAGAGAAAAGGAAATAGTGAGACAGACTCCCACATGTGCCCCAACCAGGATCTATCCAGCAATACCCTTGTGGGGCCAATGCTTAAATCAACCATGCTATCCTCAGTGCCTGAGGCTGATGCTTGTATCAACTGAGCCACTGGCTGTGGGAGGTGAAGAGAGAGAGAAGGGGAAAGGGAAAGACAAGCAGGTGGTTGCTTCTCTTCTGTTCCCAGATGGGGATTGAACTCAGGACATCCATACACTGGGCTGACGCTCTATCCACTGAGCCAACTGCCCAGGTCAGAACAAATATTTTAAAAAATATACAGTTGTTCCCCACTAACCAACCCTTTTTTTTGTTGTTGTTGCAAGAAACATTGCTTTCCTGTGAACTGAAAAATACTAAAAATTCATTCTTTTATGTTAGAGAAGCAGCATTTTTCGGCAGGCCAAAAATTACACAAATAGTGAAGGACCATCTGAATCATCAAAATTCAATTAGGTAAATTCAGGTTTTAGGGTTGAATGTATTTTATCACATTGCATTTTGAAAATCAGGAAGCCATGTAGGGCATATGTATCCTTGAATTACCAACAATTTTCAATTAGTCAAACCATGGCATTCTCTAGACTTTAAAAATAAACATGGGTTATTATATTTTAAAACAATGCCACTTTCAAACATTTTTCTGCCTTTCTCCTGTAGCGTCACATATCTTTTCATTTTCAATTTGCTTCCTTCAAACTGGTACCCCATGGGATGTGCTGATCAAAACTGCGAAGTTTCTCTTTATTTTTGCAAAGTCTAATTTATATACCACCATGGCTTCTAAAACCTGTACTTGAGAGAATGAATATGGGAGGAATTATTAAAGCAAAATGGCTGTGTTTGTAGCAGTTTGAGAAAATGGTGAAAGCTATTGTAAATGAACCAAAAAAAAAAAAAAAGCTGAAAGTATTTAATTATCCTGAATGGTAAATTAGTTTTGACCAGTTATCTAAAATCTATAGGTTAATTGAAAAACTTTCTTTTTGAGTATGATATGGCCTTGAGTTAATGAACCACAACATCCATGATATGGTCTTTTGTACTGTTGGGTATATTTTAAATGAAACTAAAACAAATGAGGACTCCCCACACTGCCCCAAGCAAAACGAAATTGTTATTAGGTTTTGCACAACAGGAGGTAAACATTCTTGAAATGATTGGACATGATAGGATATTATTCTTATTTTTTTAAGTCTTGCACAAAGCATATCTTGTTTCTTCTAAACTGGTTCTGTAGATTTAATGAAGGACCATGATCAGAAGTGTGGCATAAAAGAGAACAACTTCTTTATAAAAAATATTAATTATTATTTAAAGTACTACTCATGTAGATGCTGAGGACATTATACTGGATTTATATCTTGATAATAGAAAGAGTTTTCTCTTTTGAATTTATCCTAAATATTCATTTAATTAGTAAATATTGCACATGTAAAAAATAAAAATAATAAATTAAAAATACATTTTCCAAACCAAAACATAATTTCCATTTTTATTTTTATTTCTTAATGGGGAAAGGAGCCATAGGGGTTGGGGCAGAACAAGAGAGTAATGGAGTATCTTTGATTAGAACTAAATAAATTATCTTCATATATGTGTTCTAAAATTTCTAAGTCTATAAAATCCATCTTGTCCAATCTCTCATTTTGCAAATAAGAAACTGAGACCCAGATAGTTCAAGTAATTAGACTGCTTTTAGTACCATTAGATAATTATCTTTGAAATTTACAATCCAGTATTTATGAATACAAGTCAATATTTACTTTTAGGAAAATTTTCATAAAAAGCTTATTGAAGTAAAAAATAATATTTCAAAATATATATAATGAATGGCCTTGAATCTGCATACTAAAAGATGTAGTTACATTTTGCTTGATTTATCTACACTGGTGTTTAGGGCAGTGTTTCTCCAGAGCAAATTTCTTTTCAGAGTAAGAGAAAACAAAGAAATAAGACCAGGTTGCATGTTTTCATATTGCCTACTTCTGAAACCTTGGTATCAAACTCAGAAACACTTATAACTGTCCCAATAATGTTTTTCCTGTTTTGTTATGATGGCGATTGGCATCAACATTAATGTTGCAGATGGCAGCAATCCATCACTTCATGTCCTGACTACAAGGAAGATAGATATAAGTGCAAGGGCTGCGTCCTTGTGACCATTCACAGGTTCCCATTAGATTTGGACAGATGGTAAAGAAACAGTAGAGCCAAAAAAGTTGTGGGCCATTCCTTTATTAAAGTCTCGCACCAGCCGATGAGCAAATACACAGGGAAAACACTTCCCTCTTCATTCACTCAGAACTCATAAAACCCTGACACATTCTCCGATTCCACAATCAGGAGAATCTTCTCTGGTTCCTCCTAGAATCAAAGACCTCACCAGTCTCAGTGGAGCTCACAAAAGCCCCTCACCTCTGGTTCCCCATTTGTACATCTTCTCTCTCTGCTCATGGCTTCTTCTTCAGCACTCTACATTCTCTCTGCTCTCACTCTGGAAACATGGCTGCTCTCTCTCTGCCTCCTCTCCTTCTCCCTCTTTTCAAAACTTTCAGGAGCTAAAACCTCTTCTTCAGCAAACATTAGCAAGACAATGGCCCTTCCCCAGCAGGAAGGTAATTTGCAATTTCACAGACTCACATATACCTGCCTGGCACTGCTCAGCACCATTTTGTAACAATAAAAATGAGCAAACTCAAAAATCATATTTTATAAACTCATTTGCCCAACAGTAAGCTAGGTGTGAAAGGGGCAGTGCAGAGTTAAGAAACACAGTGGCAGGAACTAGCAAAATTTTGGCACCCCATCAGGGTAATCAGGGTAACAAGACCCACTTTAAAAGATGTTAGCAGAATTATTTTACCACTCAGCCAAAGAGTGGTAGAAGGAATCAAATCCAAAGAAAGCCATGGAGAATTTGATTGAGACTAAGCAGCTCAGGAGTAAGTGTGGAGAACCAAGGAAATCTGACTTGAGAATATGTGGAGATGGTTTTGAAGACCAAAAATGGTAAGAAGTGGATCAGGATTTTTAGATAAAACTGTAAAAAAAACAAAAACAAATAGGAAACAAGCAAAAACAATGCTGGAAGGAAAGGACTACAGAATGCAGCTCTTGGGAAACAGAAACTATAAGAACAAAACAGGCTATAATGGGGTGGTAGTGGTTAGTTATTCTGGGAAAAGGGAACCACATATTCCATTAATACAAAAGCTACAGACAAAATGTGACCCAGTAGGAGGCCTAGTTTTTCCCAGAATTATTCAAAGAGCCTGTCACTCTATTATGTGAGGTTCTTCTCTCCTGGGGCTTTGAAGATCTGGTTTTCAGGCAGACTGCTTCTGTTCTATTATACTTCTGGTTCATTGTGCTTCCCAGGAGAGATGGTGAATGAAGAAAAGCTTTTAAGAATTAGGTCTATTAGTTACTTCTCAACACTTAACCTAATTTCTTGCCAACTTCTATTGATTCTACATCCACAATATTTTTTTCTCAACTAAATGTTACTTCCATTTCCACTTTGGTGTCTTAATTTCTTCTCTTTTTTCTCCTCGACTGATCTCTATTTCTCATGTATTATTCATTCTAACCCATTCTCCAAGGTATTATTAAAATTAATTTCCTGAAATACTGATCTGACCAAATCATCTCCCTGGTCAAATTCATCTGCAGAGATAAGTCCTTGGATATAAAGACCTAAATATTCCATAAGAGTAGCTCTGCTCACATTTTATAATCCATCTGTCAACAGTGTGCCATGATCTTAGATTATTTTTTTTGTTGTTCACCATCCCTCTATTGTTATTTTACTAAATCTTATCAATTCTCTTAATAGCTGTGTTGAATTCTTGTCATCTTCTGGTTGCAAAATCTCTTGCTCCCATGAAACACTGTTTAGATATCTATCATGCTGTGTATTATAACAACTTACTATATATTAAGTCATCTCACTTCTTTCTAGATGAAGAACTACCTGGAAAAAGAGAAGCATGAGATCAGGAGCTATACCAATTCCTGAGCAAAATGCTAATAAATTGATGGGTTGGGTGGGAACTTTGAAAAAGCAAGAGTAAAATAGTGTGGATAACATAATTAGGAGAGAGTGATGTGCATGAACTTCTGAAAATGGGTCAAGGTCAAGAGAGTAGTTGTGTTTCATCTGAATATTTATTTTTAAGAATACTCTGATATAGAGAAAGGCTTTTATTGTTCTGGATACAATAAACTGCTCTATAGATATTGATCAGCCTCTGTGTCTAAGTAACTTGTTGTTATTTATTTATTTATTTATTTTAGTGAGGTGAGAGAAAGAGAGAGAGAAGGGGGGAGGAGCAGGACGCATCAACTTCCATATGTGCCTTGACCAAGCAACACCAGGGTTTCTAACTGACTCAGTGTTCCAGGTCAACGCTTTATCTACTGCACCACCAAAGGTCAGGAGGAATTTACTGTTTTTATTTATTATTTTTTTAACACTAAGATTTTTAAATTTCTTTTTATTTTATTCATTTTAGAGAGGAGGCACACACACACACACACACACAGAGAAAGAGAGAAAGGGGGGAGGAGCTGGAAGCATCAACTCCCATATGTGCCTTGACCAGACCAGTGCAGGGTTTTGAACTGGTGACCTCAGTGTTCCCAGATCGACGCTTTATCCACTGCACCACCACAGGTCAGGCAGGAATTTACTGTTTTTAAAATGGGTCCTTGAGGAAAGAGATGCTAGCAGAGGGAATGAATGCTATATACCTAATCTCACAAATTGAATTCTTCCTTATAAAGACAGACTTGGCTTCCACTACGACTAAATAACTCATTTTTCATCTGCAAAAACCAATTGTTGACCTCCACTATGGTTCTATAACTGAAATAGACCAGCAAGTTATGTGGTTTCCAATTGATTACACTGAAATCATTACATTTTCAGGTGAAATGTACTGGAAGAGAAAACATCCTGAAATTGGGTTTGGTTTTTCTGTCCTTCATGCCTCTCTGCCACTACCATCATATTAGCAATACTATCTTGTATATAGCTTTGGTTTATCTCACACCATTTTTACTAAAACATTCAACACATTTGAAATAGAAATATTATCATAAAATTAACTGCTTTTATCTTAAATTCAGAAGTAATTGACCGTACAGAGTAGTGAAGTATCCAGTTGAGGCTAACATTCTAACTGGGGGAAAGTAACCTGGTGTAAGAGTTCTCGAAATATTCAATGTGTATCATGAAGCAACAGCCAATATATATGGTGCTGCTTCACTTAAACCTAATAGTCAAAATTTATGGGTCCACACAGGAGCTAAAAGTAGATACTGTGTGTACGTGTGTGCATGTGTTGGGGACGGGGGAGTGGATATCACAGCTCTAATGCTCACACCTAATTACTTAAAATATGGCTTCTCCATGTTTCTTCTTTCTGCTAATTTGAAGGGTCCATTATACATAATAATAGGTTCATTAAATTAGAATCTGAAAATACTTTCTAATGACTATTAGCTTCACATGCTATGGGAATACAGTTTCAGTTGGGGTGATGGGTAGGATGTGGGGTGATGTCTGGTGTCACAAAAAAGGTAAAAGAAAGAAAAAACATTGAAATTGCATCACTGGAAAGAAAGACTATGTTTAATTAGCTACTTAAGGAATATATTGTAATGGATATCTTTTTTGTTTCATGCATAACTTCTTTTTCATTTATAAAATTACATATTCTATATATTTTGTTGATGTATAATTTATATACAATAAAATTCATGCATTAAAATTGTACAGTTAGTTTTGACAATTGAACACACCCATGTAACCACCAACCCTATCAAGATATCATACTGTTATACCAGAATATGCTCTTATGCCCCTATTTAATAAATCATCCTCCTCCCACCACTACTAATATATTACTTTCTGATTTCTATCACTGAAATATCAATATTTTTTAATAATCTTGAACTTAATGAAAATGAAACCATGCTGCATATATTCTTTTGTATTTTTCTTCTTTTGTTTAATATTTAGGAATCTCTGCTGGACCAGTACTTACATCTCCATTTGGAAGGGTGGAAGAAATTCAAATCTTATATGGAATCATATACACTCACACATACAGAGTGGATCTGGGTTTAAGGCTTTAAATACAAGGGTTAATGTATTAAAAATAAATAGATTTTAAGAAGAGCTCTTTTTTATTGAATGAGTAATTTTTGCTTAAAGTTATCAATAAAAATATTGTTATTGGGATTAATTGATATATAATATAAAACTAGGTGAGATTTATGTAAAATATAATTTCTGCAGTGAATTAAAGTGCTGTTGTTTTTCTGCAAAGCTTCTTTGAGGGGATGGAGACTGACTAGAGCTGTAATGCCGAAAGGACGGGTCCAGGTCATAGCTGAAGTTCTTTCTTGGAGGAGATTTGGCATGTGTGATGATAGTAAGCCTTGCATCTGTATTACCCTCCACTTATTTCTTAATAAGGAAAGGCAAAACAAAGACTGGAAGAAGAGCCAAGGTTAGAATGAAGGTTTAGAATAAGAAGAAAGAAACAGTGTATATAGTTTTGTTGATCTAACTCAACATGCCACTGTGAGTTTTTAAATTGCTTCACAATGCTAAAACTCCATGCATGTACAACACTTGCTATGCATTTTTATTTCAACATGCAAATCATAATTTTGCTAATTCCTTAAGGGCTTACAATGAAGAGATATATGAACAGCACTATGTTTTATACTTAAAAAACAGTAATGTTCAAGTGTGCTTGGCAACAAAATTTTATTTTCAAAGTGAATCCATCACTAAATAAACTCAGTGTAAGTGATTCCTGTACCAGCTGTGTATCAGTAGCTGTGATATGTTGTATCTATCATTTCTATATTTAGAACATTTAAGAACCTCCTTGAGTTGGCATATAGCCTTATACAATTGCACTTAAATGAGAAAATATTTCAAGATTAGATTCTATTTTCTTCCAAAGGTAGATTAGTAAGTAGTAGTTAAATGATGTATCCCCAAATCAACTAAATTCATACTCTGCTTAAATAAAATAAAAAAGGTTGTTCTTATCTAACAAATCTTAATTTCTCTCCAAGATTCAACACTAGACTTGAAATTCAATTCATAGGTGGTAAAGATTAAAGGGAAAATGTATGCTAGTTTATCATTTATTTTCCTTTAAAACTTCCTAATTGTCAAAAGAAAACCAGAGGGCATTTGTACTGCTCTTATAAATAAGGACATGTCTGATACCCAGCATTTTCTAACCCCATGATGATGCAACATTTAAAAAAATAAAATAAAATGACATTTTTTGTTAAAAGCATGTAGGTTATAATGTCTTAACCATAACCATCATAAGAATTAAATAGATTGTTTAAAACCTAGCATCTTTTTTTTAAGTATATAAGCATTTTAAAGTATAGGAGAACAACAAGAAGATTGTAGAGAACATCATCCAAGGAGAAGCAGAATTACAAAGTATGAATGTGATGTCTAACCTGTTTTTGACATACTACAATAATGACAAATCTCTTGAAACTATAGTCTGGCTGAGTCTTCAGAATGTGCCTATCTTCATTACAATACCATAAGTCATTCTGGATAAACTTTTGTCTGTGTATTCCCAGACAAAAATGATCTAGTGGAGGAATATAGGAATTCTGCATTTAGGAAGTACATGTGTTTTTACAAATACATATATCACATCGTAGATCTGACCCTATTACCAACTACAGTTCTTAAGGAGTACTTTTGAGCCCAAGTAATTTTATTTTTTATTTTTCCAAAGTGAGAAGCAGTGGGGAGGTAGACACACAGATTTTCACATGTGTCCGACTGGGATCCACCAGGGGTGATGCTCTGCCCATCTGGGGTGTTGCTCCACTGCAACCGGAGCCATTCTAGCACCTGAGGCAGAGGCCATAGAGCTATCCTCAGCACCTGGGCCAACTTTGCTCCAGTGGAGCCTTGGCTGCAGAAGGGAGAGAGACAGAGAGAAAGGAGAAGCGGAAGGGTGGAGAAGCAAATTGGTTTTTCTCCTGTGTGCCCTTACTGGGAATTGAACATGGGACATCCACAGTCTGGGCCGACATTCTACCGCTGAGCCAACCAGCCAGGGCTGAGCACAAGTAATCTTGAAAGACTTATTGCTACTCTTACTGATGAGGTTCATACTTATCCACACACAGTTTCCTGAAAGACTTGAAACCAGAGCAAAAAAAAAAGTTTACAATTTTTATTGGACCAGAATTAATTACAGGTACTCAATTTGCACCAAAATTAAACTGTTTCCATCTGTTTGATCTGTTATTTATATTTTTAAAAATGTTGCATGTAAAAAACATAACTGATGTTTTCTAACTAGGTGATAGTTAGTGATTATCTGTATATATGGTAAGAAACTTGCATCTCTATAAAAAGATCCACATATAAACATTTTCTTAAATCAAATGGCTACTCTGTAAAACTACTATCATTTTATAAGTACAGAAGTACCTGCTTAATTTACCACCACTTAACTGAGATTAACCAATATGGTACATACTAACTGACATGTTTTATGCAGAGGCACTCAGGATGACAAGCTAGCATGGCCTTCACTTTTCCCCTTAACTATTAGACTGTCTCAAGAGGACATTGTGTTCAGTATTATCAAGAGGATATTGTGTTTATTTTAAAACTTGATTATGCCAGCTTTACTTGTTATTATAATGTCATTGTAATTAATAAAATATTACATGACTGGTGAAGAATCAGTATAAGAAGAAAGAAAAGTGTTGTTTTAATAAAATCCAAGTTAAAACTTTCAATTGTTAGTTGTCAAAGAGGTGAGACAAATGAAAAGATTACAAAATACATTTTAAAATTTAAGGATGGTTTATGCATGAATATTACTTTGTGAACCTTTAAGAGCTTACTTCAACTAAAACTGGATATTATAGGCTATAAACCATGCCAATGGTTTATGAATGAAGCACTACATTTTACTTCAATTGACATACATATATTTTTGATTAATTGTTAATTAGTGTTGATTTTATTAGATAAGAAGGGAAATCTATACATATCAAACTTTCTTATGATCAAAGAAATTAGAACAATGTAGAAGAACCCAGCCATTTTTAAATTTATGTAAAAATATACAAAATAAAAAATATAAAACAAACAACTTAGCCACGCACTATCTTTCATTCTTAACTTAATCTTTTCTTCTTCTTTTCTTTTCCTTCCTTCCATCCATCCTCCCTTCCATCCTCCCTTCCATCCTCCCTTCCTTCCTCTCTTCTTTGCTTTTGTTTCTTCCTCCCTTCCTTCCATTTTTTCTTTCTTCCTTCTTTCTTATTCCTTCCTTCCTTTTCCTTTCTTTTTTCTTTTTTCTTCCTTCCTTTCTCCAACCTGTCTTCAATCTATTTTTTCCATCTCTTCCCTCTTTCCTCTCATCTCTTCCTTCCTTTTGTTCTTTCCTTCCTTTCCTTCCCTTCCTTCCTTCCTTCCTTCTTTCCTTCCTTTCTCCTTTCCTTCCTTCCTTCCTCTTTCTCTTTCTTTCTTCTCTTTTCTCATTTCTTTTCTCTTCCTTCTTTTCTTTCATCTAATTTTTAATTTCTCAATGTTCTTGATGCATTTCTATTGGCATCAGGTGTTTAGATGTTACATAAAGTTGAAGTGTAATTCAAAATATGAATGTACCAGTTATCTGCCATATATTAAGACTATCCCTTGGCAAATACAAATATGACTGTTACAAATTAATATAATAGGTAGTAAAAATCTAATGATGCTTATATTGGGTTATTTTTTAAGGTTATAAGATTTATATTTTAGAACTAAAAAGGTTGAATTATTTGAAAAATGTCAGAGAATAATAGAAAATAAGATTTTTTTTTATATTAGAGAACTGCTATACCTCTTTCCTTGCAAAAACATTTGTGAGATATAAATCAAGTATCCCCAAAATGCAAAGGTCAAATAGATGAGAAATCTATGGGGTCAAAAATGGTGGTATATTTTAATTTTTATTATTTACTTTTTTCACAAAAATTTGATTATTTATTTGTCTCACAAGTACAATATAGTTGTGTGTTTTTCTGGAATTAGCCACTGTAGCTTTTTACCATTTGGGCAGAGTATTTTTACAATTTTTACTTATGATAGTTTTAAGATTTGAGTTTTGGTTTAACTGCTTTAACTAAATTGTTTCGTGTGTTATGAAATAGGAAATAGCTAATGAAGCAGTTAGGTAGAGCATTCATTTAAAGTGAAGTTCTGGCACCAAAGTAAGTAAGTTATATTTTGTAAATGCCAAGTTTAGTTATTATGTTTAAGACTGCCAACAAATATTATCTTTCAGGGGAGTATAAAAATAAGATCATTTGCTAAGAGTTTTTGAAGACCCTGAATTTTTTACATTTTATAACGTTTCCACTCGAGGATAGTCTTTCCACTTAATAGTGTTAATAAATACACTTTGAGGAAACAGTGATAAATTTTAGTTATGCTTTCAAGATAAATTTCTGTGTATGTTTGCATAAATTTTAACTATTTACAAAAATTGATTTGTACCCTAAATTTTAAAAGAACTAAATTCAGGTAAGTAAAAAATAGCCTTTTAAAACCTTTTTAAAATAAAGAAGGTAAAAGTAATAAAGAAAGTGTAATTGGAGCACTAAATTTCACTTGTAATGGTAAAAAATAAGGGATGGGGAGGGTAGCATAAACGTAGAAAAAATGCAGTTTGAAAATATGTACTATCATTGAGAAAATGCACAGATCAACTACCTGCACTCAATCCATCACATGAGACATTGGCCTGCTGCAGTTTGCATTGCCCGTTCAAAGCATGAGAACCACTGAACTTTAGAATTGGAAGGAGATTTAGGAATATACCAAGAGAACATTTTTCATCTAATATGGGAATCACCTAATATGGAAATAAACTCAGTAATATACATAAATGATGCCATCTTCATCTCTGAAGGCACCAATGACTGAAAGTTTCCTACCTCAAAAAAAATTATTCATATTTCATTATCTCTAATTTTATAACATACTTCCTTACTCCAGTGAAAGATTGTTGGATGCAACATCTACCCACTGATAATAGTTCAGTTCTTAGATATTTTATTCAACAAACTTTTTTTTCTTTTGTATTTTTCTGAAGTGAGAAGCAGGGAGTCAGAGAAACAGACTCCCACATGCACCTGACTGGAATCCACCCGGAAAGCCCACTAGGGGGCGATGCTCTGCTTATCTAGGGCATTGCTCTGTTGTGACCCAAGCCATTCTATCACCTGAGGTAGAGGCCACGGAGCCATCAGCAGCACCCAGGCCAATTTTGTTCCAATGGAGCCTTGGCTGCAGGAGGGAAAAAAAGAGATAGAAAGAAAAAAGAGGGGGAAGGTGGAGAAGCAGATAGGCACTTCTCCTGTGTGCCCTGGCTGGGAATTGAACCTGAGACATACACATGCTGGGCCAATGCTCTACCACTGAGCCAACCAGCCAGAGCCTCAACAAACATTTGAGTACCTAATTTATATTTGACTGTGTATTTCCTATCTCCATGTTATACAAAGAAGGGCAAATGACACAGCAGCCCTGTTGAAGCAGCATTCTTAAGAAAGAGGCAATGTAGGCAGGATAGAGAGGTATGGTGTCTACCTTATTATCATACTCTGGGACAGCATGGCATCCAGCAGGGTTGGATATCAGATTCCAGGATTCCTTTGAAAAGTCTTCATTCCTTCTCTGGTGTGATCAGGAGCTGACTATGGTAACCATTAGTCCAATCCTGCCAGCTCAGAGGACACAACAGATCTAACCGTATCTATGGAAGGTTACAGTGGACTTTGACATATCAGTGCTCATCATCAGGAGGCTGGGAATACTTTACTAAGGAAGATGATTCTCTTAAGTAGGAACATAACCATTCCCAACATAGCTTTTCAGCCCACCTCCTTTTTTCTTCCTCCCTCCCTTCCTTCCTTCTTCTCTTTCTTCCTTCCTTCTTTCCTATCTTTCTTCCTGTCTTTCTTTTCTTTTCTTTTCTTTCCTTCTTTTTCTTTCTTTTCTTTCTCTCTCTCTTTCTTTCTTTCTTTCTTCCTATTTTCTTCCTTTTCTTTCTCTTTCTTTTTCTTTCTTCTTCTTCTTTTCCTCCTCCTCCTCCTCCTCCTTCTTCCTCTTCTCCTCTTCCTCTTCCTCCACCTCCTCCTTCATCTTTTTTCCTGTTAACAGCCTAAATGGAACCAGACTTAAATAAGTAAACCTTTACTTTCAGAATATCTTTAAGTTTTTGAAGGCATCTTGCCTTTTTCTGTAAGTCTTCCTTTAGTCCAAATATTCATGTTATCAGCTCTGGGCTTTGAATTTCTTGGGTGCACGAATCACTTTTTTATTCCTTTTATCAAACAAAATTCTGCTTTTTGGTGTGCATTTAAATGTCTATTGAATGCATGAATAAGTAAATGCTAATAATCCAGGACATTGTTTCAACATTCTTTCTGTAATGTTCGGCTTTATGGAGTCTCCTCCTAAAATTGATGCCCAGATCCAAGGACTATCCTCCATCTGTGTGTTTAACTTTCTTTGATAATGCCATATGTAAATTAGTACATTCTAAAAGTGGATTTTCATTTTTAGCAACAGAGTAACACTGTTGGCTCATATCAACTTTGTGGTCATATAAAATCTTGGACCTTCACATGAACTGTTATCATTCCAGAAGACCAACCCATATATTACATTCAGAAGAAAAATGGTCTCATTTTTGAGCAGTTACATCCTATACTTACAAAATTGTCTTTTGAACTTAAAATTAGGGCCACATGTTTTCTCTGTTAAACTTCATCTTGCTGCTTTGAGTTTACTTCATTCTATCAAGTTCCATTTGCTTTCTCAATGTGTCACCCTAGCTATCAGTAACTCCACACTGCCTTCCGCAGATTTGGCAAGCATATCTTTTTAAAAATGTTATTAAAAAAATTCCGCCATTTAGGATGAGTCACTGTGGCATGCTACAATCAACTAAGTTTGACATGGATGTACTCATTACAATTAGTTTGATATGTTTTTGGTAAGCAGCTATGAATTAGGGCAATCCATGTGAAAATAGAAACCATGAAAAATGTGGCACCTATTATTTTTCCTTGATTCTGCAGACTAGCACCGTATCAAACGTAGGATGGAATGCCTTTGCAACTTACTCACATTTTCTCTCCACCATCCTGTAGCTGGATATGTTCAGTCTCAGCTTCTCTGGGTTTCAATTGTCCTTATCTCCTTGTGAGTATTGAGAGAGATGGTGTATTTCTATTGGCTCCCCCAAAAATAAAGAAAGAAAAAAGAAGAGCTTGGGACCTGCTGTAGGAATGAATTAAATGTTGGGTTACTTCTCTGTAAAAAAATAACATAAAGACAGTTCAAACTGTGGCCATGTAAGTTCTTTTTGGATTTAGTGGTCACTGCATCTTTTGATTGTATTGGATCTGGATTTCTATACATCTTTAGTTCCTGGATTTTTAGATTCTACATTTTAGTTTAAATACATTTTGGATATTTGTTGTATCTCTAGTTTTGGGGGGCCTGTGTTTGTCCAGGGTCTCTGAGAAGCAGATGCCAAGCTGGAATAAAATGTGCAAGATATTACTAGAAAGCCACATGTGTGAGAGGAAGTGGAGAGCAAGCGGGTGATGTGTGGGAGAGCTGTAAAACCACAACGTTCAGCTCATTCTGAGTGAAGGTGAAAGGGAGAAAAGGTTGTGTGGAAGCCTCCTCAACAGCATGTGGTCTAAGGAAATTCCAGTAAGGCCATGGGGGACCCCTCCAGCAAGAGATCTCAAGGGAGTCTGTGTCTCCCAGAGGCAGTCCTGTCTTCTTATGCTTTCCAAGCTCAGCCATTGACTGGGAGCACCCAGTGGAAAGCACAGTCTTAAAGCAAAGGCCAAGGGGGAGTTCAGAGCCCCATAGCTGCAGTCTTCATCAATTAAGCTTCCTGAAGTTGGAGGTTTGTGAGCCAGAACCTCTTTGAAAAATTGGGGTCCTTCTTAAAGAAAAGTGGAAATTACTTATGTCAGTTGTATTCTACTAAATTTTTTCTAATGACATTAGAAATGTAAGATTTTTTGTGTTATAAGCACATGTTATAAATGAGCACCTTCAATATTACATGTTCAATGTACATGTTGCTTCACATAACCCCAAAGGTCAATAATGCAATGTAATATAACCAGGCATAAACACTCTTAAGAGAAATGATAAGCTGAGAAGAAGGGGAAAGGGAGAGAATAACACCTTGCAACCAACAATGATACAAAACCACCAAAATTCTGTGAAACCTATGGAATTTTACAATTGAAAGGAGCCTTGAGAATTGAATAATACATAGTTGTCCATTTTAAAAATTAGAATATAGGACCAGAAATTTTTGTTTTATTTTATTATTATTAATTTTAATGGGGTGACACCAATAAATCAGGGTACATATGTACAATGAAAACATCTCCAGGTTATCTTATCATTCAATTGTCTTGCATACCCGTCACCCAAAGTCAAACTGTCCTCTGTCACATTCTATCTGTTTTTCCCTGTGCCCCTCCCCTCCTCTCTATCCCACCCTTCCCTCCCTCCCCCCCCAACCACCACTCTCTTGTCCATGTCTCATAGTCTCGCTTTTATGTCACACCTATGTATGAAATCATGCTGTTCTCAGTTTTTTTTTTTTCTTTCTGATTTACTTATTTCATTCCGTACAATGTTATCAAAGTCCATCCATTTTGTTATAAATGATCCGATGTCATCATTTCTTATGGCTGAGAAGTATTCCATAGTATATATGTACCAAAGCTTTTTAATCCACTCGTCTTCTGATGGACACTTGGGCTGTTTCCAGATCTTCGCTATTGTGAACAATGCTGCCACAAACATGGGGGCGCATTTCTTCTTTTCGAACAGTGCTATGGTATTCTTGGGGTATATTCCTATAAGTGGGATAGCTGGGTCAAAAGGAAGTTTGATTTTTAATTTTTTGAGGAATCTCCAAACTGTTTTCCACAGTGGCTGCACCAGTCTGCATTCCCACCAGCAGTGCAGGAGGGTTCCCTTTTCTCCACATCCTCGTCAGCACTTATTCTGTGTTGTTTTACTGATGAGTGCCATTCTGACTGGTGAGAGGTGATATCTCATGGTGGTTTTAACTTGCATTTCTCTAATGATTAGTGATGTTGAGCATTTTTTCATATGCCTCTTGGCCATCTGTATGTCCTCTTTGGAGAAATTTCTATGCATTTCTTTTGCCCATTTTTTGATTGGACTGTTTGTCTTCCTGTTGTTGAGTTTTATAACTTCTTTATATATTTTAGTTATTAACCCTTATCAGATGTGCTGTCGAGTATGTTCTCCCATTGTGTGGTTTGTCTTTTTATTCTGTTCCTATTGTCTTTAGCTGTGCAAAAACTTTTTAGTTTGATATAGTCCCATTTGTTTATCTTGCCTTTTATTTCATTTGCCCGTGGAGATAAATCGGCAAATATATTGCTGCTACAGATGTCGGAGAGCTTGCTGCCTATGTTTTCTTCTAAGATGCTTATGGTTTCACGGCTTAAGTATAAGTCTTTTATCCATTTTGAGTTTGTTTTTGTGAATGGTGTAAGTTGATAGTCTAGTTTCATTTTTTTGCAGGTAGATGTCCAATTTTCCCAAAACCATTTGTTAAAGAGGCTGTCTTTACTCCATTGTACGTTCTTTCCTCCTTTGTCAAATATCAGTTGTCCATAAAGCTGTGGGTTTATTTCTGGGTCCTCTGTTCTGTTCCATTGACCTATGTGCCTGTTCTTATGCCAGTACCAGGCTGTCTTGAGTATAATGGCCTTATAGTAAACCTTGATATCTGAAAGAGTGATACCTCCTGCTTTATTTTCTCTTTTGAAGATTGCTGAGGCTATTCGTGTTCTTTTTTGGTTCCATATAAATTTTTGGAATATGAGTTCTATATCTTTGAAGTATGTCATTGGTATTTTAATTGGTATTGCATTGAATTTATAAATTGCTTTGGGTAATATAGACAATTTAATGATGTTTATTCTTCCTAGCCATGAGCACGGTATATGCTTCCACTTGTTTGTATCTTCCTTGATTTCTTTTATCAATGTTTTATAATTTTCCGAGTACAAGTCCTTAACATCCTTAGTTAAATTTACTCCTAGGTACTTTATTTTTTTGGCTGCAATAGTGAAGGGGATTGTTTCCTTAATTTCTTTTGCTGATAGTTCATTGTTGGGATATAAAAATGCCTCTGATTTCTGAGTATTAATTTTATATCCTGCCACCTTGCTAAATTCATTTATAAGGACCAGTAGTTTTTTGACTGAGACTTTAGGGTTTTCTATATACAATATCATATCATCTGCAAATAGTGACAGTTTTACTTCTTCTTTTCCAATTTGGATGCCTTTTATTTCTTCTTCTTGTCTGATTGCTATAGCTAGGACTTCCAGAGCTATGTTGAATAAGAGTGGTGAAAGGGGGGACCCCTGCCTGTTTCCTGATCTTAAGGGAATTGCTTTTAATTTTTGTCCATTTAGTATGATGTTTGCTTTGGGTTTGTCATAGATGGCCTTTATCATGTTAAGGAATGTTCCTTGTATTCCCACTTTACTGAGAGTTTTGAGAATGAATGGGTGCTAGATTTTATCTAATCCCTTTTCTGCATCTATTGCAATTATCATGTAATTTTTGTCCTTCCTTTTGTTTATGTGATGAATCACATTAATTAATTTGCGAATATTGAACCAGCCGTGCCTCTCCAGAGTAAATCCCACTTGATCATGGTGTATGATTTTTTTCATGTATTGCTGGATCCGGTTGGATAATATTTTGTTGAGAATTTTAGCGTCTAAATTCATCAGGAATATAGGCCTATAATTTTCTTTGTGTTGTCTTTGCCCAGTTTTGGGATCAGAATTATGCTTGCCTCATAAAAGGAGTTTGGAAGTCTTCCTTTCTCTTGAATTTTTTGAAATAGCTTAAGGATAGGAGTTAATTCTTCTTTGAATTTTTGATAAAATTCACTTGTGAAGCCATCAGGCCCAGGACTTTTCTTTTTTGGGAGTTTTTTGATAACTGTTTCGATCTCATTTGTTGTAATTGGTCTGTTTAGGTGTTCTGATTCTTCCAGATTGATTTTTGGAAGGTTATATGATTCAAGAAATTAGGCCATTTCACCGAGATTGTCTATTTTTTTGGCATATAGTTCTTCATAGTATTTTCTTACAATGCTTTGTATTTCTGTTGTGTCGATTGTTATTACTTCACTGTCCTTTCTAATTTTATTTATTTGAGTCCTCTCTCTTTTTTTCTTGGTGAGTCTAGTTAAAGGTTCATCAATCTTGTTTATCTTTTCAAAGAACCAGCTTCTGGTTTCATTGATCTTCTGTATTGTTTCCTTAGCCTCTATGTCATTTATTTCTGCTCTGACCTTTATTATTTTCTTCTTTCTACTTATCCTGGGTTTTATTTGCTGTAGTTTTTCTAGTTCTTTTAGATGCAGGGTCAGGTTGCTTATTTGAGCTTTTTCTAGCTTCTTATAATATGCCTGTAGTGCAATGAACTTCCCTCTCAGAACTGCTTTTGCTGTGTTCCATAAATTTTGAGTTGATGTATGCTCATTATCATTTGTTTCTAGAAACTTTTTTATTTCTTCTTTGATCTCATTGTTAATCCATTCATTATTTAATATTATGCTATTTAGTTTCCAAGTGTTTGAGTATTTTTCAGTTTTTCTTTTGTGGTTAATTTCTAGTTTCATGGCATTGTGATCAGAGAAAATGCTTGATATAATTTCAACCTTCTTAAATTTATTGAGACCATTTTTGTGTCCTAACATGTGGTCTATCCTAGAAAACGTACCATGAGCGCTTGAGAAGAATGTATATTCTACTGCTTTAGGGTGAAAAGTTCTGAAGATATCTATTAAATCAAGTTGATCTAGTGTATCCTTTAAGTCTGCTGTTTTTTTATTAATTTTCTTTCTTGAGGATCTATCCAGTGTTGTTAAAGGGGTATTGAAATCCCCTACTATGATAATATTGCTCTTAATCTCACCCTTTATATCCATCAAAGTCTGCTTTATGAATGTCGGGGCTTCTATATTTGGTGCATAGATATTTATAATAGTTATATTTTCCTGTTGAATTGTTCCCTTTATCATTTAGTAGTGTCCTTCTATATCTCTTACTACAGTCTTTGTTTTAAAGTCCATTTTGTCAGATATAAGTACTGCTATCCCTGCTATTTTTTCATTTCAATTTGCACAAAATATTTTTTGCCATCCTTTTACCTTCAGTCTATGTGCATCTTTTGTTTTATGGTGTGTCTCTTGTAGACAGCATATGTATGGGTCCTGTTTCTTTATCCATGCAGCAATCTATGTCTTTTGATTGGATCATTTAATCTATTTACATTTAAGGTTATTATTGATATGTAATTGTTTATTTCCATTTTATTCTTTAAAGCTGTATTCTTCTTTTGCTCTATTCTTTCCTCCCTTTAAACTGTTCACAACAGGCCCTTTAGTATCTTTCGCAGAATTTGTTTGGTTTTAATAAATTCCTTCAGGCTTTCTATTTCTGGGAAGCTCTTTATTTCTCCTTCAATTTTAAATATTAGCCTTGCTGGATAAAGTAGTCTTGGTTGTAGGTTCTTGTTCTGCATTACTTTGATTATATCTTGCCATTCCCTTCTGGCCTCAAGTGTTTCTGTTGAGAAGTCCGATGTCATCCTTATTGGGGCTCTTTTGTAGGTGATAGTCTTTTTTTCTCTAGCAGCTTTTAAGATTTTTTCTTTATCTATTAGTTTTGGTATTTTAACTATGATGTGTCTTGGTGTAGATCTTTTGGGGTTTCTCTTTAATGGAGTTCTGTGTGCCTCTTGAACATGTGGAATGTTTCCCAGCCTTAATTTAGGGAAGTTTTCTGCTATGATTTGATTGAACACAGTTTCCTTTTCCTGTCCTCTTTCCTCTTCTTTAGGCACCCCTATGATGCGAATATTCTTTCTCTTCATGTTGTCACAGAGCTCCCTTAGAGTTTCCTCACATTTTTTGAGTCTCTTTTCCTTTTTCTTCTCTGCTTCTGTGCCTTCGTTTATTGTGTCCTCTAACTCACTTATTTGATCCTCAGCGTGATTCATCCTGCTTTTAATTCCTTCCATTGTGGTCTTTAGTTCTGATACTGTATTTGTCATTTCTGTCTGATTCTTTTTTATTATTTCAATTTCGTTTTTTATACTTGTTATCTCTTATTTAGGTGTTTATAATGACTACCCTTTGTTGCTCTAATTTCTTTGAATATCCTAACTGTTATTATTCTAAATTCTGCTTCTGGTAATTTGGTTATATCTGGTTCATTCAGGTCCTTCTCTGGGGATTTCTCTTGATTCATTTGGTTTGCATTCCTCTTCCTGCCCATTTTGTCTGTGTATAAGCAAGTTGTGACCACTGGAGTCCAGTAGGTGTTGCCTTTGTGTTCTCTAGATGTGGTCTGTCTGCAGGCCTGCCACCCCCTCTGCCGCTGCCTAGGACGGTTGGGTATGGGTGTTGCCAGCGCCGGCCCACTGTGGCTTTTGCTGTGATTTCTGCCTCTCCTTCGTGGGAGGGGTGTCACTCAAGCCACAAGCCTCAGCACCAAGTGTAGAGGTGAGCACCTTTGCTCAGCTGTGGACCCAGCTTGTTTCCAGACTTCCGCCCAGAACCCACAGTCTGAGCCTGCTCGCAACCATTTCGGGGGTTGGGCGGGGCTTTTGACATGCTCTCAGTGTGAGCCTTTGCCCGTCCGGTACTTTAGCCCCACCCTCGAGGCCAGGTACCTTCTGCGCAGGGTCGCAAACTAAGGTTTATTGGGCCGGGCGTGTTTGCTGGCTTCCACTCAGCTGCGAGCTTCCGCTCGTCCCGGACTCTACCCCGCCCCCGCGTTCGGAGCATGCTCGTGCACGTAGGATGGCAAACCGCGTTTTCTCCAGCCATGCGGGGATAGTAGCGTGGGCTCAGCTGCGAGCTTCCACTTGTCTCGGGGTCTATCCTGACCCCGCGCTTGGAGCTCGCTCGCGCACGTAGGATGGCAAACCTCGGTGTCTTTGGCAGGGCGGGGCTGGTAGCGTGATTTCAGCCACGAGCCTCCGCCCGTCCCTGGTCCTAGCCCTATCCCCACGGTCAGGGCCAGCTTGCGCAGGGTCACAGAGCAGATCTCTGCCCGTTCCTGGCTTCCTGCTTTTTCCCCGCAGGTGGGATTACAGGCGGGCCCGCAGCTTCCGGACCGCTTTCGCGCATCCCCTCTACCCCTGCTGGGCTAGATTGAGCTCACTCCGGCTTGGCCTCTGCCCACGCCGACAGAACCGCGTTTCAGCCTCCTGCCGCCACCATAGCCTTCAGCAACCTTCAACAGAGTAGGATGGGCCCTAATACTCCACACTGTAGGTCTGGGAGCTCCCTCACTTGTTTCACAGCTCAAAACTGTCCAAATGCCTCTTCTAGGCTCTGGGACTGTAGGCTGGGGCTTGGTTCCTGGGACCCAGGTCCCTCCCTCTCCGCCAAACTCTCCTCCCGCCACGCGGGTCTCTCCGGGCTGCCATTTGATCTGGGGAGCTGGGCAGCCCTCTTTGCGTTTTTGCTATTCCTACCAGTCTCTTCAATTCCTTGGTTGAAGAGTCCACTTAGTTTAGTTCAAAGTTGATTTATCCAGATGATGGTTCTTAAAATTGAGTTATAATCCACTTTGGTTCTGGGAGTTGGAAGTTGGTACTTCCGCCTACTTCATCACCATCTTGCTCCTTCTAGGACCAGAAATTTAAGCAGTTTGGTCAACATTGCACAGACCTTTGATTCTTTTGTGTTTTCTTTTTTCCGTTGCATCACCTCAGTAGCATACTTACCAAATGGAAAATTATAAAGAGATCTGGTTTGAACCCCTGGATTGCTCTGTCAAGACACATACAACAAGCCATTAATAAACAACTAAAGTGTAACAACTATTAGTTGACACTTATGACTCTACCCACCTCCTCTCTCTGTAAAAGCAATAAAGAAAATCTTTAAAATATTATAAAAGGATCTAAAATGTAGTTGGCAAAAGGAACTGCCAATGGAGTAGTCAGTCTTATCCCTACCACATGGTCACACAAAGCAAATCTGTTTAATGTCATATGTAATGTTCATATTCTAAAAGAGAAGACATTGTTTTTGCTCTCTGGTGAAACAAAATCTCAAGTGTAAGTCAACAAAAATTAGCAAGCATTGTTCCTGGATAAAAATGGGACATGATATGAAACATAGAACTCTTATATTACCAAAGGACTGCATTGTTAAAGCAAAGACATTGCACCAAGAAGGTAAATAGAGTTCTACAAAGAGGCCAGATGAATGGAAGAACTAGACAGTTGACATGGGAATATGGGAGAACTAGTACCTTTCCTGATACACAGTATATACAGGAGGACAATTTATGTCCCCACTTTAGAGAGGGCAAGGTTAGTTTGTACACCAAAGTGCCACCTCCAAGGCAAGCATTGGAAGGCAGAAAATGTCACAATGGTCCACTTTCGAGCTCTGAATATTTTTAATCCAAATATACTTCCGAAGAAGTATTTTGGCCCTGGCTGGTTGGCTCAGCGTCCTGATGTGTGAAAGTCCCGGGTTTAATTCCCAGTCAGGGCACACAGGAGAGCTGCCCATCTGCTTCTCCACCCTTCTCCCTCTTTTTTCTCTCTTTCTCTCTTTTCCCCTCCCACAGTCAAGGTTCCATTGGAGCAAAGTTGGCCCAGGCACTGAGGATGGCTCCATGGCCTCTGCCTCAAGTGCTTACAATGGCTCCAGTTGCAGTGGAGAAACAGCCCAGATGGGCAGAGCATCGCCCCTGGTGGGCATGCCGGGTGGATCCCAGTCGGGCACATGCAGGAGTCTGTCTGTCTGCCTCCCTGTCCCCCGCCCCCACCCCCCGCTTCTCACTTCAGAAAAAAGAAAATATATATATATATATATATTTGTGTCCATAAAGTCATGGTGCACTTTTGACCGGTCACAGGAAAGCAACAAAAGACGATAGAAATGTGAAGTCTGTACCAAATAAAAGGAAAAATCTCCCAGTTTCATACCTATTCAGTGCAGTTTGATGTGGGCTTTACTTGTTGTTCTACACACATCCAAATGATAGTGAAGTTCTTGCCACACACAGGGAAAGATGTCTGGTGTAACAGTGAATAACCTCTGTGATTCTCTGTTTTAAGTGATTAATGTTGTTGATACGTTCAATGTACATGTTGCTTCACATAACCCCAAAGGTAAAAGTTTAAGGGCATCAGATCCTACTTTAGTGAGCCACAGAACACACTGAGCTTTCTTCTGTACCGTCCACATCTCGACTCGCATGGTCGTGGGCTGCTCCACTGTATAAATGGTGTTATATCATCATCTACACATGCGCACATGCTGCCACATCATCCTACAAAAACTGGGAGGGTTTTCCTTTTATTTGGTGCAGATTTTACATTTCTATCGTCTTTTGTTGCTTTCCTGTGACCAGTCAAAAGTGCACCATGACTTTATGGACATACTGTACACACACACACACACACATATGAAATACTTTGTTGTTACTCCTCGTGTCCTTATTGCTCAAATATGCAATAACCAATATAATAATAAAATAGTAATTTATACTTAGAACTGCACCAAATATGATATGAGCCATCTTTAAACATTTTTTAATAGTAAATAATGAAAATCATTTAGACACTTTAAAATGAGGGGGGTTGGTTTGTTTTTCTTTACAAAAGAACCATCTCTTAGTTCTATAGTTTTAAATTCTAATATCTACAAGTAGAGATTTTAAAAACTTCTGTGAATGAGAAATGCTATATTATACTTCTTATAATTAAGGAGATAAAGTGTAATATAAGGATAATATTATTATGCAAAACATATGAGTGGAAACCATGAAATAGAGAAATTTTGAACCAACTGCTCCTGACAAAGTTGTTCTAGATTGGTACTGCTAGGATTACCCCACCACCACCCAACCAGCCTCTACATACATTCCACCTATCCCTGCACCCTGTTCCTGTGCCCCACTGCAAGTAGTTTTAGTTTTCCAAGGTTTTTACTTTGAAGTTCTGAACAACGGGATGTTGTTGTTATAATTGTATTAATTCCTACCGATTTGTGGAGTTTAGTATCATTTGACCCTTAATGTAAAAACTAAAGCAACATAAGTATTTTTAGTAAATATGGCCAGAGAATTATTTCAGTATAACTGTTAACAGTGGCTTTGACTGTAAAAAATTTACAAATACAAGAGAGCAATTGTCTCACAGACTAATATTGAATTCCTGTTCAACTACAAAACCAGAAAGTATTATGAGTTTTGGTATAAATTGTGCTGGAAGGAGACTTAAATTGTTTTATGTTTTTCAGTGAGCATATTAGCTTCAACCTAAACATTTCATTACAATTGTAGGCATTAAATTCTATAATGTATACTTGTCCCTAATAAGCAAAGAGTAATGGTGATCTCATATTATATACTGGAGGATTCTCATTTGAACTCCAAAGAAATGAAAGTTCTGTCAGCAAAGCCACCTTTAAGGATCATCAGGTATCACGAACAAGCACTTTTTCTCATTGACTCTTAGTTTTTAACACCTTCAATTTTTAATTTCATTACTCAGGCTACAGAAATTTAACAACTTGCCTAAGAGCATGTGGCTAATCTATAGAAGAAAAAGGAACCCACAGATTTTTTATTTTTACTTTGTAACCCAGAGTTGTAGGCCACCCAGGCTCTGCAAATTTATAAACACTAGGAGAAGCAATTAAAATATCAGAAGCCAAAAGAAAACAATAAATAAAATCAGTATGGGTTCATGAAGGATGCAGTCTTCCATTTCTAAATGCCATTATTTATTTATAACTGAATTTTGTTTTAGTTGTCTTTGTCATGCCCTTACATTTAAAATCTAGAGACTGAAAGTAACAACAGAGGTGACTTACTCTGTTCCCCAATCCCAAGAGGGTATTTAGTCATTCCTGTCTGACTGATATCTATACCCTGAGCAGTTGCCAAAGAAGGAGGTTCTTAACCTCTCAGTTGGAAATTCAGACTTGTCTTGTATATAGGGCATTCTTATATATAACCTACATTGTTCTTGTCTTTAGAATTAGTGTAGAATGGGCTACGATTCAACTTTTTTTTAAAAAGCATTAATATTTTCAAAGTAAAGCTCTGTGCTTTGACCTTCCACACTTTAAGAAACCTGACAGTGTTTCCCCAGCACCGTCCTTCCCACTTCTCATTCCAGTCTTTATTGAAATTTTAAGCTGACTTAAAATTGGTGACTTTCATTGCACATTGTCTTTTTTTCTAGCCTTCCTTAGATTCATGGCATGAAATTAAACTACTACTTGGTAAGATTAAGTTAGAGATCTGATGGGTATTGCCACTCTGAACTGGCAGGCACTATCTATCTGTATTGTCTGCATGCCACTAATTTAGAAACTAGACATCTGCAATTGACCTATTATCAGATGGATGGCTGTGAGATAAAAATAGACATGAGGACAGATAAATAGATCTGTGTTCTCTGCTATAAGAAAGTCGACATTGGTCTTTGGCTTTAGAACTCTAAAAATGTTGTGAGTTTTATTCTTTTTCTTATCTAGGAAACTAAAACTTTAGCTCTTATAAAAATTTGCCCCAGGACAGAAAGGCTGGCTCACTTTCTTATAATTTCTTTCGGTGAGTGAATGCCAGAAAATGTGTTAGTTCGGTTCAGGTTTTTGGATTTGTTACAGGAAAAATCAGACCACACTACAAAGATTTATCAGATAATTATATTTTACTTAACCACAAACTAACAACTGAGGATTTATAAAGAATTTAAGACTTTTGGAGAGAAAAACAAAACTCCTGAAATTCGGCATTGATTCCTTTTATTTAAAAAATCATATGCACATTTCCAACTAAATAAATAATTATCTTCTCCATTCCTGAATCTGCAAGGCTCAGTGGAATGTTCAATGGGCCAGTGAAGAGGTAGCGCTTCAAGCAAAGGGTTATAATTGCAGTTCTGCTACAGACTTACTGAGAGAAATCCCTTACATTTGATTTGCCCCCATTTATTTAGACATAAATTGTGATTAGCTGGTCTCATTGCCTTATACTTAAACATAATTTTTTTCTGTGAATGGTGAAAAATTATTTCTAAAAAAGAATGAAGACAAACATTTTTATCAAATAATTTTTTTCATGCTGAAAATATATGTTGTGCCAAAAGAATATTATTTGGAAAAATAGAGGTAACTCTAGTATGGTTACACATTTTCTCACCATTTGCTTTCATATATTCTTGAGTGTCACTTATAGACAGCTTATATTTATGTATCTAATCACATATGATTGGAGTATCTTTGTTTGTTGTCATTCCTTTGTTAATTAACTGGGGATAGGGCTCATTGAAGGTATAGATATGTGTGTATCTATCGCCCTTCCTCCATTTTCTAGTTTTTTAAACAATGGTTTTTTTAGACATGGGGAAACACTCTTGCAAATATTTGGCGTGTGTGTGTGTGATTTCAGAACAAAAAGAAATTCTGTAGTAGCTAGGGTAAAATGCAACACTACCTAATAATACACACTGATAATCTTTGCCATTTAGCCCTTAAAGATTCATCTTTATTTACATGTGACCCAACTTGCCATTATAAAACAATACTCTTTTTATAGGGTCTGATGTCAAAAGTTTACAGTTTTGAAGAAAAAATATGTTTTTCATGATTATATTAGTACATCCATGTATATTAGGCTATAACTATTTCTTACTCTATTACTTTTTTCCAGGTTTTGTTCTGTGATTAGACTTGGAAAATATCACAAATCCAAGTCAGTGATTATGCATACTACTGTGCTTATGCGACTTATTTGGTGCATGCATTTGTTGGCAAGATTTGGGGCCATTCATCCTCATTTCTGGAAGATAGGTACATATATATTTCTCTCAAATCACTTTATTAAAGCCTTCTCTATAAAAAATTCTCCATCAGCCTCTATGAACTACACAAATGACAAACTCTAAACTACCCGGATGAATAATTAAGTTAATGATATTGTAAATATTATTTGCAGATGAGTAAATGTAGTAATTTTGAAATAGAAATTAAAACTTTAAATATTTAAGTAAAATTTAAATTGTCAAACATATACTGAATTTAGAATTTTTATTCTAATACCAATGTTTTTATAAGTATGTCCCAAAATAAGATGTGTCTCCTCGAGGAAAAGTTAGCATTTTGAAACAGGTAGAACTTTATAGAATTTCTTCTCTGTTTCTTTTTGGGGATTAGATGGCTATTGCTGAAAGGAGCAGTAGATGAATAGCATCCTTATAAAGAAGAAAAACATCTGGAATCAAAGAGTACACTCCATACATCATTAAAACCTTGCTCTACATAAAAGGCAAAGCCCTTCAAATGTCTTGAAAACATTAGACTGAGGCTAGCTGTCCTTGGGATGTGCTCTTGACTTACTGGTCACTGGCTCATGGTCACGTCCGGTTTTCTGATCTCCTGATGGACTTTCTGCTTCACATTGCTACCCAAACCACCAGACTGCACCCTCAATAGCATTTGGAACTGTTTCCTGAGATGTGGTTTTTGTAGTTAGTTTTTTTCCCCTCCCTCTGGCAGGCAGTTCAATCCCAGCTAATCTTACCTTTTTTTCTTCTTCTTTTATTTATTTATTTTTGTGTGTGTGCTGGAATAAATTTCTTGGATTTAACTCTCTCCCCTTTGCTCCTGGTTTATTGAAATTTAAATATATTTGGCATTTATCAAGAAGGAAGTACTGAATAAACCTTTGTTTAACTTTCAAAGGCATTCTAGAGATCCTCTTTTATTTTGACAACTTTAATACAGATGAATGTAGGTTAGGCATGATATCGATATTTTGCTTAAGCTAAGTTTCTCATCATTAATTGCTTTGAAAAATTTTTTGGAGAGTATATGACATTAAACCTTTGCTTTCCATAATCATTTATAAAGATGTAATTTTTATAAAAAAATAGTTATCCATGATAAAAATGTTACCTTTTAAAATTCTTATTGTGCCTGCATTTTTGTAAGCATTTTTACAATGTTTACATCTTTTGGCCAACATTTTTTTTTCTAACCCTAACCCTAACCCTAATTGGCCAACATTTTTATAAAGTAGAAAAAAATACATAAAGAGGACTTATTTGTCTAGCAAAGTACTGAATCCTTGCTACAGATGTATTTCACCATTCATTTTTTAATGCAACAAATATTGTATTGAGTGCTTACTGTTTGCTAGGCATTGTTCAAGGTACTTGGATTACAACAGAGGGTAATAAAAAAGAAAGAATACTAAATTCTGCCCTGATGGCATATATATTCTACCTGTAGTTAGGGTGATGCAATCATATACATGATAGAATTATTTGCTGTGTTTGAAGATAAGTATATGGGGGACACGGAGCAGCCTTGAGGATTTTGATGGAGGCATGAGTGGCAATTTTAATCAGCGTGGTTACCATGGGCCTGGTTGAGCAGGTAGCTTAGCCAACTTGACATACTATGAACTAGCACAGTATAACACTTTTCAACTTGAGAGCCATGTACACCTGTTTAAATCATATTTAATTTGCACTTTAAGAATAGCTAAAGCTTGTACCAGCTTAACCTGGAACAGTGATTCTTTGTGTAGCTGAAAACCTACTAACCCATTCTCCAAAAGAGGATACAAATTCCACATAGCACAGTGTCTACATTTGGGTAATGTTCAGTTATATTTCTCCTTGTGCCATATTTCCATGTTGTTTTTCTTCTGGATTAGTTATACTCCTTCTTATCTACTTATATGAACCCAATTTTCCTTTGATATTCAGAATCAATTCTCCAATCTGTATACCGACCTTTTTTGTGTGTTGGTATGCGAGAGTGAGAGCCCCATCGTGGCCAGATGGCAAACTCAATGTCCAGTGTACAGTAACCACTGCTCTGTCTCCTGGTGGAGCATTCTGCCCATGAGCAATAATACCTCTAGTCCAGTAGAGCTCAATGTTGCTGGGAAGGGAAGCAAAAAAATTTCTAGTGGATCATAAGGGATAAAAGTGAAAGAATAGATGCTCACTTCTACCTGTTGATTCTCAAACCCTTGAATCCTAGATATGGGAGGAACAGCACAGCATATTGGTTGCTGATTCTGAGACTATCCCACATTCTGCAGAACATTAGTTCATCTTGCAATGGCAATGTATTGTCAACCAGTAGCCTTCATTTCTAAGTCTTCTAAAGGCCATTCTGTTTCAGGCAAATTAAGCAAAATCTTTCCATTCTGTGTTCTTGGTGACTTCTCATAGTTCTCACTTCGAACCTGATTTATGGGGGATTTCTGGGACTTGAATTTGGTTTGGGGTCTAGGAACAATGAGCAGGGATGGGCACAGGTTCTCAGGAGGAACAGTGTTCCACTGAAAGGAACCTGTCTTAAGAGAGACTATTTACAGAATCTTTAAGCAAGGAGAGGATGGTTTACTTTTACAGAAAAAGGAAGCTTAGCTGAATTTAAGTGTTTAAGATCTTCAACTGCATTTAAATATACATACATACCCTTATCCCAAATTTAAGGGTCCCACTACTTCCCAATAAAAGACATAACTTTTAGATAAAAGACAATGTAAGATTTGCTACCTACAGAATTAGACTTCAGGTTTTATTTTCAGAAAATTTCACTCTGGCTATAGGACATAAGGCTTTCTTTTAAGAAAGTCTTATAATCCTGTTATTTCCTTACTTGTACTTTCAACAGGGAATTTAAAAGCCTGAGTAAAATTCTCTAGCACATTTAAAAGAACACAACCAACTGAGAACACAAAGATTCCTATTTCCTCTAAATATTCTATGGCAGCAACTTCTTGGTTATGCACTGCCTTGATTCATTAAGCACTTAATTACAAGTGTTTATAAATGATAAATATAGTAATTGCTTTCTATTACACACTGTGGACTATGCCATTCTGTTTGTCATAGTAAAAGTGTCATTTATACTTTGAAGTTTAAACAAATTTCACACTTTTACCCATTAAGTTTATTTTGACTGATAGACTAGTATGCCATAAAATAATTACTATGTCCAACTGTATTTTGATAAAATATTTCAGAGATGAACAATACCTACCACTTTTAAAATGATTTACCTAGGCATTACATCAAATTTATCTTGAGCTAAAGAAAATAAAGTATTATATATTTTTTATATTAATTTATATAATATAAATATATTTTATATTTTACAATTATATAAGCATATTTACATTTTGACTTTTTAGAACTAAATAACACAATTATAGTTTTATTATCATAGGACAAATGAAGATAACTCAATTTTAATATAATTTTATTTTAAAATACTGTATAAAATATGCAAAATACCACAATAGAGAAAGAAAAAATGATATTTTGGTATTACAATCACCCAGTTTTTATTTTTGCATATTTCATTTTAACAGTTTTAACATATTATACATATTTCATTATTCCTTTATATTACTTGAGCAGCATTAGTTATTATTTTTGTTCTTTTGTTTTATGGATTCTATTATAAGCATTACCCCATATCATTAACAAGATACTTTTTTGTTTGTTTGGTATAGGTTCATATTATTGCATTCAATAGATGTGCTATAATTTATTTCACCATTTCTCTCATTAATTCTACAACACAAAAGCCAGAACTCTATTGACTGCAACTATCAGAAAAAAATTTAAACTAGCTTTAGCCAAAGGGGATAATTTCTTGGTTGAGCTATGAACATGTGATACGGTTACTCATGATCCAGTAACTTTAAGTTAAATGTAAAATTTAATCATTTTTAACACAATTAAAATATAATAGGACAAAATGGGTGAACCTGCAATCAGAAGCCCTATTTTGATAAAGAGGAGCAGAAAGTACCAGAAATATCCCCTTCCCTGACAGTGGACCCAGTTCCATGGCCAGCCAATCTTGTTCTGCTTTCTAGGATGATTTCTTGTTGCTTATCCTGTTACATGATCCATCTAAAGGGTCTTACAGAAGTGGGAGCCTCTTTATGGAAAATGTTCACCTTTATTACTTATGTCCTCAGGGTCTGGGTTTAAGAACCCAGAGAGCGAGGAGTGGGTGCAGCTGTGCCAAGTCTGGTAGCCTGTTTCAGGATCTCTCAGGAAAAAATACCTCCCTCAGAACATGAGCCAAACGTCCATTTCTTTGCCTGTGGTCTGATTCCAAAGGAAAGATCAGTGAGGGATCATAGCTCATTCATCAAAGCTCTGACCTGGGAACTCCAACCCTTACAAAATCATCTTTGGTGCCTGGTGTCTCTCCCTCACCCTCAGCTAATGACTTGCATCTCTTTCTCAACAGATTTTGAGTTAATAGCCAGATATGAAGATGAAGAACTAATCAGCTCTGCCAAAAGGTTGTGGTTCCAGTGGATATTGTATAAAAGTGGAAGCAATTACTAGCTCTGTCTGGCTGAGGGGGTGTGGCAGGCAGGTGCATGGAGGAGCGACCAAGGGTGGGGAAACTGTCCCCAGTCTCCATATTACTTCCAACTTTGCTTCATCTCTGATTCTGCTGAATAAACTGAAAGCAGAAAACACAGATACTCTAAGCCTGTAAGTCTCCAGATTATTATGCTTTCATCCAGTTAGGACTTCGGCTCTCAGGAAGAAAGAGCTTTTCTTAACAAAGTGGAGTCTCCTTTCCTTTATGCTTCTAGACAGGCCTGCTTCAACTGCAATGAAAATAAGGATTTAATGAAGTCCAGAGAAATGAGCTAACAAAAATCCCTAACATTTTTGTTTATTTCCAGACTTTATAATTCCTAGTTTGAGTTCTGTCTAATAAGACACTTTTCAAACAGCTGCTTCACATCTGTAAAAAAAGAAAGTTACCTCCCTAGCTGCAAAAGAAGGTACCTCATTTCTCTCCATCCAGCTCTAACACATTTTAAAGTTTGAACTTTAACATTAATCCTCTTTTACCTTGCTTTCTACACTCTCAGCTCGTTTTTACTCCAGTTATGTCTTAGAAAACACTTTGTGCAGGTGTGAGATGACAGGTCTTCATAGGCAACACACTTCATGTTTCTAACTTTTGGCATGGGCCTCCCTGGTCCAAACAATCTTGCAGTCACGCCTGCGAAACCTGGAAATGTGAAGGGGTGAATACATCTTGGAGAAATCTCTTGACTAATGAGGATGAGAGTGGAAGAATAAATGGATTCCTCCTTGCTTCCTTGGCCAGACAATTCTGGGCATATAGTGCAGTGTCCTGCTGGGATTGAGGCCATGCTGCTCACTGTGATGACCAACTTCAGAAAGCACCCTGATATTGATTGCTTTTCCCTTTTTCTTATTTTGTTTTTCCTGATCCTTGACCTTGATTCTGGGGATTACTTCTAAAAATATGCTACTTACCCTCAAATACTTGACCCGGGCTATTCTTTCTGATGGAAAACTCAGCCTAAAGCACCTCCATTTCCTTGTTCCATATAAACTTGATGATTTTTTGTTCTATTTCTTTAAAACATGACATTGGGATTTTAGATTTTAGTGGGGATTAGATTAACTTTGTATATTGCTTTAGGGATGTTATAAAAAACCATTGTTTTATTTAAAATTGTGCTAGTAATTGACAGGCCTCCCGATGTATTAGGCATAGCTGGATTCACATGCTTAAATAATTCCATTAGGATTTTAGTCCCATGGCTCTTCTCTGCTTTCATCTAAGTCATTTCTTTTGGGTAGACAATCCTCACATGGTGTCAAGATTACCAGCAGCATCTCCTGGTTTATATCTTCTACTCTAAGGTAAACTCATAAGGAAAAAAAATAACATGCTTCTTTCCGAAGGGTTTCACTGAAAATCCCAGTTGTGCCTAATTGGTTGAGTGTATGATACATCAAGGCTCATAATAGTCACTGGCCAGAGTGTGGGAGGCTTTGATGGCTGAGTGATTCTTTGAAGGAGTAGGGAGAGGTGTGGTTCCCCAAAGAAAGATCAGTTTAGCATTCTAAAATAACAAGATACTCAATATGCCTTGTTTCTTTCATCCTCCTCTTCCTCTTGCTCTCTCTGCTAGTTTAGCAATATATATTTTTCTAAATAATTTTATTACTCTACTATAATTTGGCTTCTTTGTTTATTGTGCTTTACCTCTTTTTGCAAAGGACAAAGGGATATTTTTTAAAAAGTAACAAAATGTGGGAGGTTCCAAGATAGCTACAGAGTAGGCAGATGCTCCAATTCCCACTTCCCAGAACCAAGGTGGATTTCAACTTAAATCTGAGAATACTCATCGTGAAAGACAAATTTTGGACTAAACTAAGAGGATTCTACATCCAAGGATCACCAAAGAATCCACATTGAGTCTGGTAGGAAAGGCAAAGATGCAGAAAGGGTTGTACCGCTCCTGGGAGCGAGCAGCAGCCAGGAGGGACTCTCGCAATAGGGAGTGCTGTCCAGTGAGTTGTAGGTCCTTATTCCTAAAACCGGAATCCCAGCCTAGAGCTCTGGAGCCTGGGAGGGGATTACAGACTATATTCCACCGAGAAAAAAGCCTGGACACGGTTTGAGAGAAGGAGGCAGGGCTCTCAGGCCCAGGCTTTGTATTAAGGAAACTTCATGGACAGCCTTGCTCACAGCCACTTTCCAGGAGCCCCACGATGACACCCTAAACCCTGGCTAAGTCACTCCCCAAATTTAAAGTGAATATTTTTCCTGGGAACAACATCACTAGCAAAGGAGAGAAAGTGTCCCATCCACAGGAGGTTCCCCTACCCTAGCTGGAACAAAGGCACTTAGAGCCAGGATCCATGTTAGAGACACAAATAGAGAGCGCAGAGGTCTAAGCTACACCACCCCTCACACTGCTGAGTGCTTGCCCAGGGCAGGCAGGCTGGAAGCAGCAGGGCGAAGCTGTGAAAGTTCCAGCAAGCCGGCACAAACTGGCTCATGGAGTAGGGAACCTGCTGCTGCCACTGTGGAGGTCTGGGCTCACACACAGTCCTGCTCACTAAAAGGGCCTGCCCTCGGTGAGGGTGCAGACCTGAGCATCAGCAGAGGGGGTACGCTTGGGAGAGCAGTAGCCCGCCAGAAGGGCGAAGTCGCCACAGCCACTGCAGGGATGGGGCTGGCATGCAAACCTGCTCGGGGTGGGGTGCGCCCTGGAGGTAATCCAAACAGGTGCATGCAGCCCCTCTGTCGTGGCTACTGAGGTCTGATCTGAAGCGCAGAACACCAGCAATGAGGCAGCCCCTGAAGTGGTTCAGGTGGGCATGTGTGGCCCCACCCATGAGGGTGAAAGCCAGAACTGACGCCCATTCCGGTAAGCAAAAGTGCCCGTGGCACACACCGGCCCTCAGAGGAAACAGAGGCTGGGGCAACCACAGAAGCAGTCCAAACAGGCACGTGGACACGCGCGAGTCTGACCAGAGCAGCAGCAGCGGAGAAGATCTGGCACCAGCAGCACCTGAGCCCAAAAGCCCTGGGCAGCAATAGCAATTCTGGCCCAGTAACAGATCACACAACTGACGCACAGGGGCCACACCCTCTGGACCCCTGTGACTGCACCCTACTGAGTGCTGAAAAAGAAGAAAAAAACAAAATAAAATAAGATTAATAAATAAAATGTCTGGATAGAATGACATCTAAAGCTAAGGAGCAGGCCACATTTAATGCCATACCTAACCACTGAATTACAGTACTGAGCCCAATAAGTAGCCAGCAATAAGAGGCAACAGAAAGCATATCTTAGGGGAACTTGAACTTTTAAAGGAACTTCTCCCAGGCCAAGAGTAGATAAAAGCGAGCCTAGAAGTGCAGCTGATCTTTACAACAGCACCTGGATCCAGCAGTCACAACCACAAGATCTGGATAACCTGTAGCTCCCAAAAGGTGGATGAGAACCAGTCATAGGCAGTGACCCTACTGATCTGCACCAGGCCCCGGCCAGGAAGGTCCAAGGCAGGCACATTCAGCAGCCATATATGGAAAGCACCAGTTCAGGAACTAACAAACCTTGTTAGAGTAGAAGCTTAATGAAAGGCTCCTCACACTGAACCCAGATAAGACATAGAAAATTCTGACACAAAAAGCAAAAAGAACAGTGATAGCAGATAAGTAGCCCACAGCGGATTACAAACAACAGCTGATGCCTACCAAAGAACACCTAGAAATAACACAAATGAAAATTGGAGGCAGACAACACCAACCCTAGACTTAGCCAGCTCTACAAACAACACACCCAAATGACGAGGGTATACATAGACAAAATGGGAAGACAGAGAAGTGCAATCCAAATGAATCAACAAGAGAAACCTTCAGAAAATTAACTGAGTGAGATAAAAATAAGGAAACTACCAGATGCAGAGTGAAAAATAATGATTATTACAATGCTGAAAGATCTTAGAACAACAATAGATGGACAAAATGAACACATAAATAAAGAGATAAAGAGCATCAAAAAGGACATTGAAATAATAAAGAAGAACCAGTCAGAAATGACAAATACAATATCAGAAATGAAGACTACACTAGAAGCAATTACAAGCAGGCTGGATGAAGCAGGAGATTGAATCAGTGATTTAGAAGACAAGATAAATGGAAGCGAAGCAGCAAAAAGAAAAAAGGCTGGAAAAAATCTGAAGAAACTAAGAGAGCTCTATGACAACCTAAAGAAAAACAACATCCGCATTATAGGTGTTCCTAATGAAGAAGAGAAAAAAGAAGGGTTAGAGACCTTGTTCAATCAAATCATAGCTGAAAACTTTCTTAAATTGAAGCAGGAAAAAGTCACAAAAGTTCAAAAAGCATAGAAAATTTCATTAAAGAGAACCCCAAAGAAATCTACACCAGGGCACATCATAATTAAAATACAAAAGCTAAGTGATAAAGTGAAAATATTAAAAGCTGCTAGAGAAAAAAAGATTATCACCTACAAAGGAGCCCCCATTAGGATGACATCTGACTTCTCAACAGAAACACTTATGGCCAGAAGGGAGTGGCAAGAAATATTCAAAGTAATGCAGGACAAGAGCCTACAACCAAGACTAATTTATCCAGCAAGGCTATCATTTAAAATTGAAGGAGAAATAAAAAGCTTCCCAAATAAAAAATAACTCAAGAAATTTATTACAACCAAACCAATGCTGCAGGAAATTTTAAGGGGCCTGTTGTAACAGAACAAAGGGGGAAAAGAATATAGTAAAAGAAGAATATGGCTTTAAAGACTAAAATGGCTATAAAAACTACTTATCAATAATAACCTTAAATGTAAATGGATTAAATGATGCAATCAAAAGACATTGGGTAGCTGTGTGATACAAAAACAGGACCCATACATATGCTGTCTACAAGAGGCATACCTCAAAACAAAAGATACACATAGACTGAAGGTAGAAGGATGAAAAAACATATTTCATGCAAATGGAAATGAAAATAAAAGCTGGAGTAGCAATACTTATATCTGACAAAATGGACTTTAAAACAAAGGCTATAGTAAGAGATAAAGAAGGTCACTACATAATGATAAAGGACGCAATCCAACAGTAAGATATAACCATCATAAATATCTATGCACCTAATATAAGAGCACCTAAATATATAAAGCAGACTTTGATGGATATAAAGGGTGAGATCAACAGCAATACTACATTAGTAGGGGATTTTAATACCTACTAACATCATTATATAGATCCTAAAGAAAGAAAATTACAAAGAAACAGCAGACTTAAATGACACACTAGATAACTGGATTTAATAAATATCTTCAGAACTGTTCATCATAAAGCAGCACTTTTTTCAAGTGCTTATGGTACATTCTCTAGAATAAACCCCATGTTAGGGCACAAAAGGAGTCTCAACATATTTAAGAAGATTGAAATCATATCAAACATTTTCTTTGATCACAATGGCATGAAATAGAAATGAACCACTACAGAAAAACTGAAAAATACTCAAACACTTGGAAACTAAATAGCATGTTATTAAATAACAAATGGATTAACAATGTTAACAATGAGATCAAAGAAGAAATAAAATAGTTTCTATAAACGAATGACAATGAGCATACATCAACTCAAAATCTATGGGACACAGCAAAAGCAGTTCTGAGAGGGAAGTTCATAGTCCTACAGGCATACCTTGAGAAACTAGAAAAAGCTTAAATAAGCATCTTGACCCTGCATCTAAAAGAACTAGAAAAACAACAGCATCTATAAAACCCAGGGCAAGTAGAAGGAAGGAAATAATAAAGATCAGAGCAGAAATAAATGACATAGAGGCTAAGGAAACAATACAGAATATCAAAGAAACCAGGAGCTGGTTCTTTGAAAAGGTAAACAAGATCGATGAACCTTTAACTAGACTCACCAAGAAAAAAGAGAGAGGACTCAAATGAATAAAATTAGAAATGAGAGCAAAGAAATAACAACTGACACAATAGAAATACAAAGTACTGTAAGAAAATACTATGAAGAACTCTATGCTAAAAAATTAGACAACCTAGGTGAAATGGACTAATTTCTTGAATCATATAATCTTCCAAAAATCAATCTGGAAGAATCAGAACATCTAAACAGACCAATTACAACAAATGAGATTAAAACAGTTATCAAAAAACTCCCAACAAAGAAAAATCCTGGGCCTGATGGCTTCACAAGTGAATTATACCAAAAAATTAAAGAAGAACTAACAGCTATCCTCCTCAAGCTATTTCAAAAAATTCAAGAGGAAGGAAGACTTCCAAACTTCTTTAATGAGGCAAGCATAATTCTGATCTTGAAACCAGGCAAAGAGAACACAAAGAAAGAAAATTATAGGCCAATATTCCTGATGAATTTAGATGCTAAAATCATCAACAAAATATTAGCAAACCAGATCCAGGAATACATGAAAGAAATTATACATCATAATCAAGTGGGATTTATTCTGGAGAGGCAAAGCTGGTACAATATTCATAAATCAATAAATGAGATTCATCACATAAACAAAAGGAAGGAGAAAAACCACATGATCATTTCAATAGATCCAGATAAAGCATTTGATAAAATCCAGCACCCATTCATGATCAAAACTCTCAGCATAGTGGGAATACAGGGAACATACCTTTACATGATAAAGGCCATCTATGATAAACCCATAGCCAACATCATAATCACTGGGCAAAAATTAAAAGCAATCTCTTTAAGATCAGGACCAAGGCAGGGGTGCCCCCTTTTACCACTCTATTCAACATAGTAATGGAAGTCCTAGCTATAGCAATCAGACAAGAAGGAGAAATAAAAGGCATCCAAATTGGAAAAGAATAAGTAAAACTACCATTATTTGCAGATGGTATGATACTGTATATAGAAAACCTGAAAGTCTCAGTAAAAAGACTACTGAACCTGATAAATATAAATTTAGCAAGGTGGCAAGGTATAAAATTAATATACAGAAATAGGAGGCATTTTTATACACCAACAATGAACTGTCAGAAAGAAAACAATTAAGAAAACAATCCTCTTTACTATTGCAACAACAAAAAAATAAAGTACCTAGGAGTAAATTTAAGCAAGGAGGTTAAAGACTTATACTTGAAAAATTAGAAAACATTGATAAAAGAAATCAAGGAAGATAACAAACAAGTGGAAGTATATACCGTATTCATGATTAGGAAGAATAAACATCATTAAAATGTCTATATTACCCAAAGCAATTTATAAATTCAACACAATACCAGTTAAAATACCAATGACATACTTCAAAGATATAGAACACATATTCCAAAAATTTATATGGAACCTAAAAAGAACACGAATAGCCTCAGCAATCTTAAAAAGGAAAAATAAAGTGGGAGGTATCACTCTTCTGGATATCACGGTATACTACAAGGCCATTGTACTCAAAACAGCCTGGTACTGGCATAAGAACAGGCACATAGATCAATGGAACAGAACAGAGAACCAAGAAATAAACCCAGACCTTTATGGACAACTGATATTTGACAAAGGAGGAAAGAGCATACAATGGAGTAAAGACAGCCTCTTTAAGAAATGGTGTTGGGAAAATAGGACATCTACCTGCAAAAAAAAATTAAACTAGACCATCAACTTACACCATTTACAAAAACAAACTCAAAATGGATAAAAGTCTTAAATGTAAGCTGTGAAATTATAAGCATCTTAGAAGAAAACATAGGCAGGAAGCTCTCCGACATCTCTTGCAGCAATGTATTTGCCAATTTATCTCCACAGGGAAGTGAAATAAATGATAGGATCAACAAATGGGATTATATCAAACTAAAAAGCTTTTGCACAGCTAAAGACAATATGAACAGAATAAAAAGACAAACAGCACAATGGGAGAACATATTGGACAATGCATCTGATAAGGGGTTAATAACCAAATTTATACAGAACTTGTAAAACTCAACACCAGGAAGATAAACAATCCAATCAAAACATGGGCAAAAGAAATGAATAGACACTTTTCCAAAGAGGACATACAGACGGCCAATAGACAGATAAAAAAATGTTCAACATCACTAATCATTAGAGAAATGCAAATTAAAACCACAATGAGATATCACCTCACACTAGTCAGAATGGCGCTCATTAACAAAACAACATATGATAGGTGCTGGCGAGGATGTGGAGAAAAGGGAACCCTCCTGCACTGCTGGTGGGAATGCAGACTGGTGCAGCCACTGTGGACAACAGTATGGAGATTCCTCAAAAAATTAAAAATCGTACTGCCTTTTGACCCAGCCATCCCACTTTTAGGAATATATCCCAAGAACACCATATCACTGATTCAATAAAAGAAATGCGCCCCCATGTTTATAGCAACTTTTGTTCACAATAGCGAATATCTGGAAACATCCCAAGTGTCCGTCAGTGGACAAGTGGATTAACAACCTGTGGTACATATATACTATGGAATACTATGGGGCCACGAAAAAGAAGGAAATATTACATTTTTCAACAACATGAATGGACCTGGCAACTATTATGTTAAGTGAAATAAGCCAGGCAGAGAAAGAAAAATATCATATGACTTCACTCATTTGAGGAATCCAAGGAATAATGTGAATGGAGGAACAGAATTGAGACAGAGGAAGGATTAAAGAAAACAGAGGAAAAGAGGAGAGAGGGAAAGGGGATGATAGGATGAGATAAACCTGAAGGGAAGGGGGGAGGATGCTGTCAGGATGGGCGCAAGGGAGATGTTCAGGGGGTACAGGGGAGAGGGAGATGCATTAGGGTGACACTAGAATCTATGTAAACACAATAAATTAAATAAAAAATGTAATAAAAATGTAAAAATAATTAAAATATTTGTGAAAAATAAAAATAAGGTAAAAATTATAATAAAACCAGAATTTAGAATTGAAATGCTAAACTTGTATTAGAGGGCATATATAAATTTGATCCTAAGCTTTCTAGTGATTACTATGATCAAGGGAATGTAACTATTTTTTTTTTTTTTTTTTTACAGGGACAGAGAGAGAATCAGAGAGAGGGATAGATAAGGACAGACAGACAGAAACGGAGAGAGGTGAGAAGCATCAATCATTAGTTTTTTGTTGCCGTTGTGACTCCATAGTTGTCCATTGATTGCTTTCTCACATGTGCCTTGACCGCGGGCCTTCAGCAGACTGAGCCACCCCTTGCTGGAGCTCGTGACCTTGGGTCCAAGCTGATGAGCTTTTGCTCAAGCCAGATGGGCCCCCGCTCAAGCTGGTGAGCTCAGGGTCTCGAACCTGGGTCTTCCGCATCTTAGTCTGATGCTCTATCCACTGCGCCACCGCCTGGTCAGACGGGAATGTAACTATTAAGGGAGAAAATTTGTGGTTTCCCTACAACTCAAACAAAAGAATTGTTCAGAAAATAGAAGTTCTTTCTTTTACTAATACCAGAAGTTTCTCCAGTGGACCTACCAGTATAATCCTGTACCATTAATAACATATATATTCATTCAACTCTTTAGTGTAAAAGTATTGAAGTGCTTCATAGACCTGATCCTTTTAAAGCCCTTCAGTATAGCATTATACCGAAATGTAATTAGAATAAACAGTTCTATGAATGCCAATATACAAGACCTTGAGCACATGTTTTTTGAATAGCTTGACTTAATTCAGGAAAAAAATGCCAAAAATGGAAAACAATTTTTCCCTAGCTATGGTGCAATGGGCATTTGTCCCTTGCTACCCTTCACAGAAATAGGATGTAAAAGGATAATCATATTTAATGAGAGTAATATAATTATACACTATGGTTAAGTTCTCTGAAAAGAATAATCTGGCACTGGCTTCTGCCAGGACTCTTCTAAATGTTTTATATGTACTGATCCATTGTTATCCTCCCAGTAACCTGGAATTAGATACTACGTACTACAATACCCAATATCCAGATAAGAAAATTAAGGCGCAGAAAACACAGCTACTAAACTATAGTGCAGGAAGTCAGAAAATTCAGTTCCAGAGTCAGTTATTATTTCCCTCTAACATGAAAGATGGTTTTATAGGACCATCCAAAAAAGAAAGGGGGATTATAAAGTGATCAAACTATGTTTATTTGCAGATGATATAGTGTGGAAAATAGATTTGGATATCTTTCCCAACAAAGTGACATTTTTTAGGTGACCGGACATCCTGCTTTTGGCGGGACAGTCCCAATTTTTAACAATTTGTCCCATGTCTCGTGGCGTTTTAAAAAAGTCCCAATTTTAAAAAAAATATATTACAATACTATTTTTGCATTCTATGAAAAATTTTTTTTTGCTCCATATAGACCAAATTTTTAATCAAGAACCCCCAACCCCCATCACCTGACCAGGCGGTGGCGCAGTGGATAGAGCATCGGAGTGGGATGCAGAAGACCCAGGTTCAAGACCAAAAGCTCATCAGCTGAGTGCAGGCCCATCTGGCTTGAGCAAAAGCTCGTCAGCTTGGACCCAAAGTCACTGCTAGCTCCAGCAAGGGGGTGCTCGGTCTGCTGAAGGCCCGCGGTCAAGGCACATGTGAGAAAGCAATCAATGAACAACTAAGGTGTCGCAACGGCAACAAAAACTAATGATTGATGCTTCTCACCTCTCTCCATTCCTGTCTGTCTGTCCCTATTTATTCCTCTCTCTGACTCTCTCTCACTCCCTGTAAAAAAAAAGAAGAAAATAAAAAAGAACCTCTCCGTCAATGGTGTCCTGCTTTACCAATTTTAAAATCTGGTCACCTTACATATCCTCAAAATGTTAATATAGGCCAGGGCATCAGCCCCATTTATTTGTGCTAAATTGGGTGGATAAGTTCCCATACAAGGCAGGACCAACCCTATTCCTCTAATCTCCCCACCCACCAACAGTAGGAAATTGGTTAGCCAACAACATTATTAATATCATATAATGTAGAAAGCCAGGACTAGACCTTTTCTCGCTGTCATGAAGTCAGAGAATCCTCTTGACCTTGGTCCCCCTATTTATGTCCAAGTAAACAATAAACTGTCGATTTGTTTATTATTGGCTTGGTGGTATGATTTGACATCCTGCTACCATAAATGGAAGAGAGCAATAGAGCAAGTAAGGCCACATGGTAACATGATTAACAAATTATCTACTGGCTCCAATAAAATAAATCAGAAATATCTCACGTACTACCCACTTAAAATAGTAAGTGGTGTTCCATTGCACTAACAGTAATAATGAACAATAAAGTAAGCTACAATTGACAAAACTCCATTCAATATAGCAAAAAATTAAACTCTCCCTTTCCACCAGTAACTATGAAATGCCTAGGACTTAACTATAAGGCTTAAATAGAGAGAAATAACATATTTCTAAATAAGATGACTTAGTGTTGTGAAGATGTTTATTATCAAATTTAATTATAACTTCAAAATAACTCCAAAAAAATCAAGATTTTGGACAATTATGAGAAAACTATTCTAAACATTTGTATATAAAAGTAGAAGTCCATGACTAACTAAAACTGTAAAAGAGAAAAATAGTGAGGAGATATCACATCAGTAGATATTAAACCAGGTCACAGAAGCATCACCATGGAAGCGCTATGGGATGGACACAGGCACAGAAAGATATGCCATTAGTGTCCTGTACACTGATCATAGGGTTAAGTAGGCACTGAACTTCAGGGGAAAAAAGATGAATTATACTGGGGAACAATTGATTTTTGATTTTCAGTTGCATGAGGTTTTAGAACTGTTTCTATATAACTCTACATTGGTGATTATAAATCTGAAATCCACTTTTTCCTGCATGCTCTAGTTTTTATGCAATTTTAATTTATTTCTGTTACAGTTAATGGCATGCACTGATTTTTAAATTGGAGATAAAGGGCAGTGACTCTTGGATTGAACATAACCACAAGGTAATTAATGTTTTACAAACATCAAGTTTACATAATTATAGTTGTTTTTAAATGTAAAAAATTATTATCTGATAAAAACACCCTCTTATTTTGTTTTAAGATTGAATCCTGGCTTCTTTCAGTAGGCGTAAATGTAAGAATAGTCCTGACACCTTCTGTTATATATGTGGTTGTTACACACTTCAACGTCAAAGGCCCAAAATTTTATCATTTGTGACACATGCATATACTGCCTATTTTCAAGTTCCCCTTGGCAATCAAGACAAGAATTGGGCTTCTCATATTGTGTGTCATAATTGTGAGGAAATGCTTCATGACTGGACAAAAGGAAAACGCCAAGGAATGCCTTTTGGTATTCCTATGGTTTGGCGTGAACCTGAGGACCACAGCAGTGACTATTATTTCTGACTGATTCATACAAAGGGCATCAGCAAGTAAAAACAGCATATGATCGCATATCCTAATACTCCTTCAGCAATGCGACCTATCCCACACTCTGAGACACTCCCAGTTTGTTTTTTGTGTTTTTTGTTTGTTTGTTTTTTACAAGGACAGAGAGAGAGAGTCAGAGAGAGGGATAGATAGGGACAGACAGACAGGAAGAGAGAGAGGTGAGAAGCATCAATCATTAGTTTTTCATTGCCGTTGTAACACCTTAGTTGTTCATTGATTGTTTTCTCACATGTGCCTTGACCGTGGGCCTTCAGCAGACCGAGTAACCCCTTGCTAGAGCCAGCAACCTAGGGTCCAAGCTGACGAGCTTTTGCTCAAGCCAGATGGGCCCGCGCTCAAGCTGGTGAGCTCGGGGTCTTGAACCTGGGTCTTCTGCATCCCAGTCTGACGCTCTATCCACTGCGCCACCGCCTGGTCAGGCCCAGTTCCAGTTTTTAATGGTTTTATTTCTTTTAAGGACGAAGAAAGTGAACATGGTAGTCAAGTGTATTTTGATAAGATGCATGAGGAAATGGTTGTAGAATGTGAAGGGTCTTCCTCTGATGCTAAGCAGTCATTAACCCCTCAGCAGTTTAGCCAACCCAAATTGAATGACTTAGTAAGAGATTTGGGCCTATCAAAGAAAGCAGCTGAGTTATTAGCCTCCAGGCTTCAAGAAAAAATGTACTTCACTGGTCAGCTAAAGTATCCCATTTCAGGAAGCGTGAACAAATTTTTGTGGATTTTTTTCCAAAGACAAACACTTTGTTTAGTGTCATGATATCAGTAGTCTTATCAGCCAGCTAGGTGTTACCACTTACAGTCTAACAGAATGGCAGTTATTTCTTGACAGCTCTAAACGTAGTCTGAAATGTGTTCTCCTAGACAATGGTAATGTTTATGCAGCGGTTCCAATTGGTTATTCAACTCATCTGTGAGAAGATTATAATGACATAAAAATTGTCCTCGACCTATGGAAGTATGAGGAGCATAACTGAATCATTTGTGTGGATCTTAAAATGGTCAATTTCCTGCTAGGACAACAGAGAGGTTTCATGAAGTATTCTTGCTTTCTGTGTTTGTGGAACAGTCAAGCTCGGGAGAAACACTGGACACAGAAAGAGTGGCCAAAACGTGAAGCTCTGGAAGTAGGGATGCAAACTATTGTGAATGAACCTGTAGTTAATCGAGACAGGATCATTTTCCCCCCACTTCACATCAAACTTGGCTTAATGAAGCAGTTTGTTCAGGCTTTGAATAGAAAAAGTTAATGCTTTCAACATATTCTTTCTGCTTTTCCTGTCTTGTCTTTTGAGAAGATAAAAGCAGGTGTATTCTATGGACCTCAAATTCAAACCCTCATACGTGACGAAGAATTTGCCAGGAAGATGAATAAGGAGGAGAAAGCAGCATGGCAGTCTTTTGCGGCAGTTACAAAGAACTTCCTTGGCAACAAAAAAGCAGAAAACTATGAAATTCTGGTTCAAAGGATGCTTTTGGCTTTCCGCAACCTTGGATATAACATGAGTGTTAAGATTCACTTCCTGAAAAAAAAAAAAATTAACTTCCTGAACAGTCACCTTGATAAGATTCCTGAAAATCTTGGAGCTGTTAGTGATGAGCAGACTACTGCTAGAGCATCAAATGAGATTGTCCTCAACAAGTATACAAATGTAAGAGCTACAAACACAAATTTTTGCCTGAATAGAATTTAAATAAGTTTTGTGCAAATTTGATGATTAAAATAAGTGTTTTAATATGTTCTATTTCAAAATTGTAGACAAATTCTGATGCAATCATATCTTTTAGTGTATTTACTGCATTATATAAATTATTATATTTTCACATAGATGATGCCCAAGAAGACATTCTACTTCATTGTGTTAAACTAAATGTTGAAAATTTTACAATAAGATGAAAACCTAAAATCTTAAATTGCAAAATAAACTGTAGCTTACAGAGAAAAACTAATGTCAAGTTTGAGATCAGCACACTTGAATTAGGTAATAACAACTGTTTTTGTGGATGTAACAAAAGTTTTGTTCCCTAGTGTTATTTAGAAGATGGTATTTGGAAAACGTGGCTGATTTTTGTGGGGAAAAATAAAGTTGCATTACTACCCATATTATATAAAAGGATATTTTACATAGAATAAATATAAAACCTAAGCATAAAGGCAAAGCAAAACATTGCCTTTAAAGGTAGTTTGAATATATCAAATTTCAGCCTTTTTCTGTTGAAGAAAATTTGTTAGAGAATAAGAGAAAATATTTGCTATGCTTTAAACAAAGACTAACTAGAAAATACAAGAAATTCTGACCATTAGAAGAAAGACCTAGAAAATCCAAGTGAAGTAAGCAAAAATTATATATAGATAGTTCATAACATGGCTAAAAAGGTGTATGCTATAATAGTAAACTATTTATTTAACATTAAACATAACCAGAATTCCATAAGATTGTAATTAGAACTCAGAAAAATGCCAAGTATTTTTGTAAATATGTGTGAGATGGAAACTCATGCTCCCATGCACTGTTGACAGAAGTTTCGACTGCCCGCATGTCTGGTAGTGTTTGGGGAAACATGCTTTTTAAAAATGAATATACCACTGAACTAATAATTTCACTCCTTTTTTTTTTTGTATTTTTTGTTATATATTCATTAGTCCGCACTAGAGTGCTTAAATTTTTTTTTTTTTTAATGAAGAAGGGAGGTGGAGGAATCAAGGCAATCAGTCCAAGAGAGCATGATAAACTGGAATGACAGCACACCATAGTGAAGCATGAAGCATTTGGGAGGCTGAAATTAATATATGTATACCAACCCAAATGGATTGTGAAACACTGCTGAGTGGGAAAGTTAGGGGTAAAAATCTTACCATAAGATAATTTATTTCAATGAAAAATAGATACATACAAAAAAGTAACTTAACATCCTTAGAGATATGCTTATTCAAGGATACATATTAAAACCATGCAGTGCCCCTCGCTGATTGGCTCAGTGGTAGATTATTGGCCTGATGTGTGGAAGTCCTGGGTTTGATTCCCAGTCAGGGTACACAGGAGAAGCAACCATCTGCTTCTCTACCCTTCCCCTTCTCTCTCTCTCTCTCTCTCTCTCTCTCTCTCTCTCTCTCTCTCTCTCTTCCTCCTCCTCCTCCTCCTTCTCCTCTGACAGCCACGACTTCATTGGTTTGAGCAAAGTTGGCCCTGGGCGCTATGGATGGCTCCATGGCCTCACCTCAGGTGCTAGAATAGCTCAGTTGCCAAGCAACAGAGCAATGGCCCTAAGTGAGCAGAGCACTGCCCCTTAGTGGGCTTGCTTGGTGGAACCCAGTCAGGGCGCATGCAGGAGTCTCTCTCTGCCACCCTGCCTTGCACTTAAATAAATAAATAAAAAATAAAATAAAACCAAGTAGTACACTGCCAGTGAAAGGAGAGAAGAAAATGGAAGTGGGAATGGTGGCTCAAAGAAGTGAATTGGTAAATTAAATAAAACAAAAATGCACATTTATCCTGACTATTATTGTTATGTAATAAATCTTCTCTACATGTAGTGATAGAACTACAGCATTTATTATACTCACAGATAAGTAAGCTTGGAATTCAGAAGGGCTACACTGTGTCTGAGTATTCAGTTTAGTAGACTCAAACTGCTAGAGATATAAACATCTGAGGCTGGATGATCTATTTCCAAGATGATGTCTTCACTCAATGTGTTGAATTGAAGATGAGGTGACTTAAAGCTGCCCCAACTGGAGCCAGACATCAGAACACTTTTACATGGCCTGTCTGTGTGGCTGAATCTTCTCCCAGCCTGATGGCTGGTTTCTGGGTATTCCAAGAGAACCAGGTGGAGAGAGACTGCACAGTCTTTAATGACCTAACCTCAGAAGTCATATAGTATCCATTCTATCATACTTTGTGGTTGAAGAGTTCACAACTCCACTCTCATATAAGAAGTGGGATACACATGCCAATTCTCAATAGAAAAGCATGTGGGATTGGAGAGAGTGTTGAGGTCATATTTGGAAAATACAATCTATCACAATTGTTTAATCCTTGATGATGGTAACGTTTCATGAACTATAAAATGTTGTTTAGTCAACTCTGTTTCTCTCCTCTACTCATCATACACACCCACAAAGAGCCAATCTGACCTAAATGGTGTGGGGGATGGAATGAAAGTTTCAGAGAAAGCTTCAGCCCTTGAGCTGAGATCTAAGACTCAAGTAGGAATTAGTAGGAAAAGGGGGAATAGTATTGCAAGTAGAGGGGACAGCATGTATCAAGGCCTTGCAGTAAGAGGGAGGCATGGTTGTAGCATACACCCACACCAGCAAGTAAAACAAGGTGAGATATAATTGAAAATGAGAGAAGGAGGGAACGAGAGAGAGAGAATCTCAGTAATTTGGGTCAAATGAAAAATGTTGCTTCCTATTCTAAGAGGAAAAGTAAACAATGGGAAATTTAAAAATAATAATAATGACTGAATTGTATGTTTTGACAAGATTCTTCTTTCTGTAGTGTGGCAAATACATAGGAGAAAGACCAGTGTATGTATAGGAAGACTAATTTGTAGAATAATAATATAATCAGAAGAAGAGATAAAAGTTGCTTGAAATAAAATGGAAGCAATGGAAGTGGAATACCTATTCATGGTAGTGATATTGTGGAAATGCTATTGAATTGGATATGGGGGGGGGCAGGAAGTAAGAATTGTCAAGGATAACTCCAAAGTAAGCAGTGAATAGCCTTAACTTTTTCTGGGAGAGAGGAAACTGGTTAGGGCAGTTTATAAATTTAGGCTTGATATGAATTTTGAATATCTAGGGTTCATGGTTGAAGTGTCAGGAAGTAAAATTTTGTAGACTTTTGTGTATGTATAACTTGCTATGAGTTTTATAAAATATTACCTGTAAAGATTTTAAAGTTAAATTAAACCAATGTTTTCTAAAATATTTGATCATGGAGTCTTTCTTTTTTGTATCACCTATAAAATCATATGGAATAATTGAAATGGAAAAATATTTTAAAACATTATTTTCAAGAAATATATGAATACATATTCTTTGGGAAACATAGTAAGTAGTTTCTTTTGGTCCATCTTTTAAATTGTTTGGAAAGGCAACTTATCGGAGATTTAAAAACATGACAGATACTTGGAATGCAAATAATCAACAGTGGTTGATAAGTTGGGGGTCACATTTCAACAAACTAGTAAAGCTGGGAGGAAGAGTGACATCATTTTGAGAAATCTGAGCTAACTGATATTATAATATTTATAGTTAAAGATTATAGAGACTTTAACATGCTCAGTACTTCACATGTATTAACTCATATATTCATAATAATCCTGAGTTAAATAATAGTATTATTTTCACTTCAAAGATTAGAAAACAGACACAGAGAAGTTATTTTCCTTACAAAAGATTACCTGTAATGAAAAAAGCTAGTATATAAATTTAGGTGATTTCCATCTATATCATAGACAAATCAACATCTGTTCATGAAAGGAAAACATGAAAGTATTCTTGAGAAACACTATTTTATTGTTGAATGTTGCCTTTCCAAAAAAAATAATAGGATGTATATAATATAATAAGATTTAATGAAATTTGAAAAACTAGAAAACTATAGAGTCTAAATACTTTGGATTATTCTTCTAAAATTAATCAAGTAGAGTATTTCAGTTTTTTTTTTTATATCTGTTTTGGAGTGAGTTATGGAGGCTAGGCAAATTATGAATTATTTAGATATGACACTATGAATAAAATGTAAGTGAAACATATTTGGACATGAGACTTGGAATGTGCTTCTTAATTAATTTCTTTTGACAGAATTGGAGCTTCTCATTTGTCTTTGAGCCAGGAATGTTGAGATTGGGGAGGGCATCATTATATATTAAATGCCTTATTTTTAGCACATTTCTTGGGAGAGATTTTTGGGAGGCCTCACATGTTAGCAAATAGGAGCATAATACCTTTAGGGCAATGTTCAGAAAATACTTCAAAGTAATTTTTTCTATTTTTGCAAACATTTCTTTTCTTAAGTGAGAAGCAGGGAGACAGAGAGACAGACTCCCGCATGCGCCCAACCAGGATTCGCCTGGTAAATGCGCTAGAGGGTGATGCTTTGCCCATCTGGGGCTATTGCTCCATTGCAACCAGAGCCATTTCAGTGCCTGAGGCGAGGCTATGGAGCCATCCTCAGCACTCAGGGTCAACTTGCTCCAGTGAAGCTTTGGGAGGGGAAGATAGAGATAGAGTGCAGAGGGAAGTGGAAGGGTGGAGAAGCAGATGGGCACTTCTCCTGTGTGCCCTGCCCAGGTATTGAACCCAGGACATCCACATGCTGGGTCGACGCTCTAACACTGAGCCAACCATCCAGGGCCTAAAGTGTTATTTTATGTTTACAGATAGATTTTTGTTACTTGTATTAAAAAGTAAAATTATAATACTAAATGATAGATATTAACTGGACATAAAACAATGCAGAGGTCTACATAGAAGAGTATGTCTTGATGTCACAAATAAAAATATATTTAAATGCTTTGATTAATTGATATAATTAATAAAAGTTATTTAATCTTCTGATTGATTGGGAATAATCTCTGGTACAAAGTAGACCTATAATTACTTGTGTGTTATAGCTTCTAGTATTATTTTTCTTTGACTTGTATACTGTTAATCACATTTTTTAGACTCCAGGGAGCTTAAACCATTTTGTACTCTATGTGTAGGGAAAAAGCCCTGAAAGAATACTGATTTTCAAAGCCCCTAAAATAAGAGTACTTGGGACATGCACTTAGGTGGCTAGTCCAGGAAGTTGAGCTTCTAGGTGAGACTAATAGAATTAGATGGACACATATTCTTTCCTTAGCTTTCTTCTGCATGAAACATATTTGCATCCCTTTCTCTAATGTGATTTATATGGAAAAATAAAGTCTGGCCCTGGCTGGTTTGCTCAGTGGTAGAGTGTCGGCCTGGCATGTGAAAGTCCTGGGTTCAATTTCCAGTCAGGGTACACAGGAGAAGTGACTATCTGCTTCTCTACTCCTCTCCCTTTCTTTCTTTCTTTCTTTCTTTCTTTCTTTCTTTCTTTCTTTCTTTCTTTCTTTCTCTCTCTCTCTCTCTCTCTCTCTCTCTCTCTCTCTCTATTCCTTCCTGCAGTCATGGCTTGATTGGTTGGAGCAAGTTGCCCCGGGTGCTGAGGATGGCTCCATGGCCTCTCCTCAGGCACTAAAATAGCTCAGTTGTTGAACAATGGAGTAATGGCCCCAGATAGACAGAGCATTGCCTGTAGGGGGCTTGCCTGGTGGATCCTGGTCGTGGCGTATGCAGGAGTCTGTCTCTCTGCCTCCCCACCTCTCAATTAAAAAATAAAAGTAAAAAAGGAAAAAGAAAGTCCAAATTTTTATTATTTTCAAAATAACTTAAGTATCTATCTGATTCCTTGAAAAATCAAATAAGAACAGAGTCGAGCAAACAAAAAAGAAAAACGGGGTAACTTAAAGATTCTCTGCTTCTTTTTAACTAATGTGCTGTTATTCTAGTCCTAATTTTCTGATAAAATTTATGTGTGCGAGAAGATAAGGATCATAGTGTAGTCGCAGGGAAAACACACTTAGAAAAATGCTCCCTGTCTAGTATTTTAAGGTAGAACTTCAGGAAGGACCCTCAAGGATAATATATGAGTTGGGCCAGCTCACCAAGATAGAAGCCTTAGTAGAATTTGGCATCAAAAACTGGAAAGCAATAAAGAACACAATTGGATCAAGCATTATCTTCAACAAAAATGCACATCAAATTTGATTTTCATTTTATACTTTAAGCTAGCAGAATAAATCTAAAACAATGAATAACATAAAATATTTAGATTATAAATCTCAAAATCACATTCCACAAATGCATTTTCCTCCCTAAACAAAATTTCACCAATTTATATTTTAAAAATTAAGCTTCAGATGATTTTGAAAACTGGCAACTATATAAACTAATAACCATAGTGTTTTACTTGACTCCTAGTCCCCATGTTTATTAAGTTATATCATGGACACACTTTTTAGCTAATAATTTATCTATTTTAACTCTTCTACCTTGTAAAGTAGAAAGAATTCTGTTTCCCTAGTTAAGCTGTCTTGGTATCAAGTTCCTTTACAAAAATTCTAATTTGCTCATCGGCCTTTGTATCTGGGCCCTACATTGTTCCTATGATCAAATCTCTGCCCTAAACCTTTATTTTCCACTTCACGCTAGCAGTATTATGTCAGTGCTTCATGATCTACCTGTCTCGGTATACTGCTTTCTCTGAGACTTGCATATCATCCTATCATCAATATTATTCCTTGGAACTTTATAAATAGGCCCTCAAAATTAAGTTCCATCACTGGGATCTCTTTCTCTGCTGTTAGGCCCACTGACACTGTTCATTGCCTATCTGAATCACCAAAGCTTTCTTGTTAAGTTTCCCTGATCACCTGTTGAAAGTCTCAGTAGTTGTTTCTGGATGAATTTTCACCTACTATTTCTGGTTATAATTCAGGCTCAGTATGACCAACCAGACTGCCCACGGTGTAAGGAAATCACAGATCTGGATTCACCGTTTGGTCTTAATACCTAACAGGTGTTAGACCTAGCTTAATTACTTAACCTGCTTGAGATTTATTTTTTTAATGTTCAAAATGAGGATAGAGATAACTATCTATGATTTAATATCTAATTAATATAGGAAGTTGATTATACAGATATGGAAATTATATAGAAAAATGTTATATGAATTAAGTCCTAAATTTATGGGGAAGCATTATACTTAGCTTTTCATAAGAATAATAACAATCTAGGGATTGCCATGATTTCCATTTAAGTGACTTGCTAACATCTGAGTTTATTCTGATTCCAGGATCTAATAACTACTATGATCTACCTTCCATGACTATTGTAAAAAGTAGAGATAAAACATTCAACATAGCTCCTGGCATCTAAGTGTCAATGCCGCCTTCACTTGTATCTGGGTTTAATGCAGGGAAAATTCCCTTTATACTGTATCTAATATTCAAGTCTAGTCTCTTTTTGGCTTGTCAAATCAACAGAGTGCATGCTGTAGCACTATCACTGGCAGATGTTGTTTTTCTTGATGGCATTTCTTCCTTATATACTTCATTTGTATACCAGTTGATTCCTTTCTACGTCCTACACCCAAATATTTATGTTTACCATAACACTACAATCATTACACTGCAAATACCTTTATACATGGGGTATATTAAAATTAACAAGATTTTTACCTGAAGTAAAATTAATGTATACTCTATACAGAGACAGATTAAGGTCAGTTAGGCCCTGGACACAGAAGAAAATATTGGGCCTCCGTCATTAGAAAAAAGTGTAAAGTTGGGGTTTTACGGGGTCCTTCAGAAGTCGTGGCCCAGGGCACACACCCAGTGTGCTCGCTGTTAAATCCGCCTCTGACTCAATAATTAACATGGATTACATGAGTTAACTGTATTTGTATAAGCTACATGACTTTTCATAAAACTCCAGAGAGACTGTCCTTTGATGCTTACAGTTAATGCAAAGAAAGTATCTTAAATTGCTTTCTAAAAGCAATTTATTTGTCTGAAGACCTTGGAATAAAATGAAAATATCATTGACTGACCACCCAAGTCGATGCTTTTGTAACTTAATTCTACCTCTACTAGATATAGAGCAAGCATTTTGCTTAAATTATTTTCAAATGACTATTGGTGTCCAGAACTGTGAAGTATTTGAGTGTTTACCCTTCTGGGAAGCTGCCAAGTGGGTTGGTGGTGGTTTAATGGATGTTGGCAGAAGGCACACGACTCTTTGGTCCGAGATAAAGAACTATATTAATCACAACACAACAGGCAGCATGAGCTTTATGTTTGTGTAGGTTCCCCTTGTTCCTGACAGCTCCTTGATATCCTGTAGGGTGACACAATGGGTGCAAATTCACAGCTGAGGAATTTCAAGATTAGAAAAACTGAATATTTTATAATAGAGTTCAAACTTGCCTGATCTTGGCTGTGATAGTGTTGGTGGTGGTGAGGATTATCTTTATTATGATCACACACACACACACACACACACACACACGAAACCTGATTTCTACTTAAGAGGAATACACTGGCCCTGGAAAGTGGGCTCAGTAGTAGAGCATTGGCCCAGTGTGTTGAAGTCCCAGGTTTGATTTCCGATCAGGGCACACAGGAGAAGTGACCATCTGCCTCCCATCCTCCTCCTTCTCTCTCTGTCTCTCTCTCTCCTCTCTATCTCTTTTCCCCTTCCACAGCCATGACTCAAACAGTTTGAGCAAGTTGGCCCCAGGTGCTGAGGATGGCTCAGTGGCCTCACCTCAGGCACTAAAATAGTTTGGTTGCCAAGCAACAAAACAGCAGCTCTAAATGGGCAGAGCACTGCCCTGTAAAGTCCTTGCTGGGTGGATCCCAGTCTGGGCACATGTGGGAGTCTGTCTCTGCCTCCATGACTCTCAATTAAAAAGAGAGAGAGAGAGAGAGAGAGAGAGAGAGAGAGACTCTATCTCTTCACAGTACAACATCCTTGAAAAGATAGTCCAGAGCAAAGGCAATCAGTGCTTCTGCTTACAAATTGACTCTAACATATGGTCAACTGGAGCATTCTTTGATTTTATTCTAAGTCATATTTTGATTAAAATTTGATAATTTTAGTTGGTAACACCTAAAGTGAAGAAATGTTTTCATCTTGATTTGGGGAGGTAACCCACATGACTAAAACTTTGTATCTCCAATAATTTTTTCCATTATTCTGAATGTGTAATTCCAGGAAATTTAATTTTAATTTGCATGTTGAGGATTCATAATTTACAAAATAAAAGTGTCAGTGTTACCTGATAAAATCTGTGTTAATGAATACACCAGAAATACTTAGAGGTAGAATCTAAAACTAGATAAATGGCAAAATTTGTAGTTAGCATCCTTCACATTAGTTTGTTCAATTTACATGTCAATTATGTATTTAAGATATGTCCACGATGATTGTGTATGTGGTAGCCACACTATGGTGAAACAAACAGAGACAAGTTTTCATCTTACAGAATTTATAACCTGCTGGCACAAAAGTAAATATTAGAATCATTGCTATCCAGAGAAATAAAAACCATAGTTTCCTGCCATACCACTCTCTTTCCTCTTCTCTGTTTTACTTTTCTCCATAGTCACTAATAGTGTGTGTGTATCTCATATTTGAAGTTTATTTACTTTGCTAATCATTTATCATTTCCTGCTAGAATATAAGATGCACGTGGAGAGGACTCTGTTTTAACAATGCTGTATACAACGAGTATGCAAAGGGTCTGAGACACAGTAAGGACTAAACAAATATCTGTGGAATAAATACTTACACAGATGAATAACACAGATTCTTAGGGAGCAAGGGCCCTAGAAGAAGATCCTCCCAAAGACCATTGGAATAGGGAAAGAAGAAAATCAAGGCGGCCATTTGGTATCTGGTGTGTGGTATTCATATGTTTTTTAAGTGGGAGGAGGGGAGACAGACAGACTCCTGCATGAGCACCCACCAGGATCCACCAGCAACCCCGTCTGAGACCCATGCTCAAAGCAACTGAGCTATTTTTAGAGTACGAGGCTGATGCACTGGGACCAAAGCACCAAAGTGCTGGCTGGCTGCCATGCTGAAACCAATTACATATGCCACTGGCTGCAGAGGGGAAGAGGGAGTGGGGAAGAAGGAGATGGTTGCCTCTCTTGTGTGCCCTGACTGGGAATTGAACCTGGAACATCCATACACTGGTCTGACTGTCCACTGAGTCACCTGTTAGGACCATATCCATATCTTAACAGAAAAAATCTCATGTGAAATTTTATTGGAAACTGTAATTTCTCTAACATTCAGTCTAAATGAAAATAGAAAAAAATAGTTTATTACTTTTAACGAAGCCATGTTTATATCCTCCAGATTGTTGTGGGCAATATAAAAGTGTTCATGGAATTTCTTTTGGACAGAAAACAATTCTAAAATTCAGCCAGAAATATAGATATAAGACATTTCTTAAATGATGCCTTGATATACATAGACCAGGGCAATCCCTCTATATTTAGTTTAAACCTCAATGGGAGGCAATTAATTTAAAGGTATATGAGAAAATGATTATGTAAATGTGTTTAATTAAGACTTTTCTATGCCCAAAATAGTTATCATTTCAACTTTAAATTATAGCTTTATGTTTTTTACCTTTTTCCTTGCACGTGCCCATTGGCTTGGAGTGAAGAATCTGAATTAAAATACATTTTGCGATGATTCCAAAAGGTTGGTTTTAACCGGGGCCTTAGAATTGGAACGGGTTGAGAAAACAGTCTTACTTATAAGGTATATCTTTACAAATAATATTTTAGGGAATTGTAAAGTAGGACAAAAGAGGGGAGCCTTTAAAAACCAACCATTTAGAGAACTTATGGATATTTTTGGAATTTGGCTAGTTTTAGGAAGCTGAATGTTTTATATGTTTTCATTTTATAAATGATAGTATATGTGCTCTTTTAGTATAAACATCTCCATATGCAATGAATATCTTTGATACTGCTTTTGCCTAAAGAGGAAATAGTTCTCATCATGTTTTATCTTTGATTTCAAAATTTTAAATTCAGAATATCCATTTAAGAAAAGAAAACCTTATTCATGTCTTTTGAATATCCTAAAGTATTTCTTAAGGAACAGCTGTGATGAAGTCAAAATTTAAAATAATGAATAAGCTAAAGAAAGATCTCTATTCATAAGCAGTGAGAGTCACTCACTACATGATGATTAAGAATTTCTCAACCTCTAGATAAACTAAGGGTGTAATAGGTTTTAGACCTCAAAATAACAACATCCTTTATAAAAGTATTAGACAATCAAGAAAAAACACGATTTTTAAAGCATTTATAACCTCTAAATATTTTAAAGCAATATTTGTATTTCAATCTTCAACAGAGAAGGAGTTATGTATTAATATTAGGAAGGCATAGTAACCTATGGGACTCCTTCTTGTAATTTTAATCACTTTTTTTTTTATAATGGAAACAATCGTGATTATAATGTAGTTCAATATGTAAATGAATGGCAGGAAACATCCTACATTATTTTTACTAAATTATACCAAAAAGTTATTGGTAGAACAAAAAAGGCATGAGCCAACTAAGATATTTTGCCATCTTTCTTTCTTTCTTTCTTTCTTTCTTTCTTTCTTTCTTTCTTTCTTTCTTTCTTTCTTTCTTTCCTTCCTTCCTTCCTTCCTTCCTTCCTTCCTTCCTTCCTTCCTTCTTCCTTTCTTCCTTCCTTTCTATTTATTATTATTATTTGTATTTTGTTGAAGTGAGAAGCAGGGAGGCAGAGAGACAGATTCCCACATGTGCCCAACAAGATCTACCCAGCAAGACCACTAGGGGGTGATGCTCTGCCCATCTGGGGCATTGCTCCATTGCAGCTGGAGCCATTCTTGCGCCTGAGGTGGAGGCCATGGAGCCATGCTCAACGCCCGGCCAACTTTGCTCCAGTGAAACCTTGGCTGTGGGAGGGGAAGAGGGAGATAGAGAGAAAGGAGAGGGGGAAGGGTGGAGAAGCAGATGGATGCTTTTACTGTGTGCCCTCACAGGGAATCAAACACAGGACTTCTAACGCCGGGCTCTCCTGCTAAGCCAACCAGCCAGGGCCTGCAATCCATTTCTAATGAAAAGAAATTAAGGTACCGATATAAAAATTACCTTTAAGACTCATCTTATATTCATTAGGAGAAGATTATATCTTTAATAGCCATTGCAGTTTTCTCATCTAGACTCTGATATGTCTTTCTAGAATGCTAGTTACTTAGTTTTTGCCTGATGGTTTAAAATATCTCTTTACTTTTAATTCGATGAGATGTCCATAGAAGCATACATATGCCACTAGAGAAGGTAGAGCCTTTCTAAGAGGATGTTGCCTAATTAACTTCATCTTAGCTGGAAAGTCAGATTCTCCAAGGGAGGTACAATGAGCAACTGCCTGGGAACTGCAACTAATTATAGCCTCATTTCTACCCAAGTTTGGCAATGTAATTACTACCTTCCTACCGATTGATATGGTTCTTCTCTTTAACTTAGTCTAATGTTGGGAAGTAGTGACGGAAAAGGGAGAAGAAAGAAGTATAGGCTTTGAAAAGATTTTATCCTGGAAACTGCTTATGCCTAACAGAACAACAACAAAAAATAAGTCATTGGGTGATGGAAAACTAAAGCTGTCTCGCCACAATGATCAGAATAAACTCTCCTATTTTGGTAACTTCTACAGCATCCATTGTATAAATAATATCATTCAATTGCCACAAAGCTCTTTGAGGCCAATATTTTATCATCACCATTTTCTACATAAAAATATATATATAAAAAAAGGTTTATTCAGTGTCACTTGGTTTTACATATTTTAAGCCAAAACACACTGACTCAAGATCACAGAGTTCAGTGATTCTCAGTTTGGAGAAGAGTGGAAAAGGACACTTCACTGGCCTCGTCAGAGGTCATGGCCAAATTGTTGTTGGGCTACTTTAAAGTTACATAGACCACAAGACTGCTCAGAGTTTGACCAAGGCAACTGCATCTAATATTTTATATTTATAACTCTCCTACTTCTATAAAGTTATTTTAAACATGCTAATAGAGTTAGACTTTCTTACCATAGTCTGCTTTCTTTTTTGAGATCTTCTGATCTCCTTAATAATTTATTGGTAATTTGCATACATGAAGGTTCACTCTATCTTATAAAATCTTATGGATTTTGAAAATGTATAATGCCTCGTGTTGCATTTGCCATTACAGTATCACATGGAGGAGTTTCACTGCTCTAATCCTGCCTGCAGTGAGCCCTTGTCTCTCCCTGGGAATACCTGCAGCCACTGACCTCTTCACAGCATCAACTGTTTTTCCTTCATCCAGAATGTCATAAAATTGGAATCACAATGTATGCAGCCTTCTCAGACTGGCTACTTGTGTTTTCATGGTTTAATAGCTCATTTCTTTTTACCTCTGCTTGATACCCCCTTGTTTTGATATACCAAATTTTATCTCTTCGCCTATTAATAACATTTTGCTTGTTTCCAATTAGGGGAATTTATGAATAAAGCTGCTATAAACCCTCCTGTGCAGGTTTTTGGGTAGACATAATTTTTCAGTTGGATAAATACTTACAAGAACAATTGCTGTATCATGTAGTAAGGCTAATTTTTGGTTTGTGAAAAGTTGACCAAATTATCTTCCATTGGCTGCACTTTGCATTTTGTATTCCAACCAGCAATGAATGAGAGTTATTCTTGCTCCACATTTTCACTAGCATTGCCATTGTTGTTTTATTGTTTTAGTTTATTGGGATGACACTGGTTAACAAAATTATAACATTGCAATATTTTGAGTTTTAACCATTCTAACACATGTGTAGTAGTATCACTAGTTTTTTTTTTTAATTTGCAACTCCCTAATGACAAATAATGTAGAGTATCTTTCTATATGTTGCTTTGCAATGTGCCTATCTTTTTTAGTAAGGTGCTGTTCTGATCTTTCTTTTTACCCATTTACAACTAAGTTGTTTGTTTTCTTATTGTTGAATTTTTTTTTCTTTTATTAATTTTAATGGGGTGACATTAATAAATCAGAGTACATATGTTTAATGAAAATATCTCCAGGTTATCTTATCATTCAATTATATTGCATACCCATCACTCAAAGTCAAATTGTCCTCTGCTATCTTCTATCTGGTTTTCTTTGTGCCCATCCCCTCTTCCCTCTCCCTCCCTCTCCTCCCTTCTCCCACCCCGTAACCACCACACTCTTGTCCATGTCTCATAGTCTCGCTTTTATGTCCCACCTATGTATGAAATCATGCTGTTCTCAGTTTTTTTCTGAGAACAGCATGTTTTACTTATTTCACTCCGTATAATGTTATCAAGGTCCATCCATTTTGTTGTAAATGATCCGATGTCATCATTTCTTATGGCTGAGTAGTATTCCATAGTATATATGTACCAAAGCTTTTTAATCCACTCGTCCTCTGACGGACACTTGGGCTGTTTCCAGATCTTTGCTATTGTGAACAATGCTGCCATGAACATGGGGGCGCATTTCTTCTTTTCAAACAGTGCTATGGTATTCTTAAGGTATATTCCTAAAAGTGGAATAGCTGGGTCAAAAGGTATTTCGATTTTTAATTTTTTGAGGAATCTCCATACTGTTTTCCACAGTGGCTGCACCAGTCTGCATTCCCACCAGCAGTGCAGGAGGGTTCCCTTTTCTCCACATCCTTGCCAGCACTTGTTCTGTGTTGTTTTACTGATGAGCACCATCCTGACTGGTGTGAGCTGATATCTCATTGTGGTTTTAATTTGGATTTCTCTAATGATTAGTGATGTTGAGCATTTATTCATATGCCTTTTGGCCATCTGTATGTCCTCCTTGAGAAATTTCTATTCATTTCGTTTGCCCCTTTTTTGATTGGGTTGTTTGTCTTCCTGGTGTTGGGTTTTATAAGTTCTTTGTTGTTGACTTTTATGAATCATAACATTCAGTGGTATAAATGTCTCTGTAAGCATTGCTTTCACTATATCCCACACGTTTTGATAAGCTGTACTTTCATTTACTTTTAGTTTAATACATTTGTTAATTTCTCTTGAGACTTTTTTCTTGACCCATTCGTTATGTAGAAGCATATTGGTTAGTCCATAAATATTTTTGAATTTTACAGGTATATTTCTGTTGTGAATTTCTAGTTCAATTCCTTGTGGTCTGATTTTAATCTGTGATGTCTGTTAAGGTGTGTTTGATGTCCCAAAATGTGGTTTATCCTGTTGAATGTTCCATGTGAACTTGAAAAGGAGGTAGTATTCTGCTGTGTTGGTTGAAGTATTCTGTAAATGTCAGTTAGATCCACTTGATGAACAGTTTTGTTCAAGTTTCCTGTGTTTACTAACTTTCTGCCTCCTTTATCTGTTGATTATCAAAAAGAGGGATATTATTGTTGTTTTTCATACTAAAAGAGTTGTAAGTACTAATATAGTTATCTGTCATTTATCTCATATATTTAAAAATTTTTCACAACATCTTTCTCTTTGAAACCCATATCATCCTTCTTTTTTTCCCCAGATAGATAAAATATTTTCTAGGCCAGTCATATTCTACAGATCTATTTCCAGCAGGCATCCAGGAATCATAGTGGAGATAAGAGTTAAATTCCCAGGATCTCTGGGGCTGGAGACCTCTGCTCATAAAATCTGCTTGTCACAGCAATCACTACTCTGTCATTCTTGCTTAAGTTTGGGTCCCTAGGTCTCTCTGAGAATGGTCTGATCCTCCTGCTGCTCCAACTACTTGGCAAACAGTGAGAAGCAGTAGAGCTTGGGAGTCAAGAATATAGACCTTAAAATCAGACTAACTGCACTTGAACCCCAGTACTCACAGACCAGCCTTGTGATCTTGGGAACCTCATTTAACCATTCTATAATGTAACTCCTTCATCTATAAAATAAAAAATAAAAGTTATGATAGTGTCAACACATGATTGTATTGGATTGTAGAAGGGACTAAATTAATGTAAGTAAAGTTTTTAAAAGAGTACCTAGAACTGAAAAAACACTGCATCTGAACATGTAGCCAGAAGACATTCTCTCTATTTTATTTATTTATTTATTATTTATTTATGTATTGTTTTTTGCTAGAAAATATTCTCAATTCCTTTTCCACATGCTGCTTTTACTATAGAACTTCAAAATCCAAAAGTTTATTCTTGGCTTTTCTTACATTTAGAGAGGTTTATTGACCCATAGAGGGCTTCATTATACCACTTGCTTTCCTAATTAAAGGGATAGCTGAGGTTAATACTGCCCTTCTTTTTCTTCGTCTATCAATCATAAAGTTGCCACATTGGCTGGAGCTGTAGCAGGGCCAAGTCAAGACAGTGACTCAATCCTCAGCCCCAGCAACAGCAAACTCTGCTTTTGAAATAAGAAAAATAACTTACACTTTGTCAGAGACATGACCAGTTCCATATTAATAAATATATACTAATATAACTGCTACAATTCATATTGCCTTCTGAAATGCTTAGCCAGGCCTTACTAGTACTAAGCACTCTGCTACAACTCTGGTGTTCTTTTTAATTCTCATAAAGCTGTCCACATGGGTATGATTATGCCATTTTAATGATGAGGACCTAAGGCTTAGGGAGAGTACTTGTCCAGTTTGTAAATAGAGTAGAAAGGGTTTGAACCAAAGAGTGCTTGATTTTACCAAGTTCTTAACAGTTATGATATTCCACTGCCCTATAGAAACAGGAAGCAACCCAAATGCCAGAAGGGACAGCATTTGAATTTATTTCATAAAATTAAACAGAAAGGAGCTTAGCAGTTAGAAGAAAAGCAATGAATTTGCTTAAGTCTTATATAGAGGTGTCTAAACAGATCAAATTGACATTTCTTCAGGTTTGACATTATTCTTTGCCCTTAGGCAAAAAGAAAAGTGCTGTTTAACTTCCAGGTTGTGCTTTTAGGGTTTGAGGGCAGAAACCTGGTTTGTCTCGGAAGACATTTTCTGCAGATTTGTGAATGGATTAGTGGTTGGAATCCACTTCCTAACTGTCATGTGTCCGCCCACCACTATTGTTACAGACTTTGTGGTCATTGCAAGGTCTGGTATGCTAGGAAGGGGTGCTGTGTGTTTCTGGCTTAGTATTTCTGCTTTTAGCCTAAACAGGATAGATACAGATTAACTGCATTGCAGAATAATCTATTTCCATCACTTCTCATGTCAAGCGTGCTCCTTTATTTTATGACTGGGTTCATGGAAACAGAAAATTTTACCTTTCTAGGCGATAACTTTTCCAAAAGTAGACTGAAACTCGAGGGGTCTGTAGACATTTATGTAGGAATCATAACCGCAACCCAAAACAAACAAACATAGGAAACCATGGGGAGCCTGGTGAAGTTTAAAGCAATAATAGCTATGCTCACATTGCTACTAGGAGATAAAATAATAACAAAACCAACTGCACAATTAAATATGATGCTTCTCCACATGGTTATTTGTCTTTCAGAAATAAATTTAACTCTTTTGTTATCAATATAGTTATATATTTTTGAATCAAAAATACAAGGCATTGTGAAAATAAAAATGATAATGTGTACAGATGTTATGGCATACACTGTGGTTTGGGTTAATATAGATCATAATGATTTCTATCAGTACGGTTATGTTTCTTTTGAATATTTAAGTGTACGTGCATTCTAAATACACAGAACTAAATAAAAATAAAAAACAAGTGCAAATTTCTGGTTTCTCCTTTATTTTACTCATTCATCCTACACATGAAAATTCAGCATTTCTATGTAAAGTTTTACAATCTAGAATTAAAAAGTGAGATATGACATATAGGAAATATAACACATGATAATATGGTAAATATCTAAGAATTAAACGAACAGTACCTGGAGGGTTTAAGAAATTATAGAGTTCAATGACAGAAGGTAGGCAATGAATGAAGGATGATTATATAGAGGAGGTAGAATTTGAGATAGGCTTGAATTCTGACCAGACTTGTGTAGGAAAAGATAGGGCACATCCAATTCTGGGGCATCCACTTCTAAACTTCTGATTGTCTTTCTCTCTGATGCTTTTGACCCATCTCTCTCAGAAGTTGCAGCTATACAGAAAAGACTTATCATGGCAGGCCTTAGGTTCTTATCTAGAGAAGGCCTGCTTGTAGGCTAGGCCCTTGGCTGGCATCTGGAAATATATCCTTTGAAATGTTTGATACGCTGATAAGGTGGTTTTGCCTGTCTAGGGCACTGAACCTGCTTTCCTTCTGGGAGTCTGGAATTTCATTAGTTATGGCTCCTAGTTTGTGTCTCTGTGACTCTCTTCCAATAAAAATCTTGAACCCTGAATCTCAATTAGGTCTCTCTAGGCAAACACATTACTCAGAGAAATAACACACATTTCTCACTGATGAAAGTAGGGCTCCTTGGAGTAGCCTCTTTGCAGAGAGAGAGCATAGAAAACCTCTGTATGGACACTGCCAGCTTCTACCTGTGATCCTGCTGTGTATGCTTGCTGAGGTGTACTGACTACTGGTTCTGTGTGCCCTTCTAGTGAATCAGTGAATGTCTGGATGATCCCTGTGTCCTCAAATTATCAGTCCATCATTTTTCCCTATTTTTTCCAACCTAGAATGAATACCATATTGAATCATTTCAGTACAACTCACTCATTGCTCTAAAGTAAAAAGAACATTAGGGGTTATATGACTGCCCTACTTAAAATCCTTTAGTGAGCTCCCTTCAACTTGTTTCCTCATAACTCTACCAATAATTCTCAAGTGGCATATACATTTCTTCCTTGATTGTAGTGACCCAGCCCCACTCACCCCCTTCGGAATCTTTTTTTTCCAGGACAAAGTCAGAGAGAGGGATAGACACGGACAGACAGAGAGGAATTGAGAGAGATGAGAAGCATTAATCATCAGTTTTTTGTTGCGACAACTTAGTTGTTCATTGATTGCCCTCTCACATGTGCCTTGACCGCCGGCCTTAGCAGACCGAGTAACCCCTTGCTTGAGCCAGCCACCTTGGTTCCAAGCTGGTGAGATTTTGGCTCAAGCCAGATGAGCCTGCGCTCAAACTGGCGACCTCGGGGTCTCGAAACTGGGTCTTTCGCATCCCAGTCCGATGCTCTATCCACTGCGCCACTGCATGGTCAGGCTGAATCTTTTTCTTATTTGGGGTCTTTGCTCATGCAGTTAACTTATTCTGAAAGATTATCCACCGTCTACTACCCAACTACCCACCATACACATATTTGAGGGGGTAAATTATTTTTATTATTCAAGTTTCAGCTTAAATATTATCCTCTCAAACAAGGATTGTTTTATTCCCCAACCTTAAATAGTACTTTCTCCTCTCTGTTATTTGCTTTCCTAGCACTCTGATTGTTTCTCTTGTTTATCACCATTTCTAATCATATTTTTTTTCACTTTTTAATTTTGTGCATTTGCCATTAATGTAACTTTTATGAAGACAAGAGAGAGTATAATTTGTTAATCCTGTATACCTAGTATTTAGTCCAGAAGACTAGCACAGAGAAGGTACTTAATAGGTAGTTACTAAATAAAATTTTAAATTAAAATATAGGAACTAGATGTGGCCATTAATACTCAAAACAAAACAAATACAGGAAGGTAGAAACCAGAAACCTTCCATGTAGAAACCTTTATCTAGAAGAAAGTACATCTGAATATCTGTTAAGTGTTTACCATTCTGGCAATTTTGAGATTATATCAATTTTACTCTCATAAATAAATTAGAATCTGTAAAATTTTCTGAGTAATCTTGTGTCAAGGCTAAGGTGACCAATCATCCTCCTGTAGGGAGGACAGTCCTATTTTAGTAAGTTTTGTCCTCCCTCGAAAAATGTCCTCCTACATGCCCTCATTTTTGATATTGGAAGACTAATCTGTAAATGTCCATATTCGATCCATGCAAAGTTGATCCATTGCGTGTGATGTGACATATTTGTATTTGACATGACAATTCATCAAGGATCAGTACAGTGCAGCGAGACGCGATTATGAGACACATGCGCTCCACATAGTAAACCTTGACAGAGCGTGTGATATACCGAGCATGCAAATGGCTTTGTGTACTTCTTACTGAAACACGACACAGCACATATGACATTGTAGACTCACTATTATTTCTTCCTCAGTGAATATTTAATCATAGACAGGTAAACACAATTCATGTTTTATGAATTCATTATCTATTTAATAATTTCCAAACATGTATAGTTTTGTTTACAAGTATTTTTCCAAAATTCAAATTTTAAAGTAGAAATCAAACCTCAAACCATATCTATTAATAATGCATTTTGATTAAATAGTTTCATAAAGCAGATGTTTTTTAATTAGAAAATGATAAATACACCTGAATATCACTCCAAATTAGTGGTTTTGTTTGATATTTAGTTTTACTAAATGAGTAATTTTTTCTTACAATTATTATTAAAAACTAATAGGCATGTAAACATAATTACAATATAAAATATTACAAATGTTTTTATTATGCATTTATTATATTATAGAGTATTATTGTTGCAATGAATAAAATGTTTTTTTATTTATAATATTGTTTTCTTCAATTTATTTTTGTCCTCCTTTTCATTGTAAAAAAATTGTTCACCTTAGTCAAGGCAACGATATTTGAGGATTTTTTGCAGTATTAAGTAAAATACAGGAAAGCTAAGTGTAAGCTCAAAGAACATTTCCTCCCTGGAGAAACATGTGTGAGAATGTAAGGGGCCATTGAAAGGGGCCATTATCCAGGGTGCTCAAGTATGTCCAAGAGACTGGGGATTTCATTCACGGGCAAATTTCTCTCTTGCCTAAATTTAAACTTTCCCCTAAAGAGATCCCCAAGTGATCTAATTCAATAATTGATTCAAGTTTGGCATGACCTAGAAAAGCTTGAAAATCAGTCCATCATTGTTATTTATTGACTTTTATAAAAATTTACCTATGCCATGCGTTTTAATTGTAACCATTGGCATGAGACTGATTATGAGTAACTTCCTTTGTAGGCCATTCATTTCCTGCAAAGACAAGGTACAGAAAAACTTGTCAGTTTTAAAAAGTTGATGCTGAAAAATGCTCTGACTTTCAAAACCTTTAATATTTGTGTCCCAAAGTATAATAAAATTTTTGAAATATAGTTCTTAAGGTTATGTTTTCCATTGAAAGAAACTGTTATTAAAATCTTTCCAAATACATGAATATATATATATAACTTGCTCATGTATATTTTAATAAAATATATTAAAGATAACCTTATATAATTCTAAAATTTAAGAATAAATACAGTCAAATCTAGCAGTCTTGACTCAACTTTGCTGATTTTTAGCCAAGGTAAGATAAGAAACTAGATCAAGTCAATATTCAAGAAATCCTGTTTAAATATTTTTATTAAAATAGTTGGTTTTGCAAGGCATACTAACTCTGTCAGAGGTTCTGACTTCAAAAATAGTTTTAAAAACTATTGGAAACAAGATGCTGCCCTTGCTAAAGAAATATTTTGAAAAGAATAATATTTATGTAGTATGCACTATACACATTTATATATAATTCACTAGACACAAAATGCACACTCAAGAACTTTGTGATTATTTAATTTATCCAACATACCAAAAATATATTTTTGAGAGCACAGAGGATTCTTTTCTTTTTTTAAAAAAAAGGAATAAAAAATTATTCTTTTATGTTTGTGTTGGGCAGATAAAATATATTATGCTCACTTTGTTAAAGATGGCGCAGCCCACATGAAAGTTTTAAGAGTAAGCTTTACCCCACACCCTTGACATATTGGATGATGTTGGGTGGTGCACTCTCATGAGGAATCCTCCCATTATGCCTCAGATAAGTGACTTTGTATCGGAGATTTCCTTGTTTGTAGATTGGATTAAGGGTTTGGATTTCTACACTATAAAGTGGGGCAGGCCAGGAGCTTGCTCTCTCTCGGTTCCTGAGGTTAGCATTAGAGAGGAGAGCAGATTAAGGCCATGTGGAAGCCAGGCGAAGCAGCCAAGATGATGGAGTGCTGAGGAAAAAGCCAGTTTGTGCAGAGAGAAAAAGATGGATAACAGAGGTGAATAAGACTAGTGAACTAGAAACCTTTGATTCTAGGAAACTCGGATAAGTCAGTAGCTTTGTGAGCATTGAATGAGTGGGTTTTGAAGCCCAGTGTGTGTTTTGCTTGCCCACTGGGTGCAAGCTAGAATTAAAGCTGATGGCTCACCAGTTCTTGGCTCTGTTGTTTCATTACCGACTGTCCAAATCAAATGTGAACCTGCACTGGCCAGGCGGCTGTGATAATGGCCACGAATACTGGCTTTATAGTTTGCACTTAAAAAATATCAAATCATAACTCCAGGATATTATGTATTATATATTTATGCTCAAAAAATGGTTTTGTTCTCTTCATTACAATGCCTTCTGATGACTTTCATGCCAGTTCTTCTTACTTCATTTTTAAGTAAAAAAAAAATTGCTTCTATTCATTCTAAAGGAATAGCACATTCATAGAAAATTATATGCAGAACATCACTGTTCTTTCTTTCTGTAAAGCCAGTAGTAGCTGTCAGGATCACAGCTGCCTGACCCGTGCTGGTTCGCATTAGATTCGAACAGTCAGTAATGAAACATAGGAGCCACAAACTGGTGAGCCATCAGCTTTAATTCTAGCTTGCACCAGCGGGCAAGCAAAAACACACACTGGGCTCCAAAATCCACACATTCAGTGCTCACAAAGCTACTGACTTATCCAAGTTTCCTAGAATCAAAGGTTTCTAGCTCACCAGACTTATTCACCATTGTTCCCCATCGCCTCTCTACACAAATTCTGCACAAACTGGCTTCTTCCTCAGCATTCTACCATCTTGGCTGCTTCCTATCCTCCACGTGGCCTTAATCCACTCTGCTTTCTAATACTAACCTCAGGAACCGAGAGCGCAAGCTCCCGACCTGCCCCAATTTATAGCATAGATTCAAAACCTTTAATCCAATTATACAAAAAAGAAAGTCTCTGATACAAAGCCTCCCATCTGAGGCATAATAGGATTCCTCATGAGAGTGCACCACCCTACATCATCCAATCAGTCAAGGGTGTGGAGAAGAGCTTACTCTTAAAACTAAGCCTTAAGCTACAACAACCCAGCCTGCCCACTACCTATCCCAGAACACACATTAATATCAACAAACTTCCATGTGGGCAGTGCCATCTTTAACAAAGTGAGCGTAATATATTTTATCTTCCCAACAATCCACCCCTATGCTCACTTTACTAGCCACAATCTACACCACCGGCATCCCTGTACAAGGAAATTAGGTACATTACACAAATTACAAATACATGACAAATCAATTTTAACAATTACAAAGGTACATTTCACCAGTCTCTGAGCACTTTGCCAAAAGTGCAAAATGTCCTCAGCCTTCTTTCTAGCCATGGGAAAAGCTTCCCGGGGCAGGAGAGCCTCCTGCAAAGCCACCCCACCCCCATCAGGGTATTTCACATTGTCCAAAATTCATAAGTCCATTCAACAAAGGAGCTTGTGCCCATCCGGTCATAGTCCAGGAAATCAGCCTCCCCCCTCATTCCTGCCATCATGGCAAGTCTCACACTGTCCTAAGGAGAAGCATGTGGCAATGGCAGTCACCATTTCCATCTCTGCTCTGGGGAGCATGATGGCATCCACTCCTATGTCCCAAAATCACAGACCTACCAGCAGCTTGGCAGGCACTCGCTGCCATTTCAGCTGGGCTCTCATCTTCTGGAGACTGTGGATTGCAACTCCAGGTGGATTCTCCTCATCCTCCAAAGAGGAACTGGAAACATCAGCTCCCGCAGCTGGGCTCGAGCCCCGGGCTGCCGCTGCCTTCTGCTTAGCAGGCCTTCCAGCTCCAACCCTGGCCTCAGCCCCAGCCTCATGCTGCTGCTGGCTCTCCACAACATCCAGGGCAATCTCCAACTCACGAACCTGTGATTCCTTCTCCAGTGGCTCTTCCATTTCCAGGAGAATCTCGCAAACCTGGTCGGCCTCCTCCTCCAGCGCTTCCTCCAGCTCCAGGGTTGGCATCTCTTTCTCCCAGGTTTCCTCCAGCTTCTTCCACTGCTCGGTATGCAGGTCCCGGGCAACCTCTTCCATAGAGCTCTCGGTTTCCTCACACATGGCTATAAAAGTCAGCCAGACAACAGTCCCCCAAAAAACAGCCATAGGGAACCATAACAGCAGCCAGTCCTCTACTCCACCGCTCAAAGGTAGTGGGGGCTCCATGCCGATCTGTATCGAATCCTGCCACAGACTACGCCAAATGTAAAGTCAGTAGTCACGGTCAGGATCACAGCTGCCTGACTCGTGCTGGTTCACATTAGATTCAAATAGTCGGTAATGAAACACAGGAGCCACAAACTGGTGAGCCATCAGCTTTAATTCTAGCTTGCACCCAGCGGGCAAGCAAAAACACACACTGGGCTCCAAAACCCACACATTCAGTGATCACAAAGCTACTGACTTATCCGAGTTTCCTAGAATCAAAGGTTTCTAGCTCACCAGATTTATTCACCATTGTTCCCCATCGCCTCTCTACACAAACTCTGCACAAACTGGCTTCTTCCTCAGCATTCCACCATCTTGGCTGCCTCTTCTCCTCCACGTGGCCTTAATCTACTCTGCTTTCTAATACTAACCTCAGGAACCAAGAGCGCAAGGTCCCGGCATGTCCCGATTTATAGCATAGATTCAAAACCTTTAATCCAGTTATACAAACAAGAAAGTCTCTGATACAAAGCCATCCATCTGAGGCATAATGGGATTCCTCATGAGAGTGCACCACCCTACATCATCCAATCAGTCAAGGGTGTGGAGAAGAGCTTACTCTTAAAACTAAGCCTTAAGCTACAACAACCCGGCCTGTCCACAGCCTGTCCCAGAACACACATTAATATCAACAAACTTCCATGTGGGCAGTGCCTTCTTTAACAAAGTGAGCATAATATATTTTATCTTCCCAACACTTTCTATCTTCCATCTTCCTTCCTTCCTTTCTTCCTTCCTTCCTTCCTTCCTTCCTTCCTTCCTTCCTTCCTTCCTTCCTTTCTTTCTTCCTTTTCTCCTTTTCTTCTGTTGGGCAGATAAAATATAATATGCTCACTTTGTTAAATATGGTGCTGCCCACATGAAAGCCCATCACCCAGGGGATATTATTTGCCCTTATGCTTGGGATGGGTGTAGGGGAAAGGCTGTAATGTAAGCAGGCCAGGTCGTTATGGCCTAAGGCTTAGTTTAAGAGTAAGCTCTTCCCCATACCCTTGACTGATTGGAGGATGTAGGGTGGTGCACTCTCCTGAGGAATCCCATTATGCCTCAGATGGGTGGCTTTGTATCAGAGACTTCCTTGTTTGTAGATTAGATTAAAGGTTTGGATTTTCTATGCTATAAACGGGGGCAGACCAGGAGCTTGCTCTCTCTCTCGGTTCCTGGGATTAGTTTTAGAGAGGAGAGCAGATTAAGGCCACGTGAAGGCCAGGAGAAGCAGCCAAGATGGCACAGTGCTGAGGGAGAAGCCAGTTTGTTAAGAGTTTGTGCTGGATGAGATGGGGAACAGAGGTGAATAAGTCTGGTGAGCTAGAAACCTTTGATTCTAGGAAACTCGGATAAGTCAGTAGCTTTGTGAGCACTGAATGTGTGGGTTTTGGAGCCCAGTGTGTGTTTTTGCTTGCCCGCCGGGTGCAAGCTAGAATTAAAGCTGATGGCTCACCAATTTTTGGCTCCTGTGTTTCATTACCGACTGTTCGAATCTAATGCGAACCTGCACGGGTCAGGCTGCTGTGATGGTGACCGCGACTACTGGCTTTACACCTTCCCTTCTTCTTCCTTCCTTTCTTCCTTCCTTCCTTCCTTCCTTCCTTCCTTCCTTCCTTCCTTCCTTCCTTCTGTCCTTCCTTCCTTTCTTCCTTCTTTTTTATTGAGAGGCAAGGAGGCAAACAACAGATTCCTGCATGTTCTCTGACCAGTATCCACCCGGCAAGCCCCCTACAGGGCGAGGCTCTGCCCATCTGTGTCCACTGCTCCATTGCTCGGGCAACTGAGCTAATTTAGCACCTGTAAAGCCAGAAGTCGAGGCCACTATCACAGCAGCCTGACCCACGCAGGTTCGCATTGGATTCGAACAGATCGTAATGAAACACAGGAGCCAAAAACTGGTAAGCCATCAGCTTTAATTCTAGCTTGCACCCGGCGGGCAAGCAAAAACACACACTGGGCTCCAAAACCCACACATTCAGTGCTCACAAAGCTACTGACTTATCCGAGTTTCCTAGAATCAAAGGTTTCTAGCTCACCAGACTTATTCACCTCTGTTTCCCATCTCCTCCTGCACAAACTCTTAACAAACTGGCTTCTTCCTCAGCACTCTGCCATCTTGGCTACTTCTCCTCCACGTGGCCTTAATCTGCTCTCCTCTCTAATACCTCAGGAACCAAGAACCAAGAGAGAGAGAGATCAAGCTCCCAGACTGCCCCAGTTTATAGCCTAGAAAATCCAAACCTTTAATCCAATTATACATAAAGAAAGTCTCTGATACAAAGCCACCCATCTGAGGCATAATGGGATTCCTCAGGAGAGTGCACCACCCTACATCATCCAATAAATCAAGGGTGTGGAGAAGAGCTTACTCTTAAACTAAGCCTTAGGCTATAACGACCCGGCCTGCCCACAGCCTGTTCCAGAACACACATTTATATCAACAAACTTCCATGTGGGCAGCGCCATCTTTAACAAAGTGAGCATAATATATTTTATCTGCCCAACAGCACCTGAGAGGAGGCCACAGAGCCATCTTCAGCACCCAGAGCCAACTTGCTCGAGCCATTTGAACCATGACTGTGGGAGAAGAAGAGAGAGAAAGAGCGAAGGAGAGAGAGAGAAGTAGAGAAGCAGATGGGCACTTCTTTTGTGTGCACTGACCTGGAATTGAACCCAGGACTTTCACACGTAGGAATGATGCTCTTCAGCTGAGCTAACCAGCCAAGGCCTTTATTTTTTATTTTTAGTGTGGTTTTATTATTTATTTTTTTTTTTTTTTCATTTTAGAGACTTGGGAGGGTAGAGAGAGAGAGAAGGGTGGGGGAAGAGCAGGAAGCATCAACTCCCATGTGTGTCTTGACCAGGCAAGCCCAGGTTTTCGAACCGGCAACGTCAGCATTCTAGGTCAACACTTTAGCCACTGTGCCACCACAGATTAGGCTGTTTCCTCCTTTCAATAAAGGCAAAGAGGAAGAAAAATGACAATCACAAAATGCTTTTTCAAGAAACTCAAGAAGGAAAGCCTGAATTAAAATTGTATCCAGCTGGTATGACAAAGTTAGCAGACAGAATTCTGGGTGAAGTGGGGAAAGAATATGGGGCCAAACTCCAAGTGCTCCACATACAGTTCCATCAGCTCCTGACTGAGTGTTCTTCAACAAACTTCCAACCCCTTTAATCCTAGATTTTTCCTTCACAAAGCAAGAAAAAAACAAACATGCATTGAAAACCTTTCCTGCAAATAGGTGACTATCTGGTACATATCAGCACTTAAGGCATTAGACAAAAGCCACTCCTTTCAGTTCCAAACAAGTCAGTGGGCTAGGGAGTCTTGTGCAACTTCATCAGTTATTACTCTGAAGTGAGTGCTATCTATTATAATTAAGGTTTACCTGTTTCCCTTTCTCCCTTCTCTTTCCTACCCTTTCCTTCCTTTTTCTTTTTCCTTTTTTATTTGTCAATTCTCATCCTCAACATCTGAACATGTATCATCAAATTGACCTTCAAAATATATCCCAAGTCTGTCCCCTTCCCTTCAGCTTTATTAACAATCCCCAAAGCCTTCATCATTTCAACCTTGTTTTATTATCTGCATTTTATTATTTCATCATTATTTTTTCCTTGTTTACAGAAGAAACATCTTAACAGGCCTCCTTCCTAACAGTACAGGTTCCACAGGAAGACCTATGACATTTAAGAAATGTAAATCATGGCACTCATCTACTAAAGTACCTTCATTGCCTTTGCCTAGTATTTAAAATATAATCCAAATATAAAAAGCTGTGGTGCAGCCTGACCTGTGGTGGTGCAGTGAATAGAGTGTTGACCTGGAACACTGAGGTTGCTGGTTTGAAACCCTGGGCTTGCCTGGTCAAGGCATGTAACAGGAAGCAACTACTACAACTTGATGCTGCCTTCTCCTTGCCCCCTTTCTCTCTATTCTCTCTCTAAAATCAATAGACAAAATCTTTTTTAAAATGCTGTGGTACATTTACACAATGGAATATAACATGGCTGGTAAAAAGAAGTAAATTTTACCTTTTGTGGCTGCAGGGGTGGGTCTGGAGATCACTATGCTAAGTGAAATAAGCCAGGCAGAGAAAGACAAATATCATATGATCTCACTTATATGTGGAATCTAATGAACACAATAAACTGAGGAGTAAAATAGAAAAGAGGCAGGATCACAAGGAACAGATGGACAGCTGTCAGAGGGAATTGGGAAGAGGCAACTAGATCAAAGAAGGTGAAGGAATTAGTCAAAAACAGATATACATAACACATATATACAGACAACAGGGTAGCAACAGCCAGAGGTAGGAATGGTGTACGTAGTGGGGGGGGGGCAAAGAAGTGGGGAATGGGGGTGGAAAGACCTTGGATGGGGCATGGGGGACACAGTGCAGTGTGTAGATGGTTTTATATTGAGTGGGATACTGAAAACCATGTAAACATTAAAATTTTTTTAAATTTTTAAAGAGGAATGTTGAAGAAATTAGGACTATTTGTTTAACAAAAATGTATAGAACTTTAGAGCTGGAAGAGGTCTTTGAGATTGTTCAGGTCCATGATTTATTTCTCATATCAAGATAAAGAACAAGAAAATTTACTGACTTGCTTAATTCCTCATAAGTATGTTTAGTAATCTCTTATCAACCTTCAAGTATGATCTTTAATAACATATATAAAATTACGGTGTAATTTATCAGATTGCCAGTGCCAATGATATAATTAGAAAAATACTGAATTAAAATAAAAGAAAGCTGGATAAAAATAATAAAAATGCACAATTTAACAAAGTTTATAATGTCTTTAATTAAAAATTAATCAGATTTTTGTTGCATAAAAGCCCCTTGAGTAGTTACTTCCCCAAATTTTCCACCTGTAGTTATTCTTTAACAGCACCATAAACTTCTGAGGCAGATTCCAATACAGGTTTTCAGATAAAAAAAGACCCTTGCATCAGTTCTAGTTTGCAGATCAGACCTGATTAGCTTGAAATTCATGATGTTTGGATTTGCGTGCTGTAGGGCCAGTAGCCACGGCCACCATCACAGCTGCCTGGCCAGTGCAGGTTCGCATTAGATTCAGACAGATGGTAATGAAACAATGGAGCCAAGAACTGGTGAACCATCAGCTTTAATTCTAGCTTGCACCCGGCAGGCAAGTAAAAACACACACTGGGCTCCAAAACCCACTCACACAGTGCTCACAAAGCTACTGACTTATCCGAGTTTCCTAGAATCAAAGGTTTCTAGCTCACCAGACTTATTCACCTCTGTTCCCCATCACCATCTCCAGTGCAAACTCTGCTCAAACTGGCTTTTCCCTCAGCACTCTCCCATCTTGGCTGCTTCTCCTCTCCTCCATGTGGCCTTAATCTGCTCTCCTCTCTAATGCTAACCTCAGGGACTGAGAGAGCAAGCTCCCCGTCTGCTCCACTTTATAGTGTAGAAATTCAAACCTTTAATCCAATTTACAAACAAGGAAGTCTCTGATACAAAGTCACTTTTCTGAGGCATAATGGGAGGATTCCTCAGGAGTGTGCACCACCCCACATCATCCAATCAGTCAAGGGTGTGGGGAAAAGCTTACTTTTAAAACTTGCATGTGGGCAGTGCCATCTTTAACAAAGTGAGCATAATATATTTTATCTGCCCAACACGTGCCCTCATCATTGATGCTGTCTTTTGTTGTTTTTCCTCCTGATCAGGACAAAATGCATGTGTAGTCTTTTAGCTTTGAAAGAGTAACTTCTAGTGAAGAGAAATCACAGTACATGGACAAACTCACAATTCTTTAGACACTTAATCCAATGTTCTTTCCCATGTGTGCCTTTCATTCTAGCTTATCAAAGTTCAGGTATCAGCACTTCCTGGTTCTTTGTCTCTTTGCCTGTCCCCAGTGGTGAGATTCAGATCATTTAACAACTGGTTCTCTGCCCTAATGACCATTTTAAGTATAAAATATGATAGACCAAAAGGTAGTTTATTATTGCATATATTTAATACTTAAATAAGAACAATAAAAGAGCCTGACCAGGCGGTGGCGCAGTGGATAGAGCGTCGGACTGGGATGCAGAAGACCCAGGTTCGAGACCCCGAACTTGCCAGCTTGAGCGCGAACCCATCTGCCTTGAGCAAAAAGCTCACCAGCTTGGGCTCAAGGTTGCTGGCTCCAGCAAGGGGTGGTTCGGTCTGCTGAAGGCCCACGGTCAAGGCACGTGTGAGAAAGCAATCGATGAACAACTAAGGTGTTGCAACAGCAATGAAAAACTAATGATTGATGCTTCTCACCTCTCTCCATTCCTGTCTGTCTGTCCCTATCCCTGTAAAAAAAAAAAAAAAAAAAAAAAAAAACAATAAAAGAAGTATACAAAACTAGATTGTTTTAAGAAATTTTTAAAATATTAATAAGAAAATATTAAATAATACCTGACAAAACATTAAAACTATTAAGATATTTCCATATTGCTTCTTGATTGGCATCCTCACTTGTAATTTTCTTTGCTTTTATCCGAGCATCATCAGCTGTGTGATTTATCCTTAACCATCTTTTCACTGTAGGAAGAGGCTCCCATTCCTTTACGTATGGACGGAATATACATTATTATGAGCACTTAGAATATGTTGTTGAGCAGATGAATGTTAAAAAAAGAGTAAGGAATGTAAATTTGTGATTTCCACATTGGATGGCTGCCCAAGGGCCCACCTTAGAGAGAACCCTGATTACAAGTGCCATTTTAACAACCAGTTCACTAAGGACAATAAAAAATTAAGTATTGGTTCTGCTGAACCAGGTGTGAACTGCCTGAATTCTACCATTGCCCACCCCCCTCCTCCCTCTCTCTACAGCTCTCACTTTTTTTTTTTTTTTTGTAGTTGTTTGGTACAAGAAAAAGACTTGATAAGACATTTAGTAATGTGAAGTATTATTTAACTCAAAATAGGGCTCTCTTGGAGTCTGAGCTGAAAAAAAAATGAATTGTTCAGTAAATCTATTATAAATAAATCAGTCAGCTTGAAAGAAAGAGAAAGAAATAACAGGAATTGGTGAATGCCTATGTCATTGTTGAAAAGCACAGTCAATGGCATTAAACTGGGAAAGTGATAAGCATCCTTTGATCTCAGCTTCTATTCCAAATTTTTCAGACAGGACCAGCATGATAAATCACTGTAAATACCTCTTGTGAGTGACCACAGGGGAGGCTGAAGGGAGGCTCCTGGTCTCTCATCATGTGATGCTTCAGGTGAACAGGAGCAGTCATGATGGAGGTCAAAGAGTGGTAAGAAGATTCTACTTTCGCAATGTCAATAGAAAATAAAGTTAACTTGTAAATAATGATGAAGTATGCAAAAGCAAATAATGTTAAAACAGGACATTCTCTCCAATTTTAATAAAAACTATTTAACAGCAGTAATCTATTTCAGAAATTCTAACTGTGCATTGAAAATTATTAAAATATATTATAATATATAATTTTATTGGGTGGATGGAAGCTATTTAGGGCCCTGTAATCTAGTATAATCTCACCATTCTTGTGATGCCACTTATCCTACAAGATTGGGCCGTTTTAAATTTTCATTATAAAAGAGAAAACCTGTTTTGGAAGAGTAAAAGTAGGTTTTCATTTTGCCATGAAACACAGTCAACTTCCCAAGTGTTTATTTATATTCTTTTAAAAAATTATATTGGCCTTATTTGGGGAAAGCCAAACTTTGGTATTTAGGTTTGAAATAGTTTCCTTTTTCATAATTTAATTCACATACATATGCACACATAGGTTTTGTGATTGAGTGTGGTAAGGTGCCAAAGAACTGTAAAACTTAGTATTGGCAACGCCATTTTAAAGAGAAAAAGTCAGGTTTTGAGAAAATAAAGGTTATCTAAAGAACTTCCTTTCCTTTTCAATAAGAGACAATATTTACATATCCTACACTGATTTTAACTCTTCCTCCCTTCCTGGAATTCTGAGAGTAACATATACCTCTAGACCAGTCGTCCTTAACCTGGGTTCTATCGAAACCTAGGGGTTCGATGAGTTGGTCTCAGCAGTTCAGAGAAGCCTCTGCCGCAGAGGCCTGAGTAAAGTCATACCGTAATTTGTTGTGAGTTCATGCACTTTGTTGGTTTTGTTCTTTGAGAAAGGTGATGTTCATGCACGGCTCATTTTGTGCACCAGTAAAAAAACATATACCTATGTCTTGAATTTGGAAAAAAAAATCTATTTTATTTATCACTAAAGAAAGGTTCGGTGAATGCGCATATGAAACTGATGGGTTCGGTACCTCAAAAAAGGTTAAGAACCACTGGTATAGACAAATGTTATAAGCTTGCTAATGATTGATTATTGTGTCATGTTCCCCTTCCTTTTTCCCCCAACCTGTATGTGATCAAGTCTATATAATGAGCTGCAGGCTTCTTATGGACTCACACGATTTGGGTTAGCTATACCCTGTGTAAGTCATATGCAGCTGGTTTATTAATAAATCTCTACAAATTCTTCTGTATCCGGCCTTGGTGTCTCTACATAACCTGTGGAATTAAGGTACGATACTTTACAACATTTAGGGGTTCATCTGAGATGCCAGTGTTCTGCATCACCAGGTAAAGACACCCGAACCGGCTGGCCTCTCCAGAGGGTTGCCTGACCCAGCTGTATCTCGAGGAGAGGTGCCACCTGAGACATTCCAGGGCTCCCGTTTTCCTTTGGGGTTTCGACAACTCCTCGGCAGATACCTCTGGTCTCCAAATTCTACAATTTGGCATAGAAATTGCGGAGTGTAAATTCTGACCTCTAGAGGTAAGAAAAGCAAATCTTTTGCTTTACTGAATTCTAGCTTTTTGTCAGTTTTGAATTCTAGCTTTTCTGTTTGTGACTAGTTGATTTGGAACTATTGTGTGGGGATTGGACACAATCTAACCCATGCAATAGGCTTTCCAAGACCAAGACATCGGTGGAGAGTTTTGGGTCCTACCTCAGGCTTTTCTGGGACAGGTTTGTTTGTGCTTTCAGGAAAAGACATTAGTGGGGATATTTCATGGTGCTCTAGGAAGATAATTAGTGGGGACTGATTGTGGGGCAAATAAGTTTACAAATATGTTGTATATGTTTGCTCGCTAATAGTTTGCATTGCGTGTGGGGGATAGGCTGTAAGCAGGCAGGGCCCTTTTAATCCTAAGATCTTCTCAACACTAAGCTTTTCTCCACACCCTTGACTGTTGCATGATGTGGGGTGATGCACTCTCATGAGGAATCCCATTATGCCTCAGATAAGTGACTTTGTATCAGAGCCTTCCTTGTTTATATATTGAATTAAATGTTTTGATTTCTACACTGTAAAATGGGGCAGAGGAGCCCATGCTAGAGGAGAGCAGAGAAAGGCCACATGGAGGAGAGGAGAAGCAGCCAAGATGGCAGAGTGCTGAGGGACAAGCCAGTTTGTGCAGAGTTTGTGCAGAAAGAAGGAGATGGGAAACAGAGGTGAATAAGGCTGGTGAGGTAGAAACCTTTGATCCTAGGAAAACTTAGATAAGTCAGTGGCTTTGGGAACACTGAATGGAAAGGGAAGTGTTTTCTCATTGTGTGTGTTTCTTGCCCACTGGGTGCAAGCTAAGATTAAAGCTAATGGCCCACCAGTTCTTGGCTCCATTGTTTCATTACAGTCTGTCTGAATCAAATGCGAACCTGTATGGGCCAGGTGGCTGTGGGCCACGGGTACTACTAGCCTTACACTGAGTTAATCAGTCCTGTCTCAGACTTCCGGGGACACCTTTTCTCATTCTTTGCTTTTAATGTTTTTGTCTAAAACCCCTGAGTGATTGGTGTGTGAATGGAGATCTTTAGTGCCGGAGCCTAAGACCCCATGAGGGATGCGGCTAGGTGAGTACCTGAGAGGCCCCTGACGCAGAACCCCTTTCTTTGTCTGTTGAACTGTGTGCCTAAAAGTCAAGTGTAAATGTAAATAGTAAATGGTCTATTTTATAAATTTTCTTTGTTTGTCAGGAAAATCTCTGGTGTAATTTCAGTTGGAAATTTCTGGCTTAAAACCAGAGAGCAAAAGTGAAGGGGAATTTGTAAACTTCATATGGGTTAGTGGCTGGCCGCCGGAGCCCACAAATTATAAAACTAGCAAAATTCATAGAAGTATTAAAATTCTTCAATGGTGAATTGTCTGTACTGTAGATTCTCTTTGTCTGAGAAATCTCTTGTGACATTTCATGGTATGGGCCTCTTTCCCTGGACCCACTCAATCTCTTTTCTTGGATCCAAGACCTCTGGCTTCAGGGTACTCTGTCTGACTTCTCCCCTGAAGAAATTGTTCTCTTCGGCTGGCTTCTGCCTCTGTTCTTGTATGTTGATTGACACCTCTATAGTCAAACATCCTTTATTCTGAGTGCTAGTTATTTTCTGTCTTATCTTTCTTGCTTTTTTTTTGGTGGGCTGATTTCTGCATTCTCCCAGACAGTTTCAGTTTTGTAAATCAGTGCCCTAGACATTAAATATGGGAGAAGGGCCCAGTACACAAATGACCCCCTTAGGTTGTCTCCTAAAGCACTGTCAAGAAGCCTATGGAGACAACCATGAGTACAGAATTAAATGGTTAAAAGGAAGACTTCTCACTCTCTATGAATCAGAATGGCCCACCTTCTGGGTAAAATGGCCAGGGGCCGGGATTTTAATCCCCAGGGTGATAAGGGCAGTCTGGAATATTGTGTCTGGGGATCCAAGCTACCCTGACCAGTTCCCCTACATTGATCAATGGATAAACTTAACAATGAACCTACCACAATGGCTAAAAGCATGCTCGATACAGAGAGAGCACCACATCTTCCTAGTCCAGCCAGATTTACATCTAAAACAAAAAGGGAATTTGAGTAAAAGGACTAGGACTCCGCTAGGAAAGAATCAGTGCGCATGCTGCAAAGAGGAGAGGGCTGAGGAATGAGCTCCGGGAAATGTTTCTTCAGCCTCTGGGGGGTGAAGGGCTAGCAAGTAAGGGGTTTGGGTGAGGGAAGATTGGGAGGTTGGGCCGGGATGCGCTGTGTACTGAGCAGCGGGGGAAGGGCGCTGGAGTAAGGTGATGGGGACGACTAAGGGTGGGGTGACTGGAGGAAGTATAGAGTAGAAACTAGTTTCAGAGATCCACCTACTGACCAAAAGAAGTTTTACCCATTTGGAAGATACAGGATAGGAAAAGTATTAAAAAGATTAAAACTTTTCTTTAGAAGAATCTTAGAGAAAGAAAACTGAAAAAGGCCAGATGAAAATGTTTGGAAAAATAACAAACCACTGGTGTAGACCGTTTTGATTATCAGTTTCTTGAAATGAATTACAGCTCCACAAAGGAGAATGAGTGATAAAATTATGGGGGAAGGACTATTGCTTGTTAATGTTTTGCAGGGAGAGCTTAGAACTCATGTAGTTATGGCATCTTGAGACAGTAGACCCAGGATTAAAAAATAGCCAAGTTATTTTTTCTGTGGTTTTAATTTACAAAAAATTATAAATTATAATTTGGAGAAAACATTTTTACAAAGTATACTTTGAGAGCACTTAAATATAACAAAATGTGTTTTGAAATGGCTTGGTCACAACTTTATATTTTCACTACTTGGGTTCAAAAATTGTTTAATAATACTTTTAGCTCAACTTCTTAGCTACTAATTACCAAAGTTAATTTAAGCATACTCATACCAATCAATAACTTATTGGCAAGGAGCTTCAGAGAAAGAAATCAATTAGAATCCAGTGTCAATTGTCTAAAATAAAGTAGAATCTCCTTAAAATTATGTGTCATTGTAAGGCTAGGATGGAATTTAAATAAAAATGGAAGCAACAGATTTATTAAATAATGTAAAATATATCTGATGGTTCTTCCTAGCAATTCTCTTATATGAAGTATGAATTGTGTTTACAATAATATTAGTTTTAATTATATTTTTTAAAAAAATATTGTTTATATCTTTAGTAAAAAAGACTTTCAACAGCAAGAAAACGTTGTAAAATCATAAAGTTAGGAATATAGTACAGAAAAGTCTTTTTGTAGATGGATAGCGCCGTGATTATAAAATGTTAGATAATAAATAAAAAAATGTTTTGCTGAAATAACTTCCTTTATTAGAAATTATAATAAGATGAACATTTTAATAAAGTAAGAAAAAGTATATGCAACATTACATTTTAGAGTCTCCTTTTTCTTTTGATGTTTTTTAGTAGTGGGTCTAGATCATTATTGTCCAGAGGTATAAGTTCTATATGAAAAGGTAACGTAATAGGTGATAACAATTAAGTCAGTCCCTAGTTAAAACAAAATACATTTTTATATATCAGTAGCTCTTCATAAAGCTACTAATAATTTGGGAGATCAAATTTTAAAAACATTGTTCAACACTAGATATAGAAGAAAGTAAGTTATATTCTGAGAAGCATAAACCTAAAATCAATGACTGATTGCAGAGAACATCACTAGCATTATTTTTGTGCACTTCCATTGATCTTTAATTATAATATATATTGACAGAGTAAAATGCACATTTTATTATAATAATGCACACTATTATTTTAAAAAAAGCATATATTGTATAGGAAACAATATAGTTATGTGAATTTTAGTCAGGATAATGCTCGTAGCTAATTCTTTAGAGTAAAAATGTTTCTAATAATTTTTGGGTTTTTATGGTGTGAATACTTCTAACATGGCCAGGTTTGGACTATTAGCATGGCATCTCTGTCTACAAAATAGGAAAGACCCCTGTACCTGTAGAGCACAACGGACCCTCAAGAATACTCCAGCAACCAACCACTGGTTTTACCTCACCTTTCTTGCTCTTCTATACCTGGACTATTTTACTATTAGGGATAGGCACAAAAGCCTAACACACCAATATGATTTCTGCACTATTTTTAAAATTATATTTTATTTAGGATAAAATAATCAGTATCTATAGCACTAGTTTTCATTTCACAAAGTTACTAGGACAGCAATTTTATAGATGATTAAGTTCCAAAATGTCCTCTTGACAAGAACATAATACAGGAGTGGGCAAAACTAGGTTTACCATTTTGAGTACAGACACAGAATTTATTCTTGTATTATTATTTATTTAGTTATACTTGTGTTATTTTTCTTCTACTATTCTTCTTCTTCTTTTTCTTCTTCCTCTTCTTCTTCTTCATTATTCTTATTATTTTGTATCCTTACTTATGATTTATCTTTTAGGTAATGATAAATAGTAATTAAACCTAATTTTCCCCACCCCTGTATATTCATTTATAACATATTCTAATATAACATATTCTTTTGCTTGTGAAAGTTATGTAATAAGACTTTATCTTGCATAGGTCAGAAAAGTGGTACCCCATTAGGGAGTAGAAAAAGTTCATTTTTAATCTAATTGGCTTCATGTGGATGCTTTCTTTTTATCTGTCTTTTCAGTATCCGTATTTCCTAGACTATGCTTGGTCTTTAAATCATCTAATTCTATACACCCAGACACTCAGCGCCAAATGCGGGACTAACCTGGTTTTAATGTTGCCATGATGTTCTACGGGTATGTTCTGTGTTCTCCTAAAACATATTTTCTTTGCCTGCTCTATTTTCATGTTTTCTAATTTACTGTTTTCTATGTTCTATCTAAAGCACACCTGCCCCAAGTCACTTCATATATAATAAGATAATAAGGAGTGGTATAAGTTTAAAGCCTAATTGCACCTTATTTTCTGCAGATATTATGTATGCAAAATCACCTACTTCCTAAAAGTAATGTGTAATTCTTTAATCAATACTTGCTACTCTCACCCTCATTCACAAACAAGTGCAGAGTGAAAAATCTGTGTCCCCTGAACGCATGTGCCCAGATGAGGTCATAAAAGGCCATGTTCTGCCTTCTTTTTTATATTTATTTTTAATTCTTTCTCAATTACAGTTGACATTCAATATTATTGTATTAGTTTCAGGTGTATAGCATGGTAGGTAGACAATCATACACTACAAAATGTTCCCCCTGATATTTCCAGTACCCTCCTAGAACCACACATAGTTATTACAATATTATTGACTATATTCCCTATGCTGTACTTTACATCCCCATGACTATTTTGTAACTTTGAATCTGTACTTCTCAATCCCTTTCCCCCAGTCCCCAACCCTCTCCCATCTGGCAACTATCAGTCTGTTCTCTGCATCTAAGAGTCTGTTTCTGTTTTGTTTGTTTGTTTATGCTCTGCCTTCTTGTTTCTTCTCTCATATGTAAACAAGCATCCTTCTCATGGCTTACTGAGTGCAACATTTTTATGCTTTTTGCTAGTGATTTTGCTGTTTAAAATGGCTAACAGGAGTAGTGCTTAAGTGAGTCTAACATTCCCAAGCACAGGAAAACTGTCTTGTGACTAACAGAGAAAATACGTGTGTTTGTTAAGCTTTGTTCAGGCATGGGGTATAGTGCTGCTGGCCATGAATTCAATGTTAATGAAGTCATAATATGGTACATGCAGAAAATGTAAGAGGAAATTCACCAATATGTATAGGAAGCAGCTCTGGAAGGTGCTTAAGTTATATGTACGGTGTGAGGAAGCTATGAAAAGATGGAAAAGTGGTTAAATCTGTGGACTCCTGAGATGAAAACTGTATTAATAAGAGAGGTTCTTCAGAGAAACAAAACCAACTAGAATGTGTACATATAAAGACAGAGATCTATTTTAAGAACTTGGTTCATATGACTGTGGAGGCTTTCCTGAGCCCAAAATAAAGTGAGGAAGGCTGATAGGCTCAGTGCATAGTTGCTGGTCAAGTCCAGTGGCAGTCTATAGGCAGAATACTTTCTTTTTGGGGAGGGGTTAGTCTCGTTCTATTAAAGTCTTTAATTGATTGAATGAGGCCCTTCTACATGATGGACAATGTGCTTTACTCAAAGTTTGTTGATTTAAATGTTAAACTCACCTAAAAACCACCCTCACAGAAACATTCAGAATAATATTTGACAAAATAATTGGGCATCATGGCCCATCCAAGTTGACACATAAAATTAACCATCACAGAAAAACAATAACATAGCATAGTGGACACCATTATTGTGAGGTTGAAAGCCAAAGAAATGTAAGGTAACATTACTCAGGATCAAGAAAATGTTAGCCTTTTCTCTGCTAGTACTTTCATGCAATAAATTATGTGTAAGAAATATACATTAAACAAAGAATCTTTAAATAGAAATACACAAGACAGGATTATACATTAATGGGTTGACAAAAATACTGTGACCCCAGGCTCTCCAGAATCTAGTCCTTTATTTCCCCTAGAAACAATGACACAGTATTTGCTAATTGGGTGTTTGTGAGAATGTTATAGAACATAGCTACCGTGAACAATAAGAATCAACTGTATGTGCAGATGGTTCACAAATCTATCTCACTAGATCATACATACCCCTATACTGATTCCCAGACCACACATCCTAGTACCTTTGTTCTCCCTTCCTGGATGCCTAAAAGAAAAATTAAACCTAAAATGTTGAAAACTGAATAAATGCCTTCACTCCCATCCCCTCCTCCCCTTGTCCCCTTAAAAGCCTGTCCTTCCCTGACATTCCCTAACTCAGTGGAAGGAATCGTCATCCAATGAGCCAACCAAACCAAAACCCAGTGCCTCCCTTTAGTCTTTAGCCTTATCACCACCTCCACAACTAATTGGTCTACATGTTCTATTTTTATTTACTTGCATTTTATCTTTCACTGTCTCTCAAATCCGTTCATTCCTTCTTCACTTTCTTCTGGTATAGACAAATATCTAAGACCACTTGACTTAAAGTCAGATGGAACTGACTTTGATGATCAGAAAGAAACGGTATTGACTTTGCAACTTAATAGATAAGGAATGTTGGGTAAATTAGTGTATTTAAGCTTCAGTTTTCTCATCTACAAAATGTAGATAATGAAAGCGCACATATCATAATATAAGTTGGAGGATTACTTGTTAACAAACATAAGTATTGAGGACAACTGTAACTGACAATAATATTTAAAGTGATTTTTTTCCCCCTGTAAGTCAGTCATTGTGTTAAATACTTGAAACTTAATCAATAACACAGTTCTTGGCTCCTTAACTCACAAAGTTTGTGATCTCTTTGTTGAAATTTTATTTAAATATGATACTTAGGGTCTCTCTTCCTTAAGCTGTTCTTTTTTCAGTGACAATCTTCTCATTGGGAAAATTAAAATTTGAACAAGAGCTGATATGAAAAGATAGAAAGTGGCTTTATTTGATTTCTGCAACATTACACCACAAGAATTTATTTCTAGCAAAGGCACTTATCATAGGGTTAGATTTCTTCCTCCATTGAAATATGTATTTCCCACAAGACTAAAAACATTCCATTTGTTTCTTATTTTCATCAACACACTGTAACTATTGTGAAGAACTGTGTCTTTAATTACCACGCTTTGTACCCAAGGCAGACTGCAAGGAAGTAGTCACCAGGACAAAGCGGAGCAGAGAAGAATGTCTTTGAATTCAAATTTCAGTCCCAGTGTTGTTTTAATCATGAGATTAAAGATGTAGACAAATAAGAGCTAGTGTGGGGCCTAGAGACAGTGAGAATGGGGTGCTTTGCAGATGTTTAAAAGTTACTAAGAATTACTGGGATATACCAAGAGACAATGTCTATCATCTCTATGTGAATGCCTCTAAAGCAGCGGTCCCCAGACATATGGAACGGGGTTTTCTCTCCCCAGAAATAAATTAAAACTTACAAAGAGGAAGTGGAATGAACAAACAGAGAATTCATTTATTATGTGGCTCCTGTGGACCATGTAACTCAGGGAATGACACTGAGCAAGCTCCTATGCAGAAGTAGCTTTTATAACTAACCGATTCCAACCGTATGTTTAAACCATTATAAATGTCTCCAGAGTTGAACTCTCCAAAATGCAAATGAGATCTCTATAGTTAGTCCAAAAAGTTTACTATAATTTGAACAAACTTCTTAAAGCCAACATCTTTAAAGGACCCAACTATCCACCAAAGAGTTCAGATTACACTGTAAATCTCAAATCAGCAGAGCTTACTATTATGTGTTCATGTTTTATATACTACCACTTAGCACTCTGGAGGATAATACTGATTTTATTTTGTAGGGTTTAAGATGAGGACCAGAAAGCCTTTGTAATGGCACATCTCTTGTTTTGAAGCAGAAAACACACACGCACAGATTGAGTTTTTCTTTTACGAGAGACTCAACAGTAACACATTATTTTTTGCAAACATCAATTTATTTAAAAAGAAAAACAAATTGAGTGCAATGCAAAGGAGAAAGTAATTGAATATTGCTTCTCCATAAAAGAAAAATAAGAGGTCTTTAGTACTCATTTATATTCTCGGAAAGACTGGAACCATATCTGTATTTTAATCAGGTTTCCTCCCTTCCATATATTCAGCATTGATTACTGTCTTCAAAATATTCCTTTTTGGCAAGCTTTATTTTCAGCAGCAGAAGGCAAATTAGACATTTAAAGAAGTCTCAAAGCAGAGCAAAGTACAATGTCTTTGAATCAAGTGTCATTGCTGTTTTAATCATGAGAGTAAAGATGTGCACAAATAAGAGCTAGTGTGAGACCTGGAGACATGAGAACGAGTTGTTTTACAGCTGTTCGGAATTACTGAGAATTACAAATGGATATAACAATAAACTGTGACTATCTCTAATAGAGTGGAGAAAGAAGAGAAAACTAACCCACTGGTAACCTTATTTTTTATAAATGAATTGGACTTGTAGTATGATTTTTACAGATATGAAACAAAGACAGTTTTAATCTTTTCATATCAACTATTGTCCCGATTTTTATTTTCTCAAGAAGGAAGCTAATCCCTTGTATTGGGGGGGGGGGGAGGTAAAAATATTATTTATAATAAAACGGTCTGGATTTGTGTTTGTGGTCAAAAGGAATAACATAGTTTCTATTTGTGAGACGACATCTCTGTGCTTGCTTTATGCTTACAGAAACCGGTAGGGAAGGAGGAAAGGAGAGACTGAAGTTTTGAAGCCTTCACTATTTTTTTCTGTGTTGCAAAAACAGAGACATGATCTAGAGCTCTATCTTTAGAAGGAAAGAAAATCTGGGTGGAAAGTCTTTCATTTTAATAAGAATATTAATGAAACTTTAAATATACAAAGGCTGAAGAAGAGAAGAACTGGGATGTATAAATAGCCATATACGAAAATTTGGTGGCAAATATATTTCGATGTCATTTGAGGGTAAGGTTGGCTGAAACATGGAAAATCAGACTGATAAAAGAAGAATTTTTTTTAAATGTAGCCAGAGCACAGATAGAGAGGCTAGAGTCAGCAAAAGATGGTGAAAAGAGATATTTCAAAAGACACAGCGGTCAACCAACTTGTGAAAACACCCAAAATCTTAAGAAAGTGATATATGCACCAAAATATGTTTTGGTGGTTTCTTTACAGAACTAAGGAGAAATGAGCTATATTCCAAGTTTGAATTATTTTGAGAATCAGAGAAAAGAAATACCACAGGAGGTAAAATGCAAGTGAGATATTCTTAATCTATTAGAAAATGAATAAAGGATCTGAAGTTCATCTAATTTTTGTATTTGATGTGAAATTTAGAGTTGGGCTAGTGTTTTAGAAGAAAGGCTGGGTTAGCAGAAGCCTGTGTACACAAAGACCTAAATCTTGTTTTTGTTTTGTTCTTTTTTACAGAGAGAGGGATAGATAGGGACAGACAGACAGGAACTGAGAGAGATGAGAAGCATCAATCATCAGTTTTTTGTTGTGACACCTTAGTTGTTCATTGATTGCTTTCTCATTTGTGCCTTGACTTTAGGCCTTCAGCAGACGGAGTAACCCCTTGCTCCAGCCAGCGGAGTCCAAGCTGCTGAGCTTTTTGCTCAAGCCAGATGAGACTGCGCTCAAACTGGCAAACTCGGGGTCTCAAAACTGGGTCCTCCACATCCCAGTCCAACGCTCTATCCACTGCGCCACCGCCTGGTCAGGCATAAAGAATCTTTTGACAAAATATTGATCCTAAGAATAAATGAAAGAAACCAAATAAAACTCAAGAGGTCAATGAGAGGAGATATTTTTGAGTAGAGCAGGGTTTAATTTCTGAAGCTTAAATTGTTCTTTGACATTAGGCTTAATACAGAACCCCAGGTTAAAAAAAAAAACAACAATTGATACACACACAATTAGAAAGAAATGAGTCAACAGAGGCAATGCTGCTTTAGAATGTATAAACAGAATGTAGGGTATAAGAGGTGGAGAGTGCTGTCTTCTCTTTATCAATATGCATACTAAGTTTATTATAAATTGTTTCACAAGATGGTAGTCTGGTTGAGAATTTGGCCTGGGAAAGGATAATGATGCCTTGATCATTTAGGTGAGACTAATCTAATTCAGATTGGAGAGCTAACAGTGGACAGTACGCCTCGGAGGCATGTTGGGCCATCAGAACAGCAGCAGAAAGAAACGGGAGGTAAAGGAATGAGAAGACATCAACAGGCCGCTAAGAAGACTGCATTTCTGAGTACTTATGAAAATAACCCTTTGATTTATCTAGGGGACATTTGAGGTGGACTGACTTCTAAAAGTTTTCAGGTGGGGGTTGAACTTGAAAATAGCACTTTGTTACTGCTAGCATAATTGTATTTCACTCCCATTTTGAGTAATTTGAGTCAAAGAAGTAACCTAATTTTAAATTTGCCTCTGTGTATATTACTCTTAAGCAGGTTTCCCTTGACTTTCAGCTCTTCAGCTAATCTATTAATGAAATGGAGGCTTGCTGTTATTAATAATAATCTCATCTCACGGCTTAGAGTCACCATTGTATACTCTTATGTGATTTGGGATGTAATGCACTAATTCAGACACCTATGTAGAACACCAACTTTGCAGAATATAAACACACCTTATTTGCTTTTCATCTTATTTGGAATGTAGAGTATTATTAGCACATATGATTTTTTTATATTTTGATAAAATGTACAGTGTTTATCTTTAGGGAAGAAATTATAGAGAATAGCCTACTCTTCTCATTTCATAAAAATATTGTAGATAAATCAATGTATTTACCTGGCTTTACCAATAAAAGTGCTCTTGATGTTTTATTTTTGTTTACTCAAAGTATATTTTAATGTTGAAAGAAAACGGCAATAGTTATGGTTTATTGGCTTAATCAAAGTCAGGAAGAATAAGTCATTCTCTGGATGTGTGTTCTTGGTAAATGACTAATGACAATTACCTTGTATTCCCTTTTTAAAGGCAGTAGTAATAATCTGAATTATTATTACTGAATAATTATTGAAATTTTGTAAAAAATAAATAAGATGATATGAGATAAGCACTTTGTATAAATTATACAAATTATACAATTGCTTGTTAGCAGTAGAAATTAATCATAGTAGAGCTCCTGAGAATTGCTTCTTGACTGACTTTTACCTACAAATTCCATAAGTGATCTGTGAAAGAGCTATTCAGTAATTTTTCTTTTTAAATTGTGAGGACAACACAATTCTTTTGGGTTATAGTGGAATTAAAATATGGCATATTCACAAGATTATAAGTGGAACGACAGAAGGACAATATTTAATATTTATATGGGCAAAGGTCTTACACATATAGAGAATAATTTATAATTGAACACATAAATAATAAACTCAAATTGTCATTTTGAAATAGATCCAGAATTTGTAAAGCTTTTCTAAAAAGGATCAGATAGTAATATGCCATATGGTGTCTGTCAAAACAATTTAACTCTGCCTTTTATAGTGAGAAGGTAACCATTGCGAATACACAAGATGAGAGTGGTGGTTTTTCAATAAAACTATTTTTAAACACAGACATTTGGCTAATTTTGGCACACGGGCATAGTTTGCCAATACTGAATACAGAGTAGAAGTAGTGGTATAATTCTGGATAGTCTCCTGACATTAGTCTAATATAAGACAATACATTAGATCCTCAGGAATTCTAATAGAAATTAAATGCTTATTGATTTAGCCAATATTTTTTAAATAATTTTACATGTTGTTATAACCTATAAGTAAAAATGTTGTACAGAACATGGACTTTGCCTTCTGAGGAGCAAACATGGGTTGCGTGATGACTGATTGTTAACACTTCAGCAAAGCTATAATGGAGAGGAAAGTTTTTAAAAGCCCATTTACAGTGATCAAAGGATCGGAAAGCTTTCTTTATAGATACACTTAAATCATTAGGACTTCACAGTCTGGAAAGAATAACTAAGAGGTGATGTTTCTGAATTTAATAGAACTAACTTTATAGATACTAATAGGTTACATCTGGTTATTTACATAGTAGAGAGAGCTTGGGGAGTTACTTCTGTTTAATGTTTTTGTGCATGCTACTTTTAGAAAAAGACAATTATAACACAGAAGAAAGAATTCTAAAAGAAAAGTAGATCTTCAAGGTTACATTTTCTTTTTATGTATTATCATTCAGATTTTTTATGCATACTGTATATACTTTTGCATAAAAAAGGATGTAATCATTTTTTCACTTAATATTCTAGCATAAATTTTCATGTCATCAGTCATTATTCAGTTTTGGTGCTCTCTTTTAATGTCTGACTTTTCCTTGTATAGCATATATTACCTTTTGATATCTTTTTAACATTTTTCCTTTTTTACATTTTTATTTATTTGATTTAGCAAGAGAGGAAGAGAGAGAAAGAAAGGAACATTTATCTGATCCTGTATGTGCCCTGTCCAGGGATTGAACTGGCAACTTCTACACTTTAGGATGATGTTCCAACCAAGCGACCTATCCTGCCAGGGTATTTTTTATGTCCTTAAGCAGACTTTTCACACCTGAGCTCTAGACATTATATAAACTGTCTATTACATTCTATCTCAATTAGCACACAAACTCAGCATGTCCTGTAAGTAAATAATCATTATCCCTGATCAAAACTACTCTGCCCCTTTACTTAAGGTGTCCAGAGTTTAAAATTGGTAAAGTGGGACACCACTGACTGGGGCGGGGGGGGGGGTCCTTGATTAAAAATTTGGTATATATGGAGCAAAAAAAATTTTTATAGAATGCAAAAATAGTATTGTAATATATTTTTTAAAATTTCAATGTAAGTACAATTTACAAATATAATACATTAAAAAATATATATAGTATTATTTTATTCTTTGGTATATTTCTCATTTGAGTGATTATTTTTTAGTAGACTGCTGTCGTTGTTTAAAAGGTCATGAAATTTTTCACAAGAATTTGTTAAATTATATTTTTCACATAAAATGGCTTTCAAAGTCTCAACACTTAATTGTGATTTTTCTGATGTCCACACTTTATTTAGTGTAGAAAAAACACGTTCAGTCACAGCATTAGTTCCTGGTAAAGACAGCACCAGCACATATTCCATAATTTTTAGTGCATTATTGGAACATGGTTTGTTTCAAAATGATGAAATATTTCTAACCTTTTGTTCTCTACTATTATTTTTGCTGATGCCCAAGATTTAACCTTTTCCTTATCAATCTATTTTTTTTAATGATTCCTCATTAAAAAGATCATTTTTGGAAATATTATTATATGGGAAATTTTGAGTGAGTCAGAAAGATCGGGTTACATGGTCCTGAAACTGATACCAGAGCTGCACGAGCGCTCCCTGTGTCCAGCCCCACCACCCGCTGGAGACCGAGCGACTTGTGCCATATGGAGCCCGGAGCCGCACACCGGCGGCCAGGACACAAGCCTATGGGTAGTTAGGGGACTTTACAGCTGCCACCCCAGCAGGTACATCCTGCCGGAAGTTCTTTGTTTGGGGCCCCCGCATGGGGCAGCCAGCTCTTGCGGCAGTGCGAGCACTTCCAGGTCTAGGCGGGGTCTCCCCCCCGAAAACCGTATATTCCCTTCCTATTCTCCTGCTATTCCCTAGATTTTCGTGCATTCTTTCCAAAAATCGGGACTTTTTTAAAACTCCGCGGGACTCAGGACAAATTGTTAAAAATCAGGACTGTCCCACCAAAAGCAGAATGTCTGGTCACCTTACCTTTACTCCTAATTTCAAATAATGTTATCATAAAACAAACTCAAGACAAGAGTCTGAGGGTAACTTTAGATTTGTTCCACTCCCTGTCCTCTTAGTCCAGATTTTGTGTTCAATCCTGTCACTTTACCTTCTTGAAACCAAAGCTTTGTTCTAGGCAATAACAGCATTCACTGATTGTTACAGAAAGCTCCTCCCTGTCTTCAGTCTATTTTCTTCCTTGCTTCAGAAATGGTTGTTCTGAATATAGATCTGATTCTACTATTGCTGATTCCAATCCCTCAGTTACTCTCAGTAATAAGCCAGACTGTCTTAAACAAAAGCAGTAGAAAACTAATTGAAGCTGGGTTACAATGAATTAGATTTTGATGGTTCTCCATTTCAGATGGGTGCGTTGGGATTCCTGAAACAAATGATGTCTTTAGGTCTCTTTTCTCTTCCTTTGTTTTTGTCTCTGTCACTGCTTTTTCTCTGCTTTCTCTTTCTTATTTTCCCTTCCTTCTTCCCTCTCTCCCTTATTAATAGTTGTTAAACAAATCAATACAAGAGTATTGAAAAGCTAGATATGCAGCCAAGTACCTTTGAAAAATGCATACAAGAAAGAAAAATATATTTAATGTAAGAGAAACAGGGTTAATGGTCTGAACAGTGCTCAAGCTAAGTTTACAGATATCTGCAGATTGAGCTAAATCTCATTAGATGTGTAGGCATATTATCAAACACAAAAAATAATTTTTATTATTTTGAGTTAATTTGTGTGAATTAATGTATTTGATGTATTCGAGTTTATTTTTATTATCACTGATTTTTTTTATTGAGCAAGGTATTTGGACAATAGGTACCACTATTTTCTCCAATTATATTGTTTTAAGTGAGGATATTAATGACAAAACATGAGAATTGCTTTGGATATCTAAAATACATAGACCAATATAAAATTTCAGATATTGAGAGTTGCATATCTACACATGAACACACACATCAAATTTTTATTATTTCAAATATCCCAAATGTGTATTTATTATTCTCAGTTAATATTATTAAAATTTTTAAAGTAATTTTTTTTTCTATTAAATTTATTGGGGTGGCATTGGTCAATAGGGCCATATAGATTTCAAGTGTATATTTCCATTACACATAATCTGTATTTTGCAGTGTGTGCCCACCACCCAAAGTCAAACCATCTTCCATCATCATATATTTGGCCCCCCTTTCTCCCCAAGCACCCCACCCTGTTTCCTCTGATAACCACTTATACTGTTGTCTGTGTCTATGAGTTTCAGTTTTATTTACACGTGAGTAAATAATATGATTTTTAGCTTTCTCTGACTGACTTTTCACTTAGCATAATATCCTCAATGTCTATCAATGTTGTCCAAAATGGCAGAATTCTATATTTTCTTGTGGTTAACTACTATTCCATAATAGTACGATATTTTTTTTTACCAGTACTCTATCAAAGGACACACTGGTTGTCTCTATGTCTTGGCCACTGTAAATAATGCTGCAATGAACATAGGGGTCCATATATCTTTGCAAATTTGGTGGCAGTATAGTCTTACATAGTACTGTAGTATGATCCCTTATACATATGTGATATCTTTGGTAATTTCTCCTCTTTTATTTCTGATTTTGTTTATATGATTCTTTTTTCTTTTGTGACTCTAGCCAGGGGCTTGTCAATTTTATTAATCTTTTTAAAGAGCCAGCTCTTTGTTGTATTAATTTTTTGTATAGTCTTTTTGTTCTCTATTATGTTCAGTTCTGCTCTAATTTTTATTATTTCCTTTCTTCTGATGAATTTGTGATGCTTTTGTTGTTCTTGTTCTAGTTCTTTAAAATGCAATGTTAGATTGTTTACTCAGGATTTCTCTTGTTTTTTGAGATAGGCCTGTAATTATATAAACTTTCCTCATATTACTGCTTTTGCTATATCCCAAAAGTTTTCATATGTCATATTGTCATTCTCATTTATCTCTACATTTTTAATCACATTTTATTTTCTGAGCCAGGCATTTTTTTAATAATACAGTTTGTCCGTAAAGTCATGGTGCACTTTTGACCAGTCACAGGTCAAAAGTGCACCATGACTTTACGGACCCACTGTACATTGTTTAATCTCCACATTGTTGTGCAATTTTTTTACTTCCTTTTTGCAGTCGATTTCTAATTTCAAAGCATTGTGGTCTGAGAATATGCTTGGTTTGATTTCAGTCTTCTTGAATTTGTTGAGTCTAGTTTTGTGATCCAACCTATGGTCTATTCTTGAGAATGTTCTGCGTATACTGCAGAAGAATGTATAATTTGATATTTTGGGATAAAGAGCTCTATAAATGTTAATTATGTCCCTTTGGTCTAATGTGTCACTTAAGACCAATATTTCTTTATTGATTTTCTGTTTGGATCCATCTAGAACTTTCATTGGAGCATTTAGGTTCCCTACTATGATTGTGTTTTTGTCAGTTTCTCCTTTTAGTTCTGTTAGTAGTTGCTTTTTATATTTGGGTGGTCCCTGATGGGATGAATTTATTTATTGAGAAGTGTTATTTCTTCTTGATGTAGTGTCCCTTTTATCATTATAAAATGTCCATCTTTGTATCTTGTTAGCTTTGTTATCTTAAACTCTGTTTTGTCAGATATCAGTATGGTCACACTTGCTCTTCTGTGGATATTATTCAGTTGGAGAATCATTATTTTCATCCTTTTATTTTGAGACTAACTTGGTCTTCATAGCTTAGATGTGTCCTCTGAAGGCAGCATATGGTTAGGATTTGTTTTTTGATCCAATCTACTACTCTGTTACTCTTTATTGGTGAATTCAGTCCATTTACATGTAGGATATTATTAATATATGAGCATCTCCTATAGTCATTTTATCTTTTGTTTTCTGGTAGCTCTGTGCCTCCATTGGTTCTTTTCCTTTGTGCTTCTATCTGCTTTTTTTTCTTTCATGGTATTCCATACTTCTTTCCTCTGTTTTATCTCTTTTTTAAAAAAGCTATTTGTCTCAGTTTTGGCGGGGGGTTTTTGATATGTGGTTACCATTAGGTTTATGAAAAAGAACATTTCATATATACAGTCATCTCTTTTTCTTTTTGATGCACCTGATCTCCATCTTTCTTTGCAAATTCAGACCTTTACGTACTTTTATGGTTTTGTTGTCACGTATTATCCCTGTTTCTGCTATAAGTTTGTTAGTAATCTTTCTCATAATGTATATATATTCAATATTTTTTAACAAAATGTTTAGTTTTGAATGCTAATCATTATGGCAATTCAATACATTGAAATGAAGAGAAAAGTTAGTTTTTATTCAAAATTGCTGTTCCAAATTGTTATTTCTTTGCTAATTCTTTGCACCTTGCACATCTGCAGACCTTTCTTACACTGTATACTAATATAGATCACCATGGAAACCAATATAAGGAGGGGATTAACTCCAGCTCTGAGGCAGTCCTCTGGGGATGGACAAGGAAGTATCAACTTACATACACAGAATGATGTTTTAGGCCTTTTGGTAAAGTTTCCATCTGCCAGCTGATACAACATGTTAATCTCTGTATAAACCTAGGAAGGAAGAGCCCGCACATGTCTCTGTGGTGTATCTCCATCCTGACTGCGCTGAGGACAAAGAAGAAATACTGCATTAGTGGCTGAATTTATTGGTTCCCACATTTTTATGGACATGCTTTTTTTCATTTTTATTTTACTGAATCTTGAACCACTTAAATCCAGACTATACCAATTGTCAATTACAGCTGTTTGAAATTCCTGATTCCTTAACAATATTTTTTGAAGTTTTCTTTTAAATTATTATATGCATAGATGCTCAAAGACCCATTATATTTTCCTATTTAAAATTATATGAGACCACACTAATAGTCTAATTCCTTGTTTGTATGGTAAAGTTATTATTTTTACAAGGAAGGACATGATATATTATTTAAAACTTTTCTCCTTTTTGGATGAGTATTTTCAAATAGAATTCAGGCTGATTCATTAATAAGTATCTAATGCAACAAAAAGACATTACTACATTAAGCATTAGAAGTATTTACCTTTGTTTTTTAATTTTGTATTTTATTATTCATTACCTGGATATTGAACAGGGATAAGGAAATATGTGTTTATTTCATGTCTTAGTCATCCTATTTATCTGATTATATTTATTTATATTATTATAATGTGGGGAGGTCACTATAGAAATAATACATTAATATTTGCTTAGATTGAGTATGTGTAATAAAGAAATGCTAAAACTGGATTATATTGCTAGAAATAAAAAAGTAAGAAAAGATTATGTAATATTTAGATTACTTGACATGGAATTAATTAACTCAGTAAATATTACATTTATTTTTGAAGTACCTATATGATGAAAAATTATGGAGAATAAAATGTAATTCTAAAATATTGACTCCTAATACATGAGATTAAAAATTAATAGTAACAGAATCAGCAAACTTTGATAATGGTAGTAGATATTACCACATTAGAGAGTCACTGTTTTCAAACCAAATTACTAGAAAACTATGGTTTCCTGGTGCAATTCAAGGATTTTGAAGTCTTTGAATTATACTAACAATACATATATTTATATGCTTAAAACTGTATTAAAAACATTCAATTAAGTAATTTACTCAATCTGAATACATTGGAGAACTCCAGTAGATTAACTCATTACAAGGTCAACTGGCATAGGCACTGAACTCATTTTTGTGAAGATGTTAAAACAAATCTCTCCTATTATAACCATATTAAAATACATTTAAATTTCTTACAATGACTCTATCACAGGGCTTCATTTTAATTTACATCCTGCACAGGCATCCATGTAAAATGTATGATCCCACAACCAAAATACACCTGCACCATGTTCTATTAAATGCTCAACAGTCTCAGCTGTGTGTGCTCTGAGCGCACACTCTCATTATATTATAGTAGTTTTTAACTAGAAAGCAAAAATATAGCACACAGTATTGTGATGATAATAATGCATCATTCTAACATTTAAACTTTCTAAATATTGCATATTTCTTTTATTATTATGATATTTTAAGGATTGAGAGTAATTGATTAAATTTGCACAAAGAATTTATTATTTCAATTTAAGTTTCTAGATCCACTTAATTTAACAGAATGTAATATTGCAAAGAGATCTTTAAAAGATCTGGTTACTATGCTTTAACTACACAGACTATTTCTGGATGATACATATAAACTGTTAGCAGGGTTGTCTATATAAGCGGTGTTCTATTCTGGGTAGGAGAGAAGCTTAATTTGTTTTTAGTTTGTATTGTATTCTATTGCATACTCTCTTACAATGTGGTTATTGTTTAAAATTTTACCATGTGCCATCTGTAGCTTTTTAAATTAATTGTACAGTAAAATGGCATTATAAGTAGGAATTCTTTTAATATGTTATTTTAATATTCCACTTTATTGTGGGAATCCAAATGTTCTTGATTCTATGCAACCAATATAAAGTAAATGGCAATCTGAAATATAAATATAATTGTTTTTGTTACTAAAATTTTAAATAAGTAAATGTTATATATTTAACTCAGGATATACTTTATTGAAATACATTTAGATTTTTTTAGCATGTATGAAAAGAGAGAGACAGGGACAGACAGACAGACAGACAGGAAGGAAAAGACATGAGAAGGATCAACTCATAGTTGCAGCACTTTAGTTATTCATTGACTGTTTTCTCATACATGCCTTGACCGGGACAGGGCTTCTAGCTGAGCCAGTGACAACTTTCTCAAGCCAGCAACCTTGGGCTTCAAGTCAGCAACCTTGGGCTTCAAGTCAGCAACCATGGGTTCATGTCTATGATCCCACACTCAAGCCGGCAACCCTGCACTCAAGTGGTGACCCATACTCAAGCTAGTAACTTTAGGGTTTGAACTGGGGTCCTCAGCATTCCAGGTGGACACTCTAACCACTACACTACCCCCTAGTCAGACAATATTGTTATTTTTTGTTATTGATATTCTACTCAAGATTATATCTGGATAAACATTTTTCAGTTGCCATTTAAAAATAAAACAATGAGGGAAAGCTTGACTTTATAATATTTTCACTTGTATAGAACTTTTCAATTCTTGCAAAACACATATGAGGTAGGATATTTAATCCATTTTAGAGTGAAGAAAATTGAGGCTCAGAGAAGTTTAGAGGTGTCACTAAGGCCAATAAGCTAGTATATGACAGAGCTGTGGCTTGAATCAGATCTTCTCATTTCTATCTAACAAATGTTCTCTTTTCTTACCATGCTTCCAGGGAATAAGTACAAATAAGTACAATGGTTTCTAGTATACTTTCTATAAGAAATTGTTAATTAAAAAAACATGCTTCCTGGCCTATGGTGGCACAGTGGATAAAGCATTGACCCGGGATGCTGAGGTTGTCTGTTTGAGGCCCCAGGCTTGCTGGTCAAGGCACATATGGAAGTTGATGCTTCCTTCTCTCTCTTTCTCTCCTCTCTTTCTAAAAATTAGTAAATAAAAAAAAATGATGGAAATTATAGTCTAGGAATATTGTGAGGAGGCTGTGTGGCCTCAATGTTCTGAATATGTGCATTGATAGCTGCAGAAACCCCTGTCTTAGTGTTGATTACTAAGTCATTTTCTGGATTCATTATGTCTAGGCCCATGAGTTAAGAATGTTTTTGGTCTCGTTATTTCTTTTGGACTGAAGCTTTCATTTTTCTTTTTCCTTTTTTTAAAATTAATTTTAATGGGGTGACATTGATAAATCAAGGTACATATATTTAGAGAAAACATCTCCAGGTTATTTTGATATTTGATTATGTTGCATACCCATCACCCAAAGTCAAATTGTCAAATTGTCTTTCGTCACCTTCTATCTGGTTTATCTTTGTGCCCCTCCCTTCCCCCTTTCTCCTCCCACCTCCCCAGGTAACGAGCACACTCTTGTCCATGTCTCTGAGTCTCATTTTTATGTCCCATCTTTGTGTGGAATCATATAGTTCTTAGTTTTTTCTGATTTACTTATTTCACTCAGTATAATATTATCAAGGTCCATCCATGTTGTTGTAAACGATCTGATGTCAGCATTTCTTATGGCTGAGTAGTATTCCATAGTATATATGTACCAAAGCTTTTTAATCCAATCGTCCACTGATGGACACTTGGGATGTTTCCAGATCCATGTAATAGTGAACAATGCTGCCATAAACATGGGGGCGCATTTCTTCTTTTTGAACAGTGGTATGGTGTTTTTAGGGTATATTCCTAAAAGTGGAATAGCTGGGTCAAAAGGCAGTTCGATTTTTAATTTTTTGATGAATCTCCATACGGTTTTCCACAGTGACTGCACCAGTCTGCATTCCCACCAGCAGTGCAGGAGGGTTCCCCTTTCTCCACATCCTTGCCAGCACTTAATCTGTGTTGTTTTATTGATGAGGGCCATCATGACTAGTGTGAGGTGATATCTCATTGTGGTTTTAATTTGCATTTCTCTAATGTTTAGTGATGTTGAACATTTTTTAATATGCATATTGGCCATGTGTATGTCCTCTATGAAGAAGTGTCTATTCATATATTTTGCCCATTTTTTGATTGGATTATTTATCTTTCTGGTGTTGAGTTTTACAAGTTCTTTATAAGTTTTGGTTATAAACCCCTTATCAGATGTGCTGTCGAATATGTTCTCCCATTGTGAAGTTAATCTTTTTATTCTGTTCTTGTTGTCTTTAGCTGTGCAAAAGCTTTTTAGTTTGATATAGTCCTATTTATTTATCCGGTCTTTTATTTCACTTGCCAGTGGAGATAAATCAGCAAATATATTGCTGCGAGAAATGTCGGACAACTAACTGCCTATGTTTTCTTTTAAAATGCTTATGGTTTCACGGCTTATATTTAAGTCTTTTATCCATTTTGAGTTTGTTTTAGTGAATGGTGTAAGTTGATAGTCTAGTTTCATTTTTTTGCAGGTAGATGTCCAATTTTCCCAACACCATTTGTTAAAGATGCTGTCTTTACTCCATTGTATGCTCTTTCCTCTTTTGTCAAATATCAGTTGTCCATAATGGTGTGGGTTTATTTCTGAGTTCTCTGTTCTGTTCCATTGGTCTATGTGCCTGTTCTTATGCCAGTACCAGACTGTCTTGAGTACAATGGCCTTGTAGTAAATCTTGATATCTGGAAGAGTGATACCTCCTGCTTTATATTTTCTTTTTAAGATTTCTGAGGCTATTTGTGTTCTTTTTTGGTTCCATATAAATTTTTGGAATATGTGTTCTATATCTTTGAAGTATATCATTGGAATTTTAATTGGTATTGCATTGAATTTATAAATTGCTTTGGGTAATATAGACATTTTAATGATGTTTGTTCTTCCTAACCATGAGCATGGAATATACTTCTCCTTGTTTGTATCTTCCTTGATTTCTTTTATCAATGTTTTATAATTTTCCAAGTACAAGTCTTTAATTTCCTTGGTTAAATTTTTTCCTAGGTACTTTATTTTTTTGGTTGCAATAGTGAAGGGGATTGTTTCCTTAATTTCTCTTTCTGACAGTTCATTGTTGGTGTATAAAAATGCCAGATTTCTGAGCATTAATTTTATATTCTGCCACCTTGCTGAATTCATTTATCATGTCCAGTAGTCTTTTGACTGAGACTTTAGGGTTTTCTATACACAATATCATATCATCTGCAAAAATGATAGTTTTACTTGTTCTTTTCCAATTTTGATGCTTTTTATTTCTTCTTGTCTGATTGCTATGGCTAGGAATTCCAGAATTATGTTGAATAAGAGTGGTGAAAGAGTGCATCCCTGCCTTGTTCCTGATGTTAAAGGGATTGCTTTTAATTTTTGTCCATTGATATGATGTTGGCTGTGGGTTTGTCATAGATGGCCTTTATCATGTTAAGTTATGTTCCTTGTATTCCTACTTTGCTGAGAGTATTTATCATAAATGGGTGCTGAATTATTTCAAATCCTTTTTCTACATCTATTGAAATTATCATGTGATTTTTGTCCTTCCTTTTGTTTATGTGATGAATCACATTGATTGATTTGGGAATATTGAACCACTCTTGCCTCTCCAGAATAAATCTCACTTGATCATGGTGTATGATTTTTTTCATATATTGCTGGATCTGGTTGGCTAATATTTTGTTGAGGATTTTAGCATCTAAGTTCATTAGGGATATTGGCCTATAATTTTCTTTCTTTGTTTTGTCTTTGTCTGGTTTCAGAATCAGAATTATGCTCACCTTATAAAAGAAGCTTGGAAGTCGTCCTTTCTCTTGAATTTTTTGAAATAGCTTGAGAAAAATAAGAGTTAATTCTTCTCTCAATATTTGTTAGAATTCACTTGTGAAGTCATCAGGCCCAAGACTTTTGTTTGTTGGGAATTTTTTGATAACTGTTTTGATCTCATTTGTTATAATGAGTCTATTTAGGTTTTCTGATTCTTCCAGATTGATTTTTGGAAGATTGTATGTTTCAAGGAATTTGTCCATTTCATCAAGGTTGTCTAGTTTTTTGGCATACAGTTCTTCATAGTATTTTCTTATAATATTTTGTATTTCTTTTGTGTCAGTTGTTATTTCTCCACTGTCCTTTCTATTTTATTTATTTGAGTCCTCTCTCTTTTTTTCTTGGTGAGTCTAGTTAAAGGTTCATCGATCTTGTTTACCCTTTCAAAGAACCAGCTCTTGGTTTCATTGATCCTCTGTATTGTTCCTTTAGCCTCTATATCAGTGGTTCTTAACCTTTGTTGAGGTACCGAACCCACCAGTTTCATATGCACATTCACTGAACCCTTCTTTAGTGATAAATAAAATATAATTTTTTTTCCAAATTCAAGACATAGGTATATGTTTTTTTTTACTGGTGCACAAAATGAGCCATGCATGAACATCACCTTGCTCAAAGAACAAAACCAACAAAGTGCATGAACTCACAACAAATTGCAGTATTACTTTATTCTGGCCTCTGTGGCAGAGACCTCTCCGAACCCCTGAGACCAACTCATTGAACCCCTAGGATTCGCTAGAGCCCAGGTTAAGAACCACTGCTCTATATCATTTATTTCTGCTCTGATCTTCTTTGTTATTTTCTTTCTTCTACTACCCCTGGGCTTTACTTGCTGTTTCTTTTGTAGTTCTTTTAGATGTAGGGTCAAGTTGTTTATTTGAGCTTTTTCTAGTTTCTTAAGGAATGCATGTAGTGGTATGAACTTCTCTCTCAGTACTGCTTTTGCTGTGTCCCATAAATTTTGAGTTGATCTATGTTCATTATCATATTTTTCTAGGATTTTTAAAATTTCTTCTTTGATCTCATTGTTAACCCATTTGTTATTTAATAACACGCTATTTAGTTTTTAAGTGTTTGAGTATTTTTCAGTTTTTCTGTTATGGTTGATTTCTAGTTTCGTGCCATTGTGATCAGAGAAAATGCTTGATAGGATTTCAATCTTCTTAAATTTGTTGAGACTATTTTTGTGTCCTAACATGTGGTCTATCCTAGAGAATGTACCATGAGCAATTGAAAAGAACATATATTCTGCTGCTTTAGGGTGAAAGGTTCTGAAGATATCTATTAAATCAAGTTGATCTAGTGTATCCTTTAAGTCTGCTGTTGATCTATCTAGTGATGTTAATGGGGTACTGAAATCCCCTACTATTATAGTATTGCTGTTGATCTCGCCCTTTATATCCATCAAAGTCTGCTTTATATATTTAGGTGCTCCTATATTATGCACATTGATATTTATAATGGTTATATCTTTCTTTTGGATTGTTCCCTTTATCATTATGTCGTGTCCTTTTTTATCTCTTACTATAGCCTTTGTTTTAAAGTCCATTTTGTCTGATATAAGGATTGCTACCCCAGCTTTTCTTTCATTTCCATTCTCATGAAATGTTTTTTTCTATCCTTTTACCTTCAGTCTATGTGTATCTTTTGTTTTAAGGTGTGTCTCTTGTAGACAGCATATGTATGGGTCCTGTTTTCTTATCCATGCAGCTACCCTATATCTTTTGATTGGATCATTTAATCCATTTACATTTTAGGTTATTATTGATATGTAGTTGTTTATTGCCATTTTATTCTTTAAAGCTGTATTCTTCTTTTGCTATATTTTTTTCCCCCTTTAAACTGTTCACACAGGCCCCTTAGCATCTCTTGCAGAATTGGTTTGGTTTTAATGAATTCCTTGAGTTTTGGTTTTTTTGTTTTTTGTTGGGTTTTTTTTTTTTTTTGTCTGGGAAGCTTTTTATTTATTTTTATTTATCCTTCAATTTTAAACAATATCCTTGCTGGATAAAGTAGTCTTGGTTGTAGGTTCTTGTTCTGCATTACTTTATATATTTCTTGCCATTCCCTTCTGGCCTCAAGTGTTTCTGTTGAGAAGTCAGATGTCTTTCTTATGGGGGCTCCTTTGTAGGTGATAACCTTTTTATCCTTAGCAGCTTCTAATATTTTCACTTTATCACTTAGCTTTTGTATTTTAATTATGATGTGTCGGTCTAGATTTCTTTGGGTTTCTCTTTAATGGAGTTCTCTTTGCTTTTTGAACGTGTGAGACATTTTCCTGCCTGAATTTAGGGAAGTTTTCAGCTATGATTTGATTGAACAAAGTTTCTATTCCTTGTTCTTTCTCTTCTTCTTCAGGAACCCCTATGATATAGATGTTATTTCCATTCATGTTGTCACAGAGCTTTCTTGGAGTTTCCTCAAACTTTCTGAGTCTCTTATCTTTTTGCTGCTCTGCTTCCATGCCTTCATTTATCTTGTCCTCTAACTTGCTGCTTTGATCCTCAGCTTCATCCATCTTGCTTTTAATTGCTTCTATTGTGGTCTTCAATTCTGATATTGTATTTTGATTTCTGACTGATTCTTTTTTATTATTTCAATTTCATTTTTTATATTTGCTATCTCTTTATTTAGGTGTTCATATTGACCATCTATTGTTGTTCTAAGTTCTTTGAACATCCCAACAATCATTATTTTAAAGTCTACATCTGGTAATTTGGTTATATCTGACTCATTCAGGTCCTTCTCTGGGGATTTCTCTTGATTCATTTGGGTTGCATTTTTCTGCCTGCCCATTTTTTATGTGTATAAGAAGGGCTTGGCCACTTGAGTCCAATGGGTGTTGCTTCTGTGTTCCCTAGGGGTGGTCTGTCTGCAGGCCCACCACCCCCTCTGTCGCTGCCTAGAATGTTCAGGAATGGGCGTTGCCAGCACCAGCTCACTGCAGCTGTCACTGCTGTTTCAGCCTTCCCTCCACAGGATGGGAGCTGTGTTCTCATGCCTGGCTATATAAGTCTCAGCCCATCTCAGCTTTCACCCGCCCCTACTGGTGGGGTTCTGCTCTGCACAAAGGCCATAAGCCTCAGCTCGAAGGGCAGGGGTAAGCACCTTTGTTCTGCTGCAGGTCTCTGCCTATTCCTGGGCTTCTGCCCTGCCCCCACTCTCAGAGCCACCTCATGCACATTGGGCTGGAAGCCTTGACTCTTTGGGCTGGGTGGGGCTGTGGATGGGCATTCAGCTGTGGACCACCCCTTTTCTTGGGCTTTCATCCCACCCCCGCAGGTGGAGCCATCTTATGCATAGGGCCGCAAGCCTCCGAAGCTGGGGAAATCTGTGTGCCCGTGCTCCCTTGCTTAGTGACGGATCTTCACCCATGACTGGACTCCCGCCCTTTCCCCACAGATGGGGTTGCAGGTGGGTCCGCAGCTATGCTGAACCACTTTTGTGCATTCCCTCCGCCCCCCCCCCCCGTGCCCCCCCGCTGGGCTAGACTAAGCTCCGCCAGCTGGCCTGGCTTCCAGTTCTGCTGACAGAACCACGCTTCCATGTCCCACTGCCGCCCACTCTCTAGCAAGGCCTCAGCAGTGTGGGTGGGGGTGCTGCAGCTCAGACCCTAACACTCCATATTGTAGTTCTGAAAGCTCCCTCCTTCTAAGTAACTCTGCTCTGAGTGCTGCAAGAGAGCTTGTTTGGCTGGTGTCCTGCTTCCCTTTGCTGGTATTGCTGGTTCAGGGGAAATATTTGCTTCAGATTTGGGGAGTGAATCAACCCCGGGGTTAGGGTGGCTGTTCCTCAAAGTGTTTCTCCCTATACCTCTTAGATTACACTCTCTTCCCACTGCTCCAGTCCTCCCCTCTCTTCCCGTCCCCGGAGCTCTGGATGGGTGGTTGTGAAAGAGGTTTTCTGCGCCATCCCTTAAAGAAGAATCCTGAGTCTGAGAAAACTGTCTCTTTCTCACAAACAGTATCTTGACTTGTTTAGCAGCTAAATACTGTCCATACACCACTTCTAGGCTCTGGGGCTGCAGGCTGGGGCTATGTTCCTGGGACCCTGGTCTCTTCCCTCTTTGCTAATCTTTCTTCCCACCACACGAGTCTCTCCGGGCTGCTGTTTGCTCTGGGAGCTAGGCAGCCCTCTCCACGTTTTTGCTTTTCCTACCAGTCTCAGTGTGGCTTCTTCAGTGTTCCTTGGTTGAAGAGTCCTCTTAGTTTAGTTCAAAGTTGGTTTATCCAGATGATGGTTCCTAAAATTAAGGTGTAATCCACTTTGGTTCTGGGAGTTGAAAGTTGGTATGTCCGCCTACTGCATCGCCATCTAGCGGCCTCCTTAGTTTTTCTTGCTAATACTACTGCCTGCAAAATAGTATATACTTATTAATAAATATCTGTTTTATAAATTTTCCCTCTTTTCTGTCATCTGTCCAGAGACTGGTTACATTTTCTTGAACTCCAAACTGATTATTAAAGATCTGGTTAACCAATGCTATAATTTTTCTAAAGCCCATTATTTATTTGTCTTCTTATATTATGAATTATTACCTATTTATGTGTCCACATTCTCATATTCAACCATTCAGAATATAACATATTATTCTATATAATAGTTTCCCTCTCTGTCCTCCCTCACCTCATTCCATTGATGTATACCATATTTATATTTGCATTACTATATACTATCATTTCTGTTCTCTCTTTTGTCCATGACTTCCCGTAGAGCTTACAGCTTACTTCATTTACTAAGCATACATGTCACTCAATTTATAATTCTTATTCAAGGCCAGTTCTACCCATATGTCCCTTCTCCATGTATTAAAATAGAAGGTGTCCTGGTGTGTTATAAATCATCATACAGAATATAACTTACTACACTGAAGTACAAAGGTACTTCTCCAATAGACATTTGACATAACGGAGAAATTGAAACATGTCTTATGATATCTTTAATATGCTACCATTAATAGTAAACCCAAGCTATTTAAGTTGTCTTTTTCTCTGTTCTTACTACCATATCTCATAGTAACAGTTTACCTTCATGTAGTTTACTACACTTCAGAGATGCTTCATGTGTGCAAGTAAAATGAACTACTGTACAATATATACAATGCTAGTATAAGTCATTTATTCACGTGTAAATGTTAGCATAGGTAGCTCAATGTTAATAGAGAAGGAAGCAGAGGGAATCAGACATTGAGCATAATAAGCCAGCAAAGAGGGAATTAAATATTAGCTTAATAAAACTGGGAAGACTGCTTCAAAAGGAAGTTACAGCATTCCATTTACTAGGAAGCTCTAGCATTTACAATTCTAGACAACCCAGGGGATCACAGCCTTGGCCTGCTAAGGGTATTAACAATCCTTCCTCCCTGGTATAGGAAGAAAAGACTAGATTTTCAGTCTCCTTGGGATACAACAGGTCCATTCCCAGACTTTTGAGTCATGCACAGTAAAATCCTTTTTTACATAGAGGCCTATTAGTCTATCCTAGAAGAAGATCTGATTGGTTAGTGAGAGAAACCAATGGAAGCCCGCAAAAAAATAAGAAACTGATTGATTGTTTTAAAGAATAAGTAGTCTATCCTAACCCAAGATAATTTAAACTTAACAAAGAGGCACTTCTCTTCTCTCACTTAAAAACATGCACTTACTTTGTTTGTTCACAAATTCTCCAAGCAGCCATTAAGTTCTAAATAAATCTTACCATGAAACCCCAAACAAATCTTATCACAAAAGCCTCATTCTCCCCATACATGAATCCTGTTGAACACCTTACCTGCAACTCCATAAAAGAACACCATATTCACAAGCAATATAAATACATAAATTTTTGTTTTAGTCACTTCAAGTTGATATTTTTATTATTTTATTTTCTTTATCAATGTCTTCCCAGGATCTTGTGAACTAGGGTTGTGATAATTTTAACTATTGTATCTCATTTTATTTTTTTCCATTTACTTAAACAGAGAACTTGAGCTCTACTCTTTTGTTTGGTCTCTGGAAGACTAGTATCTTATCTTTTATTTCTAAATATTTTTTCCCATTCATGATAGCACATTGTAGTAGATGGACCTAGACTTTGAGCCCAGAATTTTGAGTTTTTGGCTTTATCACTGCACTTAAAACTTTGCATAATTTATATCACTTTAAGAGAACTTAATTTTATCATTAAAAACTGGGAGTATTGGTAGTGAAATCTCTAGGGTTCTGATTCCACTACAATTATGCAATTCTCTGCTGAAAGGTGTTTTTTATTTTAACACTGGCTGATTTTTCAGATTTACTATCCTATAGTATATATCTTCTGCTATTTTGTTGCTGTTGTTTTGTCTTCCATTAAGAATAAGTAAACCCACAAATTTTTTTATAGATTAACTAAAAATTCTCTAATACTTTTGTGAAGGGGTGGTATTTTTGTCATTACTATATAGGAGTTAGTTTAAGATTCAGAGAGGTTTGACATTATGAACTTGAGAAGAATTCATGCTGAACACGGGGAATTGTATATTCTCTGACCACTTTTCAACTTGAGTTAGTATGATCTAGAATGTTTAGCATAGGGCAGTTGCTAAGCCTTACTATCTGTAAAACACTGTGAGAAAACAATCAACAACTTCTTTTCTTGCTAAATGACAAATAACTCACCCTTATAAGGTCTTTTTCATGAAACTTTCTTTTATCACTTCATTTGGGGCAGCTTAATTGTGTTGAGTAGTGAACCATTTTTTCTCTAAATGCCATGGTTTTAGATGTTTATGAACACAATCACATCAATTCTTGTGAAAAAATGCAAAACATTAAAGCTGACACTCCCATGGATGAAGTAAATATATTTACCTATGTCTCTCACCTCCTTACTCCTTCCTGTCAGCACTTGCATGTTGAGAACATGCAATCCACTGACCTCATGTATTCTTTCTCTGTCCAACCACTCCTTTTCCAAGAACCTTAGTGCTGTCTGGCATCCTACACAGGTATAGCACCTGTGTGCTACAGTTCTGTAGTTCCCTGTTATGCTTCCCCTTTAACATATGACTTGCCTTATACTTAACTCAACCAATACTTATTGAGTAGGTATTCAAATAATATTCAAAGATGATTAAGATACAGTTCCTGCATTCTAGCAATTTTGGTAAATAAGAGAATGCACAAACAAATACGGGGTAGGTAAAAGAAGGTTTACAGTTGTGAGGGTGCAAAACATAGTGTTTATTCTTGTAGTATTATTTATTTTTTATTGTATTATTTGTATTACAACTGTCAGCATATTTTTGCCCACCCCTTATAACAGAAGTATTAGTGGGATAGTAGGATTTTACAGAAAAGATTAGGATTGGCTAGGTTGTTTCCTATTACCTCTAATTTAATCAATTCACTTATTTTCAGGCATGAAAGACTAGACACAGATTCACACATAGATTTTTATTTTACAGTAGATTTATTTTTACATTGTCTTCTTGAATGTATAATAATTAAAAGCAAGAAAATGTTTCAGTGGTAAAGTAGCCTTTTGCATTAGCCCTTCATTTTATACTAATTAGGCAAGAGGCAAGCATATCTGCATAGAAAGTCACAGTGGCTACAGATGAGCAAAAGAAATGTTTCGTATTAGCAATAAATGAATGTATAGAACACTTATTACAGTCTAGGCACTATTCTTAATTCACTCATGTAATCCTTGCATCTCTCTGAATTAGAAACTGTTATAATACACATTTTACAAATGATGAAACTGTAAAAAAGCACACTGAAAAGTGAACTGAGCCACCCAGCTAGAAATAATTACACATGGTGGTTTAGCTTAAGAGTCACGTTCTTAGTCTCTACCTATATGCCTCTCTACAATGCTACAATGCTATAATTTCTTTAAGGAGAACTTTTCGGCGTGGTTAACATCTCAGATCTGAGCTTCTAGGCGCAAGTGAGGCTGCAGAGTGGAGGACAGGGGCAAATGCTATGCAATCACAGGGCTTGGAGCCAGGTGGTTCCTGACCTTGTATGAGTCATGACATCGATTTCAGTGCTTTAGAAAACAAATATAAAATATTCTATGTGATACACATAATTCACATCTTTGAATGATGATGCTTCCATGGTGCTCAGGCTCCTCTCTGTGGGTAGAAAGTACCAAGTGTTGCATTCATAAACTTCTATCTTTTGAAGAGCACATGCATTTTATTGGCATCTTTTCAGTGTGTACATATGGTATGCATCACATTGAGAGATAAATACATACCACAGTGCTGGAAACATGTTAGCAAAATAGTTTCATTGAGAGTTTGTTCTGCCTCTTCCTGTCACCTAACCATCAGAAATAACTGGCATGATAACAACATCAGAACAGCTGTGCTATGTTAAAGTGTTTTGAGTCCTAAACAACCTTCTACTATTTATTCTCTCTCTCTCTTTTTTTTTTTTACAGGGACAGAGAGAGAGTCAGAGAGAGGGATAGATAGGGACAGACAGACAGGAACGGAAAGAAGTGAGAAGCATCAATCTTTAGTTTTTCGTTGCTGTTGTGACACCTTAGTTGTTCATTGATTGCTTTCTCACACGTGCCTTGACTGCGGGCCTTCAGCAGACCGAGCCACCCCTTGCCAGAGCCAGCACCTTGGGTCCAAGCTGGCGAGCTTTTTGCTCAAGCCAGATGGGCCCGCGCTCAAGCTGGTGAGCTCTGGGTCTCGAATCTGGGTCTTCCGCATCCCAGTCCGATGCTCTATCTACTGCACCACTGCCCGGTCAGCCTATTTATTCTCTTTTTTTATTGGCTGTTTTTATCCACTTGGGCAAATGAATTGTTGCTTGAACAGGAAATACAACAGGAGAAAATATGAAAGAAATATGTTAGAGAAAATATATTTCCAGGTCCAATAGTCATAATTAAAACTGTTTTGCCAACTGTATTCAGTTCATATATTTTTTAAAAAATTGAATCTACTGCTAGGAAGCCAGAGTTGAAAAAGTCCAGATCAGTTTGAGACAGTTTCCTGCTGTTTTTCTCTCTTTATTTTTTTTTTCATAATTTAACTGAGTCAACAAAATGTTTTCTTCTATATCATATAGCTTGACAATATTAATTGAATACTTCTCCTCAGAATTTGAAGCAATGACAAAGAAGCCAAAATGCTATGTTTCTAGAGGTCAAGAGTTAATTAGCAGTGAGTGGTTTTCTGTGGATGTATGGTTGCTCTGTGTAAAAAAGGCCTTAATAAATACACTGTCACTCAGTGTAATACTCAGTGTGCTGGGTGAGAAGGAAGGACAGATTCACTGGAGGGTGAACATAATGTCATGATAACTGAGGTCAAATTTGTTTGCTCGGGAATTTGCTTTGAATTTCAGTTATTCAGCTCTGTTTACTAATACACTGGGCAAGCATATAAACAAGCAGCCTTAGAGACACAATGGCTAGACATTCTGTTTCCAAAATATTGGCCCAAATTGCCATGTCCATTCACAAAAATACACTTCTGTTAGTTAAGCAAAGTATTGCTAAGCAAAAAACATGTTGTTCTAAAGTTGTGATATTTTTCATTGCACGTTATAAATGTTCCTTGAACATTCAAGATATATGTAATAATACTGAAGAATAAAAATAGGATGAGCCAAATTGAATACATATATATAACTGCTACAGAAAGTTTTTCGTAGCAAATGAAAAACAAACAAAAAAAAAAAAAAAGGAAGAGGAGGTCAAGATACTGTGATTCTAAAGCTTTTAACGTAGGATAGGATATGCTAAATGACCATGACCAAATGTGTTTACTATTGCTGATAGTTCTAAACCCACCATGCTTCACATCCCAAATTTCCAAAATATCCACTAAGATTCTTTTTTTTTTTAATCAGTCATATCAATCAGATCTGCTAATGTCAGAATTCTAGATCTGGTTTAAAAAATTTGAAATTTAACATGCTATAAGCAGCTCAACTCAATAAGTTAGTTATTTATGTTTTTCGAAGTTATAAATATACTCATCACAAAAATTAGGGAATATTTTATTGCTTCTTATTCATTTTGAAATATTCCCTAATTTCTGTGAGCACTATATTATATAGATATATTTTCTTTAAGCAGTGGTTTAAAATATACATTTAACTTTGGTTCTCTACTCAAGATATCATTTTTTAACATTGTTCAAATCAATTAATAATTCGATCATTGACTAAGAATTTCAATTGAAGACAGTGTTAAAGTGCTACAGTCCTTATTAAGTTTTTTCATAAAGAAAAGTTGCATATGAAAGATTAAGACCTTTGAAAGATGAAGATATTCATGAAAACTAGAATGAATTGTTTAGGAAAATACTATTTTTACAGGAATGTTTTTCTAGCACAATAATGTAAATCTCAGTATTATTACCTAAAATTTCATGGATTCTATGTTTGGATCCAAACATATTTTTTTGGGGGGGGCGTGAAATTTTGTCCAAACCTTTGACAAAGATTCTTGATTCTCTACTCCATATCCCCTTTCAGTTGAGGTAAACAATCTTGAGCATCGTGATTGAGCCCCATTGCTAAGCTTGCATATATCTGCTTCTCTGACACTTTCTCCAGCTCAAAACAATGATGTGCACTGGACTGCACACTCCCAGGGTCAGCCCTTAGCAAATGAGAGACTTGTTGGATGACACGTTGGAGGCATGCTTTCTTGCTTTCTCAGAGAGAAGCCTATAGAATGGCGTGTCCGTTGTGCACAGCAGCACCCTTCTCATGAATACATCCTTTACTGGCTTTGTCCCTTTCTGCCTCAGGTACCTCATCCTCCCTCACTGCTTTCCTAAGATCACTTTCCAAGTAAACTATATGCACACAAGTCCCTTTATATCTCACAGTCTGCTTTAGGGATCACAAATTAAAACAGCTTGACTACCAATTTCTATAAAGAGATACTAACGATTTTCCAGTACCAATGAGCTAACATTCAGTTTTTGCTTTACAAAGGATTCAGCAATATTTTAATGAGTCAATGTATATAATTCAAAAACGCACGATACATTGCCCTACTTGCAACACTAGAAATCAAGATAAAACCAAAGTTGTCCCAAATTTTTGGTTTTGCTGGTTCATGAAACTTCAAGGTTGCTATGTTGTTAGATATTTTATTTTAAAAAAGAAGCCAAACAAAGATCTTTGCAAATTCTTTTACTGTTAACCCTAATTCTACATGACTGTTAGCAAAAGTGAAAAAATGAACTCTTTAAAGGAACACATGCCAGCCTGACCTGTGGTGGCGCAGGGGATAAAGCGTCAACCTGGGAACACTGAGGTCGCCAGTTCAAAACCCTGCACTGGTCTGGTCAAGGCACATATGGGAGTTGATGCTTCTAGCTCCTCCCCCCTTTCTCTCCCCTCTCTCTCTCTCACTCTGTGTCTCCTCTCTAAAATGAATAAAATAAAAAGAAATTTAAAGGAACACATGCCAAACCAATTATATCCTTTGTTTCTAATTTAACATATTTTTTTAATTAATTTTTATTTTTTTAATTTTTAATATTGTGTTAACATCGTTTCAAGTGATCTAATTATTTTTTAAAAGATCACAACTTTGCATGAACTATTTGCATTTGTTCTTTCTCCTTTTCCACTCTTTTGTTTTCCTGTAGAATACTTCCTATTTACTTTAAAATGTGAATAAATTAAGTTATTATTCCATAGTTCATATGAAACTTTATTATATCTGCATTATAAGAAAAACTAGCACTTAAAAGATTAAAAAATTTTCAGATCCTAGGTTTTATATTAGTTTTTTAATTTAATTACAGTGCAAATATTTCCAGTATGCTGCATGGAAAACATTTTTTTTTCCAGTTAAGATCCCAAGGAGACATATCAGTAAGTAAACAAAATATTAGATTTTTTGAAATAAATATAATAAATGTAAATAATAATAGAAAATGTAATGATTAAATTATTTTAATTTGATTTTGTAAAGTAACAAAAGAAAGTAAGAAAGAGGAGAAAATGAGACAGGTGAAATTAATTGTCAGAAAGTTTATTTATATTATAAAATCATTATAAAACCATTTTTATGTTTCTTACTAATTTGATAAATTTTACTTAAAAATATCCAGAGTAAAAACTTATACTTTTAATTATTATCTTATAAGCAAATGAAATGAGTATTCTAGAAAATGTCTGCTTTTTCCATTTGTAATGTGAAAAATTTATCTTCTAGTTTACGTGATATTTTACAAAGTCATTTTTTGAAAAAAGTTTTGCCATTTATAATTCTCTTCTTTTTCTTATAAATAGAAATGATACATTTGTAAATATAACATTTAATTCTTAAGAACCTTAGGTGACATTGAAAGCTTTATGAACTTTTTCTTTCTGTATATTGATATAAATAGAATCTACTTTCCCCACAAAACTAGATAAAATTATAACTTGTATCATATCTAACCTCAAGATGATATTCATTATCCTTCTAAAATAAAAATACATTTTCTTTTAGGCAATACATTAATTAAAAAATAAATTAACCTATAATAGATTTTATCAAATAAAATCAAGTAAATTAATTTCCTTAAAAGTATTAGAACACTTAAGTTTAATATTATTAACTTAATATTATTAAACTTAAATTTATTATTCCATTTTAAATGAAAAGGATATAGTAAATAAAAATCAAATATTAGATGAGGAAGGTGTAGTGTATTGAAAGGTATCTTCTAAAAATATATGTGTATATCACAACCCTTGAAAATTGTCAATGTAATCTCATTTGTTAAAAAATTGTCTTTGCAGATATATTAAGTATCTCAAGATGAGATTATCTTGGAATATCCTGGTTTACCTCTAATGTCCTTATAGGAGACAGAAGAGGAAAATAAAACAAAGAAGACCATGTGAAGACAGAGACAGAGATTGAAGTCATATAACCAAAGACTACCTAGAGCCACTGGAAGCTAAATAAAGGTAGTTTCCTAGAACTCTCAGAGTCTGGCATTGACCACATCTTGATTTTGGACTTCTGGCCTCCAGGACTGTGAAAGAATAGTCTTTGTTGTTATAAGCCACTCAGTTTTTGATCATTAGTTTCATTGCCTTAGAAAACTAATACACAGGGTGGCAATGTATTCATATAGCTTATTTATTTCAATTATTGGTCATGTGTTTTCAATGTTACATACTGATTGGGAATTAAAGCTTCTATTCTTCATGAGGTGTTAGGTCATTAGGTACATAATAATAATAGCAGTTGACACTCATTCTACATTATCTATATGGAAGGCATTATTCCAAGTACTTTCAAATATTATTTTGTATAAGTCTCAGAACAACTTAAGAAACGGTATGCCAGGAGAGTAGACGTAACTACAGTGCAGACTATGTCACAAACTGAGACTTGCACATAGTGGAACTGGGATTTGTGACCAGGGCACCGGGCTCCAGAGCTCAGTTCTGAATTGTCATGTTAGGTGAATTGAGAAAACACAGGTGATAAAATTCAAACTGATATTCCACAAAAATGCTTTCATTTAAAAAAATAAAAAGACGGCTAAAGCAGGGTAATTTGTGGGCACACAGGGGGACAAACAAATATACCACCAGTAACAAGTTAGTATGATTCTTCAGGTCTGTTTTCTACTTCTTCAAAAGGAGCCAGTCACACATATTCTATCATTCAAGTTGAAATGGAATTAGAATCATACAAGGAAACTTCTCAACAAATATAGCATGGAAAATTGAATGCTTTCAATTCTTTGTGTAAAGCCAGTAGCCACGGCCACCATCACAGCCACCTGGCTCATGCAAGTTCGTATTAGATTCGGACAGATGGTAATGAAACAATGGAGCTAAGAACTGGTGGGCCATCAGCTTTAATCCTAGCTTGCACCTGGCGGGCAAGAAATACACACAGTGGGAAAACACATCCCTTTCCATTCAGGGCTCCCAAAGCCACTGACTTATCCAAGTTTCCTAGAATCAAAGGTTTCTAACCTCACCAGCCTTATTCACCTCTGTTTCCCATCTCCTTCTCTCTGCACAAACTCTACAAAAACTGGCTTCTCCTTCAGCACTCTGCCATCTTGGCTGCTTCTCCTGGCCACCATGTGGCCTTTCTCTACTCTTCTCTCTAATGCTAACCTCAGGAACTGAGAGAGAGCAAGCTCCCAGTCTGCCCCACTTTATAGTGTAGAAATCAAAACCTTTAATCCAATATACAAACAAGGAAGTCTCTGATTGATACAAAGCCACTTAGCTGAGGCATAAATGGGATTCCTCATGAGGATGCATCACCCCACATCATGCAATTAGTCAAGGATGTGGGGAAAAGCTTAGTCTTAAAACTAAGCCTTAGGCTATAATGACTTTGCCAGCTTACAGCTTATCTCTCACACCCAAAGCAAATTATAAGCAAGCAAACATATATATCATATTTACAAACTTATTTGACAAACACTGGGCAACGGGCTTCCACATGGGCAGCACCATTTTTAACAAAGTGAGCATAATACGTTTTATCTGCCCAACACCTTGACTGTGTCATTACTTTAGCAGATTAATTATATATATATATATATATATATATATATATATATATATGTATATATATATATATATATGTATGTATATCTGTAAATGCAAACAGAACTGAATAAAAAATTTTAGCTAATTGTCAGTTGTGTTTATTAAGTTTTCCCTGAAAATCCATAAACTTAAACCATTAAACCTTTTCTTTTAAAAACAATATTTGATCATTTAAAACTTGGCCTAATGTATTTACTTCTTCTTCTTCTTTTTTTTTTTTTTTTTTACAGGGACAGAGAGAGAGTCAGAGAAAGGGATAAATAGGCACAGACAGACAGGAACAGAGAGAAATGAGAAGCATCAATCACTAATTTTCCGTTGCCATTGCAAAACCTTAGTCGTTCATTGATTGCTTTCTTACATGTGCCTTGACTGCGGGCCTTCAGCAGACCGAGCCATCCCTTGCTGGAGCCAGCAACCTTTGGTCCAAGCTGGTGAGCTTTCGCTCAAATCAAATGGACCCGCGCTCAAGCTGGCGACCTCGGGGTCTTGAACCTGGGTCTTCTGCATGCCAGTTCGATGCTCTATCCATTGTGCCACTGCCTGGTCCGGCATATATTTACTTCTAAAAGTCACTTCTTTTTAAAAAAAAGTTTAATCTTACATTTGATTTTAATTCATAATATTTTGACTGGTTCTGGGGCCTAAATACAAGAAGATAGTCAATCTCATGGTTAGATTTCATGAGAAGGTCTTTGCATAGTGTCTGGTGCAAAGCAAGTGCTCAAAAGACAATGGCCATTAATGAGATTATTACATGGGAGTCTGGTTTTTGTTTGTTTGTTTGTTTGTTTGTTTTTAATTGAGAGGTAAGAGGCAGACAGACAGGATCTTGCATGTGCCCCTACTGGATTCCACCCAGCAAGCCCCCTAACGGGTAGGCACTTGCGATGCTCTGCCCATCTGGGGCAACTGAGCTATTTATTTTAGCTCCTGAGGCAAGGACATGAAGCCATCCTCAGCATCGGGGCCAACTTGCTCAAACCATTTGAGCCATGGCTGAAGGAGAACGAGAGGGGTGGGGTGGTGGTGGTGGTAGAGAAGCAGGTGGTCGCTTCTCTTTATGTGGGTAGATTATTCAGATGGGTCCTAAATCCAATTACTTTGTCCTCATAAGAGACAAAAGAGGCATTTTGCATTAGTCAGACATTTCAAAATAGAGTTTTATTTTGTTTGGTTTTTTTGACAGAGACAGAGAGAATCAGGGGGACAGATAGGGTCAGACAGGAAATGAGAGAGATGAGCTGCATCGATTCTTAGTTGCATCACCTTAGTTGTTCATTGATTCCTTTTTCACATGTGCTTTGACCCAGGGGCTATGGCAGAGCAAGTGATGCCTTGCTCACGCCAGTGGCCTGGGGTTCAAGCCAGTAACCTATGGGCACAAGCCAGTGACCATGGATTCATGTTTATGATCCCCACACTCAAGCCAGTGACCCAGCTCAAGCTGGTGAGTCCACCCTCAAGCCAGATGAGCCTGTGCTCAAGCCAGCGACCTCAAGGTTTTGAACCTGGGTCCTCTGTGTCCCAGTCTGATGCCTTATCCACTATGCCACCACCTGATCAGACTCAAAGTAGAGGTTTTTAAATAAAAACTTGGATAAACATGAGTCCATTTATTTCAAGTGTATTTATTCAGAACATCTACTTTTTTGTGTGTGTGACAGAAACAGAGAGAGAGAGAGACAGAAAGAGTGACATATAAGGACAGACAGACAGGGAGAGAGATGAGAAGCATCAATTCTTTGTTGTGGCTCCTTACTTGTTCATTGATTGCTTTCTCATATGTTCCTTGACTGGGGCAGCGGGGCTACGCAGAGTAAGCGACCCCTTGTTCAAGCCAGTGATCTTGGGCTCAAGTCAGCAACCTTGGGCTTTAAGACGGAGACCTTTGAGCTCAAGCCAGCAACCATGTGGTCGTCTATGATCCAAGCTCAAGCCAGCGACCCTGTGCACAAGCCAGTGACCTCATGGTTTCGAACCTGAGTCTTCCATGTCCCAGCACAGTGCTCTATCCACTGCACCACCACATGGTCAGGCCAGAACATCTACTTTTTAAATACATTTCTTTTCATATAGTTTATTTGACTGTTATATAAATTTTTTGCCTTCAAAATTTTACTAAGCAATTTTTATACTGCCAATGTGACTTTTTAAAAACTATATACATTTCTTATGGCTGTAAGTTGACACTCTGTTATAATATAATAAAAACAGCTAATATATTTTTGAAAAAAAAAAACTACATACAAAAGCAAGGACTGATTTATTAAATGTTCTCAGGCCATTATATTTTTGTGGCTTCTATCCATGCATTTTAAACAGTACCAAGAAGTATCAGCAGTAAGTTGTAGTATGTAGTAGGGAAATGATATAGCATGAATTACCAAGAAAAAAAACTTGAGTTATTGCTGGTTTTTTTAATAACAGTTGAGTTATTTTGACTGTCACGAATTAAATACATATGTATCCTTTTCAAATGTTGTTTATAAAAGTTTACTTCCCCATTCCTTAAAGAAGCTAAAGTTTAAATGTTTTCATTTTATTTTTCTCCTTTCTTAACATAAACCTACAATATTGATATATTAAAATATGTTGTAACAGCTATGGAAAACAATATGGAGATAGCTCAAAAAATTAAAAAAGAGAACTACCATATAACTGAGTAAATATACTTCTGGGTATATATCCAAAAGAATTGAAAACAGAGTCCAAAGTGATATTTTTGCATCCATTTTTATAGAAGCTGAGAGGTGGAAGCTACTCGAATAACCAGTGGGATGAATAAATAAATAAAATGTGATATATACATAAGGTGGAATATTAGTCACTATTAAAAAGGAAAACAATCCTGTCACATGACTCTTGAGGGCCTTATGCTAAGTGAAATGAACCAGTTCCAAAAAGGCATTGTAAGATTCCACTCATGAGAAAATTAAAGTATCAAATTCATAGAAACAGAAAGTAGAAGGATGTTTACCAGGGTCTTGGGGAGAGGGAGAAAGAGGAGCTATTTGATAGGTACAGAGTTTCAGATTTGCAAGATGAAAAAGTTCTGGAGATCTGTTTCACAGCACTGTGAATATTCTTAGTGCTTTTGTACACTTTAAAGTGGTTAAGATGGTAAATTTTATGTTATGTGCTCTTGCCACAGGGGGAAGAAAGCATGTATAAGAAAATATCTGAAGCAGAAAGATTGTTTTCTAAAGCTGAGTATTCTTAGAATATATCTTAGATTGCAAACTAATAAAGTGACGGCATATTTTAAATAAATCTGCCAAAGAAATTTCATTTGGGTTCATTAAATAATAATTTCTTTCTTTTTTTTAATAGTGATTTCTTAAAAAGAGTTTATTCTCTAGGTAATTTTTAACCTTGTAATAAATGCAGTACTTCAAGAGAGTGACAGGAATTCTGAAGCTTATACAGAAAAGAGAATGAAAGAAAAGGGGCAAAAAGGGTGTGATTTTATTTGCCTTGATTGTATAGTATTGATTAGCTATCAACACAGCCTTTATGAGTTAGTTAATTTGTTTGAGTAAAATGAAAAAGGTTTAGTAATGTCTTAGGACTGTGTTCCCGTGAACATGTTGTGTAGCATTGCTTTCTGAAGAATTTTTACATTCACCTTATTGCAGGGAAAGAAGGGACCCAGGTAATCTCTTCAAGTGGTTTTTTATACACTCAGCAGTAAAGCATATGCTACTTGTCATGACCATTTCAGAAATGTATGGAAGTGAAAATTTGTCTATAGAGGTCAGTTTGTCATTAAATGTGAATATAGGTTAGTGTTTTTAACTGATACTCAGATACTGTCTAGTTATTAATTATCTTTGTATTTTGAATGACCTTTTCATGGTAGGAAAAATGTTTAGCAAACAGGAAGAAAGAAAAAAAAATATTTAATGCCTCTACACTGAGCCTCTGTTAAAATATCAGTGTACACATTGTATTTTCTTTATTCATCCACCTCATATATTGTATAATACATCTACACACACACACCTTCTATGAACCGAAGCTATTTTTCAATTCACTCTTTTGCTTCATTTGTTATGAAGTTAATGACAGTGCTGTGTTTTCCTCTGCCCTTTTATTGATAGAGTTGATCGTTGGCATGCTGTTATTTTTGTTCTTGCCTATATATTGCTGGGGTACCAATATCCCGACCTCTAAAGAGAGTTGAAATTGTGATCTCTAGAGTTCTCTCCTGACATAGCCAATGGTTCTGAGTCCTATCCACAATCCCCAGGCAAGGCCAGACAGCCAACTAACCATTCTGCACTGGCAGTGCACAAGGCTGTGGCACCTTCAAGTCATCATGTGCTGGGGGGAGCACTCAGAGGTGTTGCTGTGATGGCACTCGTCCTTTCCGGTGGGAGGGGAGGTGCAGCGGTAGGTGCTGAAACACTCCAACCTGGCAGGGCATAAAGCTGATCTCCTAGTAGTTCAATAAATGGTTTCATTTCTTGTGGAAAACAAATTGTCACAGTGCATCTTTCTTAGTGCCACCTGGAACATCCTTCTCCTGGTGCAGTAAAGTCAGCTTGTTTATAAGACCCATGATGGCCCTGGCTGGTTAGCTCAATGGTAGAGTGTTAGCCTGGCATGTGGATGTCCCAGGTTCGATTCCTGGTCAGGACACTCAGGAGGAGCGTCCATCTGCTTCTCCACTCCTCACCCTCTCACTTATCCCTCTCTCTTTCTTTTCCTCTCCTGCAGCCATGGCTCAACTGGAGTGAGTTGTCCCTTGGTGCTGAGGATGGCTCCATGGCCACAGCCTCAGGTGGATGCTAAGAAGAGCTCGGTTTCTGAGCAACAGAGCAATGCCCTAGATGGGCAGAGCGTCGCCCACTAGTGGGCTTGTGGGGTGGATCCCGGTCAGGCGCATGTGGGAGTCTGTCTCTCTACCTTCCTTCCCCTCACTGAATAAAATAAACAAACAAATAAATAAATATAAGACCTACATCACAGTGCTGAATGCCCCCTAACAGTGAAGTCTTCATCCTGCATTCTCTTCCAGAACACATTCTTCATGGCTTTCAAGTTACATTGTCATTAAAAAAAAAAAAAAAGTCTTGTGAAAGTTGTGCCCAAAACAATTATATTACTTCTTCTTAGTGATAGCATTTACAAACATAATGTAAATATTTTCCCTTTCCCAGCTTTTGTCTTCAACCTTGAATGGCTTTCAAGTTCTTTAAGTAGCATAGGATTAAGGCTGCTTCAAAATATGACCATGAATATTGGCAAAGGAGATGCTAGGTGAACTTCTAACACTTGGCTGATATCAAGTCTTGGGTAATGTGCTATTTCTGAAAGTGCTTGACGGTAATATTTGGCTCTTTGCTGATTTACCTGGATAGACAGAATAGGTAGCTAATCTAGAAAAGGTGACTCTTACTTATTGTGATCTTTATATTCCTGTAAAATGTTCTGTATTACATTAGTATTAACCGCAATCAGATAAACTCCAACAATAACACCAAAAAACTCTGAGATACTCACATGGAGCATGGTGCAATAACCTTTGCTGTTTTTCCAATACTATGTTTGGCACTTACTGCTTATAATAAACAGCTCTTTCCTTGTGCTCTGGGGGAATTTGATCTTTCACTGAGGTACGTATTACCCCAAGGGTTTAGAGAAGATGGAAAGAATTTAGAAACCTCAAAGTTGGCTTCCTTGAACACCTGGTCAATTATTTCAGACAATAAATGGGAAGTACATCAACTTATGAAAACTTTATTCATTTCCAGACTACACAGGTTATATGTGCGTTTTCTGTGTTTGTGTTTTACTACTTGATTCAAACTCTGACTTGATTATATAAGTTTATCTTATCTAATTTTATATTCTAATTTATGGTATATGAGAAAGAATAGGATTAGTCCCTGATCTCATAAAAAACCAGATTATTATAACTGGAAATCAAAGTACATGTATAGTTTGAAAGAGTTTTCAGACTCTGCTTTTTGAAATCAGTCTTATGAAATTTTTTTAAACTCGAGATGTATTTATGATATCTTAGTGTTGTTAAAATATCCTTTGGTATTGAGATTCAATTTTTGCATGTTAGCTCTTAGTGTGTTTTCTTACATTCAGTGAGGGATAAGAATAACTGTTTCATTGTCTTTCTGAGTAAAATTAAGAACTACAAATAATAGCTAATAGAATATGCTATAATATGACATACATCAATATTTCCCAAACCATGCTGATTTTAGTATTATTGTTATTATCATTACTATTGCAATTTTACTGAATAGGAAGTTTAGGCTTAGAGTGGTTACACACTAGTTGCCCAGGATGACCTTGTTTGTAAGTAGCAAAACAGAATTCAAAGTCAGGTATAATGACTTCATATTTTGAGCTCTTATTAATAGCTATGTTTTACACTGAATATTTTGGTGTATTAGAAGATCCAATCTCAAAATTATATTTGTAACTATGCACAGTTGAAAACACCCCACTGAAAATGAATATGGGGGTAACAGGGATATAATTTCAATAGCACATTTTCTTTGTTTATCCTCTGTAGTGCAAACCTAAAAAATAAAGTTTTGTTTTATGACAATATTTTAAATTATGGAGATTTGGATATGTCATGTCATTACCAATAGAAGCTCAGTGATGGATGATCACGGCTTCACACACTCAGTCCTTTAGTTTACTTTTTGTAAATAGTTCAGTTTTGTTTCCAAATACTTATGAGACAAAGTCCAAGATAGGTTTTAGCCACAGGCAAAATAAATAACTTCTTTTATCTGTAATTGATTTTAGAGATGCTGGGAGAGATATTCTGCATCACCCTTTCCTCCATTTCACTTCCCGCTCCCTCCACCATCAAACACCTATTTACTCGTCACTAAAATCTGAACTACCAGCATGAGCTAAACCTAGCAATATCCCTGCTAAGGAAAAAGTAGAGAGTTGGAGGAGACTGTAGGTTTGGACTTGCACTGATGCTGGGAAAAGTCTATTTCTCACTGAACAAAAGTTTTAACAAAAGGGAATATGAAACTGCTATATTCTTTTTAACTTCTAAATGACATCAAGGATGAGAAAAAGTATCCTTTCATTAATATTATATAGAATTTAATAATATTAGCTGTATGGAACCTTAAAAATCTAATCTGACACTTTTTTCTTCCAGATCAAGATACTACTTTTGGAGTGATGTTAAATTTCTTATATAAGATTTTGAGATTTTGGTTGGATTTTTTAAAAATCCATATATATATAGTTGTTAAATGTTATATTTTTGGTTAGTTTTTGTCCAAAAATCATATCCTTCTAATTTCTTAAGTAAATTACAAAAATGATCACACATTTTACCCTCTGTACACTTATTTTTGCAATGTAACTTTTTAAAAATTGGGATAAAGATAATTAGTATGGTATCTACCTTCTTAACAAATTTGTAAGTGTACAATACTATATTGTTAACTATAGGCACCATGTCATACATCTGATTTCTAGAACTTACTCATTTCTAGAACTTACTCATTTCATATAACTGAAACTTTATGACCATTGAATCCCCTCCCCATCCCCTTGGCAATTACTACTCCTCTCTGTTTCAATGAGTTTGACTATTTTAAATATCTCATATAAGTGGAATCATGCTGTAATTGTCTTTCCGTGACTGGCATGTTTAATTTTGCATAATGTCATTCAGTTTCATTCATATTGTTGCCTGTGACAGCACTTCTTTTTTATTAAGGCTAAATAATATTCTATTATATGTATTTACCACATTCATCTGTCAATGGACATTTCAGTTGTTTCCATATGTTGGATATTGTAATAATGCTGCAGCGAATATGGTAGTGAAAACATCTCTTTGACATCCTCATTTAAATTCTTTTGGATATATACCCAGAAGTGAAATGCTGGATCATATGGTAGCTCTATTTTTAATTTTTTGAGGAACCTCAATACTCTTTTCCATAATGGCTGTACTACTTTGCCTTTCTACCAACATTGTACAAGGGATTCTATTTCTCCACGCACTCACAAACACTTGATATGACTTGTTTTAAGATACTAGCTGTCCTAACTGGGGTGAGACAGTATTTTTGATTGTCATTTCCCTGGTGATTAGTAATGTTGAGCACCTTTTTATATACCTGTGGTCCATTAATATATCTTCTTTGGAGAAATGTTTATTTAAGTCGTTTGCTTATTTTTAAATGTTGAGGATATTTTTGTTATTATTTTTGCTGTTGAGTTGTGGGTTTTCCTTATATATTTGGAGATTAACCTTTTATCAGTATTTGTGTCTATAAGTATTTACATTTTGCAGTTTGCTGTGCATAAGCTTTTTAGTCAGATGTAGTCTCACTTATCCATTGTTAGGCTTGATGACTGTACTTTTGGTGTCATAGCCAAGAAATCATTGCCAAGATCAATATTAAAAAAAGCTTTTTCCCCTGTTTTCTTCTAGGAGTTTTACAGTGTCAAGTCTTAACCAAGAGGTGAAAGACTTGTACACTGAAAACTATAAATGAAAGAAAATAAAGAAGACACAAATTGATATGCATTGCACGTTTAGGAATTATAAGACTTAATATTGTTTAAATGTTTATATTACCCAAAATGATGTGTAGATTCAATACTATCATCATTAATAGCATTTTTTACAGAAATAGAAAAAACATCCTAAAATTCATGTGGAAATGCAAAACACACTGAATAACCAAAGCAATCTTGAGAAAGAAGAACAGAGCTGACATAACAATAAATTCAAAACATATTACAAAGCTACAGTAATCTAAACCAGTATATATAGGCATAAAGACAGACATAAAAGACAATGAAACAGAAATAAACCCACATGTATGCTATCATCTGATCTTCTATAAGAATGCCAAGAAACATAGTGGGGGAAGGATAGTCTCTTCAACAAACAGTAGTGGAAAAACTGGATATCCACATGTGAAAGAGTGAAATTCAATCCTTATCTTATATCACACACACAAATCAATGCAAAATACTTTATTTCTCACACACATGAAAGAGAGACAGTCAGGAAGGCAGAGAGATGAGAAGCATCAACTTGTAGTTGCAGCACTTCAGTTGTTCACTGATTGCTTCCCATACATGCCTTGACTGGGGAGCCCAAGCCCAGCCAGTGATCCCTTGCTCAAGCCAGTGACCCCAGGATAATGACAATTATCCCATGCTCAAGCCAGTAACTTTGTGCCCAAGCTGGTAAGCCTGCATCCAAGCCAGATGAGCCCATGCTGAAGCCAGCGACCTTGGGGTTTTGAACCTGGGTTCTCAGCATCCCAGGTAGATGTTCTCTCCCCTGTACCACCACCAGTAAGGCAATGCAAAATGCTTTGTAAACTTACATCTCTTCCAATTTGCAGCTTTTCATCAAGAGATAGAGCCAACCTTCTATACCTTAATCCTTGACTAATCCATCTGACTTGCTTTGAGCCATGAAAACCTAGCAAGTGTGATGCAAACAGAGATTCAGAAAACTGTTTATGCACTGCATTTCGCTCTCTTGTTGCGTTTTGAAACACTGATGCTACCATGTGCAGAAGACCAGGGTAGACCTAGATAATGAAAAACCTTCTTGAAGGCAAACTCTACAGACAAATTGACTAGGCTGTTGTCAAAATCATGAGTGAGACCATTCTAAACCATCAGTCTTTGGCCAAGCCTGCATAGAGAGAAAGAACTGCTTAAGCATCTGAAAAATAATATGAAGTAATAAATGCTTGTTGTTTTAAGCCAGTAAATTTTAGTGTAGCTTGTTATACCACAAAAGCTAATTGATACATTCTTTAGTTTTTCTTCGTTGTTGTGATTGTAGATATAGATCTTTAAGAAAACCTAGCTAGCACTTCCTGGCATAAAGAAAATATCTAGGAATGTAAAAATATGAATTTTTTCCCTATTCATTAATTCTAGGAATGAACCTAATAGTTAGGTTCTGAACTACAATGAATGCCATGGCTCAGCTCACAGGGCAAAGCTAGTGCTCAATGTGTTGCCAATAATATATGTGAGGAAAATGAGAAGTACAGTTATGTTTATATTGACATGTCTTCATTGCAAGGTTAAGCATTTGATTTGTTTATACTTTTCCCCATTTCTCTGGTTCAGCTGTACTGTCTGGGTTTCAACAGCCTTCATTATTCCCTCATTCGGTGAGACAGTGTCTGAGTTAAGGATTAACATTTGCAGAGTAAAACATAAATGCTTGTGAATTGTATATAATATTTTAGCAAAGCTTATATAGTTCTACTACTTTCACAAAGTTTTGGTTTAGCGAGCGGCCTTTTGTTACCCCTAGAAGTTCAATTTGACAAATGCTAAGAATGCATTAAAAAAAAAGTAGAATTTTTAATTCTATGGTAAGTAGATATAGTAGGTAGTTGTTCTGTGTTATAAATAAAATAATATGTTTACATTTTATTATTTTATTTCCTTATATCCTTTATTTCAACTGTCTTACATATGAATCCAAAGTTTTTTAAAGTAACACTGAAATAAATGTATATTCTGAGAAGATTTAGTAATAACAATGATTGAAGAGTTCTTTAAAAATACACATAAGGTACATAGTGACTATAATACAATTTTACTATATTGTCTTTTTTTTTAATTATCTGATTTCCTTATTTTAGCTCTATACCCAGTCTCCTGAAATAAGCCTGTTTCTAGAATCCAATGATCAAAATATATCAGAGCTAAAAGAAAATTAAGATATTCTCTAGAGCAGTGGTTCTAACCTGGGTTCTATCGAACCCTAGGGGTTCGATGAGTCGGTCTCAGAGGTTCGGAGAAGCCTCTGCCGCCGAAGCCAGAATAAAGTAATACCGTAATTTGTTGTGAATTCCTGCACTTTGTTGGTTTTGTTTGAGCAAGGTGATGTTCATGCACGGCTCATTTTGTGCACCAGTAAAAAAACATATACCTATGTCTTGAATTTGGAAAAAGAAAATAATATTTTATTTATCACTAAAGAAGGGTTCAGTGAATGCGCATATGAAACTGGTGGGTTTGGTACCTCAAAAAACTTTAAGAACCACTGCTCTAGTGCCTGACCAGGTGGTGGTGCAGTAGATAGAGCATCGGACTGGGATGCGGAAGACCCAGGTTCGAGACCCCGAGGTCGCCAGCTTGAGTGTGGGCCCATCTGGCTTGAGCAAAAGCCCATCAGCTTGGACCCAAGGTCTCTGGCTCCAGCAAGAGGTTGCTCGGTCTGCTGACGGCCCGCGGTCAAGGCACTTGTGAGAAAGCAATCAATGAACAACTGAGGTTTTGCGACAGCAATGAAAAACTAATGATTGATGCTTGTCACCTCTCTCCACTCCTGTCTGTCTGTCCCTATCTATCCTTCTCTCTGACTCTCTCTCTCTCTCTGTCCCTGTAAAAAAAATAAAAAAATAATAAAAAGATATTTTCTAGAGTTTATATTTAAAATATATTTTACTCTTATTCAACATACAATGCATCTATAGATATACATATAAAAATAAAGCAAGTTTTATAAACTATTCTCAATAGACAATGCGTCCTAATTCTTTTCTCTTTTATTCTCTTTTCATTCTCCTCTATTATGAATTATTTTTGTTTATTGTCTTTTTTGATTTTTGTAAAGTTCATCACTACTTGATTGATTTCACATTTTGCTATTGGATTTTGACCTACTGATGGAAAAACTGTTCTACACTAGAAGCAAGAAATAATTCACAGCTTAAGATGCATATTACTGTTGCAAGTCTTTCTTCTCATCTTTCTCTGCTTTTTTTCTAGCAAAGCAATGTCTCTATTCTAACCTCCCCTTGAATAAGAGGAGATGCTGTTTGTTTAGACCAGTGGTTCTTAACCTTTTGGATCTTCTTTTCTTTGATTTTCTGTTTATCACTATTACTCTTTAACTAATTTTCAGTTTATTTCATTTTTCCCAAAGTAAAATGTCTTGTCATATTGTCCCCTCTAAAACATTCTGACAAATATAGATCCTACTTCCAGCTACATTTTACTTTTCTAGCTTCATTGTTCTATCCCAGTTGACTCAGCCCCACTCACTCGCTCTTGGACACCACTCCTTACTAGCACAGCCCTTATTATTGTCATTATGTAGGGCCCCAAAACACTAATAGGAATGATTTAGAAAGCCTGGAATCATGTATGAATAGTGGAAATGACTTCCAAAAAAATAAAAAAAATAGTATAATTAAAAACAGGTCTTTGCCTGACCTGTGGTGGCGCAGTGGATAAAGCGTCATCCTGGGAACACTGAGGTCGCCAGTTCAAAACCCTGCACTGGTCTGGTCAAGGCACATATGGGAGTTGATGCTTCCAGCTCATCCCCCTTTCTCTCTTTCTCTCTCTCACTCTGTGTCTCCTCTCTAAAATGAATAAAATAAAAAGAAATTTTAAAAAAGACATTTGTAAAAACAGGTCTTTACATCAAGGTAAAAAGTTTTTTCACAGTAAAGGAAACCATCAGCAAAATGAAAAAATAACCTACTGAATGGCAGAAGATATTCACCAATGATATATCTGAAAATGGATTAATATTCAAATTTTATAAGGAATTAAGACATACAAATGGCCACGAGACGTATGAAATGTTCACATTACTAATCATCATAGAAATGCAAATGCAAATCCAAACCACAGTGAAATGCCACCTCACACCTGTCAGATTGACTACCATCAATATATCAAAAAGCAACAATTGTTGACAAGGATGTGGAGTAAAGGGAACCATCAGGCACCGTTGGTGAGAATGCAGACTGGTGCAGCCACTGTGGAAAACAGTATGGAGATTCCTCAAAAAATTAAAAATGGCATTGCCTTATAACACAGCAGTTCCATTTCTGGGAATTTATTTGAAGAAACCCAAAACACTAATTTGAAAAATATATGCACCCACATGCTCATTACAGTATTATTCACAAGAGCCAAAATATGAAAGCAACTCAAATGCTTATCAATTGATCAGTGGATAAAAGAGCTGTGGTCCATATACATACTGAAATACTGCTCAGTCATAAAAAATAATGAAATCTTAATTTCTGCTACAGTATGGATGGACCTAGAGGGTATCATGCTAAGTGAAATAAGTCAGACTAAGACAAATATCATATTATTTTGTCATAGATTGACTCTAAAGAACAAAGTAAATGAAATAAAAACAGACTCATAGATACAGAGATCAGACTGACAGTTGACAGATGGGAGGGGGTTTGGAGGTAGTGTGCAAAAGGTGAAGGGATTAAGAAGTTCAATGGGTAGTTACAGAATAGTCCCAGAGATGTAAATTATAGTATGAGGAATATAGTCAATAATATCCTAATAACTGTGTATAGGGCCAGTGGTACTTGAAATATCAGGAGGACCACTCTATATAGTACATGACTGCCCAACTACCATGCTATACATCTGAAACTAATACAGAATAATATTGAATATAAACTAATTGAATACTTTTTTTAAAAAAATCAATGTACTGAAAAGAAATGGGTCCCTCTATTGGTCAAATAAAATAATAAAAATTTTGCTAACTTTGCCCTAGAATGCCTTTTTGTCACATTTCCAGATAAATATGGCAATAAAATGAAATTTTAGGACACGTCTTTGTTGGGAAACAAGTCAGATTATCTCTGATATATATATATATATATATATAATCTGAAGACCTACGTCCCCCTATTCCCCAGACCTGTCACTCAGTAAAAAGCAGGTCTTGTCTCTGTCTCTAGTGTCTGTTCAAACTTAGACAACCTGACAGCTGCAAACATCCTCAACTTCTTCTCTCCCTTGCGTTTTATATACCGGGCTTTTCGATCATTCCACTCAATTACCTACTTCTGCCTTCATGAGGAATGAAGCACTGTTACTGTCATAGCAAAAGATACCCAGCCTTGCCTGACCTGTGGAAACACAGTGGATAAAGTGTTGGCCTGAAACACTGAGGTTGCCAGTTTGAAACCCCAGGCTTGCCCGGCCAAAGCACACCCGAGAAGCAACTACTACGAGTTGATGCTTCCTGCTCCTCCCCAACACACCTTAAAAAAAAACAAAAACAAAGTAAAAGATAACCAACCTTGCCAGGCATATCCAATTTAATTGGAGTAATTTTTGAAATCATTTGGTTTCTGCCATAACTAGAAGGCTGTTTTTCCCTGTAAGGTGGAGTTGCATTCACATAGTCCAAAGTATCTTACTGGGGTACCTGACATCGGTCTATCCTTCTCTTGGGATCTAAACCTTACTTTTTCCTTTCTTCCTCACCAACCTGAATTTCCAATGTTTATTGATTTTGGCTAGGTGAAGATAGGAGGCAAACTACAGGGTCATAGGTCTCTCTGCTGGAGAGCTTTTATGGTAAGATTATAATATTAATTATTCTTCTAATTAGTGGATTTCAATAGGGGGGGAAAGTTCAGTCAGTGTGTGCTGAGAAAAATTTTAAGTGACAATAATCTTCATATTTGATCGTCACCACATGTCCTTTCTCTATCACCCCTTTATTAGGCAAATTAAGTTTTCATTGTTTTTAATCACTTTTTTATATTAGGATAAATCACAGAGTAATCATTTGTCTTTCATTAAGGCCAACATGTAAAATCTTTGATCCTTTTATCTGGAGAACCAGCTGAAAGTTGTTAGTAGAAAAGAAGAAAACCAAAAAGTATAATCTGTTCTTCAATAGAACAGCTTAATCTTCTTAAATCATGAGAACTCAACCAATGTAAGCCAGAAAATGACAAGAGCAGGCAAATGCCACATGTTGCCAATATTCCCTAGACATAATTTGTAGGACCTAGTACACCCATGACAAAATTAAAAAGAGTGTCTCTGTGTTAAAAAATTATTAAGAATTTTACCCTAGCAATAGTGGACAATTAGGCTAGAGTCAGGCTCTTCTAGACATGGGGCTCTTGCAATGGCATGAAGCCAACCCTGTTCCTAGAACATTTTCTGTGTGCACTAAAGCTTTAATCCCTTCCTGACCTGCCTCCTCCAGTGTCTCTCTTTCTTTTCACAGACTTATGAAATAATCTAATTATACATGAATACATATACATACATTTATACACATCCACAAACATGTGGACACACACACATATATGGAAAAATAGAGATTTCTACTTTGTAATAATAAGCAAATCATTCTACGTTAAAATTTAAGACTAAAATGTGAAAGGCAAAACTATAAATTTTTAACAACTTTTAGAAAACAATGGAGATTATGAGTTAGGTAAAAAAAATATTGCTTAAAGAAGATGTACAGGAAAACAAGTAAAGATTAATACAGTTAACTACATAAAATAAAAATACTACTCTAAGTTAAAAGATGCAGCAAACAGAATGTAAAGAGAAGCTATAACCTAAGAATGTTATTTGTCAGAAACATCGCTGGCAAAGCCTTAGCATCAGAATATACAAAGAATCCTTTTTAAAAAAGGCAATGATAAGAAACTTTAAAATACAATAAGAAAAATGAATAAGCTTGAAATGCCAATAAACCTATATGAAAGATGTTCATTATTAGAACACAGATAGGGACCATTTCATACCACATGCTCAATATCCCATCTTTGCCCAAGTGCCTCTGTGCCAGCTGCCTGGACACAGTCACAGAACTTCTAATTCACTAGAGATGGGGCAGGGCCTTGGAAAGGGGACTTTGAAAACCCTTTCTAAGGGAATTTGATGTGTACCATGGCAGAGACACCATCTCCTGTATTTTTTCAAATCCTTGTCCAAAACAATCAATTATCATGTCCTAAAATGATAACTTTCACACAGCTTTTTAGTCTATCATTTCCTTCCATTACCTTATTGCAAACAGAGACGTTGGTGTATCAAAGAAGTGGGTTTTGAAAGCTATTCAGAAATGTGTTCCAGTAGCACAGGCCATCAGCCTGAGAGTCCACATCTACCCGGAAAGGAGGGTGGTGTTCATTAATCTCCATCTAAGTCCTCTTTGTTAGATGCCAATCCTTTCCTCCACACTGTCTCTCTGAGAAGCCTATGTTTGATTGGAGAGATTTCATCTCCAAATCTCCATAAGAACTCTTTATCACTTCTTTGCCTTTTGTGCTTTCATTCTTCATTGATGGAAGGAAGGCAATATTGTTCACTTCTTGAGGAAAAATCCAGAGAGAGAACTCAGGAAAGTCTTCATCCAGGACACGGACTTTATGTTGAATCTGAAAAGATGATTAGTTGCTTCATAGTGGGGCAGATCCAAGGCATAACCTAGTGACAAGAACTTTCGTATCACTTAGGTCAGAAACAAGAAAAACTTCATATAGCATCACACAGACACACATTTCAACTAATCTCTCTAATAAAGAAAAGACCCTAGTTTTAAGAAATAAAAGATAAAACTCATAAAAATAGGTAAAATGCATGAATGTAAATTGTACAAAATATTCATAAAATATGAAAATAACTACTATTTTACTTTTAATAAAAATGCAAAGTATCTCTGATCTGTTGGCTCAGCTGTAGAGCATTGCCCTGGCGTGTGGAAGTCCCAGGTTCGATTCCTGGTCAGGGGACACAGGAGAAGTGCCTATCTGCTTCTCCACCTTTCCCCCTATCCTTTCTCTCTCCCTCTCTCTTCCCCTCCTGCAGCCAAGGCTTCACTGGAGTAAACTTGGCCCCGGCGCTGAGGATGGGTCCATGGCCTCCACCTCCAGTGCTAGAATGGCTCCAGTTGCAACAGAGCAATGCCCCAGATGGACAGACCATCACCCCCTGGTGGGCATGCTGGGTGGATCCCGGTCAGGAGTATGCAGAGTCTGTCTGCCTCCCTGCTTCTCAGTTCAAAAAAATACAAAATAAAAGAAAAAAGAAAAAATGCAAAGCTAAACTATGCTGAGATTACTATTTCTCACTTATTAGACAGGAAATTTTCAAAATCTTGAGAGCATTCTTCAGCCAGAGTTATTAGAAAGAAGGGACTCTCACTTATTGCAAAACAGTCAAGCCCTGTGGAGAAAAATTTGGCAATATCTAACAAAACTCACATTTACCCTTTGACCTAGAAATCTATCTCACTTTTGGGAATTTACCCTAAAGATAAGCCTTCTAAAATACAAAACAGTGTATGCAAAGGTTACTTGTTTGTTGTAATAGCCAAAGTTGGAAACCTAAATGCTCATTCAGAGGAGACTGGTTAAATAAATTATAATATAATTACAAAAATGAGTATAAAGTAGCCATTCAAAAGAATGAAGAGCCTGGCTGGATAGCTCAGTTGGTTAGAACATCCTGCCAATGGACAGAGGTTGCTAGTTTGATTCCAAGTCAGGGCATGTACAGAAAAACATCAATGTTCCTGTCTCTTTCTCTCTCTCTCCCCCTCTGCCTCTCTTGCTAAAGTCAATAAATAAAAATCTTAAAATATAATGAGGAAAATTTGCATAAATTGATACAGTATTATCTATATAATATTTTTATGGGTAAAAGATGCAACAAGTGCATTTAATAACTTAATATGCTACTGCTGTGTAAAAAGATAATGTATTTTTTTCCAAAAAGAACTAGAGGCAGGATAAACCAGAAGCTAATGAAAATGGTTATTTAAGTTAATCGGAAGTGAAGGGGGGAACTGGATACCATGAGAGCAAGATTTCCTTTAGTAAAAATTTTAACATAGTTAATTGTTTACATGTCAAGAAATATACTATTAAACCTGAAGGAAAGCAAACTTCAAAATTAAACCAAAATAGAAAAATGAGCTAACTATATTTTAATTTAAAAAGATAACAATATAATAAAAAATAATTTAAGTAACTTAGGAACACAATGCTCTCATGATTCAATTGTAGTAAGAGTTATTCCAAGTATAAAAATATTAGATAATAAAGACCAAAAGCTATTTATTAAGTAGAATTTTTATTGTCAGTAGTAGTAATCTTGGCACAATTTTTATGTTATTTTCTGTATACTGTAGATGAGAGTAAATAAAAAATATGCTAATGTTATTAAAATATTTTCACTGAAAGAGAATAAGATACCACAATAAAAAAAATCTCTGTAATTATTAAATCTTTATTAGAAATATTATCTTGCACTTTTTATTAAAAATGTGCCAAGGGAGTTTTTTTATGTCTATCTACTGTAAAATTTAGAATCAATGATAACTTAGCAGCAATGAAACACTGACTGTGGAGATCTTTGCTTCTAAAGATCATTACTGATTAAAAGAGGTGCGTATGTATTATGCCAGGATCAAAGAAGTGCTAAAACACTAAGAGAACCATAAAGAAAGAAAAGGACTCAGCACTGATTCAAAAGGGCTCCCACTATTTTTGTTAACTTGACAAGCTACAAGAATAACGACAGACTTAGATTACTTTGACACAAAAGTGATAAACGATTTAAATATTTGGTGAATCTCAGTGAAGGTTTACCATTTTCATTGTAGTTGACTTTTTAAGTTCTCTTTAGAACAGAAATTTCGAAAAATATGAGGTTAGTGGTGGGAGAGGAAGCACTTCCTTCTGCTTTTCTTTTTTGCAACTCAGAGTCTGTGAGCAGTGTTCCTGTTCTCCCCAAATTGTACCAAAACTCCCTTAGTAAATAAATCATGCTATAGCACGGCAGCCACACCAACACACTCCAAGAATAATTGAGTGTTGCTTATGCTCCTCTCACTTCAGAGAGCTAAGACTCATTTCTTGCTCTTCCTGTCCCTCCCCACATTGTCTCTAAAATAAAGAAGCCCAACTAAATAATGTACAAAATTTACATTAACATGCCACAATGTTTGACATATAGTTTTAGGTTGGGATAATTTCCTTACTGCTATTGCTGTTGTTTTTGCCTGTTCATGTGATTCTTTTTCCCAGTACAAAAGAATCCTATGGCAACTAGGATTTATATTCTTCAGCTTCGAGAAAATTACAATTACCTAAAATCCTTAAAGGACTCATAAATGAACATTCTAGATTATATGTACTTGTGGGATATTCTCACAAAAATTTCTAGTAGGTAAATATGCATTTTCCAAAATCGTTATTATAGCTGTAATTCTTTCCTCAATGTCAGTCTTCTCTTTTAGCTCATGTTTGTATAGTGGCCAAAAAACTACTAATTGCTTAATAAATATATAGTATATAAGCCACTAAATGTACAGTGAGCTGGAGACTTGAAGATCATCAGTAATGAATGATAGTTCAATCTTTGAGTATAAAGAAAATCTTCAAAAGAGGTGAGTTGAGAGAGAATAATGAAGGAAAAGAAGAAATAGTAAAGGAATAGATAAGAGAGCCAATGTTGCTATTGGGTAGCATAATCAGAGAGGGATACTTACTTTATATTCTGTCATATTCTCTTAGCCATACTCAAATGAGTGATCACTAGCCATATGTAGACAGACTACCATGTTGGACAGTGCAACTTATAGGAAATTTTCATTATTATAGGAAGTTCTATGGGATATAACTGGTGGAGAAATTATAGAGTAAGAAAAGGGCCAAAAAGTAAAATCTGAAGAAATTCAACATTTATAGGTCACAAAAATAGGTAAGGAAGTTTAAGTAAAAATAACTATCCAGTAGAGGAGTCCAAGAGAGTATGGTCGGTAACAAGGGAACCCGGGAAAGGAATGTATTCAAGAGTGTTCTTGAGTTGTCAGCCTCCTTGAACATTTCTACACGTTGCTTTAAAAAATAGCTAAATGGTTCGCAAAAGCCTATTATTAAAGTAACTCTTCCAATTAAAATTCACAATTTTTAAAGGCCCGAAAAAGTATGTTTCTGAATTTATAGTTTTACATACTACATATGCTTGGTTTCTAACAGAGCCTTACTTTAATATTTCCAAATGCTAAAGTAAACAATTCATCTTAACTTAAAACTGGAGATTCAAGGTCCCTAAAATCAGACCCTCCAAATTTGTGTATGCAACATATAAAATGACTATTGCTGTAATAAATATTTCAGAGCTAAACTCAAAGCAATCCAAAGATGTGTGATGGAAAGTGGGGGAGTCAAATCAAGAATCAAGGAAGTGTCTTAAACACCAGCTCTATTTTGGTTTGCTCTAGCCTCTCCACTCTTCCCACTTGTGTTAGTCACCGTCCCCAGTTTCCTTTCATGTCACTGAAGTAAGTTAACTCAGACAATGAAGAGTCATCCGTCTCCATGCTTTCACTGTTCTATAAACAACTTCCATTGCCCACTACGGTGGCATTTATGTCCAGTCAGACTCATCTTATTCAAGTTTCTCCACATGTCTGCTCAGAATACACACTATTAGAAGAAGTTGCTGCAGTAGTTTTATGCAAGTTGGTTCCCTCTTCTTGAACTCAAAATGTTTCTTAAATATGTGAAAAGTGCAAACCCAGTATTTATGCTCAGCAGGAATTCACTGAATCCCGTGACAGTTCAGATAAATCTCTAAATGAATCTTTATTATAAGTATGCATGCAAATGCTACATTATAGGGAGGAAACAATTTGAAGCAGTTGTTCTACCTGTAAACAAAGTCTGCCTGGACGGATTTTACTGTGTTCCTAGAAAAATTCTATGGGTTACATGTGAAATTAAAGGATTTGTCATCATAATTTTGTTTGGCTGACTCTGCATCTTGTGTAAACAAGAATGTCATTCCCATAGATTTTGATTTTGGTTCAAGTAAAAACTTGACAACAGACAATGCATTATGCTGTTTCTAAACATCACAACTCCTAAAACACCCACACCATCAGCTGCAATGCTTACAGGAAATGAAGGAGACTGACTATATGTGTGTTATATACACGTCAGTCCTAATGACTCCCCTGAGTACTGTGCCTCTCATTAACAGATCTCAAGTTTTATTTAAATTATCATTGCTGTTAAGCCAAAGAATAGCTACAACTCAACTATATTTTCAACAATAGAGTTTTATAAAGTATAACACTCAATATCAACATCTGTATTATACCCTTAACTATTTTGAGATGTATTATATTTTTTTAGTATCAGGATTCTACTCAATAGAACAACAGAATAAAACTGTGAAAAATATGATTAATTCAAAACCTTATTTTATAATTACCTGAAAAACATCATAGTTAAGTGGAAAACCATGGCCATAGAATTACATGGAGTCACAATAAAATTGGAATTTATAAGATGTTATATTGGGCTTTGGACATCCTCAAATGATTCTATATATGACGATGCAAATTATTTATCATTACTTTATACCAGTGTCATACATACATTTGAAATCATTCGATTTTATGACTTTAAAATGCACTCACAAAAAATAGTGTGTTGTTATCAGGTGGCATAATGTACTTGGACTGAACAAAGATTTCCTTTGTATCACTATCGAGAAGACAAAAGAATCAAAGTGACTCATGTCACCAAGAGAAACAGGAAAAATATATTCCCTTAAATACTACTCACAGTTGTTACCATAAATTGTCATAGCCTTATAATCACAAAGGATGGAAAAACAACCATCAAATACTTAAATTGTCTTGATTTTTATTTCCTTTCTCATGGGAAGATAAGGACCCTTGCTCTGCAGTTAACTTGTTTTTCCCTTTTTTAGTGCACTTGGTAAGAAAAGTAGGTTTTGGTTTTTATGTTGAGTTTCTTTTATCATTCTGTAAAGATACTCTAAACTGTGTGATATTTTTATACACAGGCACACCTTGCCTGACCAGGCGGTGGCGCAGTGGATAGAGCGTCGGACTGGGATGCGGAGGACCCAGGTTCGAGACCCCGAGGTCGCCAGCTTAGCGCGGGCCCATCTGGCTTGAGCAAAAGCTGGCCAACTTGGACCCAAGGTCGCTGGCTCCAGCAAGGGGTTACTCGGTCTGCTGAAGGCCCGCGGTCAGGGCACATGTGGGAAAGCAATCAATGAACAACTATGGTGTCGCAACAAAAAACTGATGATTGATGCTTATCTCTCTCCATTCCTGTCTGTTCCTATCTATCTCTCTCTCTGACTCTCTCTCTCTCTGTCCCTGTAAATAAAAACAAAAATATAAAACACAGGCACACCTTTCTTTATTGCACTTCACAGATGTTGTGCTTTTTACAAATTGAAGGCATTCCATCATCAAAACATTATTACTCACTTTATTGCTATAATCTGGAAAGACACCTGCAATACTGCTGAGATATGCCTGTATTAATTTTAACAATTCTTAAGTCATATAACACATATTTTTAATAATGATAAAATGTAATCATTTTTTAGTCATAAAGAATAAAAGAAACTTCTTGGTTAACATGAATTATTTCTATTAGGCTCATCATTAAGCCTTACAGAATTGAATAAATACTTCTTTTTCTTTTACAGGACAGAGAGAGGGATAGATAGGAACAGACAGACAGGAACGAAGAGAGATGAGAAGCATCAATCATCAGTTTTTTGTTGGGACATATTAGTTGTTCATTGATTCCTTTTTCATATCTGCCTTGACTGCAGGCCTTCAGCCGACCGAGCAACCCCTTGCTCGAGCCAGCAACCTTGGGTCCAAGCTGGCAAGCTTTTGCTCAAACCTGATGAGCCCATGCTCAAGGTGGCAACCTCGGGGTCTCGAACCTGGGTTTTCTGCATCTCAGTCCGAAAATCTATGCACTGTGCTACTGCCTGTCAGGCTGAATAAATACATTTATCTAGACAAATCTGTATACTACCTTTACATCTATATATCTGCATGCAAGTAGGACAAAGCCCACAAATGTCTGTCTATATAATTTGAGCAGACTTGCTGACCAGTATCAAAATAGGAATGAAATTATTGAAGGCAATCAAGTGTCAGTAATTTGAATAATGATTGTAAATATTGTCATCTCTGATCATGACAGAATTATGTTTTTTCCTTTGAAATTCTATAATCCGTACATACATTTATTACAAGTCATTTCATTTTGCTGTTCATTTTTTATTTCCATTACAAATGGAATATTTATTGGTACCTGTATGGTTAATTTTCTGTCAACTTGACTTAGTTAAGGGATGCATAGATGGCTGGTAACAATTTCGAGTTATGTCTGTGAGGCTGATTCCAGAAGAGGGTAACATTGGAATTGGTAGATTGAGTAAAGAATATAGATTTCACCAATGTGACTGGACATTATCTAATGCACCGAGGGCCTGGAATACAGCAAAAGGCAAGAGAAAAGGCAAATTTCTTCACTCTGTTTGAGCTGAGACATTCATATTCTCCTGCCTTTAGACATTGGAGCTCCTGTTTCTCAGGCTTGTGAACTTGAACTTGGAATTATAGTCTTGCTCCCCTCTCTCATTCTTGGGCTTTGGCCTAAGACTGGACACAGCTTCGCTGGTTCTGAGGTATCCAGTCTTTGATTGAAATACACCACCTGCTTCCCTGGTTCTCCATATTCCATATGGCAGATCATAGAACTTCTTAGACTCCACAATTGTGTGAGCTAATTTCAGTATAATTGTCCTCTTACATATATAACATACATGAGGGATATATGGATATATATAGAAAGAGAGTTGTATTTACATATATACATATATAAAATACATTATCTATATATCCCTCTGGTGCACTCTTTCTGGAGAACCCTCACATGGTACTCAATCACCTCAATCACACATTACTCACAGGTCACTGTTTGGTACTAAGTAGCACTGGGGAACAAAATATTTCTTGCATCCACAAAAACACTTGTTCTTACCGAATTCAACTGTGCTGATCTCAAATCTGACATTAGTTTTTCTCAGTAGGCTACAGTTTTTGTTTGTTTGTTTGTTTGTTTTGTTTTGTTTTTTACAGGGACAGAGAGAGAGTCAGAGAGAGGGATAAACAGGGACAGACAGATAGGAATGGAGAGAGGTGAGAAGCATCAATCATCAGTTTTTTGTTGCCGTTGCAACACCTTAGTTGTTCATTGACTGCTTTCTCAGATGTGCCTTGACCGCGGGCCTTCAGCAGACCGAGCAACCCCTTGCTGGAGCAAGCTACCTTGGGTCTAAGCTGACGAGATTTTGCTCAAGCCAGATGGGCCCGTGCTCAAGTTGGCGAGATCGGGGTCTCGAACCTGGGTCTTTCGCATCCCAGTCTGACGCTCTATCCACTGCGCCACCACCTGGTCAGGCAAGCTACATTTTTTTTTGCAATTCAAGATGTTAGGTTTTCATCTTATTGCAAATTTTTCAATATTTAGATTAACATAATGAAATAGAATGTCTTCTTGGGCATCAATTTTGTGAAACTATAATAATTTATATAATGCAGTAAATACACTAATACACTAAAAATATGATTGCATCTGAATTTTTCTACAATTTCAAAATAAAACATATTAAAACACTTATTTTAATCATAAAATTTGTGAGAAACTTATTTAAATTCTATTCAGGCAAAAATTTGCATTTGTAGCTCTTGCGTTTGTGTACTTGTTGAGGACAATCTCGTTTGATGCTCCAGCAGTAGTCTGTTCATCAATAACAGCTCCAAGATTTTTGGAAAACTTATCAACGTGACTGTTCAGGAAGTGAATCTTAATGCTCATGTTACATCCAATGTTGCAGAAAGCCAACAGCATCCTTTGAACCACAAGTTCATTGTTTTCTGCTTTTTTGTTGCCAAGGAAGTTCTTTGTAACTGCCACAAAAGACTGCCATGCTGCTTCCTCCTCCTTATTTATGTTCCTGGCAAATTCTTCATCACGTATGAGGGTTTGAATTTGAGGTCTATCGAATACACCTGCTTTTATCTTCTTGAAAGATAAGAAAAGAAAAGCAGAAATAATATGTTGAAAGAATTCACTTTCTCTACTCAAAGCCTGAACAAACTGCTTCATTAAGCCAAGTTTCATGTAAAGTGGGGCAAAAATGATCCTGTCTCGATTAACTACAGGTTCATTCACAATATTTTGCATCCCTACTTCCAGAGCTTCATGTTTTGGCCACTCCTTCTGTGTCCAGTGTTTCTCCTGAGCTCATCTGTCCCACAAAAACAAAAAGCAAGAATACTTCGTGAAACCTCTCTGTTGTCCTAGCAGGAAATTTACCATTTTAAGATCCACACAAATGATCCAGTTATGCTCCTCATACTTCCGTAAGTCGAGGACAATTTTTATATCATTATAATTTTCTCACAGATGAGTTGAATAACCAATGGGAACCACTGCATAAACATTACTGTTGTGTAAGAGAACATATTTCAGACTCTGTTTAGAGCTGTCAAGAAATAGCCGCCATTCTTTTGGACTGTAAGTGCTAACACCTAGCTGGCTGAGAAGACTACTGATATCACGACAGTAAACAAAGTGTTTGTTTTTGAAAAATAAAATCCACAAAAATTTGTTAATGCTTCCTGAATTGGGATACCTTAGCTGACTGGTGAAGTACATTCTTTTCTTGAAACCTGGAGGCTAATAACTCAGCTGCTTTCTTTGATAGGCCCAAATTCAATTCGGGTAGGCTAAACTGCTGAGGGCTTAATGACTGCTTGGCATCAGAAGAAGACCCTTCAGATTCTACAACCATTTCCTCATGCATTTTATCAAAATACACTTGATCACCATGTTTACTTTCTTTGTCCTTAGAAGAAATAAAACCATTAAAAAGTGGAGCCAGAAATGTCCCAGAGTGTGAGATAGGTCATATAGCTGAAGTAATATTAGGATATGCAATCATATGTTATTTTTTCTTGCTAATGCCCTTTGTATGGATCAGACAGAAATAACAGTCACTACTGTGGTCATTAGGTTCATGCCAAACCATGGGAATACCAAAAGGCATTCCTTTGTGTTTTGCTTTTGTCCATCCACAAAGCATTTCCTCATAATTATGACACACAATATGAGGAGCCCAATTATTGTCTTGATTGCCAAGGGGAACTTGAAAATAGGCAATATGGGCATGTGTCACAAATGATGAAATATTGCAACTTTGACATTGAATTGTGTAACAGCCACATATATAACAGAAGGTGTCAGGGCTATTTTTACATTTATGCCTACTCGAAGAAGCCATGATTCAATCTTCAAACAAATAAGAGGGTGTTTTTATCAGATAATATTATTTTACATTTAAAAACAACTACAATTATGTAAAAGTGATGTTTGTAAAACATTAATTGCCTTGTGCTTATGGTCAATCCAAGAGTTGTTGCCCTCTAACTCCAATTTAAAAACCAATGCATGCCATTAATTATAACAAAAAGAAATTAAAATTTCATAAAAACTTGAGCATGCATCAAAATACAGATTTCAGATTTGGAATCAGTGATGCAGATATATATAGAAAAATTTCTAAAACCTCATGCAACAGGAAATGAAAAAGAAATTGTTCCCCAGTGAATAAATGGGTAAATGAAGAAAAAATCAGTCTTCTAAATCCTATTTGGTCTTTTATAAAACTATGCTAAAGTAGAGTGCAAAGGTGTGCTTAAAACACAGTTACTAAAGTTATTAACAGGTCAAAATCAGAATTTGATTCCCTTGGATCATATCAGTTTGATTAAGATTAACTTATTGAGCAGAACTTATGACAAAAGTGTTTTAAAGGTAAATGGCGATGTTATATATTAAGTTCCTTAGAATAGTAGCACAGAAACTTGTAATTACTACATGAACAGCAAATGTTTATTGGTTTAAATTGATGTACTGGGTAAAAATGCCTCAGTTAGTTCCATTTAAGTTTAAAAATTCTGTTTTGGAAAGGGTTGTTTATTTTTTCAGCTAAGGGGCATCAATGACAACTTACCATATCTAGTCATGAGAAGACAATTTTTGGCAATGGCTGCAATCATTGTTTTAGTTTATTCTTTTTCTGAAAGCTGCAGCAGTAAACTCTAACAACTGCACTCCCACAACAGGATGCTCTCTCAGATTGGCAGGGAGAATTTGAAGGTAGGCCATGCTGTGACCACACTGACTGCATTCTCCAAAGCAGTGGTAATGAAATTGGAAGGCACCTTTTGTGATGCAAAAAGCCTCAGAGTAATTGCTATGGACTGTAACCTTCCCTCTTTTTGCAGAACAGAAATACACAGTGCATTTTCCTCATGAACCTACTGTATTTACCAATATTGCTTACAGGGTATACTTTGCCAGTTGACATTACTTCAGTGAACTTATTATTATATGGTCAACACCTGCCCCATAAGTATAGAATGGAGAAGTCATATTATATTTATGTTTGGTGAAATGAAGTGGTACCCAAACTCTGATGTGGTGAAGACCTTTTGCATTCTCTATATTCATGGTAAGTACGTGCCACTTAACATATACCAAATTGGGCAAGCAAACATGTTTGACTCAAAGTTCAACTTTATGTGATCTCTGTGACCGGAGGTTAGGTCATAGAATTTTTAATGTATAGTTTTACCTAAGTTAGAATTCTAAATATGTTTTAAACTTTTAAATTAAGTTTTAAGTTTCTTATTGAATAGCTGTTTATTGAATGAAATGAAGACATTATGTTGATGGGGTTTTCTCAGTCACGAGAAACCATCAGAAGTTTACTTCAAGATTAGATATTACTTAAAGTATATAATTAGGAATTATACATTCTTAAAAATTATAAAATAAACAGAACAACATCACACTAAAATGTCTTTGCACAGCAAAGAAAACCATCAACAAAATGAAAAGACAACCCACTGAATGTGCGGACATATTCACTGCTACATCTGATAAGAGATTAATATACATAATTTATGAAGAACTCATACAACTCAACAACAAAAAAAACCCCAAACAACCCAATTAAAAAATGGAGAAAAAAACCTGAATAGACACTTCTCCAAAGAGGACATACAACCAATACATATATGAAAAGATGCCCCATGTCACTAATCATCAGAGAAATGCAAATTAAAACCACAGTGAGATAGCACCTCACACCTATCAGAATGGCTATCATCATCAGATCAACAAATACCAAGTGTTAGTGAGGGGGTGAAGGAATGAGAACCCTTGTGACTGTCGGTGGGAATGCATACTGGTGCAGCCAGTACGGAAAGCAGTATGGAGGTTCCTCAAAAATTACAAATGGGCCTGACCTGTGGTGGTGCAGTGGATAAAGCATCGGCCTGGGAACACTGAGGTCGCCAGTTCAAAACCCTGCACTGGTCTGGTCAAGGCACATATGGGAGTTGATGATTCCAGCTCCTCCCCCCTTTCCCTCTCTCTCTCTCTCTCTCTCACTCTGTGTCTCCTCACTAAATGAATAAATAAAAAGAAATTTAAAAAAAATTACAAATGGAACTTCCTTTCCTATGACCCAGCAATTCCACTTCTGGGCACATATCCGAAGAACCCCAAAACACTAATTTGAAAGAATATATGCACCCCTATGTTCATTGCACTATTATTTGCAATAGCCAAGATTTAGAAGCAGCCCAATTGTCCATCAGCAGATGAGTGAGTCAGAAAGCTGTGGTACTTTTACACAGTGTAATATTACTTGGCTATAAAAAGAAGAACGTTTTACCCTTTGAAACAGCATAGATGCATGTGGAGATGATTATGCTGAGTGTAGTAAGCCAGTGAGAGAAAGGTAAGGACCGTGTGATTTCACTTATATGTGGAGCTTAATGAACAAAATAAACTAACAAACAAAATAGAAACAGAGGCATAGAGACAGAGAACATGCTGACAGCTGTCAGAGGGAAGGGTTGGGGGCTGAGTATAAAAGATGAAGCAATTGAGCAAGAAAAGAAAAGAAACCCTCATAGACACAGACTACAGTATGGTTACCAGAGGGAAAGGAGTTGGGGGAAGTAAAAGGGGGTAAAGAGGGGATAAATGGTGATAGAAGGAGACTTGACTGGAGTGGTGAACACACACTACAATATACAGATGATGCCTATATAAAAAGTAAAGAAAATTATAGAAATTTTGCTTTTGTCCAAATTTCAAAGACAGAGTTAAAAAACAAAATTACATTTTAAGTGCTTAAAACATGCATTCTGTGATTGACATACATATATATATATATATATATATATATATATATATATATATACACACACATATATATACATATATATACATACATACATACATATATATATGTGTGTGTATATATATATATATATATATATATATATATATATATATATATATAATCCTGTGTATAAGTGTGCAGCACTCAAAGCAACTTTCATTATATTCCCTGTGAGAGAAGAACAGACTGCCCCAAGGAGAGATTTAGTTTTTCTTTAAATTTCTTTTAATAGCAGATGAAGACAAAAATACTCATGTGGCTATAAAAGTATTTAGAAACACTACTAAAAAGAAAGAGAAATAAAATGTTAATTTGGGGGGGGGGAACATACACATTATTGAAGCTTGCATATTTTCAGTGATTTGACTTTTATACTGACAAAAAAGACATGTATCACACTTTGAGAAATTAGCTGAGAAAGTTGATGAATTTAACTAATGAACATTTTTTAATTGTTTTTATTAATTTTAATGGGGTGACATTGATAAATCAGGGTACGGTACATATATTTAGACAAAACGTCTCCAGGTTATTTTGACATTTGATTATGTTGCATACCCATCACCCAAAGTCTAATTGTCTTCCGTCATCTTCTATCTGGTTTTATTTGTGCCCCACCCCTCCCCTATTCCCTCACTCACTCCCCCCATTTACCCCCGGTAGCCAGCACACTCTTGTCCATGTCTCTGAGTCTCATTTTTATGTCCCATCTATATATGGAATTATATACTTAGTTTTTTTCTGATTTACTTATTTCACTCAGTATAATGTTATCAAGGTCCATCCATTTTGTTGTAAATGATCTAATGTCATCATTTCTTATGGCTGAATAGTATTTCATAGTATATATGTACCAATGGTTTTTAATCTGCTCATCCACTGACGGACACTGAGGCTGTTTCCAGATCTTTGCTATTGTGAACAGTGCTGCCGCAAACATGAGGGTGCATTTCTTTTTAGAACAGTGTTATGGTGTTCTTAGGGTATATTCCTAAAAGTGGGATGGCTGGGTCAAAAGGCAATTTGATTTCTAATTTTTTGAGGAATCTCCATACTGTTTTCCACAGTGGCTGCACCAGTCTTCATTCCCACCATCAGTGCAGGAGGATTCCTTTTCTCCACATCCTCGCCAGCGCTTAATCTGTGTTGTTTTGTTGAATAGCGCCATTCTGACTGGTGTGAGGTGATATCTCATTATGGTTTTAATTTGCATTTCTCTAATGAATAGTGATGTTGAGCATTTTTTCATATGCCTATTGGCCATCTGTATGTCCCCTTTGAAGAGCTGTCTATTTATTTCTTTGGCACATTGTTTGATTGGTTGTTTGTCTTCCTGGTGTTGAGTTTTACAAGTTCTTTATAAATTTTGGTTATGAACCCCTTATGAGACGTATTGTCGAATATGTTCTCTCATTGTGTAGTTAGTCTTTTTATTCTGTTCTTATTGTCTTTAGCTGTGCAAAAGCTTTTCAGTTTGATATAGTCCCATTTGTTTATCCTGTCTTTTATTTCATTTGCCCGTGGAGATAAATCGGCAAATATATTGCTGCGAGAGATGTCGGAGAACTTACTGTCTATGTTTTCTTCTAAGATTCTTATGGTTTCATGGCTTACATTTAGGTCTTTTATACATTTTGAGTTTGTTTTTGTAAATTATGGAAGTTGCTGGTCCAGTTTCATTTTTTTTGCAGGTAGATGTCCAATTTTCCCAACACCATTTGTTAAAGAGGCTGTCTTTACTTCATTGTATGCTCTTTCCTCCTTTGTCAAATATCAGTTGTCCATAAAGGTGTGGGTTTATATCTGGGTTCTCTGTTCTTTTCTATTGATCTATGTGCCTGTTCTTATGCCAGTACCAGGCTGTCTTGAGAACAATGACCTTATAGTATAACTTGATATAAGAAAGAGTGATACCTTCCACTTTATTCTTCCTTTTCAAGATTGCTGAGACTATTCATGTTCTTTTTTGGTTCCATATAAATTTTGGAATATGTGTCTATATCTTTGAAGTATGTTATTGGTATTGCATTGAATTTATAAATTTCTTTGGGTAATATAGACACTTGAATGATGTTTATTTTTCCTAACCATGAGCATGGTATATGCTTCAACTTGTATCTTCCTTGATTTCTTTTATCAATGTTTTATAATTTTCCAAATACAAGTACTTAACCTCCTTGGTTACATTTACTCCTAGGTACTTTATTTTTTTGGTTGCAATAGTGAAGGGGATTGTTTCCTTAATTTCTCTTTCTGCCAGTTCATTGTTGGTGTATAAAAATGACTCTGATTTCTGAGTATTAATTTTATATCCTGCCACCTTGCTAAATTCATTTATCATGTCCAGTAGTCTTTTGAATGAGACTTTAGGATTTTCTATATACAATATAATATCATCTGCAAAATTGATAGTTTTACTTCTTCTTTTCCAATTTGGATGCCTTTTATTTCTTCTTCTTGTCTGATTGCTGTGGCTTGGACTTCCAGAATTATGTTGAATAAGAGTGGTGAAAGGGGGTACCCCTGCCTTATTCCTGATCTTAAGCAAATTGCTTTTAATTTTTGCCCATTGAGTATGATGTTGGATGTGGGTTTGTCATAGATGGCCTTATCATGTTAAGGTATGTTCCCTGTATTCCCAGTTTGCTGAACATTTTGATCATGAATGGGTTCTGGATTTTATCAAATGCTTTTTCTGCATTTATTGAAATTATCATGTGGTTTTTTCCTTCCTTTTGTTTATGTGATGAATCACATTTATTTGTGAATATTGTACCAGCCTTGCCTCCCCAGAATAAATCCCACTTGATTATGATGTATGATTTTTTTCATATATTGCTGGATCCGGTTGGCTAATATTTTGTTGAGAATTTTAGCATCTAAATTCATCAGGAATATTGGCCTATAATTTTCTTTCTTTGTGTTGTCTTTGCCTGGATTTGGAATCAGAATTATGCTCGCCTCAAAAGAGGAGATTGGAAGTTGTCCTTTCTCTTGAAATTTTTGAAATAGTTTGAGAAGGATAGCAGTTAGTTCTTCTTTGAATATTTGGTAGAATTCACTTGTGAAACCCTCAGGCCCAAGACTTTCCTTGTTGGGAGTTTTTTTGATAACTGTTTCAATCTCATTTGTTGTAATTGGTCTGTTTAGGTGTTCTGATTCTTCCTGATTGATTTTTGGAAGATTGTATGTTTCAAAAAAATTGCCTATTTCTTCTAAGTTGTCTAGTTTTTTGGTATACAGTTTTTCATAGTATTTTCTTACAATATTTTGTATTTTTGTTGTGTCAGTTCTTATTTCTCCACTCTCATTTCTAATTATATTTATTTGCGTCCTCTCTTTTTTATTCTTGGTTAGTCTAGTTAAAGGTTCATCGATCTTGTTTACCTTTTCAAAGAAACAGCTCCTGGTTTCATTGATCCTCTGTATTGTTTCTTTAGCCTCTATGTCATTTATTTCTGCTCTGATTTTTATTATTTTTTTTTCTTCTACTACCTGTGCCTTCTAGATTACACTCTCCTCCTTCTGCTCCAGTCCTCTCTTCTCTCCCTGACCCCAGAGCCTCAGGTGAGTAGTTGTGAGAGAAATTTTCTGCGCCATCCCTTTAAGAAGAATCTTGGGTCTGAGAAAACTGTCTTTTTCTCACAAACAGATTCTAACTTGTTTCACAGCTAAATACTATCCATACACCTCTTCTAGGCTCTGAAGCTGTAGGATGGGGCTTTATTCCTGGGACCCAGGTCCCCCCCCTCTCCGCTATACTCTCTTTTCATCACATGAGTCTCTCTGGGCTGCCGTTTACTCTGGGGAGCTTGGCAGTCCTTTCCATGTTTCTGCTTTTCCTACCAGTCTCAATGTGGCTTTTTCAGTGTTCCTTGGTTAAAGAGTCCTCCTAGTTTAGTTCAAAGTTATTTTTTTCCAGATGACAGTTCTTAAAATTAAGTTATAATCCACTTTGGTTTTGGGAGTTGGAAGTTGGTACATCCATCTACTCTATCACCATTGTTCCCTTCCTAATGAACATTTTTAATAAACATTTTAAATAAAATAATTTGCATATCTTTGATAGGAGAAATGTTTTCCATTTCTGTTTAACCTACTCATGACAAAGGCAAAATGCATTCTAGACACTACATAATGGTAAGCCTGAGGGTAAGTTTACTAAAATCCACTGTCTCCCCCACGTCTATAGATTAGCCCTACCCAATAAAAATATCATGTAAGACACGAAAGTGAACCACCTATGCAATTTTAACTAATAGCTACATTGAAACAGAGAAGATAAACCAGTACTAATTATAATAATATACTTAAAACTTATATGTTAAAATGTACTTTTTACCATGTGTTCAACATATAATTATTGAGATATTTTACATTTTTCTTACTAACTTATGACACCTAGTGGGTCATTTATACTTATAGGACATCTCAAATACAGTGTGTTCATAAAGTCATGATGCACTTTTGACCTGTCAACCGGTCAATAGTGCACTATGACTTTACGGAACCACTGTATTAGACTAATTCTACAAGTGCTCAAAGCCATGTATCTAACAGCTCTCCTATCAAACAGCAGAGCATAGCTCTTCTATTTATCTCTAATTTTCAAATGCAACTGATGAGTCGGTTGATTGAAAATTTACAGGTTTGATCCAGCACAAGCACATAAGTGTAGAGAAATAGAAATATATAAATGTAGGAAAATTAAAGATCTCTCTTGCTGAAGTAAACAGAAGATTCTGTTTTTGGATAAATTCAATAACCATTTTATCATTTCTAATTTTAAAACATTAAAATTTTATTGCTGCCACTGTGTTTTTATACTACGAAAATTATTTACTTTCAGATGTTAATTAAACAAAAGTTCCTGAAGTACTCTAGATTTTTTTAATTTCTACAATAAAAATTATTATTATTTTAACAGAAATTTTAGCACCATGTTTAAGAGAGATAAGCTTTAATATAAAAAATAATAAGAGATAGATTTCATAGTTACAGGGTTATCCTTTTAATGAGGGAGCCTTAGAAATCTTAAATAATGCTGGCAAATAGAATGTCAACAACCTAAAGAGTACTTAGAGTAACTTCCCAATAAGTGTACTATATCTGTTGGGTTGATTAATTTGGTTGTAGCATGCCAACATGTTCTGTTTAGTGACTTACTGACTTACTGCTGACTTTTTAATTTTAAAGAATGTTTCTTTTGGTTTTTGCCATTTTATATTTCTTTAATATTGTACATAGTTGTCTTTAGAGAATGAATTGGGTAAATATGCCCAGTTTTTTTTTTTGTTTCTTTAGACAACATAACTAAGCTTTTATGTTCAAAATTCTATGATCAAGACATTAAGTGCTTTAAAAATTATTGGTTTGGAATTTAATACAATTAAGTGAATAGTAAATTATAAGTGGCCACAGTGTGTGGCAAGGTAAGCACACATCTCATCAGTAAACAAACAGGTTAGAAAACCTCTGAAACACATAGTAAGTACGTTATTAAAAAATACATATTCATGGAGGTCCATGAAACTGAGCATTTTTAATATTCTAAAACTCTTAAGTCAAAGACTATTATTTCCACATGATTGAAATGACTGATAAAACAAATTTATGCTCATTGTGCAAAACTAAATAAGGGAAACAATCTATTATATGTAGTGTAATTTTCACCTTAAATTTGATTGTCCAGGTCATTTCATGAGAGCACAAGATACAATAGTTATTTTTGTCAGATGATATCATATTGTTCATGGTTTAATTTCTTTTTCTTAAAGTATCATTCCTCCTAATAAGAGCAACACTGCCTTGAGTGGTTGAGACACAGGAAAATACAAATTTAACATAAAATATAATCTGAAGTTCTTCGAATGTTATTTTTAAGACTTTCTTGGATATTTCTGTTACATTTCATGCTTATTATTTTGAAAATCTTTGACTTCTGGGACCCCTGGAAAGGTGATAAGGGGCTTCAGAACCAGTGCCCCTGGGATGCGGAATGTCAACTGGGGGCTGCAAGGTCCTGAACAGTCCCTGCATAGTGGTCCATCTGGTGCCAAACACCTGCAGCCCACAGGGGGAAGTCCCAGGCTCTGAAGTTCCCTAAGAAGGCCAGAGGGGTGGGTAGGGCAGCCATTGAGAAGTGCCACCTTGCCCTCTGCCATTTTCTCTTCACAGACTGGACTTCTGAATGTGCTCCCTTTCCCTACCAGTGCACCACCCCCAAGATCTGTTCACTGTGACATCACAGGGACATGGCTGAAGTTCAAGCCTTCAGTGAGGGCTAGGACTCCAAGGAGGGGGCAGTGTAGGAGCACAGCTCCTACCACCAACTCTGTTTCTGGGTTTGTGTCACTCACAATAAGCTCAAGATGGGCCATTTTCTTTCAAAATTGACTCTACCTTTCTTCCGCGACTGTCCCTGGCCTGGTGGCCATCATTCAACCGCTTCCCCTGCTAGCAATAATCGTGCGCCACCTGTCTGGTACCACATCAGTGTTCCTGCACCCCATCCCCTTACTTATGGGAAGCTCTACCAAAACCAGGTGGCTTTATCATCGACCAGGTATGTGCAGCCAACGAGTTGGTGTCCTATGTCACAACCTGTACCCTATTCTCCCCTTACTTATGGACAGATTGACCAAAACCAGGTGGCTTTTACATTGCCCAGGTATGCGCAGCCAACAGGGTGGTGTCCTATGCCACAGACCAACTACTCTCTTCTGGGACGTTTTCTTTCAATATTAACTCGACCTTTATTCCGCAACCATCCCTGGCCTGGTGGCCATCATTCAACCACTCTCTCTGCTGGCAATAATCGTGTTCCACCTGTCTGGGACCACCTCAGTGTGCCTGCACCCTGTCCCCTTACTTATGGGCAGATCTACCAAAACCAGGTGGCTTTTACATTGACCTGGTATGTGCAGCCAATGGGTTGGTATCCTATGTCACAGACCAACTACTTTCCTCTGAGGGTCTTCCCTCTAATTACCCAGGACCCTTTACAGGCGTCTGCTGGTGCCACACGTCCTGCAACTTGTTTCTCCCCATCTGGTTCCATGATCATCCGTAATCGGCCGTGGGCCCATCAACCTGCGGAGAGCCCTATTTCCATCAAAGCCAGAGCCTCACCAGGTTTGTCATCTGAGTGTCCTGTACGTGCTCACATCACTGAAATCAACACGCTTGAGCCTTCCTGCGCTGTCAGAACATCTGCAAATCTGAGAGCACCTGCTCTTCACGTCAGGGACCCTTTGCAGGAAGTGCTGTCCCACTCTGCCCCTGCCGCCAGGGAGAGCGATGCCAAGCTGACGTGTCCCACCACTCCTGCCACAGTAACCAGCGAGAAGGACAACGGGCCATTGAAAACCGCACTGTCTCCTTCCGCTGCTGTCCGCAGGAAGCACGATGGACAGCGGGTGGACACAAGACCTCCTCCTTCCACTTCCTCCAGGAAGCAAGATGGACAGCCGATGGACACCACCTCTCCTGAGGCTGCCAGGATAGATGGTGACCCAGAACCCATGGACACCAGTTAGTCTATCTTTACCAGTCTTTTCCTCTTACCCACTCCCCACTGTCCATATCCTATCTAAACACCCATTAGTCCTGTTAAAAGAAGTGGCCCCAGCACAAGATGCAGCCTGACTTCACCTGGCACTTCAGCCAGTGGGGTAGCTCAATGCACTCCAGTACTGCATGTTTGCAATGCCAGATTCCACGTTTGACACCGTTGACAAGACTAGCTTGCCATTGATGACAACCATGTATTCGCCTCGTTGACACATCAACTACTGTCTGCATTGGAGTTGCCACCAAGAGAACTCACTCTGGTGACAGCAGTTTATACTTGCCACACTGTTGGCAGGCCACCTGTTGTGATAGGTCCTCAGCTACCATGAATTGTAGGGTTTGTATATCTACCCCTCGCCCCATTCATTCACAAGACGGGAGGACCTGTTATTCCCACTTTCCATCAGTTCAGCTGGGGCCCACCTGGCCAAAATGTAGGTGGTCACTCAGGGAAAATGCCTCACCTGTGATGGGAGGCTACTGTGCCACTCCTGCCATCAGAACACTTGCAGGCTCTGGTCAGTTGGCTCAGTAGATAGCATCAACCCAGCATGTGAATGTCTTCGGATCGATCTCTGGTCAGGGCATATATGAGAAGCGACCATCTGCCTCTTTTCCCTTCCTCCCCCCTTCTCTCTCTCTTCTCTCTCTCAGCCAGTGACTCAGTGGTTCAAGTGTCAGCCTCTGGCTCTGAGGATAGCTCGGTTGATTCGAGCATCATCCCCATATGGGGTTTGCCAGGTGGATCCTGGTTGGAAAGCATGCAGGAATCTGTCTCACTATCTCTCCCTCCTCTCACTTATACAATAAACAACAAAAAAGGAAGAACGCTTGCAGCCCAACTATCCGGGCCACGGGTAGAGTGATGAGGAACAGCACAGTATCTGCAATGACTGGATATGCCCTTGGATCCCATTCATTAGACTCTTGACACCCTCACCCTGCAAGCAAAACAGGGTGCTACGGAGGACAGCACCACACATATCCAGCGACATACCTGTTGTCAATAAAAACACCTGCTTCCATCCTCCAAGTTCTGGTACCCCTCTCACTTCGGAGGAACCAGGGGTGTGCTGGAGGCCCTGCTTAGAGCAGCAGTGCCTGTGTTCTGGGCATGGAAAACGCTGACCTATATTTGGAACACCTGCCCAGGGATTCATAAGAGCCATCAACCAGTTCAATCAAATCTTGACAATCTTGCAGGTCTTCCTCTTATAAATGTGTGTATTCATAAATGGACTTTGCTCCACTGAAAAAGGGCTCAGGCCTTTTAAGTAAAAGTTAACCTGATGGGTCTCATACATTAAACCAGTGGACCACACCTTGGGAGTTTCTGTGTGTGTGTGTGTGTGTGTGGTGGATTTGAGGATGAGGGGCAAGTGAGCCCTGATGAGAAGTGCCCTGGACTCAAGACATTCTAATGGGGAGAATACAAGATTGCTGCGCAGTTCAACTGTTTCGTTCCTGCCTAAATGGTTAACACGGCCATCCAAGCTCTGGGCCAGTTTCTCTAGTTTTAGAACTGTCAGGATGCCCTACTCATTTGCCTCAATGGGCCCAGTTTACACACACACACACACACACACACACACACACACACACACACATGAAATCTTTTCAATGTGCTTCTCTTGTGTCCTTACTCAACTGTAAAGAGGAACTACCACATAATGGTGATGTGTTGAGCCAGATGTAACCATGCAAAAATTTTCTATGTCCCAGTGACTAGGATCTGAAAGTAGCCGCACTTAAATGACAGCACGTGCTGTCTTGTTTTGAGTGTAAGTTTGATAATCCAGAAGGAGTAAGGTCTAGAAGAGGGATGGATGGGGAGTTACATCTGGACTTGATGAAGAGAAAGTCATTTTACCCAGAGAGACAGTCTTGGAACTGGATGACTTGTCTTGTCTTTGAGTTGTGCTCTTTGGGAAGAGGATGAGTACATTTTTATTGTGAGTGAAATGTTATGTTAGGTGGAATTATTTGTTAAATATATGTATGTGTTTGTGTGCGTGTCTTATGTGGGCAGCTAAATGGTAAAATGCAGTAGACAGAATTGTAAACTCTTGTTTTTCCATATTTCATATATTATTTGCCAATTCCATCCTTTTATGGAGAACCATGTCTGTTCTACTGCATGAGGTTCAGGTGGAACCAATGTCATGTCTGTTCTCTCACCTTCCTTTTCTCTCTGTAGCCAGAGGAGTGTTTGACTTAGGTCTAACTTATCCTATTAGCCCTTATATTAACAATAATCATTGATCTAGTGATGGCAACAAAAATTGTTTCTGGTGTTTAGCATATAGATGTTATAGCGGAGAATAGCACATTTCTTTGAGTTCACTAAGCATTGCTAAAAACATTCAGAGCCATGTGTGGACATTTTATTATTACCTTCTTTTACATGGAGAAATCTTACCTATAGCCAAAGCAAATAACCAACACTAAGAAAAGGCTTGAGCTGAGAAAGCAAGAAACTGTGCCTTTAGTCCCAAAAGCCCATGTAGCCTCTAAGTACCCTCTGAGTTAGAACCTTCCACAACGCACAGCAAAGAACTAATCAAATAAAGAAATCATGAATGACAGGCAAAGTAATTAACTGATGGAACCTCTCTCTGAATCAATTTGAGTCACGTGCATTTTGGCAGTGTTCCATGGTCATGTAGAAAAACATAATAATGATGGATCTGCTATTTTTGGTTTTAGAAAAAGGTCTTAGTTTGCCACACACTAAAATGCATGTCTCCATTTCATGAAGATGAACATTTATATAAGTAGGTATAAAGTTTTATATACATTGTCCGTAAAGTCATGGTGCGCTTTTGACTGGTCAAAAGCGCACCATGACTTTACGGACACACTGTATTGTTTGATGTATGGTTTTCTATCCAGTTTATCTTTAGCCTATGAATTAAATATGCTGTAAAGGCTATTGAATAATTGAATAATTAATAAATATTAAAAATTAATAAGAATCTATTAAATATATCATTACTTTAATCAAAACAAATGGTTTTTGTTTAAGTGAGAGGAGAGGAGATAGTGAGACAGACTACTGCATGCACCCTGACAGGGACCTGCCTGGAACCCTTGTCTGGGGCTGATGCTTGAGTACAAAGCTATTTTTAGCATCTAAAGCTGATGGCTTAGACCAATGAGCTATCCTCAGTGCCTGGGGCTGACACTTGAAAAAATTGAGCCACGGGCTGTGGGAGGGAAAGAGAGGGAGAAAGAGGAGAAGAGGGAGACGAAAGTAGATGGTCACTTCTTCTGTGTGCCCTGACTGCGATTCAAACCCAGGACCTCCATACACTGGGCTATTTCTCTACCACTGAGCCACCTGGCCAGGGCCAAAAATAAGTGATAAATTAAAGAAATAGAATATCCATGGTATGCATAACTAGTGGCTATAATTGTTGCAGGTAAAGCAGAAATATGC